>JANEYF010001621.1:2500-1202500 GCA_029963845.1 Rhamnusium bicolor
CGACGAATAATTTAATTTCTTACTCTTCGTGACTGTTCCTTGCCTGCTCTCAATATGCCTGAAAAATGTATGCGATGGACTAATTGTTTCCTTGTATCGACAGGAACTGAATAAACTTTCTGTTTCAAGTAGCGTGTTGCTTTAACGACAGAACTCAACAATTATTACTTTTCTTTCAGTTATGACGACGTAATATCTAGATTTGATAAATATTGGAAATGTGTGTAAATTTTGAATTGAGTTTTACTGATCAACTCTTAAACGATACTCAATATCGGTGAACACCAAGTGACATAAAAGTAAAATCAGAGATTCTATATCGATAGCTAAAAGTGCCTGGTGTCGTAGTACACTTGATTTCAAAAAAAACTGGTACAACTCTTGTAATCGAAAATCTTAATAGTTTAGTTGTGTGCATATGTCTGTAAATAGGGCTGTCCAGGCATGTCGAGAGGGGGGTGGAGAAGAGGTGATTTACCCCGGACCTGGATTTTTTGGAGGAGATCGGTTTTCTTTGTGTTTTTAAACTTATTAAAACTTTCTCTTTTATTTTATTCAAATGGAATTTTAAAAAAATAATTAGAAAATAACTTTTTCAAAACATTTTCGAGCCTACCATATTATTGTTTAAAAAAAAAATATTTGTTACGGATAATTCTACTAATGGTTGTAATTAAAATACTAACTGAATAATGATAATTCTATTTTTAAAATAAGAACACAAAAATACCACTTGAGATTAAAAAAATGTAAACAATGCAAACTGAATATAAAAATACCATAAAAAAATAAAATAAATGAACTTCAATTACGTAATACAGAATTAACTAATATTTTGTCATTGCTCCATTAGCGTCTAAAACTGCCTGAAGTCTTGCAGGCATGGACAAAATCAGATTTCTTGCAAGGTCAACTTCTTGCGACAAGTTCTCCCAAGCATCTTCAATTATCCCTTCCAATTCTTGGGCATTATTTGGATGGTTATTTAATTTTCTTATATGTTTCACCATTAGTCCCCATACATTTTCAATTGGATTTAAATCCGGACTTTTAGATGGCGACGGTAACAACTCTATGTTTTTATTAAGAAACCATTGCCTGACACGATGGGCCTTATGTATGGAGCAATTGTCTTGTTGGAATATAAAATTATTTTCCGGAAACACCTCTATTACTGACGGCAACATAATATTGTCTAATATTTCAATATATTTAATGGAATTGAGATGACCACCACTGTTCCAACACACACCTAACCCATTTAGGCTCATCCAAGCCCAGACATTGACTGAAAACCTTCCTGATATTTGTAGATCAAAAGTATATTTTTCGTCGTATCTAGTGGAAGGAGGCCTATATACGCGAACATGTCCATCGTTACAGGATTTAAAAACCTTTTCGTTAGAAAAGGCAACTTGTCCCCAGAAGTTTTCATCATTGATTATATAGTTGAGTGCAAATATAATCCTACCCTGCTTCTTTTCTTCTGAAAGTGTGTATTTTTTTAGCCGCTGAACAACTCTTCAAGTCGCTTTGTAGTTTTATTCTTCTGCAAGAATTATATACCGAAGCAGGGCAATTTGTCTCTGAAATTGCATTTACTGCAGTCTGAAAAGGGTTTTCTATTAGGTAATTTATAAGATTTTCATCTTCTTGATTATTGCTCTTTCTGGGCCTACCGGAACCAACTTTACGGAATACCGTTTGGTTCGTTTCCCATTGTTTTTTAACACTCATTATCGTAGTTTTACTCACATTGTATTCAGCAGCAAGTCTTCTTATGGACCAACCATCTTCAATTTTAGAAACAATTCGAAATTTTTGAATATCTGTTAGATGTCGAACCATTTCTAATAATGACGCCACTGATTAACGTCAAAGTGACATTTGTAAGATTATTAATATCAATCAAAGAACGAATGATTTACATAGCTAAAAGAAAGTGTACCAGTTTTTATTGAAATCAACTGTACAACGAAAACTGAGTTACTGAAATAGATCACGACCTCGAAAAACATATAACCCAGTAAAATTTTTCTAAAAAAATAGTTTTTGTGTTATTGATCTCGACAAATATGCGTAGAAAATTTCAGATCGATATCACAATAAATGTGATACAAAAAATAAACCAAAAATAAATTGAAACCAACTCAAAAACAGTGACGTTTTGAAAGTAAGTTTCCTGAATAAACTATCATTATTTTGACTTTTTCTATCGATTTTTGAACCTTTACAGAAAAAATGACTCAACCTGTATATGCAAATATATTCAAACGAATCAAATTACATTTAAATTAAAAAATATAAGAAAAATATTTGCGTGAAGAAAATTGATGCTATAAAAAGATATTTCAGTAGAACAGTACTTTATCGATTTAAAACTTAACTTTCAAATATATGTTTTTTTGATTTGTTCAGTTTTTTATCTGTG
The DNA here is from genome assembly GCA_029963845.1 of Rhamnusium bicolor. NCBI lineage: Eukaryota > Metazoa > Arthropoda > Insecta > Coleoptera > Cerambycidae > Rhamnusium > Rhamnusium bicolor. Next base: position 4,932 of record JANEYF010001621.1, read on the forward strand.
TATATATAAACCATAACATTAAAATTTCATTGAAGATAAAGTCATCCCGTTTTTACTTTCTTATACCTAATAATAGGAAGTATAGTAATCGTAATTTTTTTCAACCTCGACATATTGATTTATATGTACGTTGTGAACCCTCCTGGATCCATTCCGACTATTTTCCGAATAATGTCTGTCGGTGCGTGTGTGTGGATGTATGTGTGTATGTGTGTTTCCGCGATAACTCACAAAATACAAATTTGGCAGTTAAGATTTGCAACAACATTTTAGGTGACACATTAAATTTGGTAAATGTGGTACCACCAAAGAGACATAATGAATGAAAGAAGAAAAAAGGTACAATTTTGAGGAAAACTATTTTTATTGCATTTCTGGACGAATCTCAACGAATTATAATGAAAAAACATAACTTTATGAAAAAAAAATCTGTCTGCATGTCTGTAGAATCGCAATAGCAGCCACAGTTTTTGAGATAAAGTTTTCAAATTTGGTTCACATGTTCTAAAGGCCAAAGAGAATGATAAATTCGGTGATGAACAAAATTGGAAAACTGAAAGGAGGTCCACGGGACCCAAACTTCTTGTATTTGCCTTTACAAAAAGTATATTCTTGATGAAACATTATAAATCATATCTACTATATCAAGCCAATAAAATATATTTTCCAAATACTTAAATAAAGCTGATGTAAACTGAAGTATTTTATACATTTGGTCCCATAAAATGGGGTTAGGATAAATTTAACAGTTGCACATTTGAAAGGTCTAATTTAGTTACAAAAATGTCAATGTCAATAAGAAGAAATTATTAAAATACATGACATGAATTATTATTGACAGTATCGAATGACGCTGATAATTAATTATTTAAAAAATTTAATGAAACATTTCAAGGTACGCTGTTAAAATGTAATTACGGTGAAGAATTAAATAGAATGATTTTTTTTAGATCAGGATGATATGTATTGGTATAAGAAAGTTATGTGCTGGCTACATCAGATATTTAATCTGCTGTTAATGCACATAAATGAGCTTTATGCTAATCCTATGAACCTTAAAGTAAATGCATTTTCCATTAATAAAAGTTTTGTAAATAATAAGATCTGCGGCCCATTCTGTATATAATCTGGAGAAAACAGGTCAACCGTCAGATATACCATACAATTTAAATTCGGCTTTACCTTGCCCACAAACTTCACAATGAACAAGATCTCATTCTACACGGATATTTTATTCCATACCAAAATTCCCTTTGCATTTACAATTTACTCGGGAATAAAATAGATTTATATAAAATTGTACTACAACCAACTAGAATGATGGTCGTTCAGGCGTATTAACAGAAATGTTTGCATTCTTTGAAGAGACAGAATTAAAATGACTATATCATTTTATCGGTCATATAGTCCTCTTTGTGAGGAACCTAAAGAATTGTAAAATGCTCCCGTAAATCCCAATCACAAACAGACCAAGAAAGCGGGGCAATAATAACGAATAATTCCTCTGCCAAAGGTCGGAGAGCTTTTTATGCTTCTATGTAGATCGTTTGCCTTCAGTGCCTCGCATTTTCAATCATCTCTTGACAGTAGCTCGCATAATGGATGGTTACCCTTTCTTTGTAATAAAGTTATGATTCATAGTTTAACATAATCTTATTAAAAATATTTACTTTTCTCTTTCTCTATCACTTTGTACAGGGTCATTATAAATTTAGATTTATTCCATCCCCTTTTCATTCTGATGCTTCGTATTCTAGATAACATGTTGACGTTGACACCGTTGTTAAATAATGTAAGACAAACACCGCTAAAGGACATTGAGTGTAACGTTAATAATAAGACTACAAGGATTTTCCACTGAAAGAAATCGGGACGAGATTTGCTACACCTTGTTTGAGCAAAGAATTGGACCTGTCAAGGTAACAATAAGAACATGTTTTACTAAAAGGAAACTGAAATAAGTAAGGTCTGAAGGCCTGAGTGTTAGTCAAAAATTTACAAAAAAAATATTTGTGAAAGGGCATCATGGAGATATTTTGTTGCGAAGTGGATCTCTTCTTAGATTCTCGGCTTTACAGATACTTTCCAAAGATCCTCACCAACAATCAGGATTTATTTATATATCTGAGGTCCTTTTGAATACAATATTCCCTGACAGTAGTGTGTCGTCTTGTCCATAGTAACTTATCTACTTCTCTCTGCGAAGTTGTTAGTTAGACAGCCAAAGTTACTTTTTCTACACTGAACTGATTCTGCGGTTGGCTCCTTGTGAAACATCATTAAATATTTTAAATATATGAAAGAAATTTGCTTTTTAATGTTTCAAATATATTTTATTAGAAACTCTACACGTGTTTTGACATTTTAGGCCTTTGTCAAGAGTATAGGGAATGCTGAACAGTAAAATTTGTGTTCATTGCTTATATATAACCATATCTGGTACCTAATATCAAACTATTGTAAAATATGTTTTTATGAATTGAATATTACTTTATTTTTTAAATCTAAATTATTTTATTTAAAATATGGTGGCCAGTAAAAATTTGTTGTTCATTCCTTACATTTTTCTTATTTTTAACAGCCTTACTTATTTTTAATTGTTCTAATAGATCAAGTTTCTTTCCTTTCTTTTCTGAATGGAGTAATTTGACATTATTTAAATCTATAAAATGACAGTTTTCTATACAATGTGTTGACATGCCCGTACTATATGCATTGTTTACAATAGATTTTCTTGTGTTCCTCGAATCACTTTTTTTACATTTCGTCCAGTTTGTCCAATGTATATAGCATCACAGTCACTACATTTTAACTCATATACTCCTGTTTTTTGTAGCTTTTCAGTTTTGTCTTTATTATTAATTAACATTTTACCTAAATTATTTTTATTTCAATTCTTTGATTACGTTAACTTCTTTTTTAAAATTCTCTTCGCTTAATGGAAATATTAATAGACGATGTATGTAGCTGTGGAATGGTGCCATTTTAATTTGCAATGATGTTTAGATTGTTTAGATAATTCATAGTAAAAAAAAATACTTTTTCTATTTAAATCAGCAGATATTAAAATCGTATTTTCAACTTTACTCCAGTAGTTTATAAAATAATTCAAAGTCAGCTGACATACAACCAATTATTTCACCTTATTATTATTGAATGGATTGCAAATACTACATAATTGAAGAAAGAATTACTTAGTTCTAATGCTACTCTTATTGCACTCAAATCAACACTGGAAGATATACAAAAGTATTGGATATGAAAATATAGACCCAGGGAGGACATTGATATCAATCTTCAACTTGTAAGATGGCTCAAGCTCATTAAATAAAAAAAACACAGATGACATTTGAGTTAATGTCGAAAACACAGAAATTAAGTATGTGGTCAAAAGGGACCGCCCTCAACATAACGTCTTATAATCTTTACTAAAGATAGCCTGTTATGCCGTACTTACGCCTCTGAATTCTTCATTTAAAAATTATTCAATTTATTGGGCCAAGAAATTATGTTAGAATTAATTCGGCCATTATTTTTTCCACATTAAAATACGTTTTTACATAAATATTTATTTTTATATATATGAGAATTATTTTCGAGGCGCCAATGTTTCCTTTCTGTAGAAAATATTTTTGTTTCTCTTTTTGGTATTAAGTTATATTTAAGAAATTATAGGTATGGAGAATTTTATTACAACATTATTTACAAATTTTAATAAGATTTTGTATGTTATCACCCTCTCTTTTATGTAAAATTTACATAACTAAACCATTCTTGACTAAAAAGTTAATCTTATTTCGTTTTTCCACCTTCAGCGTATTTTAGTTATTCCTTCCAAACAGTTGAACTTACGTCTTGCATGATTTATGAAATTTCGTAGGCACTGAAGTTGGAAAGAAATCTGAAAGTCACATAATGTTATATTTATTTACATTTTCTGATAGTTGTATGGAGGGAAATGTTACGGAAGTTTTATATAGGAATCAATTTTATACGGAAAATTTAAATAAAATATGTATATAAAGGAACAAATTATGCTACAAATCTTCCAGTTTTTATAACTTTAGCTGCAATAAGTACACCATCAATAATGTAGGTTCTGGGAAATGGTAACCAGTATGAAGATTTCGCTGATGTTTATTTTCATAAAACATTATCAATTATTTTTCTTTTTGAAATAGGTACATCCAATTTTACTACGTATTCTAGTGCACGTCTAGGTAAGTAACAAGAGACTGTTTTCATTAATCTGTCAAAAATATGTATTCCAAATTATTTTTCCATTTTAATAAATACCTCTAATATCTAACAAATGTCAAGTTAAAACTACAAATTTAAATCATTATAGTTATAAATAACGTTAATACCATTTTTCCATCTTCAGTCGTTTGGAAGTTATTGCTTAGAAATTGAAAAATTCAAAAATTTGCTTGGGAAAATGGTCATAGAATAAACTGGGATTTGGCAAACATTTTAATGAAGGAAACGGACAGCAAAAAAGAAAAAGTAAGGAATCGGCAATAATATTATTGACCGTGTTTATCCCATTGCTCTGTAAATTTTGGTAGAACGTGGTTATCGATGTTAAAAGAAGAATTGAACAAAATTAATATTGTATAATTTTTAAGCATCAACAGTTCTATGTAAGTATCTATGGATATTGCATTAACAAATAATATAATATGTGTAAAATTTTACACTTGACATTCTAAAATAACTTTGAAAAGGGAAACAGATTCGTTTTCCGAAACGTTAGGGAATTATAATATTATTTTTGTGTCTCATATTATTTGTCAAAAATAACCCTCTGACTAATCTTTTAACGTAAAGTCACAAGCGCAGAGATTTTTTCCAGTAACATACTGGGTAAATAACTATATTTTTTAGATAACGAAGAATTATTCATGTGGCATTTACGGATTCAACTCTTTTACAAGCAAGTAAATATGAAAGCGACGGTCCATCAGGATCTAGAAATCATGCTATCACATTTGCCACATGATTTCCTTTTTCGTCCGTCATTTCGCCTACCGTTGTCCATATTTTTTTTCGTTTTAATGTGTTCCCAATTTTTTTTAATATCGCTTCTCGAATTTTTGATGTGCGGTTGTCCTTTACCTACTTGATGCAATGCAATATTCGTTCATATGTTTCACGTGTACTTAATATGCAATACGGGTTCATTCGCTGTAACGCCACTGAATTACTCGGAATTTGGCCCAGTCTAATAATTATAATTATTATTTATATATTAGTTGACTATTTATGTCAAAGTTTCATTTAAGACAACTTTACGCGATTCTTTTCTATGATAATATTGTTATTGAAATATAGTAAATACGGAATGAGTAGTAAAATTATTAGAGTATTTATTATAATTAATATTAAAAACTGACAAATTTTCGGTTATAATAATGCCAAATTGACTATGACAAGATTTAAGTTCTATACGTATTATAATGAGCGGTTTAAAATATATTTCTCTCCTTATGTATTTCCGGCACGTCGAATAGAAATATGGAATATTGTATTCAATATGAATAAAATCGAATATTTAGATCAGACACCTGAATTCTGCGTAGTCGATATTTTAATGTATAAATTTAAAATTTTTATAAGAAAACATGTAGAAAGAAATTTCTATATTAGGTGTGAGTATGGTGCTGATTTTCCATAGAAAGTGATGTAAAAGCACAAATACAAATTTGACGATGGAGATTAATCTGTAATCGTTTTTAAAACGGCAATTCTTCTTTTGGCGCACACGCCGTGTTTGCTTCGTTGAATATTTCGTATTTAATTTTGTATAAAGGGGATGAAAAATTATGCGATTACTTTGAAATATGATTCTAATTTATAAATAAATACTACAGAAAAATATTCTACCTCATGAAATACGAAGGCATGCTCATTTTATACATTGATGTCTAAATATGAATTAAATAGTACGCTTACATCCTTGTCAAGAAACAATTTTCCTTCTTGGAAGTGTTAATTTTTTGTTGTCTATTAATTAAGAGTCGATGGTGGTTTTAAATTATGTGAAAATGTCACCAGACGTCCATATCACTGCAGCTGGTACAACTTTAATTTTATAGAGTCCGCAAATTCTACGCTGTGTCCACTCAACAGGTACATATTAACAATATTAAAATAACAAATTTTGTTTAAGTTTAAATAAAGTTCTAGTAGTATAAGAGTCCTAGTTTTTAGTTTACCATGTGTTTGCTAAGTTACTAGAATTGAGTTAAAATCTTAGAAATGACCTAGTTTGTGTATGTTTTTATTCGTTTTTTAGTTTTCATACATTGATGAATGTTTAAATATTAAGTTACGCATGCCTACCAAGGATCTATCAACACAAAAGTTTTATTTGACAAGTCTATGTTCTTGGAAAGTAGTTATATTTTAAATAAATGTGGCATAAATCTCTATGGTTTAGTAATAAGTAATAAAAATATTTCAAACATTTTATCAGGGAAAACTCCATTTCATTAATTCTTTTATATTCTAGACATTTTTGCTTATTTGTATATATATAAAAATTTTTACTTACCTGGTTTATATTTGCGAAACTAAAATTTGATTTATATTAAAAAAATGTATGCCTCACGATTTGTCTACAGTACGATGTATTAAAAAATCAATTTTACTAAAAATTATAGTAGATATTTTTTAATTTTTTTTCACAAGTTGTAAAGCATATCGTCGGTCCACTGCCAAAACAACGAATGTGCATTTTTCTAATTTTTCAGAAGAAGGAAAATAAAGATCAATTTGTTGTTAACTATTCAAACGTAATTTATTTATAGGTATAAGTTTCCTAGTATAAAAATATTTCAAAAATATTCAATATTCGCATTTGCGGTTTTGGCACTGCAGACTGAAAAAAAATATATTATTTTCCAACAGAAAAGTCGAAACCGGCAAATTTGCACATTCGATGTTTTGTCATTAAAGCAACGTTATGGTAGGGATATATTTTCGAAATTAAAATGTATTTTATATTAAAAACATGTATGCTTCACGAGTTGTTTATAATAAAACATATTCTAAAAAATGATAGGGTAGATATCATATAATTTTTTATATAATTTTGCGTAGATGTAGGTACATACATAATATATCACTATCAGTATAATCAATTACTCTCATGAACTATAACTTCATAATATCTCCATAGACACGATGACGTTAAAACATATATCTATTATGTTAATTCTTCTTACATAGGTGTTAAGGTATTCATGCTTAATAAAGTTCTAAATTTTTTTTAACTAATGTGTCTTATTAGAATCAGTTAAACCTCAAATTTATTATATATAAATCTGGATTTCCATGTCAAATTTTAAGAGAAAATTCAGGCAAATTGTAAATATCAGGAAATGCAGCCATTATAACCGCTTATACCGAGTAAGTTTTGCATTGAATTGATGCGAGGATATAATCTTTAAAATAAAACGTAAACGAACAAGAAAAAATAATACAATGAAAATTACTACGAAATATCTTATAGATTGTGTGGTAATAATAATATAAAATAATACAGACTATAAATAACACCTAGTTAAAAAAATAATCTATTTATTTTTATGCAAGAAAGAAAGTAATAAAAAGGAACATTCTAAACCGATATATTTGAGTACAGATTTTCCTTTTATTCTTTTCTTATTTTGACTGTAATGTGTTTAACTAGAACTTTTCAAAAATACCAAATAAGTGAATTTATTAACTTAGAAATAATAGTAGTAATTTCGAATAAAGATTAATGTTCAATTTTCTTTACCGCTTGTTTATTGTAATTTTTAATTGATGTGTCAGGTTAAGGATACAGACCAACAAATGTCTGTGTTAAAGGTAAACAAAATTAAATTGAAAAATATTTACACATATTTATTAAAAAAAATAACAAAAATAAATAACTCTGAACAAATTTTCACAACTAAACAGTTTTTGGCTAGGTTAGGTACTTTAATATGCTATGATAAACAAATTACCACGTACAAACATTAAAAACTTACATTTAAAAGTTTCTTTGAGGCTTTCCAGCCCTCATATTCTTCTAATAAACCACTGTGGTCTGTGTAATAAACTATACATCTACCGAAAGGGACACAACACTTTTAACACAAAGCTCTTAATAAGAGAAAAAGGGAACAATGGCGTCTTGTTGAATCTTGTCTAATGCGCGACCGCGGTTTCGCCGGTAGAGGGCCAATATTTAGTTCTCAGAAACAAATTTATTAATGAGAAATAAATGTTTCTTATTAGAATTAAATATTTATTTCCGCTATTAGGGTATAAACTTTAATAGTAAATATTTCTTTCTATGAAATAAATATAATGATGTAATAAATTTGGCAGATACAAATGTGTTATTCATGAGTAGATTTATTTCTTATAAATAATTATTTAATTACAAAAAATAAATACCAAGAGAATTCCTGAAATAAATCATTTAGTTTTGTCAATTAATCCAATCTTCGAAATATGCTTATTATAACAAAATTATGAAAAATATTTATTCGTCTGAATTAAATATAATACAGAATAATAAATATTTATTAAATTGAAAAAACTAAGGCTTCTTAGTCATTTCAAGCTAGATATTTCCCTCAGTGTAGACGTTATACAAAACAGAACATTGAAATCATGCATCATTGATTTTGAACGAGGGGCAAAACTTGCATGAATCTAACTAGACCAAAAAACACCTTCATAATATCGAGAGGAAATTTTCATATATTCGACCTACTATAACGTCATGATTTCAACTGATAACAAAATAATACTACAATTCACAAACGCTTACATCATTTGTGTATTGAGTATAAGTCCCGCAGATATTTTTTCTTATTACATTAACCCGGAGTGTTATTTTAAAATGTAAAGGGTAGTAAGCAGCTCCAGTTAAGAGGTTGCAGTACGGAAAGCTAAACTTGTTTCATGTAAAAGCCCTCTCAAATATCATGCCTTCCTTATACAGTCAATAGGGCTTCAAACTATATCTCGTGAATTTCAATCACTTCCTAAAGTATGTTCTCGACAGAAACATTTATATATATGCTCGAGCTCGACGTGGAAAAACTTACATTATCTTTTGCCATCATTTTAAGTTTCTCAGTTTCATCGTTACGAACTTTTTACAGGGTTCTAGTGGGGTGAGAAAAGAAACGTATAATAATAATAATAGTAGTTTACTCATCGTTAAAATTTTTCATACATGTATATAAAAAACGTATCAGGCTAGTCAACAGTATACATACTTGCTATAAGAGAAAAATATAAATTATACGCCACAATAAATTATACATCAATACATTAAATTAAAACTGAAAAAAATGAATTTAAGTTAAATAATATATGTCATAAAATCAACGTCCTAAAAATTCATCCTCTGAATAAAATGCCATACTAATTAGATATTTATACAAATTGTTTTTAAAAGTTTTAAAGTTATCTTCATTGCCAGATACATCCATAAATCTGTTGAAACAAATAACACCTTGATACATATAAGACTTTTGGTCCACGGTAAGCCTAGAGAGTGGCTGGTATATTTTATTTTTATTTCACTAGTTATGACTGTGAACAAAGGCGTTTCGAACTAATAAACTTTCCTTTTTTTATATGTAAAATTAATGAGAATATAGCATGTCCGGCGATGTGGTAGACAAGAGGACAAACGGACTAAAAATTTCTTTTTTCGAGGAAAAGTCATTCTTTATAAAAAAAATTTGCTTGCTGAAAAATTACGATTGTCGATGAAAAAAAATAAAAATTTTATACAGAGTGTCCAAAAATTTAAAAATTCAAATTTTTTAAAAGAGTAAAGTACCCTTATTATAATTTTCTTAGCAAAATGCTATTCAAGAAAATTGTTTCAAATCATCACATCTTCTAAGATGACAACATAACAGAAATGAATTAGTAGTATAAAAAAACAATATACGATAAACAGAAACTAATACATGATTTTAATTTAAGGCATAATTCATAAAAGTAGACCAAAATCAATTATTCAAACACCGCTCCACCATGAAGGACGCATTTTTCCAGTTGGGCTCTAAGATAGTCATAACTCCTCCGCACTTCTTCTAGGGATATTGCTTCTACAGCTTGTACAATTCTTTGTTTTAAAATGTCCTCATCATTTGGCAGTGGATTGGCATAATTAACTGTTTTAGGTGTTCCCACAAATACATATCTGCCAACGTAAGGTCGGGACTTCCTGGGGGCCATAAAACTGGACCATTTCGCCCGATCCATTTTTGTTCAAATTGTAAATCAAGCCATTACTTCACTTCTCTAGCAAAATGAGCCGGGCATCCATCTTGCTGGAAATATATGTTGCCTCGGTAATCTTCTGGTAGTTGTCGCAAATGATCAAAAAAAAAGAATTTCACATATTTAAATAAGAATTTCTATTACAAGTATTCTCAAAGAAATATGGTCCTATTATACCATAGTAGGAAACAGCGCACCAGACATTCACTTTTTTAAAATATTGACGTCGGGTTGGTACTCTGAACATAGGATTAACATCACTCCAATAACGAACATGCTGAGATGCCACAGTTACATTCGTCGAAAACGTGGACTCATCCGAGAACTTTATAAGTTTATGGAATCCTCTATTACCACCTAAAATGTTACTCCCTACCCGCAAACAGAAATCCAACCTTTTGCCATCTTCACCCTCTTCTAATGTGTCGTTATAATGGGGTTTGTAGGGACGTATCTTATTTTGCTTAAAAATTTCTTGGCAATAGTACTTTTTTGGACCACCTGTAGTTGCGTAGTTCGTTTCCTCAAGGACAGTGTTAGGTTTTCTCTAACAGATTGCAGTACAAGTAGAGTCGCTGCATCAACTTCATTGTAGGATTTTTTTATTTTTTTAAGTCTAATACGGATCCCGTTTCACGAAACTTCTTGACCAGCTTGTAGACCGCCCATTTGGTTACTTGTACATTGGGGAACTTTTCATGAAATTTTCCAATAACGGATCTGTACGAACAATCTTCGTCACCATAACATTGGATTAAATGTATTCTTTGCCCCGTTGTTAACATTGTAAACTGACAAAATCTTTAAAAGTTACTGACAATGACGTTTTGCTTGACACTGTAATAATTTATTTCTGTTATGTTGTTATCTTAGAAGATGTGATGACTTGAAACAATTTTCTTGAATAGCATTTTACTAAAAAAATTATAATTAAGGTACTTTCTCCTGTAAAAAATTTGAATTTTTAAATTTTTGGACACCCTATATAAAATTTTTATTTTTTTCATCGACAATCGTATTTTTTCAGCATGCAAATTTTTTTGTAAAAAATGACTTTTCCTCGAAAAATGAAATTTTTAGTCCGTTTGTCCTCTTGTCTGCCACATCGCCGGACATGCTGTATATAATGATGGTAAAGTGATAGATAAATTCACGAATAGTTCCTTACAAGAAGTATGCTGATGTACTCCTATCTTATAATTTTCTTCCTTATTATAAATAATTTATTGACATTTGCTGAGTTGCCCCAGTACAAAATGCCATAGGATAAGATGTACCAAACCAAAATAAGCTATTTCTAAGTCTTCAAAAGTGACGGTATTTCATAATTGACTAATAATAAAACACACTGAACTTCTATTATATGATACGTTATCAATACATTGCTCCCATGACATTTTATGATTAACAGTTAATCCCAGGGATTTTATGAAATTTACTTGCTCAATAGATTGATGATTTAACTTTAATAGGAAACTAAAGCTTTCGCAGATATTTTTGGGCAAGAACGACATGAATAATGTTTCTTTTATATTTACCAATAAACCTTGATTTATGCAATATTCATAAAATTCTTTTGCATAAATATTTGCTCGATTTACAGCTGATGTAGAATATTTATCCATTATCCCAAAATGTATCATCAGCGTATAAAACTGTTAAATCAGAAGATATACATGAGTAAGGCATATCATTCATAAATATTAAGAAAAATAAAGGACCGAGGATTGATCCGTGCGGAACCCCAATGTTTACATTTTGCAAATTTGATTGAAAGTTACCTATTACAATGGTTTGCTTCCTATTATTTAAATATGAGGCCACTCAATTACTTACTATACCACGATTTCAATGCGAGCTAACTTTTCGACAAGCAAAACATGATCAATAGTGTCGAAAGCTATACTTAAATCGAAAAATAATGTTACCGAAGTTAGTTTGTTATTTAAACAGTCATAAATATACATAAATTTACAATAGCAGTGGATATAGATCTGTTTTACCTGAAACCATGTTGACATAGCGACAATAGTTTATTGGATTCTAAAAAGGAGTTTAGTCTCGTGTTGTAGGTAATTTTAAAAATTTTTGCAAAGTGACTTTGAAGACATATTTCTATGGTTGCAAATCTCATTCCTAGATCCTTTGTTTTTAAATACTGGAATAGATTTTAATATTTTCAAGGCATCTGGATATTGTCCGTTAATAAAGGATTCATTATTTAGGTACGATAATTAATGGCACAGCAATTATATCTGCAACTGATTTCAATACCTGCCTCTCAATTTCATCGAAACCAGTTGCAGATTTGGCGGTGGTGCTAGCTAATAGTATTTCTACTTCTTCTGAGGTTGTTGGCATTAAGTAGAAAGTTTTAGTCCCATGTGCAGGTAGTCTTAACTCAGAATACCTTGGTGTAGGACAGTCAAAATCCATAAAGTGTTCATTAAAAGAATTACAGTTATTTTGTAGACTTGATATTTTTTCTTTTTTTGTAGAGATAACTTCATCTGGAATATTTCTATTAAAATTTTCTTTCCTTTCAATAATGATTTTCCGGCTTTCTTTCATTATATTTTTGGCATTTATAATGCGATTATTGTTATAAGTACTTTTTGTTTGCTATACTTTTCTTTCATATCCTTAAATTGTTTATATCTTATTTTACTAGTCTCATTATTTGCTAATTTCCTAATATTAAACAGTTCACAGAACGTTTTGTGCAATTCTTTTAAATCATTGGTAACCACGTTTTGTTTTTACAATTATTTTAATCATTCTGTGTGGAAAAGCGTTAATAAAGTGAAATGTAAATGTTGAATAGAAACCGTTAAATTTATTATGAAATGTTAAAGCGTTATACACATCTGTCTACATCTCTCTATTTAACATATTCTTGAATGCATCTAAATTGCTTTTAGAAAAATCCCTTCCACATATAATATAATATCTATTATCTTTAGACATCACTGGCAACTTAAAAGAGCAAACTTGAAAAGTATGATCAGACAAATGTGTGTCTTTTACTAAAATATTATATGTGGCATATTTGTAAACATAACGTAACAGGTAGAGGTTGAATCGGTAATACGTGTGGGTTCATTTACAATGTTCTCCATATGAAATTCTTTAAAAAGATTTTAAATTAAGTTAACAGCATTATTTTCATACAGTAAATTAATATCTCCACAGACAACAAAATAAGAATCATTTTTATACAAATCACACATTATTTGATACAAATTATCCACAAATATGTTTAAATTACTTTGTGTGGTTTATACACTGTTACTAAATAAAGTTCATTGTTTGTATTTGGAATATTTGTCAGAGATATCGCAATTTCAAAATACTTTTCAGCTAAATATTTATATCGTTAATACTGGTATGTTGATGCCATGGTAATTTTTCGGAATTATGTTTTTATATACAGAGTTGTCCCTATAAAACAATACCCCTCTTTGTTTCATTCGTTGTTAACATATTACAAACAGATTAAAGTAGTAATAATAATAATAATAAAAGTAATATTTATTGACATGTTTGATCATGTCACTATTACGTAAATGACAAAAACAACTTGAATATTTTTTATGTTATTAATATGTTATTAGGAGATTTCATAGGTATAACAATTTGTCTAAATTATACAGTTTATATGTAAATTTTATTTTTTAAAGTTTCCTTAAGAAAATGTTCCAACGGATTCAAATATGGACTTCTTAGGGGCGAAGGAATAGGTCCTTTTACTTATCCAAACAGAATAAGTTGATTTAGGAAAGTAACTGTTTCCATGATGACTCTTTAATTTTATATTTCATTCTTTGAAAGACATTCAAAATAACTGTTCTCTTGCTTGAAACAATATATTTGAAATCAAAACTCGCGTACCTACCATACGCTATTATGTGTTAAGTAGATTTAAATCAAACTATTTTGCAAATCGGGGTAAAACTCTAATTACATAGTTTGAATACAACCATCGCTGTGTGAAAGAGCATTATCACACATGAGTTTAAAATTTTACCCATCGTTTACCCGTTGTTCCAAGTCCTCAACCGTGTTTATGGGAGCTGCATAAACGAGGAATTTCAAATAACTCCAAACAAAACAATCCTATGGATTCAAATCCGGTGAGTTATCTGTCCAGGTTACTGGTCCACTTCGACCAATCCACTTTTCAGGAAAGATATCGTTCAGATGTCTTCTTACGTCTACACTAAAATGTAGTGGAGAATCTAATGTCAATGCGCTCCCAAATGCTCAGCAAGGGGAATCATCAAAGACAAGAAGCAACATAACAATTACTGGAAAAACACTAATCAAAGACCCATGCTCCAAACAAACTGAAGAACTGTTAAGAATGACTAGGTTTCGGTTGAAAACAGTAACAGCACTTCTAACAGGACATATGGCTGTTAAAAAGCACCTGCAAACAATGGGAATGTATGATGGTGACTTAGACTGCAGACTATGTGGGAAAGACCCAGAAACCGCGGACTAAATCACATTCGAATGCGAAGCATTAGTTCGTAGGAGGTACAATATATACGGGCAAACACAAACCGACCCGGAAACCATCAGAATTCATCCAGTGATATACCTGTACCATTTGATCAGTGGCACAGGTGTACTGGAATGGCTAGAGTGAAGCAAAATAGGGAGTGCACAATAAGCCCAGGAGGCTGCAGTGCCCTCGGAGTCAACTCAGACGAGCCCTAGGGAAGAAAAAAAATGTCAATGCGTAGAAGTCTAAAAGTTTGAGAAAACAAATTGGACAAACTTTGAGACGACCTCCCCCGGTTCGTGCGAGATCATGGTTCTCTATGGACTTTTTTGATTAAACGATTAGATTCCACTTGAAAAATGTACCCTTTGTACCAAATTTCATTTTTTTAATCAAAATAGTCTTTGAAATAAAATATTAAAACTAGATTTTGGGTGGCATCTTCCTCAGGAAATATTTTGGGACATCTGTCTACTTGAACTTGTATTGTTCCTTTTGAGTGAGGATTCAACCCCGCAAAAAAATTCTGATATTATTCCCGGACACCCTGTATGTAAGAACACATTGAAGAATAATGACAATAAGCAACCTCACTTAAATATTTTTCTAGGAAAACGATTGCAATTTTTTCACGGCTCAAATCGTGCAACTTTCATTATAAAAAAATTACAGACAAACAAAATTATCATATTTCCATCCAAACTGACAATGAAGACAAGAAAATAAGTGATAAGTTTTTATTTTGAACGGGAAATCTATTTAAAAATGAACCTTTTGGAGAATACTACAGAAAATCGTAAGTAATTATCATGCACATTTGTTATTTAATTTTCTCATATGTTTCACCATTAGTCCCCATACATTTTCAATTGGATTTAAATCCGGACTTTTAGATGGCCACGGTAACAATTCTATGTTTTTATTAAGAAACCATTGCCTAACACGATGGGCCGTATGTATGGAGCAGTTGTCTTGTTGGAAAATAAAATTATTTTCCGGAAACACTTCTATTACTGACGGCAACATAATATTGTCTAATATTTCAATATATTTAATGAAATTGAGATGACCACCACTGTTCCAACACACACCTAACCCATTTAGGCTCATCCAAGCCCAGACATTGACTGAAAACCTTCCTGATATTTGTGGATCGAAAGTATATTTTTCGTCGTATCTAGTGGAAGGAGGCCTATATACGCGAACATGTCCATCGTTACAGGATTTAAAACCTTTTTGTCAGAAAAGACAACTTGTCCCCAGAAGTTTTCATCATTGATTATATAGTTGAGTGCAAAAATAATCCTACCCTGCTTCTTCTCTTCTGAAAGTTTGTATTTTTTAGCCGCTGAACAACTCTTCAAGTCGCTTTGTAGTTTTATTCTTCTGCAAGCAGTAGATACCGAAGCAGGGAAATTTGTCTCTGAAATTGCATTTACTGCACTCAGAAAAGGGTTTTCTATTAGGTAATTTATAAGATTTTCATCTTCTTGATTATTGCTCTTTCTGGGCCTACCGGAACCAACTTTACGGGATACCGTTTGGTTGGTTTCCCATTGTTTTTTAACACTCATTATCGTGGTTTCACTCACATTGTATTCAGCAGCAAGTCTTTTTATGGACCAACCATGTTCAATTTTAGAAACAATTCGAAATTTTTGAATATCTGTTAGATGTCGAATCATTTTTAATAATGACGCCACTGATTAACGTCAAAGTGATATTTGTAATATTATTAATATCAATCAAAGAACGAATGATTTACATAGCTAAAAGAAAGTGTACCAGTTTTTATTGATATCAACTGTACATAATTCCATGCAATAAAAAAATAATATTATAGGCAGATTTAAATATTTTATGTACTAACGGCGTGCTCTTATTAATATGTTATAATGTCATTAGCTCATGCAGAACGTACCCAAAATTACACATGGTCGAATAACGATCCGTTGGACGATATCGCTTAATTCAAAGAGACCAGTTAAATTTATCCTCGTTTATATCGACTTACCAAATCCATCACCATCAAGAGAAATACAAATACCTTTATCTAATTCCGAAAATGTAAACCAGATAAACGGGATTGGATAAAGGAACAGATTTGCACACTAAATGTAAACCAAATAGGCGGAAAGTGCGTGACTTTGGCCAACGTTTGTGATTATAGGTTGCTTTGACCACTCACCATGGTGTCAATTTAAGCTCTTAAGGGGTGTAATTTCCATAATGGTTTACCAATTTGTATTATAATTTGAATTTGAAACAAGTTCGCCACATTACTTCTACGAAGTAAATCGATTGAGGTTGAATAATTTGCCCAGAATAGATGTCTAAGGCTATTATTATAGTTACGTCCGTCTATTTTACAGATATAATTTGTTTACGAGTTAAAAATTATTAAAATATTCGAAGAGAATGAAATAAAATAGATCTAGTAACAATTCTTGATATACAAAAAATAGTATAAGGTAACTCAAAGTTTTCTAAACATACGTAATAATTAATTATGTTAATATACAAAAATCCAATAAAAATAAAGACAAACAAAATCTACATAGTTCTTGTTATACAGGGTGTCTGAAAAGTCCGTTTAAAAAGTGAATGGTTGAATCTAATTTACTCCTATCAAAAGTGCTTCCTTGAGACGCCATCAAGGTTCAAAATCCTTATGAAAATTGTTGTTCTTTTAAATAACAAAATAGTGGTGCTATCAGCGATTGCGATATCAGCTCGAAGGTGTGACGGAGTGTGGGGTGTGCTTCCACCTAATCCTCCCTTGTTCAAAACCAGGAAGGATCAAGTCGATGAGATATAGAGTGAGTGGTCAAACAGTTACAAAAAGGTCCAAATTCTTTCAAGAGTTTATCCAATAAATTGAAAATTTTTCTTACAGTTGAGCAAGCGTATTTCCATTTTTTTTCTCTTGTTAAATGTTGGTGTAAAGAGAATACGATACACTAGCAATAATGGATGGTAGTTGCTAGTCTCCCTGCTCAAAACAGAGGAAGGGATTCTAAAGCTACCAACCTCAGAGTGACTAATTGTTCAAGAAATTCACCTTAAGAATAAATACCAATGGAAACAATTTCTCACACGTTAACCAATAGTACTCCAAAGGTATATGTTAAAGAACATGTTTAAAATTAAATTGATTGGAACTCTAACTTAAAAAATTTCTAGAAACTAATTTGTTTGTATCAAAGGGGTACCAATCTAACTCTTATCATACTTTGGATTAGTTACCAAGGTTACCGCGTGACCTTGAACGGTTAAAGAGAAGATTAATACAAATATAAAATTGCATCAACCTAAGACGAATGCCTGTCAGATAATATTTGTAATAAACTGTAATTTAATCGTACTCGAAATAATATTAATGGTATATTATGTAAATTGACAATCAAGGCACGATGAATCACAAAAAATCGATAATATTGATTGAAGTTCCAGTAAACAAACTTCGAAAAAGCGGTCATTGATAAAAAAATTTGTCCAGGGCATAAGTGGATTTAAATACGAGAAAATATTATTAAGATAATTACCACAGACACTTTGAATCTAACTAGCTGTTATTTAATTATGTATGACCTTAAAATGGTACGATATTACTGGAAAATACGTAAATTTTACCAGATAACTGGTATAAATCTGTTAATTCTAGGAACACAACACTAGTAAAGGGATCGTAGCTTCTTCTTCCGCCACCTAAGTTTTATTTTCAAAACTAAAGTTTACAGAGATAAAAAGAAAGATAATCATTTGAGCGTGTAGTATGGGCAATACAGATAGATATTCAAGCATTTTACCACATAGTACATCTAAAAACAGTCACTGAAATATGTTGCAAATTTTATATGTTTTTTCCAGTTAGATGTGTCTGTCGATACCAGCGTTACATTGCATACCTGACAAGAGGTCGATGTGCCATTACATTTTAAATCTTAATATTTGTCAATATGCTGAAAAATGTAAGACGCAAATCTTATACTGACACGCCGTGGCATCGTTATTTTTATCAATTTATATCTTTATATTTTTGCGACGAAATACTTGCTTAGGGTATTCTGGAATACGGCTGGCAGATATTTCCATTATACCGGGTGTCAACGGAATCATTCGACAATCCATAATTTCCAGAGTTTTCAAAATGTAAGTTTTAAACTTGGCAGGGATAATATACACCAATAACGGAAATTTTTCATTATTTGACACTTCTCCATCACTTCCGGTTTCCCCGGAAATAACCCCAACTTTGAAATTTTAAATGTAACATCCTATATATTCTTACATTTTTGGATTTTTGGAGACGATTTTAAGTACGACTGCATAGTTTTAAAAAATTTTTGGGACTACTTGATTTTTTAGGGCTATTTTTATTTTTGCATCCAAATTACAGTGAATGCACTTAAATTAATCAAATTGACAAAAATGATAAGAGAAAAATGTAAACGTGAGATTTCTCGAATTGGTTTTGGTAACCACGACCAACCATAATTCCTGAAATCACTAATTTTTAATTATTATATTAACTTATTCAAATAGCAACGTCTTCTAGACACCCAATAGTCAAACACTAATTTTCACGACAAATCCATTGATATCTTCAAATCGAAAATCGGTTGAATATTAACCCAAATACACAACTTCTTTGGTGGATAATAATTAAAATTTCGAGTTTATATTTTTCTCTTATCATTCCATTTGATTAATTTGTGTGCATTCATTGTACTTTAGATGCAAAAATAAAAATAGCCCTAAAAAATTAAGTAGTCTTAATATTTTTTTAAACTATGTTATCGTACTTCAAATCGTCTCCGGAATCCAAAAATGTAAGAATATACAAGATGTTCTATTTAAAATTTCAAAGCTGGGGTCAGTTCCGTGGAAACCGGAAGTGATGGAAAAGCGTCAAATATTGAAAAATTTGCTGTTTTTGGTGTATTATTCCTCTGCCAAGTTTAAGAGTTACATCTTGAAAACTCTAGAAACTATGGCTTGTCTAATGATCTACTATAGCAGAATGTACGATTTCAAAATACTTTGGACAAAATCTATCATTCCCGTTCACCATGCCAGAAAATAAAGATTTTGAATTTTTTTATTGAACCTGTGTCTGTGCAGGAAATCACACAAATAATAAATCAGCTAGAAAATAAACATTCTTCTGGTGTTGATGATTTGTCTAATTCAACTCTTAAGGCTATTAGTGAGAACATTAGTTTTCCATTAGTATACCTAATAAACCAGTCCTTTTGCCAGGACTGCTTCCCAGATATCTTTAAAATGGCGCAAGTTATTCCTCTATTTAAAAAAGGCTGTCCAGAAGATATTGATAATTACACACAAATATCTTTAATAAGTAGCTTGTCAAAAGTAATAGAGAAAGCTTTTTATGTTCGTCTTTTTAATTATTTGGAAGAAAATAATATTCTATCTTCATCACAACATGGTTTTAGGTCCGGTAAATCTATTGACACCGCTTCTTACCATCTGTTAGATTACATATACCGTGCTATGGACTGTGGAAATTATGTAATGTCAATGTTTTTCGATTTGTCAAAGGCTTTTGACACCATACAAAGTGATATTCTGTTAAACAAACTTTATAATCTTGGAATTAGACATATACCTTTAAAATGGATACAGTCATATATGGAGGATCGGTCATTAACAGTTAACTATAATAAATAATATTAACTCTCAGGAAGTTAAACTTGGCGTCCCTCAAGGCTCTGTCTTGGGACCGTTACTGTTCATGCTATATGTTAATGACCTTCCGAATTATATACACAATGGACATGTAACTATGTATGCTGATGATACGACTATTTCAGTCTCAGCAGAGAGTCCTGAAAAAAGTTCAGATGAGAGCGGAAGAAGTTATAAATGAATTAAGTGCTTGGTGCGACAGAAACAAATTGGTATTAAATAAAGATAAGACTGTTTTTATGAATTTTCACATTAGAAAGTCTTTACCATTAAATTTTGAAATTTTTAACACTAAAGTATCTACTGAAACACAATTTCTCAGTAATTATCTTGATCCAGCATTATCATGGGATATCCATATTGATAACATTTGTAAAAAGTTGACCAGTGCTTACTTTGGAATATTACAAATGAAAAGACACTTTAGATGAAACTGGTTTACTGAGTATTTATCATGCCCTAGCCTACTCGCACATTTCATTGAACATTATCAGTTGGGGATGTGGAAGATACAATGGTAGAGTATTCTCTCTACAAAAAAAGAATAATGCGTTTGATTTTTAACTTGAATTTTAATGAAACATGTAGAATAACTTATAAACAAAAACATATTTTAACTGTACCGTGTGTATATATATTGAAGTGCTTAATATATACTAAACAAAATATCGATACGTTTAGCCAAGTATCTGACACATATTCATATAAAACAAGACATGGCAAATTATTGAGAATACCGCCACATAAAACCACAACATTCAAGCACTCCCCAAAGTATAATTGTGTCAAATTATATAATGCATTACCCACTAACTTACGTGAAATAAACTGCCCGAAATTATTTAAAATTAAAATAAAAAACTCTCTTTTAGAAAATGCATTTTATAGTGTTAAGGAATTCGTATCTGGATAATATTATGTGTTGTGTTTTTATGTTTTTATGTTTTATGTTATTGAAGAATTTTGTTTAACGTGTCCATTAATATTTGTTTGTTTGTCAATATGTTTCTAAATGTCTTGCCATGTATATGTGTGTGTATATACATTATGTTAACTGTCTAAACTTATTCTTTTATGTATGATTTTAATATATTTATATACTAATTGTATGATGATATGTACATACGTATGTGTATGTACACATGTAGGTATTATGAGCAGAAAATTTTATTTTCCCTCTACTATTTTTTATTTTGTAAATTTTGACTTACCATATATACCTTGTATCTTAAATGGTCATTAAATATTCTATTCTATTCTATTCTATTCTATTCTATTCTATTCTATTCTATTCTATTCTATTCTATTCTATTCTATTCTATTCTATTCTATTCTATTCTATTCTATTCTATTCTATCCTGTTCTATTCTATTCTATTCTGTCCTGTTCTATTCTATTCTATTCTATTCTATTCCGTTGACACCCGGTATATGCTGCATACGTGCATATGGTGTTGTCTACGTTTGTACATACATCCATAACCATCTTTAGATTTGCCACGCTTTATAATGACTGTCGCGTAGCACCACCAGATAAACTTCATCAAATAAGAAAACCGCTGCAAATTACTTGGGGATCAGAACTTTCTTACCGTAGTAAAACTCGACGTGTGGAGTTTATAATAAAAGTAATTCTTGACGTTTCTAAAAGTCACATTTTTTGACGTTTCAAAAAAATCGCATTTTGACGTTTCAAAAAAGTCACTTTGACGTTTCAAAAAAGTAATATTTTTTGAAGTTTCAAAAATTGGGACCGATTTTACTCATCAATGAACTCAATCTCTTCCTTGACTTCTAGAAAGTGTGTACCAAATTTGAAAGCTCTATCTCAAAAACTGTAGCTGCTATCGCGAACCATACAGACAGACACACAGACAGAAAATTTTTTCTGTCTTAAATTTTGTGTATCGTCATAATATTTCGAGATTCGTCCAGAATTGCAATAAAAATTTTCAAAATTTTTTTCACGAATACATAACTTCCTCACTTTGATCGGTGAGGAAGTAATAATATGTACT
Organism: Rhamnusium bicolor; assembly: GCA_029963845.1. Classification (NCBI taxonomy): domain Eukaryota; kingdom Metazoa; phylum Arthropoda; class Insecta; order Coleoptera; family Cerambycidae; genus Rhamnusium; species Rhamnusium bicolor. The sequence goes on from JANEYF010001621.1 coordinate 27,455, forward strand.
GGGACCAAATGGTTTATAATTGCAATAAATAAATATTTATTTACTTTTATTAAAATGTTATCGAGGTTTCCTTCTAGTATTATATTTTCGTAAAATATCCGTTTATCATTTTATTTTTACAAATTGTCGACTTTTCCAAGTTATACATTATTATGTTCAGTACGTTAAAAATGAAATGGCCGCGGAGCCGTTCATGTTTTCTGCAGTCACAAAGACCACTCTAAATGAATTTTCTGACATTTTAAAATCGTTAATATATACGACGTGAATGCGGTAACAGTTACTCCATTTACTTCAAAAACATACTCTTGTTGAGAGATTTTATCAATCACACTTTTGTTGTTTTTGCATACCTACTTCTTTGTATACCTACTTCTTTGTATACCTACTTCTTTGTGTTCGATTTATTCCCCTTACTTTAAGAGGCTTATGAGTGCTCTTAATAATAATCAGACAATACCTTGCCAGTCCTTAATCATTACTCGAATACCTCTCATTCTTTTGAGTTGTAATATGTTTTTAAACACTGAACTTTTGCAAAAGGTGAATAAAAAATTAAGAAGTAGTCTGTTATCCATATTTTTAAGAAAGGAAAATAATAATTACTACTTCATGAACACAAATATCTAGACATAGTTTAAGTCAACATTTTGATAAGTACTCTATAACTAGGAGAAGCTTTTTATCACACCAAAATAAACTCTTAGACGTAGAGGTATACCGGGTGAGTCACGAATTGCGCTCGCCCCGATATCTCCTAAAATATTTGGAATAGAAAATTGAAATTTCGAGGGCTTATTATACGACTAAAATGCCATCTTTTCAATAAAAAATCAAGTTTGGTGCACATCCGGTTTGACCGGAAATGCCCACAACTTTCGATTTTTAAATGAAACACCCTATATATTTTTACATTTTTGGAATCTAGAGAAAATTTTGAATACAATACATCCATTTTGGTCACTTTTTGATAAACATTAAAAATTTTATTTAAAAATCTATTTCTGAATCCAGAGTGCTGTGCTATTGTTTTATTACATTCAATGGCTACTATGATTTTTCCAATGTTATTAGGTTACCAGATTTTAAACAGAAATGTGTCATTTTAGTTTCCAAAGCCCACTAATCTATTAGCTGCATGTTTCTAAAAGCTTGGTTGCATTGTATTTTGGCTGAAATCTCAAATATTTCTGAGCGGATTTTCAAAATTTTGGTATCATTAGATTTATATGAAAATGGGGTATTTAAAAATGTTGGTGGACGATTACCTTCCCATTTAAAAAAAACCGAGTTAGTGGGTAAAAAATCACATTTAAAAATTTTAAACGCCTCTAGACAATTAAGTAATGCAATCATATTGCTCTTTTTATTTTTATAGTAACGTAGCACACAAACTAAAATATATTTTGGGCACCACAGCACTCTGGATTCAGAAATAGATTTTTTAATAAAATTTTTAATGTTTATCAAAAAGTGACCAAAATGGATGTATTGTATTCAAAATTTCTTCTAGATTCCAAAAATGTAAAAATATATAGGGTGTCTCATTTAAAAATCGAAAGTTGTGGGCATTTCCGGTCAAACCGGATGTGCACCAAACTTGATTTTTTATTGAAAAGATGGCATTTTAGTCGTATAATAAGCCCTCGAAATTTCAATTTTCTATTCCAAATATTTTAGGAGATATCGGGGCGAGCGCAATTCGTGACTCACCCGGTATACACTTTAATCTATCAAACTTGAATTCAATATAGATAGATACGAGTTATAACTTATGTCCACTGATCCACTGGCCTAGATCGAGCATTCATGCTCTCTGGGCCAGTGCCAACACCAATGCTAGTTCCTTAAAACGATGTTAATATATATGATAAAAATCCGATAAATTCCAGTTGGGAACAGTTTATCAGAAGCCGAGTGGATACACATAAAAATTTATTTTACTTATACTAAAATGTACAGCTCTCTTAAGATTAACTTTTTGTAAATGTTATGTGGAATAATTTTATCAATATTAACTTTATTGCACTTTTTACGACAAAATGAAGTTTACAAATAAAGCAGCATGCCATTTTATATCTGGTTTACGTAAGTTGGGTTTATTGGTTTATTGGAAATTATTTTTAATTGATTGTAAGCTGATAAGAATCTGATTAAAATCTAATTATAATCTATTTATAATCTGATCAAAATATGCTTAGAAACTGATTGTAATCTGATTAAAATCTGTTTATAATCTGATTAAAATCTGATTATATTCTGTTTGTAATCTGATTAGAAGCTGATTTAAATCTGATTATAATCTGATTAGGATCTGAATAAAATCTGATTATAATCTGATTGTACTATGATTGTAATCTGATTATAATCTGATTAGTATCTGAATAATCTTTTGTTTCCCATTAATCAAAACGAAATTATGGACAAATAGCTGGTTGAAAAAGAAAATTTTCTAAAAAATTTGTTAAGGGTGGTTTTAACTCTTGAAACCCTTTACAAGTCAATGAAAATTTACAAGTGCATTACTAACAAGTTTGATTACCATCGATGAAAACGAAATTATGGACAAATAATTGGTTGAGAATTTAATTATAATCTTATTAGAATCTGATTGTATCTGATTAGGATTTCAATAAGATCTGTTTGTAATCTGATTAGAAACACATTATAATCTTTTTATAATCAAATTGAAATATGATTTGAATCTGTTTGTAATCTGATTATAATCTGATTAAAATCTGTTAGAATCTGGTTAGAATCTGATTAAGATCTGTTTATAATTTGATTATAATCTGTTTGTAAACTGATTATAATCAGCTAAGAATATGCTTATAAACTGATTAGAATCTGAATAATTCCCATCGATCAAAATTATTATGGACAAACAGCTGGTTGAAAAAAATAAATCTTCTAAAAAATTTAAGAGGATATTTTAACTCTTGGGGCCCTTTGTAAATCAATGAAAATTTACAGGTAGATTACTAACGAGTTTGATTACCATCGATAAAAACAAAATTATGGTTGAAAAGTTAAAATTTTCTAAATCTTTAAAGGTTTGTTTTAGCAACTCCTGGGATCCATTGCAAGTCGATGAAAATTTACAGACACACTTCTAACGGGTTTGTTTATCATCGATCAAAACTAAATTTTAGGCAAATAGTTGGTTGTGGACTGCATATGGAATGAATGTTTGATATTTAGTCAGTAGGTATAGTGTCCATAAATTGTATACGTTATACTAGCTTATAAACTTATTTAATGACTGCAGAATTATATTTTTGTGTGTGAATAAATGTTTATAAAATATACACGCAATAGTTGACGAAGGGTGTTTTCAAGTGAAACATTAATTATGTATAATAGGTGTAGAAAAACAATTTAAATTGTAGTTGCTCCAACTATGAGAATAATATTTAAATATATCAAATACGTATTAAAAGAACATAAATATTTGTTGTTGTTAACGGAGTCACTGCAATAACGTTACTCTAAACTAATGAAAGTAATAAGAGTGTCTATTCATATATTTTATAGTTAATTAATCCTCAGTTTATCATCTATGGATTATTCGTTCTATATCTTTGGAAATAGGAATTATTTGTTGTTAGTCAATCAGAGAGCAGGGGGCTCTCGTGGTTCTGTACTAATCCATTTAAGAGCAGGTGTTGGACTTCGTCCTATCTAGGTCCCTGATGATATCGAAAAAGATATAAAAAAATTTTGTTGTTCCTTTCCCACGGAATCTCGGTGGCGATTTTGTATTTGTAAATGATAATGCTTGGTAACATCGCTCGCATGTTGTTACCGAGATTTTACGACAACGCAATATTGATAGAAGAAAATGGCCTGCCAGATCACTAGATATCAGTCCAATTGAACATATCTGTAGCAGAATGAAACTGCAGCCATGCTGAAGGAAGTGTGAAATTGTGGATTTTAGAGAACTATCGATTTTAGTTTTGGAACAATAGGAGGCTATTCCACAGATTTTTGAACGGATTAGTGGAAAGCATGCTTAGAAGAACTACAACTCTATTGCGAGTTATAGATGGTTCTGCGAGATATTGAATTTTCTTTATTGATTTGATTCGAAAATTCTGAAAATGAGTAAATATTTTTACTTTTACTTTGGAATTTAAAAAACTGATTTCTGTCTTAAAAAACTTTTTTCTTGTAACATCTATGTTTATTTATACGGACTTTTAATTGTTCTACCAACATATGCGCTACGCTGTAATTATTCAATTGATCACCATGGTGTACTCTATAACTGAAATAATCAACAATCAAACTATTTGAACTTTAAAGAAGGATATATTTTTATAAAAATGTAGACGATTATCTTGTCCATAAGGTTGAACAAACTCTTCTTTAAAATGATTTCACTGTTAGTTCTACACTGATTGATGAATTGAATTGAAATATAAGAACTCTAACGCCTTAGTTTCAAATTATTTTCTTTAATTGAAAAGTCATTAGTTTTATACCAGGCGCCTCCGGCATATATCAAGTGTCATGAGTGTTATATCGTGTTTAATATAACCCAGACATGATCTAGTGAAGCTTGCGAGAATGTGATGTATAGTATGCAATCAATTCATATATAGGAGAGCTTACACAGCTATCTAGTAACACAAAGATGTGTTTGCGCGGTATTTAATTAAATGTCACGAATAATTAGGAACATTTTCTAATTGCACAATTATACAGATGGGCCAATTAAAAATATTAAATTATAATTTTAATAGAGATAAATGTTATTTGTGAGACTTATTCATTTTGGTGCGAAATAAATTATATTATAAGCGTAATATTTAACTTGTAAATGGGATACAATAATTACCAAGGTCTAGACTGCCAGATTCGTTTTAATTTCAGTACACAATCTGTCCCAAATTCGAGGCTCACTATTGGTATTTTTGTTATTTTAGAAGATACATGTTCAATTAAATAGGAAAGGTTTTGAGAAACTTCATGACCAAATCAGAACCACTTATAAATATTTTCCAGCTGCTGTAAATGTTGAAAAATTTAATAAAAGTGAAATTTCCGTCTTCGAATTTTTCTCATAATTTTTTGTTTTTGACAATTTTTCATATCTGCAAAAACATTTTCTAAGAAAATTTTCAAGTAAATGTAATTGTAGACTTGTGATATATCGTTGAAGAGGAAATACAATGGTTTGAAAACTCAATACCATGTCAGATACAATTCGTCTTTGATTATTTAAAAATGTGTAATGTCGAAGTAAACCGAAGAGAAAAAAGAATCTGAGAAGGTTTATAAACAGTTTTCTTATATTTTTGTTAACTCTCAGGGTAGTAAAGAAGGTAACAAAAGTATCTTTAAATCGCCCCAGTTACTGACACCCCTAATAACAACAAATAGCCACATGATTTGTCCGATAAGTAAACGATCGTAAAAAAGATTTCGTAATCCATGTCTACAAGGCAACAAAAAATTATCGCATATTTCTGAATATGAAATATAATAATGTTTATATATGTTTTATGGCAATGTTTTGATTAAGATTGAGAAAGTAAAACAAAAATCCCAGTTCACCTAGTATGCTTGCTATCTCCGACAGTCGGGAATCAAGTGTCAATAGGACCGATGTAATTAGTTGGCAATTATATGACGCTGTGTACTGGTGATGACCTATGTTAATGTAAAGAATGTTCAAAATGCTCTCCCTGATTTTCTACACAAGCTCTGGCCTATGTTGCAACAAAATGACTTTTTCGAAAACATCAACATTTTGGCGAATACTATCTACATTATTTTGTACTCTAGTTTTTGAGGAACTATATATTGATTAGTGTTGAATAAACCAGTGACCCCATAAATAAAAATCGCACAGAGTTGTATCTGCCGATCCGAACCACCTTTCCGGGAATTTCTCAGTAAGTCAGTGTCATCCATTGCGAGCATTGTGTATGGGAGCCACATATCCCTACATACAGCAAGAGGCATAACGTTGAGAAGGTCAGGCAAGATGCTAATTAGAAATTGTGGAAGTGTGCTACAATCATGAGCGGTTGCAAAATGTGGGGTCCAATTAAACTATTCCGGCCAATTAAATAATTATCTACTGATTTGCATAATCTGTGGACAGGAGCTGTTTTCATGCGAAAGCTGCTCCTGAAACCTGTGTTCCCGCATAGCATTAGGATTCTCCTCAGACCTGACATGCGTGTTATGTATATTAAAAATCCTTTGTCGAGTGAATGTACCTTCATCGGTTCACGAGCTGAAGGAAGTTGACTATCCAGGGCAACAATTCTCTGCAAAAGCCACCGACAATGTTCCATGTGGCTTGGGAGATCCTCTGGAGCAGTGCTTGCGCAGGTTGTACATGATAGAGGTTTAAGTCCTGTTTACTTAATATTAGTTTATTGCTGATCAGAAAAACATGAGGAAATACTATTAGGACGAGATATTATGGCTCGGTAATTGTTCTGGAAGAAATTTTCAATGTGATGCATAGTTTTCAAAATAATGGAGGGTAAAGAGCTAAATATCTTGAAAAAAATTAATTGTCGGCATCACTTGAATGGAGTTACAATCTTTCAACGTTTTTCATGTTCATAAGCTTCAAAAAGACAAAATTTTGCAATTTTTTTTTACAGTAAAACAACTTCAAACTTTTGTAATCAACGTCCGGCGATAAATTAGTGAGTACTTAAACTAAAATTTGACCTTTTAGTACAGGCGTATTTTTTGATGTCTGCATATAATGTCTATAAAATATGTGACTCTCCACAGTAAAAGTAAGTACCGACCGTCAAAAACTATTTTTTAAAACTGTGCCACAAGTCAGAAATCCGCAGTAACGCCATAAATAAATGAGTAATATTGCAAATTCTTTAATGTCGTGTCTAGAGATTAAAAAAAAGCGTTGTCAGTCAGCTGTGACGCGGTGTTTAGAAATCGATTTATTCGTAAACAACAATTGCCGGTCGGTACCCCATTTTACTATGGAGAGTCACATATGAGCTTTCAATCTATGTATGTATCATCTTTTATACTTAAAACGCCTACAACACCAGTTTTGGAGCAGCTTTCTCCATCATGAACACTATACTATATGGATTTCTGCATATTTCTCTTTTTTTTTTGTTTTTGAAATTAAAAAATTTCGTTTGTGGCTGTTTTTGTGCAGTTGAAGTTTATTTTTACTGGACTACTATTGTGCATTGATTTTGGTTTTTCATCTGTTAAATGAAACTATTTGGTATAATCATCCCATTCTGATCGTTTTAAATATATTTTTTTTATTGCAAGTAAAATATTGTTTCAACTCGTGTTCTTAATGGTCTTCTGATATAATTAAACCGTTCAAGATTCAGTTGAACATTTTATTGCCACTTAGTCGGCAGTATTGTTTCAGCTTAATTGATTCTTAATTGTTATATTTTTAGATGTCTTGAATCTGTGGAGATGGATAAAATAACACTTCACTTGCAAAGGTACCTGATAATTTGATTAATTGCCAGACTGTAAAATAAGAAGTATACGTAGTACCGCTAAAACGTCTAGAGATTTTAAAATTAAATATATATGCAAATCTACTTTGTAACCCCTTTACTAAACTTTGAATTATGCTTGAAGATTACTTGGGTAAACAAGTTAATATTTTTGGTGAAGCGTGTAATTTAATCTACCTTGATATTACACATTTCTTTCTCTGTTGAAATTTTAATAAGCTTTGATATGGCATTTAACCGCACCTGAAATTAAACAATTGGCTATGTGGGGCAACCACATAATCATATCGATTTAAATTTAAAACTTATTCTTGGTTGTTTTCAATATCTAATTGAATATTATAACTTCAGCAATATTTGAATAATATATTATCATTTTTTATCATTCATATCTAATAAGATACTAGTGTTTAAATTTAAATAATATTTGTATCTTTTAAAACAGTCATCTATGAAAATAAGTAAAAACATTTAAATAATTGATTTATTACAAAAATTAAATAATTTCATAGATTTTATTTACAATAAGTAATCAAAAATATTACCATGCTGCTGCAAATATATGCGAGACCGTTTGAACAAATTCTCTTTGCATCTGCCAAAATAATGGTGTTGTTGTTAATTAAATCTATTTCTTGCTGAGTTTTTAATTTGATCAAACGCCATAGCACAAGAATAAGTAACAATTTATTCTTGTGGCCATAGTATCCGTTTACAGTAAAATATGAATGTCTTTGAACACATTCTAAATAAATATATAAAATGACTTTAATGTTTCAAATAAATAAAATATATAAATGTTTTTATTTGTTTTCATAGATGACTGTTTTAAAAGTTATATTTGTGTTCATTTAAGTTTAAACCCCAATATATTATTAAACATGAAGATAATGATAATATGTTATATACTGCTGAATTCAGAAAGAAATTTTCTTTAATATATAATATGTTTCACTTCCGAAAGTGAAATCATGTATGTGATAACACATTTATCATCAGTGGAATATCACATGTTTATTTTCTCATTAACATATAGGGTGTTTCTAAAATAGGGTTCCAAACTTGTAGAGCGTGTGGTACTTATCAAAATAAGACAAAAACTTATAAATATATGGCACAAAACGGAGCCCTATGGAGTTCGAGGTCCATAAAAGTGTTCAGATGAAATTTTTTTAATATTGTTTGAGGAACGGTAAAAGATAGACAAAATTGTTGGCATTTATTTAGTTTTTCATGGTGAATGAGATGAGTTAGTTCGCCCTTGGCGATTAAAATCATGGGCGTCATTGCAATGAAATCAAGTAAGGCACTTAAAATGATCACCCTGTACTTTTAAAATATTAATTTGATTAAAACAATCTAACTCTTCTTATTTATAGTCACCTTGAATGACATTTATGCTTACGATTTTTCGTTTCTAATGAGTGAATATAAAGTTATTTTAGACCTGGTCAATTTTTTTATTTTTTTTGCACTATTTCCAAAAACAAAAAAAAAAAGGATTTTTTATAGTTTCAGGACAAGCAGACTTCTTCGTCAAGAATTACTTTCTCTCGTAAATCTACAAATATATTTTTTCCTCTTCCGTAGAAATTCGTCGATACGTTGTATTTAAAAAATAACATAATTTACAAATGATATCCCAGAATAAGTAATACAAAACTCACATATTTGTTCTAGAATGCGTTACAATATTATGTGTAAAATGAAAGTGAAAATTGAATACTGAACTCATTAATTATGCTAATGCCTATAGAAAATCTCAAATAGACACTTTCGTCAATAATTAAATTAGTTCCGCTTTTACGTGATATTACTTAATTAGTTAAAGCCAATAACATAAAGACACCCGGAAGAACAAAATTTAATAATATACATATCTCTATAGATTTTCTCAACGAAATTATAATTAATTTGATTAGCGAAAACAAAAAGGATCCATCTGTTAGAAAATTAAAATTTATTTAAAATGAATTTGAGATATTTCATTATTAAACATTAAAACGTTACGTGATGATTGTGGGATTAATAGTATTATTTATACATTTACCATAATGAAAATCGAGATGAAAGATTTGCTTTCTGACTTTAAGATACAGTGGTACTTATTGCTCCTGCCAAAGAGCATCATCTGGAGATTATTTCAGATGATGCCAACTTTACAGACGAAAAGCGCGATGTGCCAGGACTTCAGGATTAGAGTAATCGTTTTATTAAAAAAGATACATACAAATTTTCGCCAAACCTGACTGATGGAGAATTCATAAATGACGGTTTTTTATGTCCATGCTCGATCTGACCATTACATCATCGATGATCAAAAATTAACACTGGTAATATTTTCATGTTTGTAAAAATAGTTTATTCTTTACCTAATAATTATTATTTAATTATGGTAAATCATGTTTAAAATTCATAGAGTCAACTAAACTAGTTACAGCTTTAATCATTCTCAGATTATCCGCATAAAGGCAATTATCAGAACACACAAAACAACTCCTAATATCATATGCAGTGAGCTTCCTGGGGGAATACCAAATTAAATACTAATAAACGATAATGAACAATAATTGTTAATTTTAACACACTGTTCGCTATATCTTAAAAAATATTGCAAATAAAATCTTGACGTCAATTTCGATCCGGGGTACCCAAATTCCAACCAAACAAAACGTATAAGTTAGTAGAGAATATTTATCCAAGTTATATTCTGCTTTGTGGAACAGATGTTTCCTAGAACAAGTGTAGCAGGTATAGACCATTCTTCGTGCGTCTTTTTGTTTCTTTTGAAAAGGGCAGTCCTCTCTCCACTTCTAGTTTAGAAAGAGGGATACGGCAGGATCCCAAGTAGTGTCTAGAGTCTGCCTTTCAACTCGAGTGCTCGTATTAAGTAGTCTCGGTCAGAAATTTCCGCGAAGTTTGAATTCGGGAATACTTACGTGTTCAACTTGAAACGTGCAACGCCATTGAGGAATATTGTAACGCTCATCTAGATACATCCGAGCAACATGTCGATATGAGGACTTCACGCATCACTCGGGACGATAAAGACTTGAAAAAACTGTTGAATTGGTTTACTCAACATCTTTTCTTCCCAGAAATCGATTCGCTTCTTTCTGTAAGTACTGGAGTTGTCGGAGATGAAAAAATTAACTGTCATTTGTCCAGAGAAAAACGTATCGAGAACGTGTCCAACATGGTTATCACGTTCGAAAATTTCAAGTCCATTAAATTCAAACGCAACGATAAGGTCATCCCATTGGCAGAAGTCAACGGCAGCATAAAAGTCGGGGAAGCAACAATTTCCATTAACCCACTCATGCTATCTCAAGGAATGTGCATTGGGAAGAAATCCGACGACGAGTATTTAGGGGTTCATTTTGACAAGAGTTTAACTTTTTTAAAACACATTAACATGAGCATACCCTAAGTCTACTTCTTATCGAAGAGCTTGTACCCGCTCATGGCTAGAAATTAGCAGACTAAATATGACAAATAAGAAATTAATATACAAAGTATATTGATACCAGTCCATCAGCCGGCGTGTCGGTGACGAATATACAAAAACTAAAATCTTGGAAAATAAATTTGTATGCCTCAACAAATTCTACAAGGTGCACATCCATCATGATATAATGTCATTAGCGGACTATATCAAGAAAATTTCGCAAAATTTCTACATTCTTCAATTGATGAACAGTGCGCTAATAGCAAATATCACACAATTTCTTGAGTACTACGTACCATTTCGGATTAAATACAAATTACCTAACAGTTGTGACTGTTGGAATAAGAACCTTGCATCAATATACATATGATTGCTATTTGTTTAGTGTATCTATGTATTTAATATAGGTATATATTGTTTCATGTGTTAATAAATGTATTCAATTTCTTACAAAACTCCTCAATCCATCGTTGACGGTTTTTCAAACTATTTTTCGGACATTTATATCAATTCAAACCCCAACAATAATAAAGTGAATATATTGCTAAACAACAATCTTATTAATTTGCAATATATAACGGAGGACGATATACTTAAGGGCATAAAAAAACCAAAAAAAACAAAATGACAGCCGGCGTTGATAAAGTTCCTAGTTGTTTAATCAAAGATTGTGCTACAGTGTTTGTTCAACCCTTGCTTTTGTTATTTAATCTCTCGTTAACTACGTGTAAATATCCAGATATATGGAAAATTGCAAAAATATGTCCCATACTCAAATCCGGTGATTCTTCTTATTTAAATAATTATAGACCAATAGCAATATTATGTAACTTTGGCAAATTATTAGAGATTATTCTGTATGAATACATTTACTGGTCTGTTAAAAAACAATATCGCCTTCTCAACATGGTTTCATGGAGAATAGATCTACAATTACCAATCTAGCCTCGGTATCTCAGTATATATCAGAATCCTTAGATTCACAAGGTCAAGTTGATGTTATATACACAGACATACAGAAGGCATTTGATCAAATAGATCAGTTTTTATTACTATCAAAGCTGAGAGGAATTGGTTTCTCTGACACTTTAATTTGTTTATTTGAGTCTTATTTAATTGGGAGACATCAATTTGTTGAATATGGAGGTTATCGTTCTCAATCATATACAGCAGTATCGGGAGTTCCGCAAGGATCAAATTTAGGACCCCTTTTATTTCTTATTTTTATTAACGACCTAACAGCTAATATTAATTCTCACCACCTACTATTTGCTGATGATCTCAAAATTTTCCTAGAGATTAATTCTATAGAGGATTGTATCTTACTGCAAAATGAAGTTAATAAAATTTCTAGCTGGTGCTCGGTCAATTCTCTAAAGTTAAATATTGGCAAATGTAAGGTTATGTCATATACAAGGAAGGACACTACAGTTACCTTTCAATATAAAATAGATAATAACATTTATAAGAAGTAAATTGGAGTATGGCTGTATTATTTGGTTTCCCATATATCAAAATTCATTGTCACGCATTGAATCAGTTCAGTGCAAATGTCTGAAATTTGTGTTTTTCAAATGTAATGGATCTTATCCTCCCCGAGGTACAGACAACAATATACTGCTTAATATGTTTGACCTTAAATCTCTCAGATTCAGAAGAGATGTTGTCGTTTTATCCTTTCTTTATAAATTAATTAGTCACAATGTTGATTGTTCATTTCTTTTAAGTAAACTAAACCTATCAGTCCCTAGATTAGAATCCCATCAAAACAACCTCTTTTACTGCGATACTCATCGTACAAACCTTATGATAATGTCACCAATCTTTAATATGTGTAAAACTTTTAACACCATTTCATTTTTATGTGAAGTCAATTATGATAGTTTAGCTAAAATAATTCATATATGAAGAAAACTGTGCTTATTAAATTAGATTATTTCGTAACACTATAATATATTTTACTATTATGTATGAGTTTTCTTGTAAACTCTTAATATAATGTTAATGACTATGTGTATTGCAAATTTGTGCATTTTATATCACAGTATACTTAGTTTTAAGCTTTTCCTGTAATTGGGTGCTCTAATCTGTAGGAAATAAATTACTTATTATTATTATTATATAACATTTTATTTGGCTAATTTATGAGCTTCCATATGAACTTCCAAAAGGTTATGGGCCCAGAATCGTGGCAGTGAATATATAGAAATAAAAAAATGAGATCCATATGGAACGTATTCCGAACTGATTATGTGAGAATTCAAGTTCATTCATGAAAACACTATATTAGAATATTAATTGAACATGAGACCTTTCAATATCCTGAATGTAATCCGTAAGTAAAATGTGACCTACATAGTTTAACGTGGTATTAAAGTTGACCTTCTCAGCAAGCTGCCAATAATCCAATATATTATAAGATGCTATCTTAACAGAGGCTCCTTTGATTTAACACAAAAGGCTAAAATTACTCCACTTCATATGGTTCCAAGCAATCTACTATAACCTGTCTATAATTAATATTGATCAAAATAATAATTTTGAATTTAATTATAGCGTGTTGATTGCTAAATTTTCTATTAGTAATTATTTGGTCAAAGAAATGCAAAATTGAAACAAAGAAATGTCTGAGATTTACAAAATAACTGTAAAGTCTATATAATACAATTGTGATTAGAAATTCTTAGTAACCATCAGTCCCTATCTTGCCGTGCCGCCCTTGTACACCATAACCACTTGCATTTGGACAGTCTTGCACACACCGCCTGCCGTAATACCGCTTCCGCACTAACCGCTTTAAACACATCAACCACTTGTAGATACCAGTAGAAATAGTTTCCGTAACTTAGCTGCATTTGATATATTTCAGTAGTAATAGATTCCGTAAGATAGCTGCATTTGATATACCTGTTTGCATTATCACTACCTCTATAATTTCGGTGCGTCCCCAGAACTAATACCATCCAAAAACATGATTCAGTCACCTCCAAACGTAACACTCTGTACAAGGTTACTGGCGTACTTTCACTTCTGTAGACGTTGTTTGATCCATCTATCTTCCATAAATAATTTCTGGTTTCATTTGTGATTACAATATTTTTCTACTGCTCAATAGTGCAAATAACATAAGCTCTGGCAAATTCTAGATGCCCAGTTTTGTGGTTGTAGAGGTGACGTAGAAATACGAAATGTTAAACATTTCTGATTATTTTGTTTTTCCCAGCCGACTACATAAATAATATCAACATATACACAAGTTAACGGCGTTATTTCAAAATTTTTTTAAAAAATAGTGATTATAAAAAAATAAGTGATAGTTTTGTTCTTGCGATAGAGATAATACTTTAAATATGTGGCCCCTATAATAAATTTTTGTGCCTCTTCCCTTGGATTTTTTTCTAAAGGAAATTATCCCAATTTTACAGTTGTTTATAAAATCTTGCAGTATGAGTTGACAATATAACTAACACTTGCATATTTGATAGAATGATTCCAAAATAATACGTAAATAGTGTTCTAGATTCGTCATTTTTTTACCTTGTATTAAATATAGTTTATTATATCATATTAGGATGTAGTTGGTGAAGACAAGTGACTGCTTTCTTTATTTAAACAATTCTGGGTTTTTGTGTCAGATAATAATTTGAAATTTTCATGAACCTATCGGTGTTCCAGAAAAAGAGAGATAAAGAAAGAGATAAACGGATCGACACGCTGAATTAAAAATTCTCTTTGTCAATGGAAATGACTTTAATTAAATAGTTTGTGTGATTAAATCAACCAATTTTCCGTTTATCAATTCAAAACATATTTTTAAATAAAAATTGTTTACGTGGTCCAGGAAGCGAAAATGAGCGGTTAACTAAAACTTGATGGAAAATCAGTCACATGGAATTTTGTTAACCACAAAATAACAGATATTTAAAATTGAGGAACCGAATTGAATTACTCGTGCAATTAAATCTGTTTGATCAATCCATCATTAAAATGAAAAACTACCCGTAACCAAAGCGCTTTGCCATTATTATCTAAATTATTGATGAGAAGCTCGGTGAGAGGTAACTGTAATACATACAGGGTGTTTCAATGATATCACGACAAACTTCGAGGGGTGATTCCTCTTGTCAAAAAAAAAAATCAAAAGACAAGAATAACCGTTTTTCCTAGTGCTTCCTAAGCACTCTGGTTTGAGATAATAACATTTAGTTAAGGTGCCCGTTTAGAAAAATTTTGCTGATACATACTCTCTCCAAACTTCGTGTATGGCTTTATTGGACCTAGTCTGACAGCATTTTCCTCTATCATTTTTTTTGTTTTTGGGGCGTATTCCCGCTAGATTTTCCGAAACATGTCATTTTGACGGCATATAAAAAATGTATAGATACTGTTATTTTTCCAAGTAGAATAGCTTAAAAATGTGAATTGAAACGTGAAAAAAATAATTGTCTGACAATAAATGTGGGTCATTGGGAGTGTCCGCTATCTTGAACATGTCGGAAAAACAACTATAAGAAAATTTATTAATAACCAGCTGATTTTCGCTGTATTAATTTATTAAAACATACAAAAACAAGTTTTCATATTGTCTGACGAAAATTATTTTCCGATTTCCCAGTCTGACGCGTCAAAGTTGTCGGTTTCATGACAGCAAAAAAATTTATTCATAACATTTTTTTACAAATTTTTTTGATTTTTTAAGTAAAATTTATAATACGATTAAAAAATTATCTGACGGTGAAATAAAGCCTTTTTAGCTGGAAATGTTAAATAAAAGGTTTTTCTATGTGGTTGTCAAGTTACGCTTGGATGTTGGTGTATCACATTAGTTCGATTTTTCAAATATTTTTATAATTTCAAAATAAAAACAAATGTGCCATCGATAACTTTCCGTCAAACTTAGGCAACTAGATAAATTTTCCCAATTTAATGAATTTTTGTTATTTGAACTTTAAGGCTGCTTTTCTCGATTTTTTTCAAATATAACATATTGAAAATTTTATACGGTCGGAACCGGAATAAAAACTACCACCAAAATCAATAATAAAAAATATAGGTTGTCATTTAAAAAAAAAGTCGATGACGTTATAACTTAAAAAATAAATGACTTAAGAAACTGAAAATAGACTGAAAATATTTGCTGAGGTTAAAATCGCTATACCCCTTCGAGATTTTTTCCAAAAAATTAATATCAACGGAATTACTGAATTTATGCGTTACTTAATTTCCACACTGTATATTGAGGCTATATTTATAAATAACAAGCTGATTTTTTCAATATAGTTTGGGCCCTGGATGAAAATTTTCGGATTAGTAGTACCGGAGATATAGCGATTTTAAACGTACTAAAAGACAATTTTTCGCTACTTTTTTCTACAAAAAGTTTTACGTATTTTTCAATATTATCGAACTTAAAACTTGGGTAAGTCGAATTCAGATAGTCTAAAAGAGTTCAAAAAATTCAAAATAAAGATTATAAAATAAGTAAGTTGAAATACCGTATCTTTTTTAACCGTCTTCTCGACTAAACGAAATTTCATTTTTTTATCGCCCTAACTTCGACGGCCGCTATTGGAAAATTATGTTTTTTTTGTCAGACTCTCGTTATGCCCCACTGTATTTGTCAGACACTTATACCACAAATTAAATACCTAGTTTCTGCATATAATTTTCCAATGCCTGAAGATTATGAATAAATTTTTTGCTGTCATGAAACCGACAACTTTGACGCGTCAGACTGGGAAATCGGAAAATAATTTTCGTCAGACAATATTAAAACTTGTTTTTCTATGTTTTAATGAATTAATACAGCGAAAATCAGTTGGTTATTAATAAATTTTCTTATAGTCGTTTTTCCGACATGTTCAAGATAGCGGACACTCCCAATGACCCACATTTATTGTCAGACAATTATTTTTTCACGCTTCAATTCACGTTTTTAAGCTATTCTACTTGGAAAAATAACAGTATCTATACATTTTTTATATGCCGTCAAAATGACATGTTTCGGAAAATCTAGCGGGAAAACGCCCCAAAAACAAAAAAAATGATAGAGCAAAATGCTGTCAGACTAGGTCCAATGAAGCCATACACGAAGTTTGGAGAGAGTATGTATCAGCAAAATTTTTCCCGACGGGCACCTTAACCAATTATACAGGTTTTTCAAATAATTACACAGTAGTGGTTGAAAGTACCTACTTCAAACTTGACAGGGAATTTATTTTCATCAAAAACTAACCAGTGGTGTCGGAGTGATAGAATCTTACATAAAAAAATTTTTGCAACTGAACGAATTTTTGTTTTGTTGATTTGGATGCATCATCGTTAACTAAAACTTTTGATTAGGAATCATCGGAATTTTGTGAGCAGTATTAGCGGCGAATCTCAGAATAATTTGAGTTGTGTTTGAGAACGTAGTTCTTTAGGTACAATAATTATTGGAAAGATGTGGTTGGGTATTTTCTAAATTCTAACAAGATGGATTTTATCATGACAAATCTGATTAATAGGTAAAAAAGGTAATTTTGTCTTTTTAGTATTCAAAAAAAATCTTGTTCAATGTAATAAAAATATCTCAAACAGTAAATACGGCCCTTCCTCGATAAAACCAACTGACAGTGACAGTGTGATGTACAAAAATTTACCTGAGTAAGTAATACATTTTTGAATCTGAACTCTAAGCCTCTTCTACCTATGTATGCTCGGTGCACAGAGAATCGAAAAAACATCTAAATCTAAATAACTAACTATCAATTTTCAATGAAATTTGTCTTGGAATGGGTTGGAATCTTTGATGTGAAGATACCACTGCACTGACGTAGTCTTCCACGAAACCCAAAACATCATATCCAGTTTTAATCATCTGCAGATGATGCCAACTTGTCTGGCGAAACGCGTGTCGAGTACAATGTACAATATATGGTGTTTTGGTGTTTCGTAGAAAACTATGACAGTGTTAATGAAATTTGTATTCAATATACAGGGTGTTTTATTGGGAAAGGGAAATACATTAACTGTGAATAAGGGTCATCGAGGTCGTTCCAAATAACCCATACTTAATGGGTCTTTCGGACGTTAGTACCGAGATACAGAGTTATTTATCAATTTTACCTATTTATTTATGGACTGAACTTATGAACTACCCTGTATATTTTATTGACATTTGATACACGTATTCTCCATCGCTTGGCGAATCCACTAAGGCATTAACAGTAAAGGAAATCCAGGTCAGGCTTGACGAAATATTAACAGATTTTTCCATCCTCAAAACAACATCCTAAATATCTGAATTTATAAAATTTCTTAAGAAATAGATTACAAATCATTTTATGCAAAAATTTTTCAAACAATTGAACTCGTTTCCATTGTGTACCCCCAAAATGCTCATAAACTACAATTTTAAATTAAAATTTGGTAGTAAAATTGTCTGTGGAAAAATAAAAAGTACATTGTTGAATTCAGTTTTTATCGCTCTTCTCAAATATGGAAAGAAATTTTAAAAATTCAGATATGCATGGTGTTGTTTAGATAATGGAAGAATTTGTTAATTTTTCGTTAAGCCGGACCTGTTTCTTTATTGTTAACGCTTTAGAGGATTCGTCAAGTGATGGAGAATACGTGTGCCGAATGTCAATAAAATTTACAGGGTGGTTCGTTAGTTATGAGTCAATAAAGAAATAGGTAAAATTTATAAATAATATCTCGGTTATAAATGGAGAAAGGCCCATTAAGTATGGGTTATTTGGAACCACCTCGGTGACTCATATCTACAGTTAACGTATTTCCCTTTCCCAATGAAACACCCTGTATTCTCGGATAGCTGATTCTAAATACTTCGTTTAAAACTCAAAATCTGAAATGGCTGATCCAATATGAAGGACCCCAAGAACAAGTTTCATTACCAATTTACCTGCAAAGTATTAAATCTCAAATCATAAAACCAACAAAGCCGTATAATAACAGGCAACAGTGCGTAACGATTAACAATAGTCCATCTGATTTAAAAAAATGAGACATGAAGTACCTCGAGGATCTATTCAGGGGCCTCTATTGTTTATAATAATAAACGATTTATTCTATTATCTATTCTCTAGCCGTATTATTGTTTGCAGATGCGTCTTTTCGAAATAGTAACAACAATTTCAATTAATAGTGTACAAAATATCATGACCGAAACTGAAGGTCTAAATTTTCTACCAGCAGTAATATTACTAAGGAAAAGATCATTAAATTACTTGGGATAGTACTGTGCCTCTGAGGACGAAGCCTGCCTAGCAGCTAAGTAAGTACCGACATCGACAAGTTAGTATAGAATATTAAACGGTTAGGAAAACATCAACGGAAACCTACCCCGTTTATATGCCGCTGGCACCGGATACGTCAGTGCCATTTAGGAGGGAATATCAATCCCTAGTTTCATAATTACATTTTCTTTCTTCTTTTTTTTGTGTAGTGTAAAACGTTAAACAGAGATAACCTAGACCTGTATAAAGTGTACGTGTAAACCCACGGTGTGGCCACATTTCGGGTACTAAGGTATTAGTATCCCTTTTCTTGTTTTGTAGCATAACCTATTCTACGAAATTAAGTACCTTTAATTAGTAAAAAAAAAACATATAAGTAACAGGTTATCGAATGTGTAGTAAACATAGCGTATAATTAAGTCAGTTTTTGTAATTATTGTATATAGTATGTTGTTCGTGTAGCTGACGTTTCCGAGCTGCATATTATTTCTTTTTTTGTATTTAGTAAATATATTCTATACATATAGGTATTGAATTCAATATTTTATTCCTTAGCACCACCCAATAACGAGAACCAGTAAGTAGATTAAGTTAGTTAAGGATTTTAATTGAAAGTCAGATATACTGGGTGTAACGCTCTGAGGTCTGAGCTAGTTTTATTTTGCCGGAACACTCGCTGACTTATCCGGGCTAAGTAGTGCTTGCTACATCCCCACGCCCAGTAAGTTTTAGGATCATATACCCTACCTTTTGGTAGGGGGTAGAAAAAGGGTAGCAATAGTTAGTTCAAAAAATAAACTTGAACTCTTTTTAATGTTGATTTTATATCTGTCAAGTTAACGTTTTTCTGAACATGTATAAAAAACCGCTGCCAATTATTTGGGGATCAGAACTTCCTCACCGTAGTAAAACTTGACGTGTGGTGGAGTTTCTAATAAAAGTACTTTTGACGTTTCAAAAAAGTCACATTGATGGAATGTCACTAATATTTTTTTTAAAAAAGTAATTTTTGACATTTCAAAAAAGTAACATTGGTGGAATGTCACTAATTTTTTTGATATTTCAAATTGATGTTTCAAAAAAAGTCACATTGATGGAATGTCACTAATATTTTAAAATTTGAAATGTCAAAAAAAATTTTGACATTTCAAATTGACGTTTTAAAAATGTCAGTAATATTTCTTTTGACATTTATAATTTTAAGAACCGATTTTGCTCATCAACAACTTCAAACTCTTCCTTGACCTCTAGAATGTGTGTACCAAATTCGAAAGGTTTACCTCAAAAACTGTAGCTGCTATCGCGAACCAGATAGACAGACACACAGACAGAAATTTATTTTTGTCTGAAATTTTATGTATCGTCATAATTCGTCGAGATTCGTCCAGAAATACAATACAAATTTTCAACATTTTTTTCCTCACTTTGATGGGTGAGGAAGTAATATACAGGATGGAACAAAAGTATGATTTTTTGGACAGAGCTCGTAAGTTTGGAACACACTTTCTAGAAGCCAAGGAAAAAGAAAAGAGTTCGAAAGACTTCTATTGAATCTCGAATTTTTTATTTTCCAAAAAAAAATTCTTAATGAATATAAATCTATTATAAACATTTTGCCCAAATGTTTAATCATAGCTGTAAATTAAAATTTTATATACACTGTGTCTGTTTGTTTGTTTGTCCATTCGTCCACCCACTTGTCTGTCCATATGTCCGCCCATCCGCCCATCTGTCTGCTTGCATGTAAATCTGCCAGTCTGTCTATCCGTATGTCGTCCGCCCGTTCGTTCGTCTGTATGACTGTCTATCTGCCTGTCTGTATGTCTATCTGCCTGCCTGTCTGCCTATCTGTGAGTTTGTCTTAGACAGCATCATGAGTGTTGAGAAGAATGGATCAGTTCTTAAAATTTGAAATACCAAAAATTATTATTGCTTTGTGAGAAATTTTATTCCCAAATTGCCAACAGTTTTTAAATGCTGTTTTAATGGTATGCACTAGGCAGGGACATCACAAAATACTAAGAGATTTATGTAAACAAGTTTTCGAATGCAATATAAAAATAAAAGCTCTTAACTGGCCATAGTTACTAATAAATGTGATATAAATCAGCATACATTACGTTAGGTAGAAGTCAGGAGTACTGCTTCGGTGACACATTTACATCTAGCATTCAGTAAGAGAAGCAAGGAATTATTACCTTTCCAAGTAATTAAGAACGCTTTCAGATTCAATGTGCAAATTCAGCATGGACTAAATTACTCCCAAACTGGAAATGTAAAATGCCTTCCTTTCATCATTTCACCGCTGTTGTAATACGAGTAAACTGTTTTTTACCAGTATTTTTGCCTATATATAAATCAAAAACATAAATAAATTATATTTTATTCATAAAATTAGGCATATAGCTAATTTTTCTATTTAAATTAGGAATTAAATCAAATATGTTGAAATTAAGGCGAATCAAATTCTACAGGATTTGCATGAAATAAACAATTGAACAAAAGCCGAAGAAAATTTGCATCAGATTTATTATTGAGAGTTCTTTCATCTTTTTCTATATGAAGGGTCACAAAGAGATATCCACTTATGTGTCGTTGAGAGCAAAATTATTATCTCTACTTTTTATTATATGAATAAGAGGATTTAAAAATGGGAATATAATAATTTTGAGGTTTAATTTTAGTTCGCGTTGAACCTAGACATATATACAATTGTAACAAACAATATGTGAATAGTGGTGAGAGGTATGAAAACTTCTCATATGGTCTGAATGCTACTATCCGACCGACATCCTAGATGTCTCTGTGGCGGATAGCGACTTGCATCACAGCAAGTACCGAGAGCGGCGACCCCTAGCCCAAGGTGGACTAAACTAATGTTATTAAATATGATTTGAAGGAAACAACTACTCAGCGGGCAAATACCCCGGACCTGCATTGAATTACACCTTCAAATCATGATAGATCGATAGCCAATATCATTTGTCAATTCCTAACCAGACATAAATCGATTTCGAACTTATTTGTTCTCTTCAGTATGCCATAGGTTATGGAACAGACAAATGATAGTGGCCAACCTGCTAGTTATATACTAACTAAGGTGAAGTGAATAGTGGTGAGAGGTATGAAACTTCTCATATGGTCTGAATGCTACTATATTTAATTAAAAAATATGTTTTAAAATATACTGACATTTACAAAATGCATTTTGCGCCAACCAATGTAGCTATGACATGCATGTGGTTTAAATTTTTACGGTTTTATTTTTTACTCATAACTAGAGATACCCACCTGCGACTATAGTCATATAGGCGCAGAGAACTTCGACTAGTTAGTTACGTCCTCGGCGTCGGATATCTTAGATACTGATAATCGGACAATTTCAATTTCAGTAAGTGCCTGCCCGAGGTCCGTAAAAGAATAGGTTACCTCATAACTTTTGACCAATAGAATTAATGCCAGATTTGAAATAGTGTACACTGATATGCTTTCGTTTAGATATTTAAAGTTTATGAATTACGACAGTATTGCTATTTCCTAAACGGTAAGAGATAGAAATTTGATAAAATTAGACAAAAGTTGCATAATTTAGACCTCTTTAATATGCCGTTTTGCAAACTGAAAAAATTTCAGCCGATCCTGAAATATTTAGAAAAAAATTGAAAATCACTGATTTTGTTTTTATTTATTTTCTCAGTTAATATTTGGAGAAGAAATTTGAAATTTTGCATAAACAGGTAATAAACCAAGACAAAGAAAGTAGGAATATCAGAAATATTCTATCTTCTTTAGTTTCAGAGATATACTATGCAACTTTTTTTTTCTTAAGGGCGCCATATTTGTTTTTTATACCATTGAATAGGGCTAAAAATTCCCTTCACAGCTATGTATAACATATCGATATTATCACATAAAACAGCAACGAAAAACAGTAAAAACCACTTTTTGCTGGTTATCACTGATTAAAATTGAACTGCCCTATATTTTCAAATGTGGTAGGCCATGAATGAGAAAACAAAATATTTCAATCGCCATGACTACAGCATTAATACTTCTTTACAGCCATGTATAGCACGTCCATATTATTATGCAAAAAGGCACAGAAAAACCAAGAATAAACATTTTTCGTTAAATATTGAAGAAACTATTACATAAAATTAACTTGCCTTGGAAATCGGACGTTTGATGATTTCCAAGTTTCTATAAAAAAAATCTGAAATCAAATTCAATGTTTGAGGATAAGCAAATTTATTAACAAAACCATAGAAAATTAAGAACGAATCAATGAACATTAATAAATAGTTGATTTTATCATAAAATAATAACTAAACTAAAACTCAACTTAAGACTGAGCTTAACACTAAACAAAAACCTTCAGTAATATTTATAAATGTTGCTCAAAGTGTCCGCTATTATTTTCAATACATTTTTGGGTTCGCAACTGTCCTATTGCACTCGATACAAATTCAGGTGTTATGTCTCTATAAGCCGAAGTAATTCTTTGTCGCAATTCCTCAACACTATTTACCTCATTGTGATAAACTTTATTCTTCAGTAATCACCATAAAAAGTAATCTAGAGGATTGAGACAAGGCGACCTGGGAGGCCAAGATCATACGTTCCAATCCATTTATCGGTAAAATTTGTGTTTAAGAAATCTCGGGCAAATGCAGAATTGTGAGCTGCACAACCACCTTGCATAAACCATTTAATATTAAGTAAGGTTGCTAGGGGTAATTCTTCCATAACTTCTGTTAATAAATTGACGTAGGCTGCTCCATTTAAATTTCCTTCAATAAAATTGGAACCAATAATCTGGTTTCCAATAATCCCACACCACATATTAATACTATGACGATTTTGAGGTCTGGTTTGCTGCGTTAAATGTAGATTACTTGTTGCATAAAAATATTTATTTTTTCGATTAAAAATCCCACTATTTGTAAATGATGTTTCATCTGTCCATAAAATAGTGTTTTGAAACAATTGGTCGTTTAACATTCCTTGGTACCAATTGCAAAATGTAAGCCTACGCTCGGAATCTCCAGGGTGAAGTTTTTGAACAATTTTATATTTGTATTCATGGTATTCGTGTCTTTTAAGAATTTTCTGGACCCACGATGCGCTGATCCCACATTCATTGCCAAAGGATCTTGAAGAAAGTTCAGGATTGATGTTCACTTGTGCCAATACATTGATTTCATTGTGTGTATTTATCACACGATATTTTCCTCGCTTTTTCGAAACACCCAAATTCTGTTAAATTTCTTGAAATTAAGTAAAATGTTTTCCTTTCTTTCTGGATATAATCTAGCATATTCGCAAACTGCATTATCAACTTTTCTATAACATCTGATGTAAACCTCATACATATCTTTTTTTCGCTGCCATTACAATGCACCATTTTTCACAATCCTCAAATTAATAACACTTAAAGAGTGTTATTATATAACCAAACTTCAAGATGATTTGAGATATAAATGTCAAAGAAGTATTAATACTGTAGTCATGGTGATTGAAATATTTTGTTTTCTCATTCATGGCCGACCACATTTGAAAATGTAGGGCAGTTCAATTTTAAGCAGTGATAACCAGCAAAAATGGTTTTTACTGTTTTTCGGTGCTGTTTTATGTGATAATGTTATACATAGTTGTGAAGGGAATTTTTAGCCCTATTCAATGGTTTAAAAAAACAAAAATGGCGTCCATAAGAAACAAAAAGTTGCATAGTATATCTCTGAAACTAAAGAAGACAGAATATTTCTGATAATCCCAACTTTTTTGTCTTGGTCAATTATCTATTTACGCAAAATTTCAAATTTCTTCTCCAAATATTGACTGAGAAAATAAATATAAACAAAATCAGTGATTTTCAGTTTTTTCAAGATATTTCAGGATCGGCTGAAATTTTTTCAGTTTGCAAAACGGCATATTAACGAACGTCTAATAATTTTATGAAGTTTCCTTTTTTGGTAAAGGGTCTTAACTAAACAAAAATAACTTTTAAAAAAGCCAACGTTTCGATACCGATGATACAATAAAACACCGAAACAGTGGCCTTTTAAAGTTGTTTCTTTAACTAAAGCGTACACCCAAACAGTAAATTTTATAAGGTATAATAATCCTGGAAAAGTAAGTTTTATGAGATTTCAAATAGTTAAAAGTTGCTCGAGACACTTTCAATAGAATTTGAATTAAATGGTCTTCAAGATTGTGATTAGTGATTCCGTTCGAGTTGTTACTCAACTTTGGATACGCATCTAGAAGGAAATATTTTGTCAATTATACTTAAAAAAGTGTACTCTCAAATAATTTAGAGAAAGTTTCTCAATACTTTTTAAAACTGTGCAGCATTTAGGGAAAGAAACTTGCAGCTTTAGTAATTTCACAGTTTTATTGAAAGGATAAAAAAATATCGTTCTATTGGCTGTTGAGAGTATTTTCTTAATATCGAGTTTCTCACAAATGACTGAGCAAACAAATTAAATTCTTACATTTATTTTAAAATCTGTCTCAAAGGAGAAAGAAATATTTTAAAACACAATACGTTTTATAATAAAATTTTAGTTATTGTTTGGTCTTCGTTAAACTCACTTTATCGAATCATTGATACGACGAAAGGAATAAAATAACCTTTCCGCGCACAATAAATCAATAGTAAACAAATAAAACTTGAGAGCTTGAAGGCTTAACAGTAATTTAAAAAGTCGCATCAACAAATTTAAACTTCTTATAAAGTTAGGTTTGTCCAGAATTGAAATTAATTTTATTATTTCTTTCGAGTAGACACACCGATTAACACTAGATAGAAAGAAGTGTTGGAACAAAATCAGCTTGCTCAATTGCCCGAAGTTTAGCATCCCTACTTTGACGAATAGAAAACCACGGAATTTAATAGATGTTGCATATAACTGCAAACGAGGGTACATTAATTTTACGGGTACAATCTGACCCGTTCGGGAATTTTGTTCAGAGATTTCTGTAACAAACAAGCTTTCATCCTTCGGAAAAGAAAACACTCGCACATTCGACCCATTCACATAATTTCCTCTGCAATCTGGTACACTGTATTTATACGGCATGTTTACGAACTTCTACACTGATAATTTTAATTAAAAAACACTAACTATTGCGTGAAGACTGTAACTGAACTCATGTACTAAAAATGTGTAACTGCATGGAACATTCTAGAATTCATGGACTGGTGTGGGTGACGTAAGAAGGTGCGGCTCAGCACTGAGGCATTATTTTTAGGTGGCAATGGCATATCTCATTGTGTTCTATGGGATTTAGGTTACGACTACGTGTTGGCTATTCTAAGGCTTCAATACCGCTGTTCCAAAAAGTCATTAATATACCTTCTAGCTGTTAAAATACGTCCATCTTACGCAGCTCGCACAGATCTTTTGTTCGTAACAAGATCTGTGCGAGCTGGGTGAGATATGCCAGCCCACACTATTACAGACCGACCACCGAAGCTCACTCTCTCACAAAAGTTGCATTGCGCGTATCTGTCTCTCTCTCTCTTTCTCACGTCCATCTGGATGCCTCAGGGCAAATCTGGTCTCATTGGAGAAAAGTACAATGCTCCACTGCCCCATATTCCAATTGAGATGTTTGCATCTGAAATTAAGCCTGACCTCATGATGATTCTGTTGCTGGTTCTCTAACAAATAAATTTGCTTCAACTAGCCTTCTCCTAACAGTTCTATCTCTGACGTTGATCTGGCGCACTTGTAGTTCATTTCTTACTTTAACCGCAGCCATATATCGATCTCGCAGGATAGAAATGATGATTCGATCACCGCAAGGAGTTGTACTTCGATTTTCTCCAGATTTTGGCCTTCTGTGGTTTGTCAAAAGCTAACAACTACTTACCTGTGGACACTGGATCGAGAAAAACCCAACCTCTCAGCGACTTCACGGATGCAAAGGCCAGCATCAAACCAGCGGAATATTCCAAAGATAAGGGCATTTTCAAAAATTATCAGCACTTAAAACAATCAGCAGAATGCGAGCCAATATTAAATAATGATTTGTCATAGTGATATGTTAAAATTCGCTATAAAAATAAAAAAAATTGGGAAGAAAAAATTAATAAAATGCTGCAAAAATGCAACACAAATAATTTTATATATTTCGTGTACAGGGTGATTCCTATAACGTTCTCACCCCATTTTTTGGTGTCTTTGGAAATAAATTAAAAATGTTTAACGTAATATAGTAATTTTCCAAGGATTTCGAAAATTTCAACAAAAAACAATTGAGAGTCAGATAAAAGTGGGAAAAAACAAAGCAATGTTTTTTTAAATTGATTGTTCAAAGCAAATCTATTTAAAATATTGTTACAGTATTCTATACGTTTGTTTTTATCATCTGCATGTAACATTTGTACTTGCATTTTGTATGGCATATATTTATGCTTTTTTAAAGTTTTTTGAATGGGCTTGTAAGATATATGTAATACTCGAGCAGCATCACGAATCGAATAGGATGGATGTTCCTCAACATAAAATGTAATATTTAACTCATTTTCTTCATCTATTTAGTTTTTTAAAATAAGTGCGATGTGGTACTTACCTATCAGGATATTGAGCGGTATATATTCTATGACCAGCACATGAGTTTTTGTCACATATTAAATAACATTCTAATATATCTTTTTTTTTCTTCTGCTGAGTAAGGTATTTTTAACTTTCAATCAACGTAAAGAGTTACAACACAAACTATTTAAGTGACAGTACAAAAAACAATCAATGTCAACTCGGTGTTAAATTATTTCAATTATTATTACTATTTTACTAACTATGAAATTAAATATATGTTATGTTATATTTTTGGAAAGACAATTTAAATCTTTTTTCAAAGTTGTAAAAATGACTACAACAACTACAGGGCTATCAGTTTACTCTGTAGTTTTTCAAAACTTTTGGAACTCCATCTTAAGGACCAATTATCAGGTTTTTTACACAAAAATATGTTGCTTTCACCGTCACAACATGGTTTCACTGCTAATAAGAGCACTGAGTCTGCCCTATGTGATTTTCATTACAAAATCATAAATGCTTTGGACAATCATAAATATGTTGTAGGCCTTTTTGTCGATTTTTCTAGAGCGTTTGATCTTGTTGATCATCAGTTGCTGAAAGCTAAATTTGCACTTGATGGTGTTCGTGGAAATGCTCTTCAAATATTTGCATCTTATCTGGAGAATAGAACGCAAATTGTAAGAATGTCGAGGAAAGTGCAGAGCAATACTTGTGACATTAGACAAGGTGTTCCTCAAGGCTCAATTTTGGGACCCCTCGTGTATATATTATTTGCCAATGACCTAATCACTTTCTTAGAGAAAATTCCAAACGTTCATGTGGTCTGTTACGCCGACGATACCAACATTTTAGTTATAGAGAACGATTTAACTGAAGCTAAAGTGACAACGGAAATAGTTTATGAAAGAATAATATGCTGGGCCCAAAAAAACAAACTAAATTTAAACAAGAGTAAGACTGTCTCTACTCAATTTTCGTTAAATAGTAATTCTGAGATTTTAACACTTTTTGAAGGCACCGACTACGTTACAAAAACTTGTGATTCTAATAAACTATTAGGTGTTACTTTTGTTAGTCATATGCAATGGATTCAGCACATTGATAATTTATGTATTAAATTAAGGACAAGTTGCTATGCCCTAAAATTTATGTCTAAGCACTGTAGTCAGGAGGTCCTCATGACTCTCTATTATGCCAGTTTTCACTCTCATCTGAGGTATGGAATTGTGAACTGGGGTAATAGTAGTAATGTTAAAAGAGTTTTTATATTACAGAAATATGCAGTTCGAATTTTAGCAAATTTGAATTACAGAGAGACTTGTCGAAATGCCTTTAAAAACTTAAAAATTCTAACAGTTCCTTGCTTGTATATTTTTGAGGTATGTTCATATATTTTCAAACATAATAGCTTTTTTTCAAGGAATCAAATATGTCATTTATACGAAACCAGAGTCAAAGGTATATTACGTCCTGATCTCCACAGAACTAGTATGTACCAGAAAAGTTTTCTCTATCAAGGATGTAAATTTTATAATGATCTAACTGAAGACCTTAAAGTTTCCGGAAGTATTCACATTTTTAAGTCAAAACTTAAAAAAACTATTGCTAGAAAAAAATTGTTATACTATCCAAGAATTCTTCTAAATGATGTTTTTTGCGCTCTAGGCATAGTAATAATAGTACTATGCCTAGGTCTTATAATAGATACACAATGTTTTTTTCTTTTTTTTTATATCTATACATCTTTTAATTAAGTTTGTCCTGACATTTTTTTTTATGACGTATTCATGTTATTCATGTTATACTTTGTTGTAAACGTTTTAGTTTTTACTCTTTTAAATTGTTTATTTGACATTTTCTACACTGTTTTTGTATGCCACTGTGTATATTTTTTTCAGTGAAGAAATAATTTTTTTTTTTTTTTTTTTTTTTTTTTTTTTTTCGGTTTCCCGATGCCGGTCAGTCCTCCCGTGGCCTCCGACGCCTCACGGGAGTCGCGCCGGCGCATCATTATTATCATCATCATATTATTATTATTATTATTATTATTATTATACAGGGTGTTCCATTTAAAAAACATGCCTTGTTCTTTTCCACTTTTATTTGACTTTCAATTGTTTTCTGTTGAAATATTTTACACCCATGAAACAAAAATCCTCTAAATTACGTTAAACATTTTTAATTTATTTCCATGCACAAACCAAAAAATTGAGGTGAGAATGTTATAGGAATCACCCTGCACATTGAGAAAATTTTTAATTAAAAATATACCATTTTTCCTTGCTGTACTTAAAACGAGACTAATAACTATTAAATATCTTTCAAAATTTACCTGTACATGAACTGTTTTTTGTATGACTAATGGTTAAATCAACAGGTAAGCGCAAGTTAGATTTCAGTAATCAGTTAGTCGATATACATTTTTGCTGTAATTTATAAAACCATCACTAATGATGCCAAAAAAAAGCGCGAAAAATTATTTTTATTCAGTTGGTTCGTAATGCATGAAATTTGTGTAAATGATGACACTTTGTGGTCCAAAGTTTTCTGGTGATCATTTCTCTTCTTGACTAGTTCACTTGAAAGAGATTCTGAAATTAGCCTTTATTCCGTATAATGTGGAAAGTATAGTTAAAACAGTTTTAAATTAAACCTGCCTATGCCGGTGTCTCTAACTGCTAATTTTATAGCTCTAAATTGGTAAAGTTTTTGAAGTGAAAGTAATGTTAGCTACTTTAATAAGCGGATTCAAACCAATTATGGATTAAAAGCTTATTGAACCTCCTCTGAAGCTTTGCATTATTTTTTATATATTTTTGTTCTATTAATCTGCACTTGAGTTGACACGCTATATTATAAAGTTTTAAATGGAATTACAAGCGCAAAATTACCTTTCTTTTGTATAAAAATAAAAGTAAGTATGCTCGTATCGCGGAAACTTTTAAAGTCAAGCACTACTTGTGTTGATTAATATTTATTGTTTATAGACTTTTTATCCGTTGCCGACTCTTACACTGTTTTTGTAACAAGGTACTTTCTATATATTTTCTGATATCAACTTGATAGTAAAACACCTGGTAGAAATTTAAATTAAGTGTAAATGTAGTTTTGTACCAAACTTCACCTAAGTATTTTATGCAGCTTCCTGATGCCAGACAGTTCTTCCGTGGCCACGGAATTGAGCACAACAGCCGTCTCTTTATTCTTTAATACCGGGTGTAACAGGAGCATGGTACACCCCCTTTTCTCCTTTAGTTTTGAAGATATAGGATTGAAATTTGGGATATCTTATATAATAAATAAGCAGCACTTTTTGACATAAAAGTGATTTTTTTTTCAGTTCCGGTTTCGCCGGAAGTGACACTAACTTTCGATTTTTAAGTATAACACCCTGTATATACTTGCATTTTTGAATTCTACATAATTTTCTGAATCCGTCGATACCAAATAAGTGACATTTCAAACGTTAACATTTTTATAATATAATTTTTAGTTCTCTATTTAAGTGTGCCATGACGGTTCCTATTTATTCTAAATGACCCGTGTAATGCTAGAAAAATCGAAATCCAAATACTAAATTACGTGATTTATGAGAAAATAAAGTTCATCAAAATGGTTTTTGGAGAAAAACTCAATTTTTTCAAATGGAACCATATTGGTACCGAGGTACCATTTATTAGTACCATTAATAAGAAATTTAATCATATAGCGTATTAAAATGTGCGATAAATACAAACAAAATTACAGCTAAAAGAAAATAAGAAAATACAATTTTGTTCTAATTACCTTGTTATACATAAGGTGCCTTTGGAATACAAAAAATGAAACAAAACATTACAACATTTGTTCAAAATGCTGTCCATTAACGTCAATGCACTTCTGAATTCGCATAGCTGTTCGCCAATTGCTTTGCCGTTATGCTATTAATTGCACGTCTTACTCGTAGCTCCAGGACTTTACGAGTTGTAACGGCGGTTGCGTAGACAATATTTTTTAAATGACCCCAAACAAAGAAATCAAGGGGTGTTAAATCAGGTGACCTTGGAGGCCACTTCACAGGACCATTCGTCGAAATTATGTTTTCTCCGAATCTCCGTTGAGGGTAATCAATTACTATCCTTGTATTATGGGGAGGAGCGCCATCCTGTTGGAAATACATTCCCTGTCGTTAATGGAACGGTAATTCACTTAAACTGTCCCTAATTTCAATTTGCAGAAATCCCATGTAAGTGGCACCAGTCAGGGGTCCTTCAAATATTATTGGACCAATGATTCTACCACCGATTATTCCAAGCCAAACATTGAAACCGAACCGCACTTGAAAGTTACTCTCCCGTAATAAATTTTGATTTTCTTGTGACCAAATGTTTTCTTTTGTCGGTTAAATAATCCCAAATTTGTAAACCTAGACTCGTCCAAAAATAAAATCATTCCCAAAAAATCATTGTTTTGCTGCACGATATTCTGCGAAATCCAAATTCAAACCCAATTTGCCTTAAAGAAACAGTCTTATCAACTTCCACTCGAGCCAAAACATTAATTTCCGTTCCTTCATCAAGAATGAAATTTTCTTCGGGATCATTGTTGGGCTCACATCTAAATTGATTTTCAAGAAAATTAAAATAATTTCTCGCTGGACATTGTCTATCAGGATATCGTTCGGCATAAAGGTATCTAGCCGCACCGGCATTTTTTACTACATTTCCTATAAGTAATTAACATGTCCACTTTTTCATCTCTTGTATAAATTTGCGGCATTTTGAACACGATTAACAAGAATATTAAACACCGGTAAACCAGCAAATGTTTGACAAGCTAAATATTTCATTGTTTTCAAAGCCACCTTAGTTAGTTACTTCTTAACAATTAATTAGAACAAAATTGTATTTTCTTATTTTCTTTTAGCTGTAATTTTGTTTATATTTATCGCACATTTTAATATGACATATGAATAAATTCTTTATTAATAGTACTAATAAATGGTACCACGGTATCAATATGGTTCCATTTAAAAAAATTGAGTTTTGGCCCAAAAACCATTTTGAGGATTTTTATTTGCTCATAAATCACGTAATTTAGTATTTTTGACGGGATTTCGATTTTTTTCTAGCATTACACGGGTCATTTAGAATAAATCGGAACCGGCATGGCACACTTAAATGGAAAACTATAAATTATATTATAAAAAAACATGGACGTTTGAAATGTCACTTATTTGGTATCATTGGATTCAGAAAATTATGCAGAATTCAAAAATGTAATAATATAAAGGGTATTCCATTTAAAAATCGAAAGTTAGTGTCACTTCCGGCGAAACCGGAAGTGAAGAGAATCACTTGTATATCAAAAAGTGCCGCTTATTATGTATATAGAATACCCCAAATTTCAATCAATTATCTGCAGAATTAAAGGAGAAAAGGGGGTGTACCATGATCCTGTTACACCCGGTATATTGGGGAAAATTATTTTGTAATTTTTTCAAATTTGTTTCATTCAATAGTCAAACAAATTATACAGTAAAATCCGTTTGGTTGAGACAGTTTCACTTTTTTTAATAATGTGAATTAATCTATTTAAAATTTGAAGGATAAGTTAGTTACTGGTTTGTCTCAATCATTCCTTGGTGCTAATTTTCTTTAAACCACACAAGTTTGTCTGTAGTTTTAATAAAACTTTTAGTATGTTGTTTCAAAAGCTATTTTCAACAACTATGCTAAAAGTAATTTCTTTACTAATTAATTTATATATTCCCAAAATACTATTACACGTGTAATATATTTGTCTGAACTTTGCAAGCATTCAAGTGTTATCTTACATAACATGGTATCAAAAAGGGTCATATTAGTGTTTGACATTTAAAACTTCAATAGCATTTATTTCCACCTCCATATTCTATTAGCTTTAAGAACGAAGAGTTGATTTTAGATAGGGAGCTATTTTCCAGCTTCTAGTTGATCAAAACACAAGGTAAGTTTACATTAGAGCCAGTTCACTGTGGCTTATAATAGTCAACTGTTGAATATTAATTTGGTTTCGGAAGCGAAATGTATCGGTTAAAGTAACTTTTACTAGGGGCAGCTTGTGTTGAAGATGTTATAAAAGAAGAAAATAAATTATATAGTTTGGATGAAATCATATGATATTAACTTGCACAGTTAATACGGGACTTTCAGATGAATATTTCAGTTCAAACAATGAAAGTTTATTACATTCTTTAATTCATGTATTTTATCTATAGTATATTATTTGATAATTTCGACTTTTATTTATGATTTTGGAGGTAACTAATTTGTTCTGGGTTCAACCGACCTTCTTAATTTTCATTTAGTTGTTTTCAGTTTTTGTGGTTGGTGCCCATGAAAAAAATTATGTGTATTTATTCTTAAAACGGCGACAAACTTTACATTAAATAAGTCCATATAATTTCACAAGTATCTTAAACACATGTATATAAATTTCTAGATAGGCACACTTATTACTCGTTTCTAACTGCAAAATTCCTAGAGGAAAAGATTCATATTTAATAGGCTATTATACCGTCTTTGAATAGTGGAATATCTATTTATGAACTTTTAATGATTAGGCAATGTGAGAATCATAGTAAAATGCATAAAAAATTCAGTACCTATCTGTGTACAAAGTAAATTTGTATATATATGTAAAAATGACGGAAGACGAAAAATCCTCGTATGATAGAAAGATTTCACACCAGAGAAAGGCTCAACTTGGATTGTTACCGATTCAAACTGTGACGTGTGACTATACAAATCGGTCTCAGAAGTATTTAAAGCGAACAGACTTTAAAACTGACGATATTTTGTCTGGATTGATTTATGTCTAAAATTAAAGTTCAAATTTGATCGTGGTCAAGGAAAATTAATAAATACTCGAAACGATACTCCCAGGAAGTCAATATTGACAGACATACAGAGATTTGTAATAAGTTTTGAGCATGTCATATAGATTTTCTGTGGTATTTAGAAGTTAACTTTCGTCATCTTGTGTATATTAACAAATTATTGATGTAGCATTTTTATATGAGTTTTCAAAGCAATTACTTCATAAATTATCACAGAGTTATCACCAATAATTTTTTTCCTGCTGTTGCAATGGAAAATGGTCGAAGCTGAAAATGTAACATCTTATGGACATAGATATAACACATTCCAAGTCATCTTATTTACGTGTCATCTGCAAGCCTAATAATTTTGACCTTTAGCTGGTTATTTGGATTTTCAGTAATATGTTGACTTCGATAGGTATATGAACCTTACGATTTTCTGTATTTATACAGTTGTTCTTTTATAACACCAGAAAAATATTTAAACTTTTCTCTAAATTTTAGCTATTCACATTTAACTTGCAAGTTCTACATCAACAATTTTTTTAACGATAGTAGTGTTACAAAAAAAGTAGTAAGATGTTTTTTTTTAAATGATTTCAGGATTACAATTGAGGAGTTAATTTCTTAAGGCGGTCTTAGTACATTAATCTATTTCTACAGAATGTAAAGTTAACTCACCTATATATGAGTTTTTTAAAATGTGCGTTAAGTATGTAGATAATAAGTTTTAGTGGAAAGCGATTAAAATTCCTTGGAATACGTTGGCGCTACTACGATAAGAGAAAGAAAGAAGAAATATATTTCTCCAGTAAACGAACCCCTATGGTCCTCATGATTCATAAAGCTTCTAGCGTAGTCCCTTATTTGTCGAAAGAATTTATGACCTTAATGCTTTA
This sequence comes from Rhamnusium bicolor, assembly GCA_029963845.1. Taxonomy (NCBI): domain Eukaryota; kingdom Metazoa; phylum Arthropoda; class Insecta; order Coleoptera; family Cerambycidae; genus Rhamnusium; species Rhamnusium bicolor. Next base: position 62,919 of record JANEYF010001621.1, read on the forward strand.
AGTGTATATATAGAGGAGATCTTAGAGGGCAGATGAAAACATGATCTATTATTATTTTGTCAATTTTGTAATAGTTAATAAACCGCCAGAACAATATTTAAAGTACATAAAATATGTGCCTATTATTTAGAAGTTCAAATTATTTTGGCGTAAAACTAAAAAGACGAGTAGAGTTAAAAGTCAGTTTTCATTTTTTTTTTAAATAAGGCAAAAGTCGTGGAAAATGTAAAAGACTAATTTTTTAGACAAACAAAATAGGAATTAGGCAATATACATACTGAATACATTACAATTATTCACGTATGGTTGAATTTATTTGAAGAAGGTACTTTACTAAAGGATTATTACGTCAGTTGTGCTTGCGGATATCAAGCTTCCCCATAAACCATCGTTACTGGTGGGGTCTCTAGCAACTCTGTTGTTTCATAAAAATCCCTCTTATCATCCACTTTTCTACTTTTTCAATTAATTTGATCAAGGGAGAACCTTTCGCATCCTCGACATAAGAGAAATGAGTGTATCATTGGGAACAGAAAATGACAAAGCTCACCAACTTGCCATGCCTTAAAGGGCTGTCATACCACTCAGAAAGTCCTGAAGTGGGTTGAAACTGTTGATGTGAAGATAACACTGACGTAGTTTTCCACAAAACACCAAAACGCCATGTACTGCACACGTTTCAGTAGCCAAGTTGGCATCATCTGGAGATGATTAAAACTCAGTTTTAATGATTAAAACTGAGTTCTAGTTTAAGTTGGCATCATCTAGAGATGATTATAATTCAGTTTTAATTATTAATGCTGATGATGCCCACTTGGTTGGTGAAATGCGCGTCGAGTGCAGTATATGGTGTTTTGGTTTTTTTTGTGGAAAACTACGTCACTGTTACTCAGAAAGAGGCAAATTAACTTGCTGGACCACATGGAACAAAAACCCAGAAATGACACATGCCTTTTGTGCTCTTTTCAGCGCATCATCATAAGAGGTTGATGTTCTTATATATTCTATTGAAAATTTTGTTATCCTAATATGTGACCGCTGTAGCCAAGAAACAAACCCAGACATGTGCTGTTTGCATAGAAAAATAGGGACTTGGACAATCTTCCACCTATGATTGATGCCCTTAAATAGCGTGTCCTCAAAGTAGCCTATTAGGCAAATTTTGTATAGGGAAAGACCCTTTAAATAACTCTAGAGCTGTCTGATTTGCAGATGTTTAGTTGAGCTCGAGCTTCAGATCTCACCTTGGTAACCAAAACAGATCACACAACATCATGGTGGTGCAAAACCTCTAGAGCTAATCAGGTGCAAGTAGAAACACATGTTTGAATTTGTGCAATACGTAAAACCTGATTTACCTTACAGTCCCCTGTGGTGGTTGTGAGCAACACTCTGATTAACATTTCCATTATATCTAAATCAATGACTTCAGAATTTCTGAAGTCATTGATCTAAATACATTCTGAATATGAAGATAAAAAACTGTTATCTCTATTATCATATTTTATTCATGTATGTCTGTGTTTGTGTTAATTCTGCTAATAAAATATATTATCAAAATAAATTTAATTTATTGTTCTCTTATGCAAATACACCTGTTAATAATAATGCTTTAAAATAAAGAAAAATGTTAATAAAAAAATCCATGATTCATCAAAAATTTATAGAAAAAATTGATTTTGTGAATCTGACATTTTCGTTTTGATCTGCAATTCCTGATGAAACTATCTGTTAGAATATAATTTATGGGGCAATGGAGAACTGAAAAATTGAAATCGGATTATGCATTCAAAAGTTATATGCTGAAGACGAATTTTGGTTGCCATTTTTTCAATACGGTAGTTCAAAGTGCAATCCGCAGATGCCTGCAATGCATAAAATTACTAATTAGTAAACCTGGTCAAGGTCATTAATCCTACAGAGACGTACTGGGTATGCATCATATCATAATACTTGAATAAGTACAATAATAAAAACAAAAATATTTTATATATTGTGATGTATGTTTTTGTACTATTTCGTTCGCTTTAAATATTTTTTTATGTATTTTCTTATATTTTGTAAGCTTAGTACTGCACATTATTAAACTGTTAAATGACGTTCACACATATACATTGTATATTATCTAAGTGATAACTAATAATAAATAAATAATTAAATAAAATAAATGGAAATAAATTTTATTAATACTGGTACGCTTTATAAAAATATGTACAAAACTCACCTTCTTAAGCAAATTTATGAAGTAGCTTGGTTGTCGTTATCACAAACTGGAGCACTTCTATAATAACTGTGTAGCATCAGATATGTTTCTACAGTTGTCTCAGTAAGCGATGTTCGCTGTGGTGAAAAAAATATGTTTGTATTTTGAAAGAGACCGTTCGACATCTACGGAAGTTATACAGGCATAAGTAAAACACTCTGTGAACTCACTTAACGCAGCTGTAGATGCACCATCACAAATTTGTCTTAATTTGGTAAAATCAGGATCTTTCCGTAATACACTCTCGAATTTTTCAATAACGGGCTTATTTTTTGCGTCATTTATAGTCTATAGCTGTGTATTTACGTCGTCCACTATTTGCAGCGATTCCACTAACGACAACGAAGTATTTTGCAATTTTTCTATTGCGTCGTGTAGTTCTCTATAATTGTTATAAATAGTTTTTAAATCTGTTTCAAGGGAAACATCTTGAAAGCTTGTCTGACTTTCCTTAATAGCTGCAGCCTCGTTAGGGTTGAACTGTAGTATCACAGCTTTTATTTGTTGAAAATATTCAGCATAATAAAAAGCTGCCTTCAACCACGTTCCCCAACGTGTAAGAATCGGCACTGGTGGTTCCGGAATACCAGCACACAGTGTGTGAAATGCTCGAAGCCGTTTAGGAGATTTGAGAAATACTTTTTTGTATTTGCTATTAATGCATCTACCTCTGGTAAACATTTTCGAATTGTTTCTGCTACAAGATGGAACGCATGCACTTTACACGCAACATGTAAAAACCTACAATCGTCTCTTTGAAGAAAACGGCCCACCAAACGCATTGTCGCAGCACCGTCGGTCACAAACATCAACACTTGACTTGTTGACAGAAAGTCTCCAACACCGCCCGCGTAATTGTTTCACCAGTACACGCAGTTAGTCTTTTGCTAGCTAGTAAAAGTGGAAATGTTGGATTAACAGGGTCGAGTACACGTACTATAACATTTAAAATAGGATTTTTTTTACAATCTGTCGTCTCGTCAACACATAACCACAGCCGTGTATTTTTTAATGCACATTTAATCCTATTTACAATGTCTTCACGAACACTTGGTATATATCTACGTAACGATGAACGACTTGGTAAATTCACCTGGGGATTGTATTTATTCCAGAACTCCCGAAAGGCTGGTTTATCCAATATGCGCAGGGGAACATCATAGGCAATCAGCATTAACAGTAAATCAAACATAAACTGAGGTTCCAAAGAAGACACGCCATTTTTTTTATTTTTATGCCGGTTACTATTGACATGAATTTTGCAGCCGTATTTATTCCAGCACATTAAGTCTTGATCACAAACTTTACAATTATTTTACATCCATCATAGAATAAATCCGGAAATTCACCGATAAATTTATTCACTTTATCAGCGTACGGTCGTTTTCTACTCTTTACGCTCAACATTATTTATTATTTATTAGTTCTGTATGCATCGACCGACAGATAACAACTGAAGTGTGTCGTGTCATCGTCATCGTAAACAAGCGCGCGATGACATTGGTATTGCACCCGACCCTGAATCTACCATCGCTTGGCCAGGCTTATAGTAATTAGCCACAAATAACACGCTTGTCATGTTTCATGCTGTTACCTACAAAATGCACAATTTTTTATAAAATTTTGTCTTAATCCTCCAAACTATAGCTACTTTTAGTCTCAATATAATTAATTAAATGATATTTTGGTTGACGGAAATCTGATTCATGATAAATTTAATCGCCAATTTTTTATTTAGTTTATTTTAAAAAATTATTTATTACATATTTGCGTCGAAAATATTTACGTTGAGTTCCTCCTCCTACTCGGATTTTACTGGAGAATATCAGAGAAATATGAGGAATGTCCAGGATGCCATCCGTATGTGGAAAGACCGTGCGAAATGTTCATTATGCCATCAGATGCAGGCTATTTTACAACTCGATTAAGTAATGAACTTGGCGTGTCTAAATCCACTCTCCTAAAAACTTACTATGCTGCAAACTTAAAAAGCGTGCTTATATCGGCCTCAAGTGGTTTATAACTAAAAGTTGAAGGTTGTTATGAAGTAATTGAGAAACTTCGAAACAAATGTTCATAGTGCGTTTTCCGGACCATAATGTGCCATTATTTTTTTCGCTTAATTAGATGTGGCATGTGTGGATATTTATTACTCGAAATTTCCGCAAGCCTTATGATTTTGTTCATTTTTTTTTTTATTTGTTTTAGAAAAACTTTTCCATTCTATAAGGTTGCGTCGACGAAAAAAAATGTTGTAACTCATGCACACGTAATAAAGGTGAAATAAAGATTAAAACACCAAAATATTCCAACAGAGATTAATTTACAAATAGTAATAAATAATGAAAATAATACCTAAATAGGTTCCATAGTCGTAATCCTTTCGCTTTAATTACTTAAAAATTGAATAAAGTTGCCACACATACTTTTTGATGATTTATAAAATTTGCATTATATAAATGGAAGTGATCAAGCTTAATGTGTGATTTCCAGTGACGCTTCGGGTTACTGTGGCCAGTTAATGTAAGTACAACTTATTATCTCTTATCTTTTGTTCATAAATGATTGCTTGTGGTCCTCAAATAACTTAAAAATGAATGTTCTACATCCTAATATGTAATAATCGCGCATGCAAAATATTGTTGAGAGTCAGAAGCACTTTCGTCACTTAGGATAAACTACTCTGGAAATTTTCGATAGCATCTGCAGTCTGCATCAGCAATCGAAGAAATACTCCGAGTCTGCGACAGGGCTCAAAAAAACAATAATGACGTAAATTCGGACGTGTTTAATAAAAATAGTGGTACAAGTATCCTTCATCTCAACGTACAAAGTCTTGGTAATAATTTTTTAGAAACAAATACATACTTCAATGACATTTTTCCTGATATAATTATTATATAGGAACATTGGTTGACAAAAAGTAGTATTAATTTGTATATTTTCGACAACTACACATCAAAGGTTCCAACCCACTCCAGGACTACGATGGCTTCACGGTCAACGGATTCTGTATCATAAAGTTTGTACTAAAATTAGATTAATAGGGTCAGATATTTGGTTTGTAAAAACTTGCAAACATCGTTCAGTATTTCCAAATTTGGTTCAAGTTAAAATTCCAAATTCTTCACACATTTCAAATAAAGTTACAATGTTTGCAAAACAGAAATGGCTGGATTTAGAAATTAAGTACAGTAAACGAAGTACGTTTGAATTACAAGCATATGAACTTTACAAAAAGCTTACCTATGAGTTCAATAATTTAGACCATGAATAATGGTGTGACTTTCAGAGGAACATGTTTATATCAATTAACGCAAAATTTATTAAGAAAATGTCACAAAATAAAAAACTCAAAAGATTAATCCGTAGTACGTCAAAAGGATTAGATTTTGCTTTACCAGCCTCTAAAGGCATTTTAGATCAGATTGTTGTAAGTGTTGAAAGTTCAATTCAATACCTTTCTGATTCCTCTAAAGGATTTGTCAGAGAAGCTTGCAGAAATCAAATCTCGACAAATATTGTCACTAAAGTAAATAAAAAGTCAAAATCTACAAAAGACAGAAAAATTATCAAACGGTTGCGTGAAAAAGATTGTTTTTATTTAAAAGCTGATAAGGGCAATAAGGTTGTTATTTTAGATAAAGTGGACTATTATGAAAGGGTAGACAATCTGATTAGTAATAGATCTTATGAAAAACTTTCTAGAAATCCATTAACAAAAATGGTTACTGACGTAAGAAATGTATTTAAATTCTGCAACAACCTTATTACTCCAGCTTTAAATAGGAAGTTACATTTATCTAACCCAAGTGTACCTAAATTGTACTGCTTGCCTAAGATACATAAACCAGGAAAGTCGGTACGTCCTGTTGTTTGAGCAATCGGATTGCCGACTTACCACCTATCAACATGGAGAGTTCGAAAATTTACCTATTGCACCACCTAGTTTCTCTGTGAATAATTCCAACGATTTCATTAAGGTGGAAAATATTCAGTTGCAAGAAGATGAAATTTTGATCTTCTTTGACGTTTGTTCACTGTTTCCAAGTGTTCCGATACCACAAACCTTGGACTACCTTAAGGATCTACTCGAATTAAACAATCTCAGTCAAGATGTAGTAGAAGAATATCTTAATCTCACTAAACTTTGCATGAAACAAAATTGTTTTAGATTCAACGATAATTTCTTCGAACAACTTGAAGGAACAGCAATGGGTAACTCTTTATCACTATTCATTGTCAGTCTCTTCATGAACAGATTCGAGACGGATGCAAAGGAATTTGAGTATTTTCCCAGGGTTTAGCTTAGGTATGTGGATGATATTTTTGCAGTGTTCGATACAAAAGTCACTGATATTGATAACTTTGTATCTAAATTAAACAGTCGTTTCGCGTCAGTTAAATTTATATATGAAACTGAAAACTCTAGACAACTACCATTTTTAGATGTATTAATAATTAGAAATAGTGAAAATAAGTTAGAATTTGACATATACAGAAAAGATACCAGTACTCTGTACTGGGAAATAAACTACAACAACTTTTAGGCAATCCAAAAGACAAAATTGAAACAAACGAAAAGGCGGGGATTTACGAAATTAGCTGTAAGGCCTGTAATCAAAAATATGTTGGAGAGACTAGACGATCAATTCAAACTAGATTCAAGGAGCATATGACCCATCTCAAATATGGTAGAACAGATAAGTCTAGTGTAGCCCAACATGCGTTTGTGAACAACCATAAGATAGATATTAGCAATTTAAGATTAATTAGGCATTTGAAGGCTTGGAAATTATAAAGTGTAAAAATAATATGAATAGTGACAGAGGGTCTATCCCAAATAGCCACTTTATTGGTTAGTGGGTCACGGTTCACCAAACCGTGACGGTTCGGTGAACCATGACAATAGTTTAGGTATAAATAGGGTAGAATGTTAGCATAAGTTTAGTTTTAATCATCTCCAGATGATGCCCATTTGATTGGCGAAACGCGCGTCGAGTGCAGTATATAGTGTTTTGGTGTTTCGTGGAAAACTACGTCAGTGTTATCTTCAACATAAGGTATCTTGATATATTTATTATTATGATCACCATTATTATTACTATTGTTAGCTAGGTGTTGATTCGATGTGGCGGTTATGTTACTAAGTGTAGTGTTATTGATTATTAAATTGGCAAATTTATTAGGATAATCGTTTTGTTTCAATTTTTGTTTAAAAATTTCCATATTTTGATCATGGAATTGAGGGTCACACAATTTTAAAATTTGATTTTTCATACTTAACATAATATTAAATATCTGTCTGAAGGGATGTTGAGAATGGTAGTTGATAAGTCTTCCAGAACTAATGTCTTTCTCGTACCAATTTGTTGGTTTGCTCTGATTAATAACATATATAAAAAAGGTAGTTGATTTTCACATTCCATAGTGAATTGTATGTCTTGGTGGCACTCATTGAAATAATTTAATATATTGTCTAATTCATTATTAGAAATAGCAAGGATTGTGTTATCAACATAATTTTTTAACAAGGGTACCTCAAAAGGTAAAAGTGATTGTATTATATGTAGAATATATTCCAAGACAATATTAGCTAATATAGGACTTGCTGGGTTACCCTTCTTCTATTTGTAAAATTGACCTTGGAAGACATCCTCGACAATGAAGGACAAATTATTGTTTGAGTATAAATCAAATTTGGTATATAAAATTCCTTGCAGTTATGGTGCAGTATATATAGGACAAACAAAACAATTGCTAAAAACGAGAATAAATGAACATAAACACTCGTGTAAAGCAAGACATATTAATGAAAAAGAAAATCCGCTCTTGCAACACAGCATTTCGATTCAAACCGATATTCAACTCAATTCGATAAAGTTAAAATTTTAGACAACGAACCAAATTACAAAAAAAAAGATTAATAAGCGAAATAATTCTTATTAACAGACACAGTAATACTATCAATAAAAAAAACGGACACTGAAAATTTGAGCAGAATTTATAACAACCTAACAGAGAAATATATAAAATTATAGCCTTCCTTTGTACATATTAATGAACAACAAACTGACTCTTTGTGTTTAAATTTTTTAAATTTTAGTTTACAAACGTAGTTTTTCACCGACCAATATATGAATAAATAAAGATAACGTTTTTACAGAGTATTTTTATTTTGCTCCTTTTAAAGTTTTTTTTGATAAATTACTGTTAATTTTTACAAATCTTTATACCTATAAAATTTGTTTCTGTGCAGACTACACGAAAATATAACTTACGTTATTTTACTTTTACAATATTTGACGATAATGATTTTATTGACAAAAAACCAAATACCTCATTAGGTAAGCGTGACTGATAATTTATTTATTTATTTTTAAACTTTTTAATTTTTTAAACTTTCAGGTATTTCAGTTATTACACTTTTAATATTTTACATTTACCACTATCTATTTTTTTGATTGATATATGTAAGTGCGATTAGGTGAATTTATGAAATTTAAATTTTTTTTTCAAAATGTTAATATATTTAATCTTTTAAGGAATATTTTAATTATCTGTATATACTATATTTCCAAAATTATATAGAAAATGTGTGTTATTTGTTGTAGTACCGAGGAAAACAATAAATATTGTCGCAACGTCAATTTAATGAGAACCTGAGGTTTTATTACATTTTTATTCAATTTCGACAAGTATCAACATAAATCGTATAATTTTTAATAAAAATTTCAACAAAACTGAATCCTTATATGTATAACTAAATGGCAAATCCATTCCAAATTCAGAGAAAACAAAGTTCCTGGGCATCACGTTACAAAATACCTTGAGTTGAAATCTATATAGATGGTCTGATTGCAAAACTAAACTCTGCAATTTATGCATGCAAATTCATAAGACAAGAAGACTCTCTTGACTCATTAAAAATGTATTGTTTTTCCCATATACAGTCTCTTTTAGATTATGGAGTAATGGTTTGGGGTGGTGATCCATTAATATTCTCGCTTGTATATAACTCAAAAAAAGATGTATACGTACTATACATCTTGTCGACCCCTTTTTAACTCCTCACGGATAATGTCCCTCCCGTCTCTATATATCTATTGACTAGTTAATTTTGTAAAAGCTAATATGCATTTATTTACACAAATTAATGAAATCTATAATAATATGTCAACTAGAGGTTGCAACAATCTACGAATACCACCACATATATCAAGTACTTTTCAAAAAATAATTACATATACAACTACAATAGCACATAATAATTTTCCTCCGGAAATAAGGAGTATAACAAACATAAATCAGTTCAAAAATAAAACAAAAATCTATTTCTTAAACCACTGCTACTACTCTTTCAATGAATATTTAAATGTAGTATGTTTAACATGTTCATGTGCATTTGTGTATGCCCCGTATGTATGAGGTATTAATATAATTTATATAATTTTTCCGTCTCCTCTGCCTGGGACGTCTATAATAATTAAACAAATAAGCAAATGTATTTGTGTGTAATTTAGTATTATATAATATTTTTTATACAATTTTAACTATACCTCTGACAATGCTGATGTTCACTTGTTTGAATCACTAGCAATGAAGATCAAATCAAATCAAATTAAATCAAATCTGTTAATAATATACTATAATTGTTATGTACAGTGAGCAAATCTAGTTATTTGCTGCTGACTTTTCTTTATAGTCTGTGTGGTCTTTATATAATAGACCAGTAAAATTAAGGGTTTTTCAAAACGGTAATTTCCAACCATTCCCGACCAATACCATTCGATTCAGTATGTTTTTGAATTCTCATGGTCAATTTTGCCGTAAGTTATATGAGCAAGAATTTAATTTATAAACAATTAAAGTTGTGAAAATGATGAAAATCGATATTTCTGAATGTTCAACTTCAAACGCTGCGAAAACGGCAACAGATTTTTTATAGAGCGTTAAATTCCCTTCAAAAAAGTCCGCGACGGCATATCTCTACGATGAAAACTTAAGGCGTTACAATGAGTTAAATATTTATTATTTTTCTGCTGTATACCAGTCAGCTGTACAAGTAACGCGCATGCGCGATCAACAGACTCGTATGCCGCGTATTGGCCGCCTGCGCAGAACATTTGAAAGTAGACTTGCTGTAAATGTTTCATAATTTTCTTATTTTTACAACGTTAGCAAATGTATTTATCACTTTTTTGGTCTAGATATAATTATTATATACTTTTATGCATACTCAAAGATCTGGAAAATTATTATTAAGTTATAAGATAAATTATTAAGTTATGAGCTGTTCAGTTTGATGCTAATAGTCGTCGCAGTTATAACGCAGTTATACAGTGTACTGGTTGTGAGCAATTTTTACATTATCATTGTGGTTGTGCTGTTGATTAATATAAAATAAACCGATCAAAAATGTCGCTAGAAGAAAATTGTTTTATATGTGAAGGAACTCTGCAAATGGGCAAGACTGTAACAGTAAAACAAAAGGGAATCGAATCGTTTATAGAAAACAGCAAGAAACGTGAGGATAAGAAATGGAATCAAATAGAAAATGTTAATGAAGTTACTGTTCATGATAAGTGTAGAAAAGCGTATTCCTCAAAAGATAATTTGAAGCCTGGCTCTGGAATTCCAAAAGAGCGATACCCACGTCGTTTAAGTGTGCCACAATTTAATTTCGAAGAAAATTGTTTCTTATGTGGAAAAAAGTGGATACGCGTTGCGTATACAGCTGACCAGTACGCAGTAGAAAAATAATAAACATAAGAAGGTTTAGTGTCATATCCCCAAAAAAACAACTATGCAGCTACGGACACGTGTTTCGGAGTTATTACTCCTCATCAGCGTATCGTAGCTAAAGAATTGGATCTAGGATCTAAGTTGTTTTTTTGGGGATATGGCACTAAACCTTCTTATTTTATTTTGACCCCAATAAATCTATATTATTTTGTTTGTATTTGCCAGGTGGAAACGGGCAGTACACATAGAGCTTTGTGTGTTGACTGTGATCATTGAGGCCCTAATTGTGGCACATGGGAACATGAATGCACTAATTGAGTACGGTGTACTGTACTTTCCAGCTTTATTTTAGTTCTTGTTCCTGATCTATCCCGTCCTAGATCCAATTATTTAGCTACGCTACGCTGATGAGGGGCAATAACTCCGAAACACGTGTCCGTAGCTGCACAGTTGTTTTTTTGAGGATATGGCACTAAACCTTATTTTATTTTGACCCCAATAAATCTATAATAATAAACATTTAACTCATTGTAACGCCTTAACTATTCATCGTAGAGATATGCCGTCGCGGACTTTTTTGAAGGGAATTGAACGCTCTATAAAAAATGTTCTGAGCAATTTTTCTCTATCTGTTGCCGTTTTCGCAGCGTTTGAAGTTGAACATTCAGAAACATCGATTTTCATCATTTTCACAACTTTAATTGTTTATAAATTAAATTCTTGCTCATATAACGTACGGCAAAATTGACCATGAGAATTCAAAAACATACTGAATCGAATGGAATTGGTCGGGAATGGTTGGAAATTATCGTGAAAGTGGGCCTGATTTTTGCTTAATTTGATTGGTCTATAAGAAAAATACCTTCCTTTAATCATAACCATCTGTATTTTTAATATCATATTTCGCAATCTAAAATGGTAATTGGAACACACTGTATATGTATTTTTAAATAAATTTAATTTAATCATTATACTTAGTGAATATATCCAATCATTTTTTCAGGACTTTAGTATTATTTACTAGCCTGCTGGTAACGAATAATTTCTTTGACAAATTTGTTTTCAATTTATCTTTTCGGCTGACGTAAAATATTGTTGCTGTCAGGTTAACTTAATAGTCTGTAATTGAGTCAGAAGTCGACGGCTCTGATGAATCAATTTGGGGTTCAACAGTATTTTTGTCAATTAGTCTTTTGAAATTACAATTGGAAATTAATGCATGTATCAGTTATTTTTCAATGAACTCTTTTCGTTCAGCTTTATTGACATTATTTTTACATTTATTTATTGAAATAATTTGTCAAAAGATGACTTACCATGCATTGACTTATGTTTTAAGAATAATTAGATTAGGATTTTTTTACAAAAACTTAGTAGTAACAGAAAAAATACAAAAGCACAAAAAAGCACAGAAACAATATACTATTTTATGTCGTAAATCTTTTTCTCATTTGGTTGGAAAATAGGTTGCATTGTCAAATTGTACATTGTGGTGGCATCTATTGCCCTGAGAGCATTCAGCGAATTCCAATATATTTTTCTGCGGGTCAGTATACTGTATACATTACATTCAATAAACCACTACTATAGTAAAATTGAGATTCTCTTCCGGCACGCTTTTCCGGGCACTCTTTTTAAAGATATTTCTTTTCTTTCATTTTAAATATACGAACACAATGATAGTCAATGCACCAAAAAAAGACTATTTACAAACCTTTATTTTTTATTCCATGTGATTGGTCTTGTGTGTATGATCTATTTGTTCAAGTTTCTTAATCACAAAAAAAATCATGTACATAGATGCACAACAAAATATAATACATTATAATGAGTCAAATATCCCAATATTAAAAACATGTATTATAATCTGCGGTTCTTCAGATAAAAACATTAAAAAAGTCTTGGTTAAGATATAAGAAAACTATACTCCGTTTAACGATCAAATAGAATAAAGCCCCGCCCCATAAATTGCGCCAAATTCGAATAAAATTTTTCTATTGGTCGTATTTTTAAAACCCATATCACAAGATATTCATCACAAGATATTTTTAACTTGATAGCTTCTTAACTGTCAAATACGTTTTGTTTTGATATTTTGTGGAGATTACAGTTATTTGTTGCAATTAGTTGTTTCCATTTGCTGTTATTCACATTTACCTAATAAATAGTGCTTTTTTTTAACGGTAAACAAACATGTTCATTTATATTAAGGTACGTAACAAAAACGATTAATATTGATTATATCTTATAACCACACTCTTTTTCAGGGATTAATACTAACAATTATGGCTCAAGAGGCTATTTCTCCACCGAAAAAACGGACATCCAGGCATTTTTCGGTTCAAGACAAACAACATATTTTGAACATTTATAAGACTTATATCAGAGACAACCCGGATAAACCTAGGGGAGAAGTCGTCGAGTTTGTTGCAAAGGCATCAGGTAATTTTAATTATTGTGTTTTATGAGGTTGCTCATCAGTGCATCGAAGTATATTTTTACTATTAAGATATTTTTAAATTGTTTATATTTATTATAGTTTATGTTTACATTATTACGCATATTAATTAAGATGTGTGTACTGCAAGTGTTTACAATATTCTTCGTGAATGTAAAGAAACACACCAACTTCATCCACCAAAAGTATACCACAGGCAACGAACAATTTTGGATAACATCGATGATGGAACTAAAAGTGCTCTCAGACGTTTGATTCATTCATTTTTTGAAAAGATCGAACCACCAACTCTGAATAAAACGTTAGCATTGGTGCATGAAGATGAACATCTACCTCAATTAAAACGGAGTACTTTGAGGACATTGATAACAGAAATTGGATTTCGGTGAGTAAACCAAGTTTTTATTTCTACATATTGTAATATAATTATTGTGTTTGGCACTATAGGTTTGCAAAAAGGTCACGCAATAGTGTCCTTAGGGAAAAGAATCATTCGTCATGTGCAAAGCCAAGAGAAACAAATATGGCAGCTTGACATTGTAATGGACATCGTAGTAGAGCCACTGAACATTTAAGTGGGGGATGACTCTTCTTCGTCCGAATCTGAATCAGATTAAGGCCCAGTTGTACCTGATGACGTTAGAATGGATTATTCGATATTGTTACTATTATGTTTGATAAATATCCACGAAATAATTGGAACACAATTGACAGGCCTTAATTCAAAATTGGACGATGATATACTGCAGGTATTTTAAATTTTAATAGCATTTTATTTATAATATAAAAAAGCGTTTTTATTTCAAAAACCATTCATATTACTACTGGTGGCTCAATAGAAGTCGAGTACTTAATAATAGAGGTTGAGGTTTACTACTGATTTGCATACAGGGTGCAGTATGCAAATTTTTTATTGTTTATGTTTCTCCATTTATATTTTCTTATAATGTAGCCTGATCTCTCATGTTTCTTCTTACGAGCAGTAATCGAACCTTGTGAACATGTATAGCTTTTATTGTTATTTTATTAGATTTTAGGTCACAGTGTTACTTATTTTGTATTTATTTTCATACAGGGTGCAGTATGCACATTTTTTATTGCTTATGTTTACTCCATTAATATTTTCTTATTAATGTAGACTAATCTCTCGTAAGTTTCTTCTTGGTTCTACTTACGAGCCGTAATCGAACCTTGATAACCCTCTATTGCATGATTCAATTTTTCTTTTTTTTAACATTACAAAAAAAATATATTTTTTAAAGATATGATATTTAAACATGTAAATAAAACATATAAAACATTCTAAAACAAACTTTTTATTTAAAATTAAGAAAAAAATATGTTCCCAATTGGGCACAACTTATAAGGTGCACTTTAATACGTATTTAATGTGTATGAAACTACAAAGCAATTGCTTTTCGCATAAAAACGCAGGTATACTTTATATTTTTAACAGGTAACTCTGCTTTTGCCCTTGTATCCCACTTTTTTTACGGGCATAACATCAGAGACTTGATCAACTAGTGTATTAGGGGACCAATATCGCCTTGCATTTGGCTGTTTTATAATTGACATCCATATGAGGATACCCAAAAAACTTTCTAACTCTTCCTTCGATAAATACAGTGGCTTGTTAGGCTGTATTTAATTACTGAATGAAACTGTTTGATAAACAATACTATCTAAAAGATGACATCAAAGAAAAACTTTAAAATTTTATAAGGAGTTGTCAACTGTAGGACTTCTGGAGGAAGCAGAGTATTTCCTTGAATCTGGGTACCTTCTGCATTGGCATTCGTAATGGAATTCTTCTATTTGACTTCAGATGCTTTACTTGTCAAGGGCACATTAGGAAGTAGATCAACTAAACCAAAATTGAATCCTCACTATCAGAAGGAAGATCTCTTATGTGCGTCGAGTTTTTTCCATAAAAGACTTTGAGTATTAGTGTACTAAATTTCTCTCAGTCAATATCCATAATGAACACCTAAAAAAGAAAATACCTAAAATCTACCTACTATGCATACTGTTCCCCAATCGGGAACATATGTATTTGCCAAAAGAATAATTACATGACTTCACAAATACATATCTCCAGGCCATTCTACACGACAAACAGATAATGAGAGGTTAAACTAATATTTTTGGAAAACAAAACTTACCTACATTGTCAGTTATAAAAATTATCGAAAACAAGTCTAAATTGCAACAGCTGATAGTTAGGTTATGTCACAGAATACTTTATTTCAATTCTGTCAGTGCCACCATCTGTTGGTCGACAATTGAACATTATAATGAATATAAATGGCACAGGAATATTCCTGGTTTTAAAACATCATAATTATCTTGAATCTAAAAATACTATTTTTAATCTACAAACCTCCGTACTAAAATAAATCCTACCAGTTATACAAAATGAGCCGTGGTGAAGTTACTTTCTAATAACATTTATATTTTTTATGATGTTATATACCTATTAGTTTTTTTTCTTTTTTTGTTACAAATAATAAATAATTTTAACCTATCACCTAACCTAACCTAATTATTTTAATTCTCCAAAAAACTAAAAATTATTTGTAGTGCGTGAAACGGGGTTTTGCAACGGAAAATTCAATAGGCTCCTCCCCAATTCTGTATGTTCATTAAACAGAGTATAGGAGTGCTCCTCTGCAATATTATTGCGAAATTCGTAATTATTATAATAATGCCGTAATTCAAGAAAGAACTGCGTTGTACTCTTTTTATATCAGCAATGCGGAGAATAATCCAAAAAAAAATGAGCTAATTTAATGTCATTGGGAGTGGTAAGAATCAGCTATATATGAACAACTTTCTGAATATATCCTTATAAACTCAATAATTCCTATTAATCAGTCTGGATTCCGAAAGCGTCACAGTACCTCCTCACTATTAAGTAATATAACTGAAGAAATTTTTCAAGTTATTGACGACACTCAACTCACCTCTATGACATAACCTGATATGACCAATATGACCAAATTTATTATAGCGTATCTGAAAGTACTTTTTCTTGATTTCAGAACTATCTCTATGGCAAACAATAATTTACTAGTGTAAATACAGAAAAGTCGATAAGAACATCACAATATAGATCAGTTTTCTGCTAAAAACAAATCAAATTCTGCACACTGCTGTTAATATAATAATATTATTTATTTAAGTGTGATTTCTTTTATTCTTATTACTAGAAATTTATTCATAGGTCAGACTAAAAGGTCCTATCATAATTTGTTACTTTTTATTCACGTTTTAAAATATTTGTATTTTCCTCCATATGTTTCGTAAAACGTTTTTCATTCGAGAATTATGATGGTTATATTAATCCTTTGCGTTTACCCTTTATTTTACACGCAAATAATTAATTTGTTTTACCGTACTTTATAACAGCTGGATTGAATTCACGAAAACCGGCTTTCAGAACTTTACCGGAAAGTTTAACAAAAGTTTTTTCCCTTAATCAATTTTGTAAAACGAATTTTGCTACTACCACTTTCAAAAAAAAATTATGAAATACTTTCTATTAATAATTGAAGTAGTATTAAATTTATAGACAAGAAAACGAGATTGTTAAGCAATATATTTCGGAAAAACTGCATCGCATCTGACATACAAAACGTACAGGATTAGTCTGCAAGATGGGTATATATTTTAATTTTATTCAGGATGCAGAATTGCAAAATTAAAATATTAGCAGTAAATCATCCTGTTAATTTCTTTGTATCAATCTCATCATAACCATGTCGTGATGTTGATGTATGAGATTGAAATCTGAATAGTATCAAGGTGTGAGGACCGAAAAAGGAATCTTAGAAATGTTTGTCAGATATTTGAAAAACACCTTAACCGGAATCCTAGTATCAAAGAATATAAACATTAGTACACATATGGAAGCCAGTAAAATCCTTTAAAAAAATTACTGAAACCGGTTGTGTTAAAGAAATCTGGTTATGTAAATTCACCAACATCTGAGGCGCCAACTTTTAATGCCCTACTGAGTATTAAAAAGGTTCCTCATTTAATACCTAATCAGTTATCCCTTGATAATGAAATATAGGAATGTTCTATAGTTCCGTATGGCCCACGCTGTATTAGAAATTCTCTCATACTGATAGATACCTGAATGCACAATCTCATCACCATCCAGCAGAACTAAATTCAGTGGTAAAGACGTTAGTCACACTCTCCCAGGAGCTAGCTGATGTCGACATTATCAACAAAGAAATGTCAACATTTCATAAAGCGCCGCAGAAAAAAGGATTCACACAGTTATAATACAGAAGTCGCAAAAGTCAACTAGATCTAAAACCAAAGACTCCGAGAAACCAGTAATAAAAATGTATTTGCCATGCATAAAAAGGACAATAAAGAAGATGCACATTAAACAAACTTCTACCTAATCACAAAATCGAAACAACATTCAAAATCCATAGAAGAATCAACAAGTTCTCCTTAATCCACAAACTAAAATTGCACTAAAAAGTCAAGGAATATATGAAATACTATGCCAAGTTATACATAAGACAGACCAACAGACGAATAAATGTAAGAAAAGAGAAACATGTAAATGCGGTATGAATAGGTGAGAAAACTACACAAAATAGACAATACTAAAATAATAACCAATATTGAACAATACAAGTCAGAAATCACCAAAGAAGTCATAGAAATAGAAAAAATAACTGTGAAACCTTAATAAGAGGGATGACACACAGAGGCTCCCTAATTCATTAAGACCAACTCTGGCAGATAGATGTATTCCTAAAAACAGGCAACCCGATTCAGAAAGCATAATTTCAGTTCGAGTAATGAGAAGCCGCAGTAGGCATTTTTCAATGAAAACCTGAAGATGGCAGATGTGCTGAAATGTCGTTCAAGCAACTATCGTTCTTCTCGGGACCTATCATCTTTGCGAAATTATATGGGGAAATTCAACACACTATTTAATATCGGCGGAAATTTAAAGAAACATATTTGTATATACAGGATGTCTACGCCACTTGGGAAATGCTTCCTGTAGCTTCATTATATTAAATAAGTCTACAATTTAAACAAATTCAAAATCATTCATTATCTTTCACTTTATCTAAATTTCTTTATTTTTTAGATAAGAAAACAACTCTAACCTTCAAACATTCTGCAACATTTAATTTGATGTACATGATGTATCCATGCATCTACGACATAAAGAAGAACAACTACATATAACAATTATTTAACTTGGTACGCCTAAACGTACATCCTTAGCCACACCACAACTTCTGTATCTTTTTTCTATGTCACCTTCTGCGTGTTATTTTATGTGTTTTAAACTGTGGGTCGAATCATGTTGCCTTGTAAATCATTAAATTTTTAGTTATTTTTAATCAGTTGCACTCAGTCGCTGGTGCCAGTGAATTTAATGCCTTGAAATTATAAACTGTTATTACAAGCTATTACATCGCACATATTTACGCAGATAAAATATATTTCCCGAGTTGAGTAGACATCCTTTACAACATATTATATTATGTTATATTAATGAGCAATGTGATTAAATTGAATAATTTCTATGAATCATTTAAATATATTTATGAAATTAACAATACTCTTAACATGGAAGGAAAGCATCTCTTGGGAAATCAGAATTTTGTACTAAATTTAAATTTCATTTTATAGCTTTATTTAATAGAGCACATTGATAATACTTCCATCGTTTGCACCACATTTCCATCAATTTCCAATCCATTTTGATTTCCCTCTGTTCGAATTATATTAATAAATTGTATCATCTTTTGTACTAGATGTGGTTTGAGGTGTAATATTGTTAAAATTATATTTTTTTCTGCTCGGTAGGAAGAAGCTTAAATTGCCTTTACCCTGTTTTTTCCTAAAGTTTATTAACTATTTAAAAACAATATTTGCAAATTTTCTGTTACTCAGACGAATACTTATTTGACGAACATTCTACATCGATTATCATGATGGAATTATTAACCCCCGATTTTTAACAAATGTGCGACATGATCAGGAGAATTTTTTGAAATGTTCCTTAAAATTATTTCATTATTAAATTGTACAGTGATGTAAAAGAAATAGAATATAATTGGCTGTTTTACCTCAGTAAATTTGGTCGAGGGGTAGGCAAATAGAACAGAGATGAATTCGAACAAGTTTGTGGATTTGGAATAGGAAAGCTAAGACAGCCAAGTATTTCAGGACAATCAATTTTGCCGTTTAAAATCTTATAAAGGAATACAAGAGAGTAATAAATACGATGCGTTTCTATTTCACTTCTTTGAACTTTATTTATTAGTTCACAATATGGAAATCTCCTCTCTGGGTAGGTTCCATGACATTTATACTAAAGATATTGGGGAATGTGTCTTTGAGGTTTTTCAATATTAAATTAATGATTATCATAGCCAGAACTCTACTCAATTGAATCATATTAAATGTTTGATCTAACAAATGTGTTAAAAAGAAGTTTTAGTTTATTTTCATTAAATTCGTTGCAGTTATGTAAAATGAAACCTAAGTTTTTAAAAGAACTAGCTGTAGTGAACATTGACATAATTTAGCAAAAATCAATTTAGTATCAAATTGATATTTAACTCATTCACAGGCACACAAAAAAAAGTCGTGTACCTACTTGGGGACCGACCTATAGACCGGTATGTATTGTCGCCCGCTGAAACCGAATCTGGGGTCAGAATTGGCCCATGGGGTCAAAATTGGCTGGAAAAATTGTCTGCCAAATAGCCTCCAACATGTTCAAGCAAGTTTTCCTGTTCCCAGTATTTTTTTCGAAGCGCTCACCAGATTATTTTTTTTCATTTTTGGCAATTATAATGGGCCCGTTTGCATTTTAAAGACCTGTGCAAGGGCATTCTTTTCCTTTTCCTCCCCTGAGGAAGCAAATCTCTTTTGAGCATCCAGCAATAGTCCGCCATCATATTTATGTCCCACCGCCCTTGGTAGCAACCCACCATTTCTCGGAGATCTTGGTGAAATCTTTCTCCTTGCTCCTCACTATAATCCCCAAAATTATCCGGGAAATAGTACGCATGCGAATGCAGGAAATGTAATTTTAAATTCATTAAACACCCCAATTTTTCGAAATCCCTAACCATTTCAGCTACAATATCCTTCCATTCGACACATTTATTGTTATCCAAGAAATTTTCTACATTATTTTTAAAACTATTCCATGCTTTACTTTCGGCCGCAATCATTCAGATTCAGTGGACAAAAATACATACTAACACAATAGTTGAGTCACCTGAACGTCATTCAATATTCTTTGCCCCAAATTTTGGGCAATTTTGAGCCATTTGTTGGCTTTGACCGGTTGGGCTAATTCTGACTCCAGCTTTAGATCCAGGGGCCAAAAATACACACCCATATAAGGGTAAAGTCATTTCAATATCATTTAATGTTTTTTTGACCCCAGATTTTGGCGAATTTCCGACCATTTTTTAATTTTTCCGGCCAATTTTGACTCAATGGGCCAATTTTGACCCCAATTTTGATTCGGGTTCAGCGGGCGGAAATACATACCGGTATATAGGTTGGTCCCCGAGTACACGACCTTTTTTTTGTGTGCCTGTGATTATTAATCCGATAAACAAATTTCTGATTCTGCATATGATAATATGTCATCCAATAACATTTTGCGATATATAATCCCAGCTTATTTGCAATACACCAGGTTGATAGCCGCATGAGATCACGTTGCAATTCAGCACAGTCTCTTATAGTGGCAATAGGACTATACAGATTTAAATCGTAAAGCATTTAGTAATGAATAGCATTGTAAATCATTGATTATGTCATTTATAAAGATATTAAATAATAGAGATCCGAGTACGAGCCCTGAGGAACACCAAATATTGTGAAAATCTCATTTGACCAGAAACCACAATATTGTACAATTATTCTAAATACGGCTCAAAGCGCACGGCTGAACTTTTCATTCCTACAAAGAGTACCTAGACTAGACAAGGCATGCGCCATTCTCTCAAAGCCACGGATCATAGAGACAAGGCTAATATAAACCAATTTATTTTATGAAGCTAATATTTCATACTTATCTGTATTACATTAATCGGTTTTCGAGAAACACAAGATATAAATTTTGTAGGTTAAATTGCTTGTTCTCGGATGTATATTAAACATCAAAACAACTTCTTAATTGTTTTATACTAAAAATTAGGATATTGTGAAATAACATTCAAATGTCACGTGAAAATCATACACCATGTATCAATATAATATTTAAAATAATCCGGTACCCTCGTTTTGCTTTTGTGCCTTAACTAAACATGACCGGTCAAAATAAAATATTTTATATTGTATTCAACGTTAAAGAGTCGATAATTAATCTCCAAATGCTATTGAATACAATAAATTCTCTCGTTCAAAACGTAAATCTAAACAATACTGCCATCAGAAGTGAAATATAATGTTTCAAATTAATGAAGTAATCGAATTCATTTCAAGTCCTGAAATAACTCCCCAACGTATAATTCCAATGAAATTATTGTTCTTGGAGATAATGGATAATAGAATTTCCAAAATGTTATGAATATTCGTAAAAGTAAGTTTCATAAAATCTATGTAAATTTGTCTGATAAAATATGTATATTCTGGTAACAACGTCTGTAAAATATATCTTATTTTAATGTAATCTAGACGGTAGCAAAATGATAAATTAAGTGTAAGGTAATTCATTATATATATATATCATTGCGTGAAAAATAAATTTTACTAGACAAACCAGTTTTAGGTCTTCTGGTATGATGCAAGCTACTTTTGCATAAAAATATTTTGTGGCGCAAAATTGTGCAGGTTCTACTCACGTAAGATCAAAAACTGCATCTTCTAAATAAAGTTAATTTAAATGCGATGATTTAAGATAGTTCTAAATAAACTAAACAGATGTTTTGAAATGAGATAAACATCTGTCGTTGCTACATCATTATTTAATAAATCATAGTTTCGCAAGTACTTTTGTTATGAATGGGCACCTATTGGGCAACAGGCATACCGTTAGTGCGAAAATATTAAAGAGGGTACCCATTCACCATGTTCTAAATAACTTAATGAGAACAGGTTTCAAGGAGAACACGACTGGACAATAATTTCTATAAATTTGTTGTTCCTGATAGAACTAATGTTAGGTAAATACGAGAGGTGGTTGTTCCATTATTCCATATTCGTCTGACTTTTACATACATTTAAGTCTTAGTCGAATTAACGTTGCAGTCATTAATGCCAAAAAGGAACGGAGTGGGTCTAAAGATGGATCCTTGCGGAACACCAGAGTGTTGCTTTATAGATTGTAGTTTCTGAAGGAGTATATGATAGGCGCCAACTCTTTCCTATCAGAAAATATGTCTCTATATGCATTTTTTTTATTCTTAGATGGTCCATATCTAACTTAGTTTAGCATAAGCAATGCCGAATGTAAAGCCAAGACAAGTTATACTAATATGTAATAATAATATATAATAATATAATATATATATATATATATATATATATATATATATATATATATATATATATATATATATATATCTAATGATGTCACAGGATATTTTCTAAGGCAGCAAAAACTTGATTTCACAACAATCTGAGCTCAAACATGATAAAATATATACAACAATAGTATCCGTATGTAAATATTAGTCCATAAATAGTCGGTATGATCGGATAATAAATAAGAAATCTGTCATTTGTCGACGTTTCAATTAATCGAAACGTCGACTATTGAAAATAACCGTCTTTTATTTATTATCCGATCATGCCGACTATTTATGGACCAAAATATGTTATTTCCAAACTAGCCGCCCTAAATATCTCTGATTCTAAAGCAAATATTATTTTGAGTACAAATATGTAAACAGGGAGGTTGAAATACAATGTTAAAAAAAACACTATATTTCACCCCGCCAAAGATTACCTGGGAGATGGATTGATAGAATAGACCCCCAAGAATGGCCGGCAAGATCATCAGATTTAAAGCCACTGGATTTCTTCTTTTGGCAAATTTAAGAGACAAGTTTTCAGAATCTAACTTGAGAGTATTCGAGATTTGATAATCCAGGAATGTAGGCGGATTACATGTGAATCATTACAATAAGTCGGCAAGAGAGCTAATAATGGATGACACTGAACATTTGAAGTGATACCGAAAATGTAACCGTAGGTTAGGTATCAAGTTATGGTCCGGAATGGGTTGGAACCTTTGATGCGAAGATAACATTGACGTACTTTTCCACGAAACTCTAAAACACTATATACTGCACTCGACGCGCGTTTCGCCAACCATGTTGGCATCATCTGGAGATGATTAAAACTGAGTTTTAGTTTTAGTTTTAATCATCACCAGATGATGTCAACTTGGTTGACGAAATGCGCGTCGAGTGCAGTATATAGTGTTTTGGTGTTTCCTGGATAACTACGTCAGTGTTATCAAGTTATGGTGTCATTTCATATTTTTAAGTTGGCGTAATTGGAGAAAAGGGGGTGAAACATAATATTTTTTAACAGTGTAATTCAACCTCCTCCTCGATGTGTTTTTGCTTCAAATAATACCTACTTTAAATCGAGCTATATTCAAGGTGGTTTGTATTTAAATGAAGACGCTGTATATTGTTATGGCTTTTAATCTGATTTCTTAGCGCTTCGATGTTTTGTGTCTGTCACTTCCCTTTACCTTTTGTCACTTTTGAAAGGGGTTGACGCTTGTTAGTGAATAAAATTAAATCCTTGTCCTTCTCCAACTACTAAAGCTTCCATGCACATGATGTAACTTAACTTTACAAAATAGAAATTAGTAAACAATTAGAAGTCACAAGGCTAGTAACTTTGCATAGCCTGTAGAAGCATTAAATCATGGACAAATTCTGTCATCGACATGTACATGTTTCAATTACTATGTGCAACTGTGCGGTATTAATTCTTAATTGATATCATTGGTCATAGGTACTCCTTGCACGTCCTTTGATAGTTTACTGAGTTATTTATCATTCTCACCTGACATTTATCTTCTCATTTGTCTTCTTCAGTAATTGTTCTATTAAAATCATTTTGTTGCTAACCCATTATCCGCCTCAACTCAGTAATAAATAAAAAAATATATTTCTTTTATAATTTAGCTTATATACATCCTCTACAACACATGACCATGATAATGTATGTGAAACTTGTACAACAGATGGCGTGTAAATATACCAAGAATATTTGTTTCTAGAAATGTATAAATGCGAAGCAAATAAAATGTCAGATTTTTAAAATATTTATAAAAGAATGGGCTTATATTGGGAACTAAAATCACCACGTCGCGTGTGGTACTGCGTTCCGACGAATAACGATTAGCTGATTCTCAGTTTGTTTACATTTGTTTTATTTGCTATTGTGGGTTCTTTTATATGTAAAGTAACATACATTATTGCATTAATCGAAAGTTTAACGTATTTTGCACTATTTCTTGCTTATTTCTGAAAGTACCTAGCCTAAAAATGTCACTATTACAACTTTATATATCTTTTGATTTATAGTCTTCTGGCTTAAAATGGACACGAATTAACGATTTTCCCGTCAATTATGCTTTCTCCCATACTTTTCTCCTATTTATTTTCTCCACGACCATAAATATTGGTGATACAAACACCATATTTTCTTGGGAAAATAGTCCTAACCACATTTTCACTTGAGTGACAATTGTACGCACTACAATTCGTATTATGAACTGTTTTCCTTAGCATATTGTGAAATAAACATTGATGAAATAAAAAACGGTAGTAATAGCCCGACAAACAAACTGTACTAATATGATCCAAGGAATACAAACCAAGAGCATTACTTTTTTGTAAATATACATACATCAAGTCATCATTTTAACTTAACATTGTGATTTATAGACGAAGCGAAGGCTCAAAAATTAAGTTAATTTTAAGTTTTTCTGTGTTATCTTAACAGTTCTTTAGGCACTGCAATGGTTCCAATTTATATATTTATATTTACAATGTACGATGCGTTTTAATACAATAGATATTAATAATTTTCACGAATCAAGCCTGTCATAGAATTCGATTCTGTAGAGAATAAGATGGTAATATAGGAAAGGGAGAGAGCAAGCTATAAAACAGATCCTTATGGATGTCAGAGTTCTCCCTACCAACTCTGCTGTAATGTTCTATTTTACACATCTAATAAACTGATGTTAATGTTGTTCGTGAAACAGATTTACTACGCCCTGTGAATAACAAACAACAAAAATAAATCCTCCTGTAATGTTTTGTCCAGTATGTGTCTAATAATTTAATTTTCGGTGTATGTGTGTCTTATAAAGAAATACACTGCTTTTAGATGAATCAAATAAACTGTATTTAGATACACTCTACATATGTTTCGGCTTTTTAGGCCTTTCTCAAGAGCATTACAGATAAATACTAAAGTTATGAGCACAATTTACCTAATATATAAAACTTAGGTAAATTGTGCTCATAACTTTAGTATTTATCTGTAATGCTCTTGAGAAAGGCCTAAAAAGCCGAAACATATGTAGAGTGTATCTAAATACAGTTTATTTGATTCATCTAAAAGCAGTGTATTTCTTTATAAGAATTATTTACAAGATGTTTCACAAGGAACCGACCACTTACTCAATCCAGTGTATGAAAAATACATGCTGTAGATGAATTAAAACCATGTTTTAAGTTTACAAAATATTACTTTCGTGGATGTTCATTGCTCATTATCTTTTTTATGTTACTAAAGAATGAAAAAGAAATTAATTCATCTACCCGGGTTAACCTATTTGAAGTATAAGAATATATACTGAAGTGCTTATAAATTAAACCTCATGACTATTAATTTTCCTGGATACTTTGAAATAAATAAACCGTATTATAACACAATATCTACATTAATGATATTAGTAAGTGCAAAAGTTAGTGCTAGCTATAAAGATTAATACAATTTTTATGCAGTTATAAAGAAGTTTAACAATTAGGAAAATAGTTTTCCGATATTAGGAACAAATAAATCGGCACATTTTCCTTTACAGCGTATATAAAGCGCGTGAATTATACTATAACATCCTATTATATTTCCGTAGTAAATTGAAGTTTAATATTTTCCTCCACCATAAATTTTCATAACTTTCTTTACGACCTTTAGTGTTAGTAATATACAACTTTCTAATCTAGAAACTTATGAAATAAAGCGTTAATAAATGAATATGTTCCTTTTCAATTTTTTTTTTTTTTTTATGAAGAAAAGAAAGCATAGTAATGAAATTTGTCTACTTCGATATTCTAACGGATATTCTGTTTTTGGGGTGCTCCGACACAAAATGAAAATTGTTTTCACGATGATGTCCTGTCAGTCGATCCTTCTGTCGGACTGTCTACCTGTCTGCCAATCCGTCTTCTAGCTGCCAAACAATTTATGCTATCGACATGCAATTTAATATCTAGGCTTCGGACATTGTGTTTTTTTGCAAATCACGTGAAAATGTCCTTTTTGAAAACTTTTTTAGTTTTTCATTATGTAAATTTCAAAATGTCATAACTTTATAAAAAATCAAAATTTTCGAAAACTAAAAAAAAACGGGGTGATAAATTTTCCTTCTAATTACCAAAGAAAAAAAAATAGTTTGCAAATATTTTACTAATGATCTAGAAGTAATCTGGGTCGACAGCGCATTTTTGTAATTTTTTTCTCAATTTTTGTTTCATTTCTTTTCTGCAAAACTTTTTCATTCAGTACTGGTAGTCCTGCCGTAAAATAATGCTTGGGTTCCATGTTCCAATACTGAGATATGATATAACCTAAATCCACCAGTCGCCACTGCTACTGTGGTGCTCAGGAGGATCCTAACCGAAGCAATGTGGCTTTCAGTACGTCTGGTTTTTGGACACAATTTTGTTTGACAGTGGGCTAGACAATTGTCTTTATAATAAATATTCCATTTATCAAATTAATATGCTCCAGGACAACTATCCCGTTTATCGTGCCTTTATAATTTAAAACTATTTTGATATTCAAAAAATTCGTATTTGACAGCGTTATAAACTTTAAAATAGGCACCCATAAATCAATAAAATACGTGTTACATAAATAATGTATAATTTTGTACACCATTCCATAATATATCACAGTTTTGGTATTCATGGAAGGTATTCATATATGTATTTAGTTGAAATATTTTTTATCAATAAAACTTGAGAAACAAGACCTGTTTTGTCGTCATTGGGTTTCCCTATTTGGTATTGTTTTTGGGTTAAGTTAACACGAAAAGAGTAATACTCGTAATTTACGTACTCAGGTAAAGGTGTTCTAAACAAAAATGCATCGCTATGAAATTGGTCACTTGCGTTATTCTTTGGCATAGGAAATATATCGTTTTCCAAATAAATATATAAATCATTAAAGGCAGACCATCATTTCCCATATAATGACCGTTTTTGTAAGAACACGAAAACAATTTAGACTGTGGCGTGTTACTCTAGTAATCCTAACCAATTACACGGGACAGCTGTTTAGAAAACAGAGCCATTGGGTTGTAAGTGAACTTCATTAATTTACCCTGTCTTCTCTAACTTTCTGCTTAAATCAAAGGAAGAAACTCCACGGTCTAATGCTTACTGAGAATTATTGTCGATTTAGCAACTTGTGAATTTAAAACGCCCTGAAATTAGCACTGCTTTTAAGTTATTTTAGATCTATTTAAATTTTATGTTTTGTGATTTTGAGCATTTACTCACAAAATACTGTTAGTTCTGTTTACATAATAAAGAAAACGTAAATAATTTTACTTCATGCAAATAGCATAAACTATGTAAATAATTATAAACTATATTACAGTGATTAATCATTAACTATGATATATATATTATAATATAATATTTATAATATGCTTCTATTATGTTCAAAGCATTGTTGTGTTGAATCTTTGTAGATCCCTGCTTTAAAAGACATGGCACCAGAACAAGAGGGTTCCTGGGTTTCAGTAGATTTTTCTGAAATTTTTTGTACAATATATTATGACACAGGATGACACTTGCATATGCGGGAAATTTTTGTACCAAAAAACAGTTCTGAAGATTCCTTCTTTTGCAAAGTTTAAAAATTTTATCTTTCCCTTTGGATATGAATATCCTAAAAATCGATTAGTATAAGGATTTTGAAGTATATATTTATTTAACGAAGTGTGCTATAATCAAAATATACGAGGTGCTATGATTGTCAATGATAAATACTAACTTTTAAAGTTCTAAAAATGTATTTTAGATGCAACCTATTGATAAAAATATTGAAAGAATAAATACTTATTTTGTACAATTTTTTTGAAGCTATTTCAGTTTCTATAATTAATGTGTACGTAATATTTTTATTGTTAATATATTGGAGAATAGTAGTGTTTTACTCGTTTCCTTGTAATATCGAACTATCACATAGTAACGTGGGAAGTATGCCTTGAAGTTATTTTGTTATTATGGTTGTCACTTAAATAATTCATTAACTGTAAACAATTGTTTCATACGAGAACTGTAAAATAATAATTGCTTAAAATGGTACAATACTATACTTATGATCGGAAAACTCAAATTGCAAAATATATGACGAAAATAATATTAATGAAGAGCGGAAGAAAAATGTCACAAAATTACATAGAAATCGGTTTCGTTTTAATGAAATTAGTCTAGAATTTGTTTAAACTGTAAAAGAAGAATAAACAGAGTAATTGAAATGGAGGATGATTCGTTGGCAATCCCTATGGATGCTTTAGTACAGTATAGCACAATGAATTGTTTTGTTTGTCAGAGAATTTGTCGATTTCGAGTAAGCATTGATGTAAGAATAGACTTTTTTCTTAAAAACTGGAATTTATTTACTCTTGGAAATACGATGCTGTAATCAACATTTAACTGAAAATGGATTAATACAACTTAAGTTTATGGGCAACCTCATATCTGTACCGTTACGAATAAGCATGACGGGACCAGAAGCCGGTGAATGGTTTAGAAAAATGAGGCAATATGCTCAGAAAGTATCATCATCAAAATACGAAGATGAGGCCAGTTTTGATGACGTTGACTTTAACTTCATTACATTTTTAAATAAGAAGCAATTTCGTGAATTATTTCAATTTTGCAATCCTGTACTATATGGCGGTCATTTAAGGAATCTCACAAAGAAACATTTAATAAATTTTTTGATGAAGATGAGACAGGGATTATCAGATAGGTACATGTTTAAAAACGCTATTAAATTACTTGTGCCGACAAAATGTAAGTATAGCTATTACCATTGTAAGACAGAGCCTTATAGTCACATTTGTACCTGGAAACTTAGGATTTGATTGTTCTGAAGTTCAAGATAAAGAACAATTCATAAATAGCCAGATTTTGAAATATTCTCTACAATCCTGAACCAGAATATCCAAAAGCAAATTTTTACCCTGACTGTACATATTTAAAAGTTCCAAAAAGCTCCCATTTTCGAATTCAACGACAGTCTTACTCTTACCATAAAAAGTATAATTTGTTAAAATCAGGTCTAGTAGTCGCTCCAGATGGATATGTTTTAGATGTGCATGGTCCATACTTCTCCGATATTCGCAATAATGATGCAACAATTCTTTTACATAACATGACCCAAGCTCAAGACAGATTAAGAGAATGAGTTCAAAAAGGTGATATATTTGTTGTAGATCGTGGCTATATGGATGCTGTTCGGTTTCTTGAGGAACTGAATTTAAACTACGAAATTCCACTTAACCTGTTACGTAATCAAAGGCAGTTTACCACAGAGGAAACGAATCGTTCAAGAGTTATTACAAAAACACGTTGGATAGTGGAATCAAGAAATGGACATTTAAAGTCAGTTTTTAATCTTTTTAGGGATATGATACCAATTCAACACTGTGTACACTTGTCAGATTTATTGAAAATTGCATGCGCTATATTAAGTAGATTTCACGAGCCTATTCACATGCAAGATGCAAATGAGGAGCTTGCACAATGTATGTTAGAAATTGTAAATGGAGATAATATTAATTTGTTTCAAACAAGAGTTCAGCAACATCAAATGCTTCGTGCAAGTGGTCATGGCCCCTGGATTAACATTCACGAATATGACTCGGAAGGTTTTCCTAGACTAAATTATGATTACCTAACGCTGAAAACTTTAGGAACCTACCAAGTTCAATTATCTCCAAGATATGTTCAAGACACCACAAATCGCAACCCAAACAACGAATTTATTCTTCAAACTCAGTTATTTGAACCAAGACTTATAAAAGCAAAAATATTTTCTCGTTTTATTCAGTCGGTGAGACATTTCATTTTTATTTCCTATCTTGAAAATTCTGATCAAGATGTGGATCCTATATCAGGAACATATTGGACATGCAAAATGGGAGCAAGGACATTAGGAGTATGTGCTCATGTAGCTAGTTTGTTGTGGTACTTGGGATATCCTAAACATGAAAAAAAATGTGAAATATCCATCAAATATACTTTTGGAAGTTGTTTTAGATGCGGTCAATAGAGAACAAAATCATGTTGTAATTAATTGATTTGTATTTAATTATTTTAGTATCTTTGGATAGTGTTATGATTTTTAAATACTCTATCTTAGCATTTTTAGAATGGAAAATCATTAACTTATAACAAAAGAGGTATTTATTTCTTTTGTTTTTATGTTAAGTATCAAATGTGTACTTGCTAAGTCCTAAAATGATACATATTTTGATTAAATCGGATATTATTACAAATGATTTATGTTTAATTATTTTATTTTTAGTATGTTTAGCACTATTTGTTAATTTAGAAATAAATGTTTAATTATCGGATGATAATAATGAATTTTAATGATTACCTGTTAGAAGAGCTTAACTTTAGCCTTGAATTTTTTTATTGCAATCTCCTTAAAAATATTTCAATAAAAACATTTTATTATTATTATTATTTGTATTATTAACAATTATGTTATTATTGTTATCAACATTATTTTTATTCTTTCAATATTTTTATCAATAGTTTGCATCTAAAATACATTTTTTAGAACTTTAAAAGTTAGTATTTATCATTAACAATCATAGCACCTCGTATATTTTGATTATAGGATACTTCGTTAAGTAAATATATACCTCAAAATCCTTATACTAATCAATTTTTTAAAGGATATTCATATCCAAAGAGAAAAATAATATGTTTAAACTTAGCAAAGTGTCATCCTGGGTCATAATATATTGTACAAAAAATTTCTGAAAAGTCTACTGAAACCCAGGATCTCTCTTGTTCGGGTGTCATGTCCTTTGGGACAATAAATGAGTAGTCGCAGATCAATATTTAACAAATTATGGTCAGCTTCTCTCAAATTTAAATCTTAGAATTGGAGTTGAACGTACTCTTATAAGCCCTTTTTATTTAATCATACGCCTATGGTAATTAAATTACATGTAAAACTAATTTAAAATAAAATTCTTTTTTCCATGTAATAGAACTTATTTGATATGTCATCTTTAAATCACATTTAATAATGTTTATACAATAATAAAACAGATAGTTACTATTGTATATCTTCTAAGTGCTTTTTATGTTTATTCTGAAGTTAACGTGTTTAAATAACAACTAGATAAAGTGAAAATTGAGATATTTGATCTTAAATTTACTGTTAAGAATAAGATACGCAGTAAAGACTGAAATATCCGCTTTAATCAAATATAGGGGAACAACATTGCAGTGCTCTCATTATCAAAGTTTAGGATAAAATTTAGTCACTCGAAATAAACATTTTTGTCGCCTGGTTAATAATAAAGGAGCTGATAATGATAATTCTTGGGCTGCCTAGATGGATTCCAGGAATAATTTTAGCTTCATTAATTTACCCCTGTCAACCCTAGCCTGTCCCTTCACATCAAAAGGAGAAAGTCATAGCCTCCTAGTGCTTCAGCTTACAGACTTACAAAAACAGAAATTTGCCTCTAGCTAATTTGACTAATTTTCAGATTTGTAATTCTTACCGTTTACAGATAATTTATTGAATAATAGTTGTCTTGTGCTGACAATAACAAAGCGATATTTTATTTGTTACATAATTCATAATACTTAGTAGTTTACCTATAATGTTTTCGTAAATTCTGTAAAGTAGAACAAAAAATTTGTCGGCTATTTATCAAAGTGATAGAGCATTTATTTAAATACAGGGGGGCACATGCAAAATATAAAATCTCTACATGTGTCTCAAGCAATTTATATAGACCCGTCTCTTTCGTTTGAGTGATAAAAATAAAAACTTTACCTGAAATCGCTGCAGTGGATCATATAATTAAAACAGTTGATAACGTATACGAGACGAATGTTAAGATCGTTGGGCGACTCGGCGACCCTTCTCGAGAACAGGTAGAAAAAAGTTAATTGCATAAACCCGAGTGAAGCGGTGCAATCAGGGGCGTAACGTAACGTAAGACATAGTATGGATAGATCTGAAAATGAATTTGTTTTTTAAAATTGTATATATGTGATTTAGATACATATTTATACATTAAATATTTTGAAATATTTCAAGGTTTATTTGAATATAATTTGATTTATTGTAACTAGTAATCAGCGCAGCATAATTAAATTTAGTTCTCTAAAACATGTACTTGCAATTGAAAATATTTTATAGTATATGTTGCATTATTTCGGCAATAACAATTTAAAGAAATAATACTGTTCATAGAAAAAAATACGTTACCTCATTAGAAAATTGTTATTGCCCAGCAAAGACCACGGGGAGGTAAAGCATCCCTTGCCATGAAGGGAATAAATAGAGGGAGATATTAGTATCATCAATATGAGTTCATAGGTATTCTTAATCAAATTATTTCATCTTTATTATTGTATTATTATTTCCTACGCATGCACGCCATTGAATTCGCATTCTTTTACTCTTCCCGAAAATACTATAGAGTTATTTACAATTTTCAACTATGAGTTTCAATAAGTATTCCAAATTAACAGGTCTTTTTATAACTATTTTATACTTTTATTTATAAACTATTGTGGCTAACAAATTACTAATATTATCTAACGCTTCTATCAATTGCATGCAAAAGCGAAAATAATTTTACGCCTATTAGATACAAAAAAAACATATAACGATCTTTATGTATATACACGTATGTAGTGATGAAAAATGCTTGAACATTTACATATTCTTGCGTAATGTTCCTTGACCACGAACAAGCATGAATGAGCACAAACGAGTATAAAGGAAAATTTCTCGGAAACTACGTCAGTGTTGTCATTTATATAATTTTTTCTAAAGCATTCGATATAATAGACTATGGGTACTTTATAAAAGAATTTATATTCCTTGGGTTTTAACTTAAAATTAATTAATTTTTTGAATTCTGTATTCGTTACAAAAAACAACTTGTACAATGAGTAGTGGTGAGAAGTATGTGAAACTTCTCATATGGTCCAAATGCTACTATCCGACTGACATCATAGATGTCTCTAACGGATAGCGACTTGCGAAAGCAAGTACCGAGAGCGGCGACTTCTTGCCCAGGTGGACTAACTACTGTTATTAAATATGATTTGATCGAAACAACTACTCAGCGGGCAAATACCCCGACTTGCATTGGATTATACCTTCAAACCATGATAGATCGGTAGCCAATATCATTTGTCAATTCCTAACCAGACATAGACCGGTTTCGAACTTATTAGTTCTCCTCAGTATGCCATAGGTTATGGAACAGACAGTATATGACTAGCAGGTTGGCCACTATCATTTGTCTGTTCCATAACCTATGGCATACTGAGGAGAACTAATAAGTTCGAAACCGGTCTATGTCTGGTTAGGAATTGACAGATGATATTGGCTACCGATCTATCATGATTTGAAGGTATAATCCAATGCAGGTTGGGGGATTTCCCCGCTGAGTAGTTGTTTCGTTCAAATCCACCTGGGCTATAGGTCGCCGCTCTCGGTACTCGCTTCGCAAATCGCTATACGCCAGAGACATCTATGATGTCAGTCGGATAGTAGCATTTGGACCATATGAGAAGTTTCACATACCTCTCGCCACTACTCAATTTACCTTAGTCAGTATATGACTAGCAGGTTGGCCACTATCATTCGTCTGTTCCATAACCTATGTCATACT
Source organism: Rhamnusium bicolor (assembly GCA_029963845.1). Lineage (NCBI taxonomy): Eukaryota > Metazoa > Arthropoda > Insecta > Coleoptera > Cerambycidae > Rhamnusium > Rhamnusium bicolor. The sequence continues at coordinate 97,563 of JANEYF010001621.1, forward strand.
GATGAGAACTAATAAGTTCGAAACCGGTCTATGTCTGGTTAGGAATTGATAAATGATATTGGCTAACCGATCTATCATAATTTGAAAGTATAATCCAATGCAGGTCGGAGTATTTGCCCGCTGAGTAGTTGTTTCGTTCAAATCATGTTTAATAACTTGTACAATGTTAGTGTCATAGATCTATGGAATTTATATCTCAACCAGGCGTTTCACGGGGTTCGGTATTGGACCACTTGTTGTGTATTATATTCATAAATCATACTTGATGACTTGAAAATTTACCATAAAACTAATGGTATATCTAACTTAGAGCAGATTTAAACACAGTCGATAACTGGTACAGCAAATATAGATTGCCTCTATCGGTAAATGCAATATGATTTCATTTACCAGGAAGTTACACAAGTTAAAATTCGATAGCGATATTAACGGTATTACACTGGAACGTTGTGATAGTTTTAAAGATCCTAGGTGTCACTTTCGACTTCCAACTTTTCTTTAGAGAATATAAAAATAATATTGTATCGTCCTCAGATTAATAATACTAGAAGATGAGTAACACAACATAAAAAGTTGTCCGATTTATCTACATCCTACGTGACGTACGTAAATATTATGGCTGGTTTTATTCCTATTGGTCAAAATAATGAACGCAGCACGAAGAAACCCGATCGATGCCCGATCTATCACCGTCTTGACAGCAAATTGTGTTCTGTGAGATGACGTATGCCATTTGAATCTGTATTTTTAATTGATTTTAAAGTTTTGTGTTATTTGGTACTGGTTAATAATCGATTTTTAGTTACAAAAATTTTTTTTAGTGAATATTTATTGAGAAACGATGACCAATAAGTGTGTAGTGTGTGGCCAAAGAGGAAAACCACGGGGCTGTTTATCTTTTCCCAGGTAAGTAAACAGAACAAATCAGGGCAATAATAACTAAAATTAATGATAGCTGTACAAAAACAAAAACAACATTTGATTCCATTTGAACAGTAAAAAATCCACATTTTATCAAAAAAAAGATACTTGTACAAAAATATTTATTTTAACTCCAATGGAAATTTCATTCTTAAGGTTGCTCACAAACTGTAGATGTTTTAAGTCAATTGATATTTTTTTTAATTCAATTTTAAAGGGTGTTATTAAAAAATGTGTTTATTTTCAGATTTCCCGAGAATCTGGTGAGAAGAGAAAGTTGGCTGAAAGCTCTCAAAATAGAAAATGCCAGTAAGTGGCACTACGTGTGTTCACAACACTTTAAAAAAAGTGATTATAATATCAGATCTGGATTAAAAGTGTTGAAGATCAATGCTGTTCCATTTTTTCCCCTGGCAACACTATCATCACTTCGTCACACGTACTGTCCAGGTTAGTAAAAAATTGTATTGAAAATTAATAATATGCTAAATAGTCACTCATAAAATAATATCAAATAGATAGGTACCTACAGAGCATCAACTGTTATGTTGGTATGTTACTTTTATTGCAGTGGTGTAGGTTTGTGTATATCAAAGAAATCTCATTTCTTTCAATATGGAAAATTGATTCCTTCGTCACCATTAGTACCCAAGATAGCAACATATGTTAAATTTAAATATACAAGGCCCGCCACTTTAAACTCCCCTGGTCCTTATTATTTATATTTTTTAAGCAACGGTCATGTCCGGTACATCAAATTGTAGATATTTTTAAGTTCGTTAAATGTAACGTGCAGTAATTCAATTTTTTTTTTTTGATCACTGTACTGTAAATTTAAACTAAACATAGCTTGCTATCTTGGGTACTAGTGGGGGTGAATGAATATAATTTTCAATGCTGAAACCAGTGAGATTTCTTTAAAATATACAAACCTACATCACTGCAATAAAAGTAACATATCAACAAAACAGATGATTCTTTGTAGGTATCTACTTGATATTATTTCATACGGTATAAATGAGTGACCACTCAGTATATTATTAATTTTCAATATAATTCTCTAATAACGTGGACAGTGCTTATAACTAACCTGGTGATAGTGTTGCCAGCGGAAAAATATAACAGTACTGATTTTCAAGACGTTTAAACCAGATCATTTAATAGTATAATCACTTTTTTTTAAGTGTTCTGAACACACGTAGTGCTACTATTGGTATATTCTATTTTGAGAGCATCCAGCCAACTTTCTCTTCTCAGCAGATTCTCGGGAAATCTGAAAATAAACACGTTTTATAATAACAACCTTTAAAATTGAATTAAAAAAAAATCAACAGACTTTAAAACATTTATAGTTTGTGAGCAACCATAAGAATGAACTTTCCATTCAAGTTAAAATAAATGGTTTTGTATAAGTATCTTTTTTTAATAAAATGTGGATTTTTTACTGTTCAAATTAAATGGAATCAAATGTTGTTTTTTATTTTCAGTATAGCTAATATTAATTTTAGTCATTTTTGAGCTTTCACACTTTCGCATTCACGCAATATGCCGATCCTTATTTGTTTTGTTTACTTACATGTGAAAATATAAACAACCGCAATGTTTTCCTCTTTGGCCGCACACTACACATTTATAAGTCATTATTTCTAAATTAATATTCACTAAATGGAGCCTCCTCTGATTTGTTTTGGATACGTAAACATGCAAATTGTTGTTTATGTAACGTATCGGTCATAAAAATCAGCGTATCTCTTATGGGTGTTACTTATCTTTATATTATTAATCTGAGGTATCATCATACTTTAGGAGGGCTAATCGAACCAGTGTTTGTAAGGTAATTTTTCAAAATTTATTTCTTCCATATGGTTTGGTCAAATTACACCAAATTTGGAGGATCAGTAGTTGAAAGTGTACTAGAGGGTACATGTATATATATTTCAATTAATTTTCACTTTATGTAGGGAAAATTTATACTGTAAATATAAGTTAAATTTGGACGTGATTAGCTCCTGAATTATGATATCAATCGGTAAAATTCGAGGTAAAATTCATACATGTCGTCTAGAATGAATCTTCGTAATTATGCTCAGCAAGTTTCAAACTTTTATTCCGTACCATTTGATTAAAAAAGAATTTTCTAAATAAGTATCTTTGTCACTACAAGTGGAGCAAGGAGTGTTACCTCTATCGGGAATCGCACCTCAATGAAGTCGGTGAATAAAACGTCCAGTGAAGGTATAGTCAAAAGCAAAATTATTCAGCGGCGCATGTATAAAAACTTTCTAGAGAGTGACACAGCTATCCGAAGCTTTTTCCCGACTAGGCCCCTTAAAATGCTTGGTTTTGTCATGCGGACCTCCAGCGATTTTCATAATATGATTACATTAAAGGTTTTATACAACAAGGCATGAGTACGAGTGTCATTTGTGACTAATTCTACGATATCCATATTAACAATATTAAAGAATTTAAAGAAAATATTAAAAATTTCGTCATTTGAAATTGACCATATTTAACGCCTGTGAGTTAGGATCGCGCCGGTTGTTGATAAATCGTATCGCATACAGTTTTCTGAAGCACCTTAGAACCCTGCAGTGTTGTACTTTTATTTAAACTTTTAAATAAATTAACAAATTGTCCACAATTATTGGAAATTATTAATTTTAGAGCATTCATATCCTTCTTTTATGTACCAAATGTGTTTACAAATAAGAAACTGTTTTAAAAATTCGATATTTCTGCAGGTGTTTCATACTGCGTAATTTGAAATGGCACAGACTTAAATATGTAAATTTTTAGTATATTCAGTTACGAAGGATAAACTAATAGATCTGAAAATTACGCTTATTTAAATTAAGCTCTTCAAAATACATCAAAAAATCTATTTCCAGTACACTAAATATATTACAGTTAATTCCAAACTTTGATATCTGTTTCTTGAAAATTAATATTTTCCCAAGATGACAGTAGATATATATTTTGGTTTAAAATAATTTTGTCTTTATAGTGAGGTGGAGCTTAATGGTTTATATCCACTTGTAATAAGCTAGCAGCCTATATGATTCAGCTGAGGTGTACGAGTACACAACAAAAATGTTTTAATATTTCATTTTAGAATACATTTATTTTAAAGAAAGTTTTCGTATCGTGTCTGAATTGATACAAAATGTACTGATATGTAAAGCTAACCTGTAGGGAATATGACAAAACTAAATAATTTGAAACATTTCCGTTCTCCATATCGTAGTACACAAAATTCATAAAGAGAAAACAAAAGTTTCTAATATCCATATCATTTCCAACTTTTCGTATCTGTGTTTTAAAAAGCATATTAATAGAATTTTCCAGAGTGTAGTAAATAGAGCACCACATGTTTTGTAGTACTTATTCTGATGACAAGAAAATCAATTTAAACCCTTTCAAACTGTGACACAAATGAAAATTATAATTAAAATTTGAAACAAAAAGGGTTATTCATAAAGAATTGTTTAATTTATTTCAACCATAGATCCGCGTGAAATCAAGGGATAATAACCTTTAATATAGCTACACCATGTTAAGACAATTACTTTGGGTTATTTCGTTTTAATTTTCGTTATATAATTTGCATGATAGGAATGAACTATAATATTTTCGTAAATTCCGTAGAGTAAAGGAATGCTGATTAAATTGCTGCATGTGTAGGAAATAATAATACAATAATAAAGTTGAAATAATTTGATTAAGAATACCTATGAACTCATACTGATGATTATTAATACATATATTTTCTCTTATAAATCGATACATTTCATTTTAGGTATGAAAAACAATTATTAGGGAATGATATGTTGTAACTATGATCTGAATTTTATAAACATTAAATAATATATTATTTTTTATTCACAAATATAAATATTGATTAAAGTTCTAATTAAAAAAAGTCGCAAATGGATTATTTGTGATTTTCCTTATAAAAAATTGTGTTTACAACACCCAAATAAAAACAATGAATATCTTTCTTACACGTTGGTTTGTCTTTCTCCAGACGTTTTCTCTAGCTGCTCGAAAGTATATCCTGCGTGTTATGCCCATTACACCATATTTATAGGAATAATAATAAGATAATTGGATGGTCAAAGATCAACTGCATTTCGATTTCGTGTGTGTAAGTACCTACATATATAATATCGGGATATTCGCAACGCATATAGATGATTATTGCTTTATCGAATGTGAAATACAGAGTTTCTAAATTTTTTGTTATACATCTTATTGTAAATATTGTAATATAGTGGGTGTTGGGCAATGGAGGAACCACTAAAAAATACAAGTCCATCATTTACTGCTGGATGTTTCAAAAGAGTAATAGTTCGAGAAAACCCTAACATTTAATGAGAAAAAAAATAGTTTTAAATGTTTTAAAGCATTAACCAGGGATCACCTAATGAAGACCAAAGATGATCTGGCAGAGAGTACTAAATTTATTTATTCTTCGGTATTTACTAATTCCAGTAATTCAAATTTCATTTAAATAAATCTTTTAAATGTTTCAAAATAGTTAATGAATAAATATGTATCTAAATCACATATATACAATTTTAAAAAACAAATACATTTTCAGATCTGTCTATACTCTGCCCAACGTTACGTTACGCCCCTGACTGCACTGCTTCACTCGGGTTCCTGCAAAATAACTTTTTATACCTGTTCTTGAAAAAAGTCGTTAAGTCGCCCAACGGTCTGAACGTTCGTCTCGTATACATAATCAACTATTTGAATTATATGGTCCACTGCAGCGATTTCCGGCAAAGTTTTTATTTTTATCACTCAAACGAAAAGACGGGTGTATATAAATTGCTTGAGATGCGTGTACAGATTTTATATTTTGCATGTGCCCCCTGTATTTTAATAAATGCTCTTTCACTTTGATAAATAGCAGACAAATTTTTTGTCTACAGAATTTACGAAAACACTATAGTTAAAAGTCAGAGAGTTTATTGGTATATTATAAATTTAAATATAATTGTTCAATTGTTTGACTCAAATATCTCTTCTCGAATTAATACTAATAATATAAATATTCATTTTCACTCGCAGAATGGATAAAACAAAGTTCGACCCCTATTTGGCTTTTCGTGAAATCTGTACTTGCTTACAATTAATTGTTAGACATCTCCGAGGCTTATTAAGCATTTGATAAATTGTGACACCTAGCCTCTTAGAGAAAGAAGATCCTATTGTATGATTTTTCCAATTTAGGCTTTGCGGTCATCGAATTTTTTCTTTAATCGCTAGCTTTACGATATGGTTGAATCCCGTCCGAAGAGATGTCAATTAGGGAATTAATTAAGGAATGAAAATTGTTTATTATTTTTGTCGTATATAGTGAGTGTTGGGCAATGGAGGAACTACTAAAAATCCAAGTCCATCAGTTACTGCCGGATGTTCCAAAAAAAGCAAGAGTTCGAGAGAACCTGACAGAATGATAAAAAGTTTTAAATGTTTTTAAAGCATTAACCAGGAATCACCTAATGAAGACCAAAGATGATCTAGCAGGTACATATTTTAGAGTACTAAATTAAATTATTCTTCGGTATTTACTAATTACAATAATTTAAATTTCATTTAAATACATCTTTCAAATGTTTCAAAATCTTTAATGAATAAATATGTATCTAAATCACATATATGCAATTTTAAAAAACAGATAAATTTTCAGATCTATCTATACTCTGTCCAACGTTACGTTACGCCCTTGACTGCACCGCTTCACATTTACAACCATAAAACCAGATGATAATTAAGTTACCTTGCGTTGCATGACTGTTTCGACCCCGCCAGATGTTAACGATTTGAGTTCACTTGCGGTAACAATCACGCCAGGACTAACAGTGTGTCACTCAACTTTTTGTCGAAATAAGTACGGTTATAAACTACGCTTTTAAAAGGCACAGATGCGCACTTCCTATACCCGAACATATCTAAAGATTAATAATTTTCTTGTATTTTTCCAGTAAAATATTATTTAGTTCATAAATTAAATTCAATTTTAAATTTTACATTTAAAGTGCAGGCCATATTGAGAAAACCTATAGCCTGAAACACAAACAGAAATAAGATACTTTTGTTCATATTCCGGAGCAGTTTGGCTCTCTTAGTTTTGAACCACACCGATTGCTGACATAAATCCCTTTTAAAATGGTATAAATTCATATATACTGCAGTTGAAAAAAAAACGGTGTGAAATCCCAATATTCAATAGAATATTACATGAACTGCTAACTGTAAGAAAATAATTTTCCGGTATTTAGGTAGTATTTGTTTAAATTTTGACTATTTATTTATTGAATTTTTACTAATTTAGATACTTAGTAAAAATCCTGTTAATTGTTTCCGTATTTAATTGTGAATATTTATTTATTAACTTAATTTTTTTTGTTTGAGGTATAATTTTAGACGCAGTAAAAATTTTGTTAGCTGTTTCCAGTATTTAATTTTGAATGTTTATTTATCAATGATTAAAGGTTAAGTAATTTAATAATAGGTTTGAAGTTTGTATAACTTAGATAAGGTGTTGAACTCGTACACTAATAAAAGGCCTTATTACTCTGCCCAGGTAATTGTTAACCCTCCAGGCAACCATAAAACTAGATGAATATTAAGTTACCTTGCGTTGCATGACTGTTTCGACCCCGCCAGATGTTAACGATTTGAGTCCACTTGCGGTAACAATCACACCAGGACTAACAGTGTGTAGAACTAAGTACGGTTATAAACTACGATGTTAAAAGGCATGGATGCGCACGTCCTATACCCGAGCATATCGAGCACTCCTGAAGAGACCGGCTCTAAAAATGAATAATTTTGATTTAGACTAAACTTGGCTTGTAGTCTTGTTCGCTAGTAGTTTTTCCGCTTAACCGCGTTTATCTTATTCTGCACGACTCTACAAGCTCATTTTGTTAAAAACATGCTTATTTCTACTTGGGTTTAACGCAGTAGGCTTTTGAAGCAAAAATAAGTATTTACATATATTTTATGTTAGAACAATTTATTCGTAATTGTTGTTATATTTACAGATGTGCCATAATAAAAACATTTTGTAAAATTGTTAGTGCCTTGACCTTTTCTCTGATTTACTTACATGTCCCTGGTGATAACCGGTTTTCACTGCAGCCATCCCAATAGAGAAAAGTACTTTTTTAGAAAGTACGGTGAGCTCCGACCAACTCATACGAAAAGCAAAATTTAATTTTTAAATTATCGACACAGAAAATGTAGTACGTAGGTAGTGGGGACTATTGGATGATGGTTGTTAAAAATTGCCAAATATTTTAAATTAGAGAACCCTGAAAGTTGTACTGACCATTATTTTAGAGTACCTGTTGGACAATAAAGGTGCTTACATATTAGGGCTCAAAACACACTGGGGATGGAGATCTTCCACGGTAGCAGTACTGCAGTTTCGCAGGTTTGGCTGAATAGTCTGAATACGGTGAATGCCCACATGGTATGTACGAGTGGCATTACAATTAATAATTGTCCTAATTATACATTCAATTTTAATGTGTCTAAATAATGTCTGTTTGTTTTTTATATGTTTATTATTTAAATAATGTTTGTTCTTTAAATAAATAGAAATTTCCTTATTTTTTTTGTGAAGTAAGATATGTATCATATTAATTATTCTACTTACCGTTCAGACGTCCCACAGTGGACGGAAACGCCAAAAAGCTGGCCAAAATTAAAAAAATGAAGATTTTTTTTTTAAATGGAAAAGTTTTAAATCGTTGTAGTGGTACCCCTAGCATTAGAAACGACCGTTAATACCGGTCCGGGTTCACTACCTGAGCGAGGAAATTACTTATTGTGCGACCGTGCAGCGCGTCACTTCGGCAGCTCGCAACTCTTCAAAAATCGATAAATTTTGTCTGCAGCGTAAAAATTCTCAAAGTGCAGTTTTCTGTGTTATAAAAATAGATTCTGCATCAGAAAGTAAGTACAATTAAAATATCTCAGTAACAGATCAGTATGGTAATTAGTAAATAATTATCGAAGTAGAGTGCTTTTTTGTACATGCAACGATTCATAAAGTCCACAAAAAAAAGCCATAAGTTACGCGGTTGGTGATGGTTGGTATTGAAACTTATTGGAATGTGTTCAATGAACATTTTTTCGAAAGTGTATAAAAAATTAGCTGCATCTATTTGCATCTTTGCGAGATATTGACCAAATTGTGCGCGAATGCACGGATGCATGCACATTCGTGCACCATAAAGTGGGCTCCTTTTGAATGCGTTCTCATGAAATGAGAACGTCATGCGTTCTCAACCCATGTGTTCAAAGTCATTACACATTTTTATTCCATTCCCCAGATCCTAATTTCCCGAAATAAATGAACCACATGAATTCGCTTCAATTCGATAATAATTTTTGAACTATGTATATATTTTTGACTGTAATTTTTTCAAATTCTATATGGGATTCTTCATCAGCGACCCAAAAAAACTGTATACAAAGTTTTGTAAAAATGCAGCGATAATTGGCGATTCTTGGTATGTTTTGGGGGGATTTCATGGTCGCCATTTTGTTTTTTTCAAAATTCAACTTCGGATTCTTGATCAGCGACACAAAAAACCCCTGTATGCACAATTTCAGTAAAATAGCTCTATGCCTTTATATTTTGGCCAGCTTTTCGGCGTTTCCGTCCACTGTGCGTCGGTAAGTAAATTAGTAAATTACTTACCGACGTGGTAGGCCTAGCAACCATTAAACATAACCTACCGTCTTGGCAACAGATATTGTAAAATAAACAAAAAAGCTGGATCATGCAAAAAGGTTTTTTGAAGATATTTCATCATGTTAATCTTTACCAAGAAGAACTAACTGTGCTAAATTTTCAGTGAAACGTGTAATTGAAATTAATCTTGGTAATAATATTAGTGAAGTTATTTATTCCCTTCATTTCAAATTGGATTTGAAAGTATGGCCGAAGTGCACTTAACCGAGTCTGATTTTTTCCGTTGTATTTGAATTTTTAGACATTCTAAAATGAAGGTAAAATGTTCGTATTTAGTTTCGCTAAAATTATATAAAGATATACTATACTGTATGTTCAATAGCAACGTTCAGTAGGTAAGTATTAAATTCACAACATTTCAAACCTTATAGACATAGTACCTTTTCAAATAACCATTTCGTTTTTCAATCATGTCAGGCGTCTGTACTTGCGATTCAAGTTTATTGTTTAAAAATGTTATTTACTAAACGTCTACAAAGTTTGAAACCTTTCTGATTTGAAATGCTTGATTTATTGTAAGGTGGTCCGCTAACATACCTAATTACTGGAATTGGATATAATCCTACTTATGCCATTCGTCATAATGATATCAGACGTGCAAATAGTCGGAACATATAATGATTTATTTTTCTCATTAAAACCTGGTCATAAAATGGAGAACAACACATTGTAATAAAAACAAATAGAGTAAAGCAAAGGTATTGTACAAAATAATGAAGTAAATTATGTTGTACGCAACATGGTGGTAAAACCGTGTAATTGAATTTCAGCTCATAATTTCCACGTTATATTCTCACTGTTTCCTTGTGCGTGTTTCTTATACATGGTACTTAATTTAATTTCGCAGTATATTACATTATATTCGTTTTTGTTAAGTTCTAAATACGTTTCTTGCTGAACTGGAGACAACATAGTAATAAAACTGCCAGAATTTATAATTGTACACCAGATTAAATAGATTTTCGCGGGTTATATCTCAATGAGCATTTCACACATATTTTTTTTATTATTTGCTTATTCGATAGTATTTATAAAAAAAAGCTCACAGATTTTTTTCGGATTTTTTTGAGCCCCGGAAATTGTTTAAAAAAATAAAAAAGTGTTAAATTTTAGTCTTATGACGTCATCCGACTAGGTTTGGCGCCAAGTGATAGCGAAGACGGTACCACAGTATTGCCAGTTTACGTATTGTTTGAGAGCGTGATTGGTGTTCAATTGTTCAATTATAAATACAATTATAATTCCTTCACATAGAATTTTTCTTTTACCTTAGTACGAAGAGAATATTTTACTTGTACCTGTTTTAAATCATCGACATTTAAATATTAAGAAAAAAATCAGTAGAAACGAATAAGTTAGGTTATATTATAGATTTATTCCACGTTGCTGTTACCGAATTGACGATTGAAAATAAAAATATTAATTAATTATTATAATCAATTTTATTTATTTTTAATTTTCACCTGAGATGATTTTATTTGAATAGTATTGAAGATTGTATTTTATTAAAAAAATCGTAAAAAATTTTACCTTTTTAAAAAGAATTTAAACTATAAATAATGGATAGCAATAATAACAAATATTCTCAAATAGTTTTCGGCTACCAAGACAATACTTAAATAAAGAAAATATGGCAACACATGGTGCATTATTTCATTGGTTCATTAGCTGGTGGCAATTTTAGATTAATCCAAACATTTATAATTTTTTTTGTAGTTAATTTATTTTTTAATCCGACAACTTATGGCTACTGTTACTACATAAACAGTGTACAATAAAAAGAAATCCAACTTTTAATACATCCACATTGCAATAAAAGATCACCAAACAAAATGTTGATTAAGGTCTACGTAATTATCTAAATTATTTTATTTTATGTAACAACTAATTTTTTATTTAAAGATTTTCCTTAAAATTTAACACTAGATATCTAAGGTATTAACCGGAAATACATTAGTTCTAAACAATCCAGTAGTTATTAATTACACCGATACGTATGTAATGTAATGTAAATGTAATAGAAACAAATGGTTGAGAGTCAGAAGTTCGTTTTTATTCTGAGGTAGGTATATACTTTAAATACCTAATATTAATTTTGTCGCGGTCCTCATTAACGGTTTTAATTTTACATGAATTGTTCTTTGTTACTATACATTTTTTTGATTAAATAAATACCCAATATATAATACCTCTTTTAAAACTCGATTGTTACCCATTTCTTAATCACATCCTACCTAATTCAAAACAATAAAATTGTTACCCTAAAAACATCAACATTGGTGTTATTTTCTTGAATATGGAAAAATGCCTAATATTAATTTTGTCGCGGTCCTTATTAACGGTTTTAATTTTACATGAATTGTTTTTTGTTACTATAAATTGTTACCCTAAAAACATCAACATTGGTGTTATTTTTTTGAATATAGAAAACTTATTTATATACTTACATCTTTACATCAGCTATTTTGCATGTTTTTAGGTATAAAATTGTACCTATAGAATTAATAAAGACTAAATTCCATACAAAAATAGATATTATAAACAATTTTTGGTAAAAATCGAATTTATCCTAGCGATAAGAAGGCATATAAAGAAAACAACGTTCTGGATATTCGACAACTGTTTTGCTTAAATATATTACTGAATATTAAAAAAAAATAAAATAAACATAGAACCTATTTGTCACAATTATAATACAAGAGGAAGACTACACAGTCATATTACACCCGGATGTGATAAAACTATAGGTCAACGAGACTGCAACTACTTAGGATCTGGTCTATATAAAATTCTACCAACAAATATTAAAAGTATGGACAAATTTAAAAAATTCCAAAAAAAAAAAATTAAAAATATGACTTCTAAATACTGATCGAATAGGTTTCATAATATAGTTAACCAGAGAAATAACCTCGGCAAATAATAAAAATTATCCAAATTATGCCACAAATTAATATGTATTGTGAATATATAACTCAAGATTTAAATAGCTAAAATAGCAAAAAAAAAATTTTGTTACAAGCTAACTAATTTAATGCTATAATAAATTACACAGGTCTGCAAAATAAAACTTATGGTGGGGGATTTCTATATTTTAATGTAGTTCTGTATTTCATGCCGAATCCAAAAATGACTTGCATTTTGCTCTATCACGCAAAGTTTTTTCACAAAGTAAAAATACATGAACGGTTTTCTAATAAAATGTATTAATATAATGCATTACAGTAAAATACTTCTCATTTTTAATTACAAAATTAAAATCCAAATTTACAAGTACCTACAAGAAAATAATATTACAAAAAAAGTTGTTAACATTTTTACATGTCTCTTTGCGAATGAAAACGCTTTCTTTTTACTTTCAAAGGAACGCCTAGTTGAAGCCCGTTTATGTGAAGTTTCACCTTCAGAAGATTCTCTCTTTAAACACCAACAATAGTCAACCATCATGGCGACGTTCCATCATCCTTGATATCTCATCTCCATCTGTTTAATGTCCTGGTGAAACCTTTCACCTTGTTCTTCACTCACCGCCCCGAGATTTTCAGAAAAATAGTCAAGATGGGAATGAAGAACATGAAGTTTCAAACTCATATTGCACCCCAATGTTTTACAATTTTCTAACATATTGTTGACTATATTCTTGAAATCAGGATCTCTGTTATTACCTAATAACTTTTGAACTACATTGTTAAAGCCAACCCATGCAGCCTTTTCTTTATCATTCATTGTTGAGTCAAACACTCTATCTTTCATTAACTCTCTAATTTGAGACCCAACAAAAATACCTTCCTTAAGCTTGGCTTCAGATAAACTAGGAAACTTTGAACATAAATACTTGAAGCAGTTACAGTTTTTGTCGAGAGCTTTAACAAATTGCTTCATTAGCCCCAACTTAATGTGTAACGGAGGCAGAAGAACTTTTTTCGGATCGACCAAATTTTCTTGTACAATATTTTTTGAACCAGGTACTAAATTAATTATACGTGGCCATTCTTTCTTTTGCCAATGTTCACCTCGTGCTCTACTGTCCCATTCGCATAAGAAACAGGGCATTTTAGTATAGCCAGACTGTTGGCCTAAGAGCATACCTAAGATTTTAAAATCTGCACATAACATCCAGTTGTGGTCTGCATATTTCACCTTTTCAAGTAGGAGTTTCAAATCTTCATATCTTTCTTTTAAATGAACAGAGTGTGCAACCGGGACTGATGCGTATATATTACCGTTATGCAACAATACACCCTTTAAACTCTTTTTAGATGAATCTATGAACAACCTCCAGTCATTTGGTTGATAAATGGATGCTCCTAACTTGCTAACCAATCCTGGAACATCATGACAGTAAACAAGGGATCCCTCTTAATCAAAGTATTCTAAAAATTCAGTTTCACATTTTCTATACCATGAGAATGTCGTTCCTGGAAAAAGTAAATTCTTTTCACTCAGTCTAGATCTCAAAAGTTCAGCAGATTCTTTTGAAATTCCTAAGTCACGAATTAAATCGTTTAGTTCATTCTGAGTAAAAAGCTGAGGCTGAGTACTTTGTAATGAAAAGTCTTCATCCGAATCTTCAATTTCTAATTGCGAATCAGAATCAGACGACAAAAGAGTATAATTCTCTTGTACAGCAGGTACAGGTACATCTGGCCCATGCGCTACTAGCCTTATTGCTGATGGAAGGTTCGGATAAAATATTTTTTTCTTATTTTTAGTAATAAAGCCACTTACGTCACACAAGCAAAAGTAACAATCTTCTGCATGATTGCTGGGTTCCCACCACACCATTCGTATGTCGAAAGGTAAGGATTTTTTTTTTTTTTTTGAGTCCACTTCCGTAACGATTCAACACATGTATGGCAAGCTCTGTGTGGCGCCCATGTTTTGTCTTGGTCTCCAAGCTTTACACCAAAGTACGCATGATAACTTCTTTTCACGAATTCCGTAATATTTCTTTGTCTTTTTTTAACTGTATATTAACCACAAATGTAACAAAACACATCGGCGCTGTTTTTACAATGTCTTGAGGACATGACGAATTTTTAATAACTTTATCACGCTATTATATACTGTAAGCACACGTTCAACCACAGTTAACTTACTACTGACTGCTGTGCTGTATGTGCTTTTCGAATACTATGTGTATATTCTGGTTCTAACTAGAAACGTCTAGATTAAAAGGCAGTAGTCCTTAACAATTTTATTTTAAAAAAGATATGTATTAATTACTAATAATGTCGTTATGTATGTTTAGAGTAAACAGTGCGTGATACACGAAAACTAATAATACTGCAGAGTTCAGAACGACTTACTTACGCTAAAAATGTAAAAAAATTGTAGACCCCTAAAACCATGCAGGCCTGTGTTATTACTCACGTTGTCACAAAGTATCTATTTTCTAATTTACAAGTTCGTCCCCAAATAACCACATAAAATATATAGTTTAAGGGCTGCTTTATATGTAGGTAAATGAATGATGAATAATGAAGCTGAATTTTTATATGCATAGTTAAATTTGTATGAAAAACAATAATTGTAGTTATATTATTTATTTGCAGAGTCATCACCGACGCTTCTTCAAAAACGTGTCTACATAAAATGCAGATTCGATACTATGGGTAAGTAAATACATGTAATGTGAATCGTAAAAATGGTATATTTGGTTGCATTTTATTGCCAGAAACTGGAATTTATGACCTCATTATATAATAATATGCTATTTCACGGTACAGGCTCCTTTTTGCAATAAGAATATATCATGTGTTTTCAGGTCAGGATAATTTCATAATAATTCAAATGGATTATTGTATCCAAATGCTACAAATATATTAAGTTTTCCACCTTCTCAGATTTTACAATACATTACACATCCAGAAAACCTAATAGGAAACACAAGATATTAAAAATCGGCGCGCCATATTCATATGAGCTAGTGAAATTGTTTTCCTCATATTTGTTAAAGAATTTCCATATTGAAGCTATCACAAAAATTTTTTTTGACATAGAAATAAAGTTTCATGTGATTGTCTCCTATTTTAATAAGTGTATGTTGTTGGAAGAACGTTATAGAGATTAATGCTCAGCGAATATTTAACAGATTTCGTGGGCCTAAATCGAGCACATCTAAGATGTTTTCCAAACCTTCAGTCATAGTTTAGGTAATCAGAATTATTAGTATTGTACAGCTGCCGCAACATAAAGGTTTTCAATCTAAAATTGTAAGTATTTGTTTTCGCAGCTTGGCTGCTGGACTATGTATATTTACTTGAAGGGATGCACGAGTTATGTGGAAGTAAGTAATTTGCTGCCTATCTCAAGATCTTATTCTTACAGAAGAGACAAAAGACACATGTTCTCTTTCAAATTACAAATGACCTGGAAACCTTTACGTTGTGGCAGCTGTACCGGGTTTTGTTTTTATGAATGTCAAGAGAGTGTTATAAATATGTAACGAAGGTGAGGCATAATGTATAAGCGATTGAAATGAGATTGGCAGTGATGACCATTAAAACCTGCGCCGTCTAATATTCTTATTGCCTTTTCTGGACAGAAAATAGTATGCGCACCCAAAAGGTTAACGGTGTAACTTATATGGGAATGAATTAATTAGAAATAACAAGTTTTTGTCGTGTATTTTTCGAAATATTACTTTATATTATGAATTAATAAAATGGTATTTGTTAGTTGTTTACATGGCAGGACTAATTAAGTCTGTAATCCTAGACAATACATATAAAGTAACAAAACTACTCTTTACTGTGTCCCTATTGACGCAAAATATTAATCTTTATTCATAGTCGTATTACTGCAAGTAAACCAATTTTTCTGTTCTGTTTGGTCAGAAAGCTGTAATACATTTTCAGCTGAGTCATCTGAGACTGTCATAAAATGGAAGAAGTCATTAATATATATTATAAACAGGAGCGGGCCCAAAAAAGAGCCTTGAGACATCACGTGTAATACAGACATATATTCTGAGGTAACCACAAGGTGATATATGTCTCTTATATGTATTAACGTATTTACGCTGTGATATATCACCTACTAGCGTTAACCCTGAAATTGACGCCATCTTCCAATCGCTGTAATAATTACAAAAAGCGTAAATAACAATAACTCCAACGAGTAATCGAATAAACAAGATAAATCTATTCTAAATGTCTTCCTTTTCATCTTTTTTTTTAACCGCTTTGTATTTTCTCTGTTGTATTTATGTCTTTATAAAAATGATAAACAACCGTCTGTTTCATAATATATTGTAGAAATAAATCTTCCAGAGTACAACATAATCAGTTCTATTTTTTTCACGACTGGTGCAGTTCCCTTAGTATCTTGAAATCATATTACTCAATAAAGTTCCTCTGAGACTAATTGAGATTCAGTAGTTCATATTGCGAAATTAATTTTGTGGGTCTGTTCTAATAGTTCTACAGCCATAATTGTGTTTTGCTTTGTGATGATTACATCAATTGAGTGACAGTAATGACGGACGCCAATATTGCCCCTTTGACGATAATATTCATCCAAGTAAATGAGATTGACCCATCATAATAGACGTAGTTATTGGTAATGCTTTTTTATAAACGTGACAGTACTCCACTGACCTCAAAGGAAATTTCAATTCCAGTTGGTAAGAAGCTTGAGTAGAGACAGAATTGTATTATTTAATCTAAAATAATTAAACATAATAAAACGTATTATTAACTTTTATTATTGGTGAAATTAAGCATATAGTTCAGTTTAAGAAGTTACTTTATCAGTGAATTAACAAACTTTCTTAAACATATCGTTATTTGGGCAAGGGAAGAAACTTTTTCGCCCGAGAACGAAAAAAAAAGCACTATCCTCCAATGTTATGCATATACTTTTTCCACTATTTCTTTAGAAGCACGTAACAAAAAAATAATAAAAAACATGACAATTCAGTTACAAAATTTTAAATTCAAATAGGTCAGCAAAATAATAATTTAATTAAAATATTTAAGGCTGTTTAGATAACGGATAATTTTCGTGAGTCTCGGAGTAGCCTGTCTGAACTTCCATAAGAAAGCATAGTATCTATGCGTGCGCAGCGAGATATAGACCGTGTTTATTTACTATTCAGTTTACCTACAATCGTTGCAGTGTCTAAACAGCGCAAGGATGGAAATAAATATTAACGATTATGTCGACACTATCACGGAGTCCTTCGAAAAATCAGTACGGGATCTGTGTTGACAGAGCCATGGATTTTAAGGAGCATAAAACCATTAATGTTATTATGCTTATTTTAAGTGCTATTTAGAGTACACCCCTACTGTTAATATGTAGTAAATGAATGTTGCAAACCAATGCGCTAGCAGTTGAGGAAATAGTGGGTAAATGCTTTGTGTAACATTGGTGTTAAAAGTAAAAATGTTTTACTGCTTGTGCATATCAGATGCAGCGTCATATACACTGTGTCCTTGGATAGATGTAACAAGATGTGTAATGGACAAAACATTTTCGAATTTTTGGAATGTAGCTACGGGAATCAGTTCTGCTTAATGTGAAACTGTATGTCTACATGGCAGTATTGTTTAATGGTTGTTTGTATTGCTTTGGCGCTCGAGCTTTGTGTGAAGTTTTTAAAAAACGAATTTGAGTACCGATGAAAGTAATTTAGAGGATTTTTTAAGAACTCCACCAGATGTTCTTGAGGAGGCAAACTATGCCACATTAAATTTGTTGTCTGAAAAGTTAAGGAAAGGTAGCCATTTTTGAACTACACTTACATTATCAATAGGGAACTTGCCTATAATTTTAAAAAATAAAAATAATACTAAAAAACATAGCGTAACGTTGTAATAAAACGTGTACTTCACAAAAAAAATAAGTTTTCTAATTCCACGCGATCAGTATGAAGGATCTAAACAGCGATAAAATTGAAGTGGCCCGAAACGAGCTACTATTGACTGTGCCGTCACACCATACCATATTCGGTAGTCGTCGCGCCGGGAAGCAATACAATCAGATGTTTACCGGTGTTAAGACTGTGGTTGATTTGTTAGTGACTGTTCTGATATAAATATATAATTGTGTTTTATAGTACCGGTTATTGTAGTTGTACAGATATTTTAAAATGACTGATCAAGGTTTTTCAAAGGGCCAATCTGATAATTTGCCTAAAGTGGATATGTTTATGGTGGCATCTTTTATACAAAATAGTGAAAGTTTTTCCCTTGGAGAGGTCCGCGGGGTCAAGGCAGAGAAGTATGTATTTTTTTTAGCTTTTAGTAATAATTTATAAACATAAAATAGTTATGACTTGATCACGGAATAAAATGAAATAACTACAAAATGCTTAGTCGCAACTAAGCATTTTTAGTAGACCTAGTCTTATGTTTGAAAGAATTTAGGGTAATTCTTTACAACAGCCACTTCTATATTTTTCGTGTTTTTTTTTGTACACACGCGTAAAGTGTCTCTATAGAAGACATTTGCTGCAAAGGAAATGTTGCGCAAATGTATAATTACCTATCGTAGGTATTTTCGTATTATGTTTTGGGGCAAGGGAAATAAGTGATTGTGTCGTGTTATCATTTACATAATAGATAAATGTAAGATTTGAATAGAATAAATTAAAGCACAAGGGAAAGGTATTTGCAATATACTATATATACTAGAGGTAAACATTTTATTCTTCGCAGACAGCAGTGTTATTGAACTTTTATATAATTGTTGCACATTCTGTAGGATACTCTTCGCAGTTTTTTGAAAAGAATCTTGTGTTTGTCTTATAAACTTCATTCTTACAATACCTAATGTATTGAGTACATATTTAATTTTCTCTCCCGATGGTGCCGACTGTATTGGCGAAACGCATGGCAGTATATTTTATAGTATAAACTAAGATTCATTCTTACAATACCTAATATATTGATCACATATTTAATTTTCAATTTTTTTTTCATCTCCCGATGATGCCGACTGCGTAGGCGAAATTTGTGGTAGTGTATTTTACAGCATTTTAGTGTCTAGAAAATTACTTCAATTTTAGTAGCACACTGAAAATTGCAACCCTCTGTAGATTCATATTTTTAAATAAAATGTCCTATAACTTTTTTATTTACTATTTAATTTTTTTCAAAAACAATGGATTTCTTCCTCTAGCTAACACTAACTTATAGCCCAAATTTCAATTCGAACGGACTTTTTTTTCTTTAGTTATCGTGCTTACAAGAAACGTGACGGACAGACAGACGGACGGACAGATGAACAGACGGACATTTTGAAAGTTGTTCAGAATTCGATGACGAACGAAATGATTTTTTCTCTGCGAGCGATATTAACGATTTTAGAAATGTCCCGATCAAATGCAATACACTCTTCGTAATCGTATTTGCGAAGAGTATAATAATAAATAGCTGTTTACTTTCGCACCAGGAAATTACCTTTACTTAGTATCACTAAATTACATTCTATTTACTAATCTTATTTTCTAACATTGTATACACATTCTTTCTTTAATCCTACCGTAATTAAAATTCAATAATTCGGAATTCGGAATATTTTATTGCCCGCCTGCGAAAAACTAGTAGATAGACATATAGTATTTAATAATGTACTTACATTAAAATGATCTCACACATGTAGAGACCTACTGCTCTGTGAAATGTCTTTTTCATTTCTTCTACACGCTTTTAGCCATTTTGATCGACGAATCTTATCTTCTGGCAACATTATAAATATTTTATCTGGCACTTTTACTGTAGTATTCTTACACAACGGTACAATGCAATATTTAAAATAGATAGTTTTTGTTTCCATTTTAAGTACCTATACACTTAAAATTTATGGCGATGCTGGTATTTTTACGGCTGAAATGAAGCAGTCGAGTGCTGGGATCTCCGTCGTGGTATGGTGTGATGTCACGACTACTCCCGCGCTTTTGAACCTATTTGAAACGGTTCGCTCGCGCGCGAAACTTTAATAATTTATAACAAATTTATTATTGGGAATTAAGGCGTCATATTTTGCATATCTTATTTTTTAGTATTGTAGAACATTTTTATGAAGTAAAAAAAATGTGCAAGTTCCCTATTGGAGCACCATCTAACTGTAACTAAAAATCTTAGAAATCTTCTGTGGCTAGTGACTAATGTAGCCCGAAATTCGTTATCTGATAAAGGATCTAGCCGGATAAGCATGTTAAAAATGCCCTTAAAGGAAATTACACGAAATGAGCGTTAAAGTATTTTATTAGTTATAAAAAAATATTTGCCAGAGTATTATTCCAAAAATCCAAGGGGGGGCTGAACTTTTGCAAAAAAGGTAATTATTTTTTAAAAATATGTAGCAACTTACATAATGGGTGAAAAATTTTGAAAAAATTTTCGAACATAGAGATCTACCAAACGAACTCAGTAAAAATTATTATGCCGTATTTGGCGCGAAATTCAAATTTTAAAAAATTATCAAAAATTAAAAACGTCCTTTTCACCTTTTTTTGAAAAGGTGCTACCATGATTTTTTTCTAACAGATGTGCCTGTGCATTACTAATACCCCTAATTTTTTTCAGAATTTTTGATTTGGTGGCACATGCTGAAAAAAAATAAAAACCACCTAAAATTATGTCACAGCCCCACAAAAAAAAAAATTCTGACCTAGCAACGAGACGAGTATATCGTTATGTATGTTTGATCGCTGATTCCGAATCCGGGGTCAAAAAAAGTCGTACACCCCCAAAAAAAAAAATTTTGAGCCAAAAAACACTCTCTGAATATGAGATAACGCTCTGAAAATGATGTTATCATTTTAATCAATCGTTTTGTTTAATATTTTCGGGAAAAATTGAATGTATTACGATAAAAATAAAGGTAAATTACAGCGTTCACTCTATTGGTATGAAACGCACCCCCATAGAGGGTGAGAACCACCCTCATCTGCCACCAAACCAATTGATAACGACAATGACTGAAAAACATTTAAAAATGTTTAAGTTTCGTTAGGTTTGCAATAAACTGACGTAGAATTCACGGAATACCCCACAACTACCCCTATAGCGTTGATGATAACAACAATAAAGGTAAATTACAGCGTTCACCCTATCGGTATGAAACGGTATAGGGGTAGTTTTGGGGTATTACGTGAATTCTACGTCAGTTTATTGCAAACCTAACGAAACTGTTTTTCAGTCATTGTCGTTTTCAATTGGTTTGGTGGCAGATGAGGGTGGTTCTCACCCTCTATGGGGGTGCGTTTCATACCGATAGGGTGAACGCTGTAATTTACCTTTATTTTTATTGTAATACATTCAATTTTTCCCGAAAATATTAAACAAAAACGATTGATTAAAATGATAACATCATTTTCAGAGCGTTATCTCATATTCAGGGAGTGTTTTTTGGTTCTAAAATTTTTTTTTGGGGGTGTACGACTTTTTTTGACCTCGGATTCGGAGTCAGCGATCAAAAATACATAAGGATATACTCGTCTCGTTGCTAGGTCAGAATTTCTTTTTTTTTTTTGTGGGGCTGTGATATAATTTTAGGTGAAGTTTTTATTTTTTTTCAGCATGTGCCACCAAATCAAAAATTCTGAAAAAAATTAGGGGTATTAGTAATGCAAGGGCACATCTGTTAGAAAAAAATCATGGTAGCACCTTTTCAAAAAAAAGGTGAAAAGGGCGTGTTTAATTTTTTGTTAATTTTTTAAAATTTGAATTTCGTGCCAAATACGTTTGGTATATCTCTATGTTCGAGAATTTTTTCAAAATTTTTCACCCATTATGTAAGTTGCAAGATATTTTTAAAAAATAATTACCTTTTTTTGCAAAAGTTCAGCCCCCCTTGGATTTTTGGAATAATACTCTAGCAAATATTTTTTTTATAACTAATAAAATACTTTAACGCTCATTTCGTGTAATTTTCTTTAAGGGCATTTTTAACATGCTTATCCGGCTAGACCCTTTAAACACATTTCTACATTTACGGTTTGGAAAAGAGAACTAAACCAATTAAACGACCATCTATTCACAGGTGCACAAAAAAAAATTGTCTTGGTGCCGCAAAAGTAAACACTGATGTGGGATATTTTTATTGTGCTGATTTGAAAAATATACCAAGGTTTTTCTTGGGTGCCCTAGTTTTAATACAATATAACAAAAGTTTAGTTCTGATTAAAAGCAAAATTAATGAAATAATGGCATATTCAGAGACCAAAATAAAATTTTCTTACCTGAAATTAGGATCTAAATAGCCCGGTATTCCCCATGGCCATAAAACCCAACTTTCCTACCTGCGTAACCCTCAACCACGTGATGCCCTCCAACAATTAATTCATGCTAGCTGATAGTCGCCGGTGTCTATGACCACATCCTATAGTATAGTTTGGTATTTGGTTTTCGTCGGTGAATTAAAAACTATGGCTTCCACGAGCAAAGTGAATCATGCAGAAATTTTTTGTTATATATGCATGTGGTGAGTACACTTCGAAGGAAGCAGAAAACTCATTCCTGACTTTGTGAAAAGGGTATATTTGAATTATTTTGGCGTCTAGTTAGGGGACCAGGATAAATTGGGCACCACATTTCTTAGGTAAAATATGCATTGAACATTTGCGACAGTGGACAAATGGAAATAAGAAGTGCCTAAAGTTTGGAATACCAGTGGTTTGGCGGGAACCAAAAAAAAAATCTTGATGACTGCAATTTTTGTCTCGTAAACATCAAAGGCATTAATTGCAATAATCGACACAAATGAACATATCCTGATCAGGATTCAGCCAGGAGACCTCTACCTCATTCTGAGGAAATACCTACCCGTTCCATCATTCAGCAACCTGCCTATGCTCCCAAAAGTTGACACATCAACGAGGTACAATGTAACAGATCTGAAGAGAGCGAGAGTGATTTTGAAGGAACTTCAACAAAAATCTCCAACGTTTCAATCAGTATGAGCTGAATAATCTCATTAGAGACCTGAGCCTCTCAAAGGAGTCTTTCGAAATACTTGTCTCCAGATGAAGAGAACCTAGACTATCCAGGTACTAATATTACATTTTATCGTAAGAGAGAAAAGGATCTGCTGCCCTTTTTCTCAGGAACATAACCTGGTATTCTGTAATGATATAAGAGGCATCTTAGAGAAAATGGGTTTGTCAGAATGCACACCAGGCGAATGACGTCTTTTTATTGATAGTTCAAAGCAAAATTTGAAATGTGTCTTTTTTACACAATGGTAACAAATATGGCTCTATACTCGTTGAGCATTCTACTAGCATGAAAGGGGAGTATGAGACAATATCGCTAGTCCTATAAAAAATTAAGTATGAAGAACATCAGTGGGTGATTTGTGTCGATCTATAGATAACAAACTTCCTCCGTGGACAGCAAGGCGGTTATACGAAATATCTTTGTTTCTTATGTATCTGAGACAGCAGAGGTAAAAATGAACACTGGATTGAGAGAAAATTGCCTGCAAGGAATGTTACGGTAAAACCAACACAACGTCATCAACGAACCGTTGGTTGAGAGAGACAAAATTATCCTTCCACCGTTAGTTATTTAGGTAAATTATTTTAACGTAAAATGCGGTTATAGTAAAAAAAGGTCAAAATCTTAAAATGTTGCATATAACTTATCTTTCTTTACTGACATTTTGCTGTACTTTACATAACAAGAAAGTAGTTTTTGCTTAACTACCATGGCCTACGTGATTAAAAATAAAACAAAAGTACACCAAAAATTTATTTTCAGATAACCAGGGATGATAATTGCAAATAAAAATCTAAAATTTGAGATCCATAACACCTATTACGAACTCAATCGGGGAACACACTGTATGTGTATATATTTTTTTTCTGATGTTATATTGTTTTACGAGCTTTACTATTTGTTTTTATGTTTTCTGTTTTCATTCTTTGTTGTGATATAGGTTTTTTTAATATTGTTATTGTTCTATTTTGTGTATTAATTATTGTTATAATTTTTTATATTCATAACTGTTTTAAAAACTAACAATGTTTTATTTAGTTTAATTTTTTTTTTCAATTTATGGCAATTTTTAGTTATTTTGTATATTTTCATGAGGTAATAATTTTTTTAATCAATGATTACTTTGATATGATACATATATTTATATTGTAAGTGATTCGCCTCTCTCTTATTTATTCACCTGCTTCCTATATGCTACGCCTCTGGCAGAACAAGTTACATCGTGGCAACCCGTAAGCTGGTCTGTTTACGATCTGCCTGCCAATCAAAACTAGCGAATGGCCGCCGTTTAATACTCTACCACAATTTTAATATGTTGGACCTGCGGCTCACTCGTAAACAGTGAAATAAACACTCATTTTACAATACAAACTGACTGCGGCTACAATGAATAGTGTACAGATTTCACATTCATTAATACGTTTTCAAGGTTAAAGATACTACTGCCGTTAACTTTAGTCATATCATAAAATAAAATTCTATAAATAATTTTGCCCACTACAAGCACAACAAGCACAAAATCAGTAGGACAAGGCATGTAGTTAGCCAGTTCTATTTTTGTTATTTGATTGATAGTAAATATATATTTGAAACTATTTATTAGTCATCAGGCAATTAAATGTTGTTATGAAAGCAAACTAGGTATTTATCAAAGAAAATCGTATTATTTGCATAAAGACATAAACTTAAAAAAAAATACTTAAGTAATAAAACTCAAGAAAAAATATTAATGGAAATATAAAAATTTCGAAGGTACAATCTAAAGCACATTGTTATAAAAAATTAAACAACTGCAACATTAAAAATGCATTACCGTGAATTATTTTATGCATATTAATGCTGTATTATAAAACTAATTTGAAATTTGTATTCATGAATGTTTTCTATTATAATTATTTAAAATGAATATTTGCCTGCATTTTGATATTCAGGTAATGTTGAAAGAATTGCAGATGATTCAGTGCATTAAAAATTGTAATAAATAATACATTTATTTAAAAATACTTTCGGTACACTAACCTTTGTTATTTTATTACTATTCCCAGTGGTGTGCCGCCTTAGCATCCCAAGCAAAATGCTTCGTGAAAATTCGATAAATAATTATAGAAAATAAATCGTTTCTATCTTGAATATTTAGTGACCTACTATATTCGTATTTTAATATTACGTCTTGGTGGGAATAGGTAAATTAAAAAGAAAAAACTGCTTGTTTCATTTAGTCGATGTTTCGCTATATTTATCAGCAACGTCAGGATTAATTACATTAGTTTTTTTGTACACAATCACTAATCAGTAATAAACTAAATAACAAACAAAAACCGGTACAAGGCGCAGGTTGAAGTAAATACTTACTACAAAAAAATATATAAACGGTTTTTACGTTTTAACGATATATATAGGAAATTTGCAATAAATAAACAAATTAATATCATATTTAATTTAGATACAGTCATTACGATTTACGCCTCCAAGAATGCTCCGCCCCTCCACCCCAAAACGCACGGCACGCCAGTTTTCATTTTTAAACCCAGCAAAACAGTAGGAGCCTCCGCTTCTTCAGACTCAGAAAGAAATAACGTAAAACGTTGTATTATTTACTGCATTATTCAGTTCATGTACTCAAGTTCTTGACTGATAAACTTTTAATTACGTATACGAAAGTAGCTATTATACCTTAATGAATGTTTTGGCTAAAATTAAATAGGTACAAGCGATGGCGAGCTTAAAATATATTCGCAGATACCATCTGTCATTTTGAAAGTAGTTTATTGTCTACCAGCATGGGATAAATATCAAACTAATTATTACTAATTTGCATTTACATGGCTTTCCTCTGTTGTGTAGTATTGTTTAATTTATAAAAACTGCAAAAAAATACATAAAGGAATTACTAAATTCATTTACATTAGTGCAACGCTTAGGTGCAAATGCAAATTTACTCTGCTCGTAAATCAACTGCTATATACTTTCCCATTTCTAGTATCTCGAGTAAAATAACTGCCCTCGATAAAAGAATTACACATTTTAATACCCAGGCAAATGTTTAAATAAAGTACAATAATATGGACAGTTCGTGTGCAATTATTAAAACCCGTTGAAATGCAGTCTAGAGAGCGGAGATAAGAGAGCGGAAAACTACTAAACAGGTTCACAGCCACCAGTAGAAATAGGTACGTTTTGTCGGGAAGTGTAAGCTTTTTCTGTAGATTTGTTTGCTGTGTTTACTGCGTTCCAGGTTATAGATACTTTTATTAGTTTTCCTGTGGTTTTAGTGCGTAATAATGTACGCTGAGAGCTATAACAACTATTAATTGACATAGTAAAAGAGAGAAGTCATTGTAAGTTACACCGTGCCCTCACCGACGCTAGTCGATTTCTTAAAATGGGCCGGCTTTAGTTGCAGTTTTTCTATACCACTTTTACAGTTATAGGTCGGTGGAAAATGTTATAAAATTCTCAAAAAAAGTAGATCTACGGATGTACGTAACTAGTCAAAACTTATGTGCAGAGTTATTCTCCCTCTACTTTTTAACATGTCTTTTAAATCTTATACTACCAACAGGATATTTTTTAACAAATTAAAAATAGCCAAAGTCTTGTCACTTTTTAATTTAGAAGATACTGATGAAATATCTGGTTGCAACAATTTCTATTTGAAAAATAATTAAACATTGTTACTCTAGGAATTGCTTATTTTGAGTCTAATAATATTTGCATTTTCTGCGGTTTTGCTCAAATATTATCTCAGCTGTTCCCACTGACGATAATCTCATATTTATCATTCTTTTGAATAGTACTTGTCTTTTTTATAAGAAATGCATATTTTCTAATTAAATAAATATCTATTGCGAGTTTGGTTTAGTATAAAGCATTGTAAATTGTCTGGGAATATTTCATCAGCTCTGGAGGATGTACATTATATTCCATTCTTAAATATATTTGTAAGTAATTTCAAAAATCGCTTCGGATATGTATTGGTGCCATGAACTCCTCACCTACTGAACCTTTACGAGTTGAGTCCAAAGAACCCCCCTCTTTTCCTTAGAAGGCAGTTTCTTTCCGAAAAATATATTCTAAATTCTATAGAAAAATATCCTACTGGAATAGATAAAATACATAACTTAAATATCCTAGATCTCACTGATAAGTTCTGGGAAAAGAAAAATTCCCCTCCCCTTTGCACAGGATATCGAACAGTATTGGACATTTCAAAAAAATTTTAAAAAATTTCATCTCTTCCCTCAGCTTGACTATTTTGACCTAATAAGTAAGACAAATAACTTTTTCCCATACTATTCAGAAACCCCAGCAGTCAATTCTATTATACTTCAAAATGTGTTGGAAAAATACTCTGATTTTATCCACATTTATACAGATGCTTCCAAATCTAATCACGGAACAGGTTGTGCTTTCCTAATACGCAACTCTAGTGTACATTTCAAATTTAAACTTTCTCACGAAACATCAATTTTCTCCGCAGAGGCTTATGCTATTGTTAAATCCTTAGAACATATAGAAAACAAACAAATTAAAAGGTCAATTATATTAAGCGACTCCAGATCAGTACTTTTGGCAATAAACAATACGTACAAACCAGTATCGTACAGGTGTCATCCTTTTATTAAATATATTAAACACTATAATTCCTTGCTAAAAACATCTAGTTTTGAAATACACTATATATGGGTTAAAGCTCACTCTGGCATAAGACACAACGAAGAAGTCGACTTATTGGCAAAAGACAGTGTTGCGAACGGTCCGTAGACGGTCTGTGTCTACAGGATTGTATAAATGTGAGTAAATTAGGTGTAAATAAAAAATGGTCCTCTCATTGGCAAGAATATTGTTTTACTACACCTAGCAGATATACCCAAATCCAAACTGAAATTCCGAATGAACCTTGGTACTACTGCTTACAAACTTCTAGGAAGTACATCACAACTATTATCAGGCTGAGATTTGGAAAATGGCTGTTACCCCAAGCGTTTAAACAAAATAGGAATTTTACCAACTAATTTATTCGAACCCTGTAATGCTGTGGGCGACCTGGATCATTTATTTTTCTGTTGTACAAACCTGGCCGGGACCAACTTTATGCAGACATTCTGAAGCTAAATATTCAAATGCCAGTGAACGTCTTACATTTATTATCATTAAATAACGACAGAGTGATTGGAGTTATTATAAACTTTTTAAAAACTTCTGGAGTCAAAATTTAAAATTGTATTAGTTTCGTATCCTACTATGTCTTTCCTTTGTTTGGTTACCCATTCCTTACTTACCGTAGTCTATGCTAGTTTGTCTTACAATAAAAGGCCCTGAAAGACTCCTGGGCGAGAAGAATGTGCATATGTCCCTCCTTTGGTTTTCTTTTCTTAAATAAAAAAAAATAGTAATAAATTGTGGTTAGGATTAGGTTCATAGTTGGTTGTGTATGCGTTGTGGAGTAATCCTTTTTTAGAATCTTTTTTAACTTTGTTAAATAGTATACATATAGTAACTTGCGCCTGGCTGTATGGATTTTATCTCAATGCCATTAAAAAAAAGGAAAAAAAAAGTAATTTCAAAGGTTTTGTGGCAACAACAACAACACCAATGATTATCTAGATCACCACCCGGTGGGAAGAAGGGTGGAACCACTCAAGTCACAAGTTTAATTGCCTCCAGTCACTGGCAAAATGAGGTGATGTCTGTACGATCGAGGGCCAAAGGAATTTACCAGATAAATAAACCTAATAGATCGTTAACCTATAGCAGCTAACCTTTAATTTACCATAGTTTTGATTTTTCCCTATTTTAATTCAGAGTTTATTTTGTCCCAGCATGCTACTAACTAATATCAACTGGATAATTTTATGAGACTTTAAATTAAGCTGGCAACAACAAAAGTAGTACGCTTAACGAGTTTCCAGACAAGAATAAGAGAAATTATTGTCTAACAAGTATTTTGTGCGCAACATACTCATCCAAAATAATTATGCCAAACCTCAGTATCCTCCCTACGACGGCGGATGAAGGGAGTTCATAGACTTATAAAAATTAAAGACACCAATATACCATATCAATCTAACTACGACTATGTCCGGACAACCAGCAAAATGCCGTTTTTGGTTCCTCTCCTTTCGTGTCATTTGTGGCATATTTACCTTTCTCTCTCTCGATTCAGGGTCGATGAACTTCTTGAACTTGCGCTGAAGAAATTTTAGCGTATGTCGTCTCTCGCTTCCTAATCGTCGCCACTCGCCTGCCGCCGCCATTAAATTTGTTTGATTGTTTACAGTTAGAGTGTTTATAAGAGAATCGAGTTTTTAATTATAATTTTTGTGATTTTATGTAGTTAATATCTTTTCACGTTAGTTATAGATTTAAAAGACAATTGTGGTATATATTGGATTGTGCCAAGGACCAATTTTATTCTTCGTCATGACATAATATCTAAATGTACATTATATATTATGTATTTTTCTATTTTTTTTATCATTATTATGGTGCCTTTTTATTATAAACTCTTTTTATTACCCACGCACAAATATTAATTTTTGATATTTACTGTGGTGTACTTATGTTTATAATAAACACTTATAAATGTATTGTATTTTTTTTTATTAAAATAAACGTTATTATAATGTAACATGTAACCCGCCCCTTCCCTGGTTCTCCATTTTTTTGATAAATTTTTTCATATCTTAAACCATGGGAGATACGATAAAAGTTTATACGAATAATTTTGTAGGGAATTAAATTCCTATAGTAATCAAATGCTAAAACTTTGCGCCTCAGAAACTGCAATTTTCCTTATTGGAATCTGATATTAAATTTATAAAAAGCAAAAGTAAAAAAAAAGTGGCTGGGTCGAGGAATTGAACCCGGGACCTTGAATCCAAAGACAAAAAACCCTATCATATGATCCATCAGCTACTATTAGTTGTTGGAAATAAACTCGTTACATATAATAAAATACTATTTCTTCCAGTGCATTGACCAAGAAACGAGAGAGAGATAAAGCTAACCCTGAAGTAATACAATAGAAAGAGATCAGCAAAATAAATGTGTCGTGGATATGTCTCGGACACCATTAATACATTGTCACTTGGTCTATATATCCGAGGTCTGTGGGGGAGTTTATCATCCAGTGGCCTCTGGTTTATATATCGTCAGATATATTTTAAGTTATTAAATTAACATGGTGCACACATATTGACAACTTATCTTATCAATTGGTCAAGAAAACGTGATAGATAAGAAATAATTTAGTATCACAATTTATTTTCATATAGTTGTCGATTGCGTGTTTCAGAACAAATAAAATCATATTGGCTAATGTGGAACTGTACGATTTTTAGGTGTGGGTGAAAGGTGTGCATATACAAAGGCCGTTTGTCTGGTTTCCATTAAATTGGTAATGTAATATTACATCCTTAACAATGTCTGCAAATTTAATTAGCCATAAAGTATTCACATAAATTCTGTCTCTATTTAGCTAAAAGCTTTACCACCCACAATTGTCAAAAAAAATAATTAATTAAACACATTATTATTCACGACCATATTTCCTTTTCCATCCTAAAATGAAGCGATCTTCATACAAAACACTTTTTTCTGCCTTAGTAACGCAAAAACATGCAACAATTTATTGTAATTTATACTGGGGGAGCTAGTAAAATATATAGGTCTTACAATGATTACCGAGTGCAGACCCATTAAATAAAGTGGAAAGCGTAAATTCAAACAGAAAAGAAATGTACTGTATGCACTGAAAAGTAACACGACAGCTGCGGATACCGATATTTCGGAATTGTTGTTCCTTGTCAGCACAACATAGCTTAAATAATAGGATATGGATTGGATTACATCAAGAATAACCAAATAAGAGATGGAAAATTAAGCACACAGTACTCTTTTGGCCTTTTTGTGTTCAATGGGTCAATTTTTTTGCGTCAATAAGCAGTAAACAAGGAGATACATGTGTACTGTGCTTCTCCATATATATATATAGTGAGTGCTCGTGGGGTTCAACAATCAAACAAAAAGGATCGTGCTGTAACTATACACTAGTACTAGTACAGGTATTCTATTTCTTCACCACTGTCAGCAAGAAAACTGTAAGTTCGCACTTCAACACCTCGGATTTTGAAATGGAGATTACTTGAGTAGATTAGAATACAGTGAATACTTTTACATTTTCCAAAATATCATTCATCGATCACCATAACCGAACATGAGGGAAACGTTAGAGAGGTAACAGAAAATATTATTATAGTTTGCACATTTTAGAGCTAATATTCTCAAACTTTAGGCATATTTATTATTTATTAAGAAATTTTGTTCTTATTTTTTTACAGTAAAATTTTGTCGAGGTGAAAATCTGCCTAAAGCTGTAGCCTATAAAATGATATATGAGTTAATAACAATATTTTTAAATTATAATATATCAGTAATATAGAAATCAACAATAGAAAACGGTTATATTTCTTGAAATTCGACGAATAGAAGAATAACTGATGTGTCATCCAACATTCCAACTCTTAAAGCAGAATTGAGAGCGAATGTATGAGGTACTCCCTTGACGCACATACTCCAGGGGAAAAATCGAATAGATACAAAAATATGAAAAGATCCAGTTTTACATTATAGAGAAGAAAATATTTCTATATAGTCTAGTCAGCTAGTAAATTTTTAGTTTTAAGTAATATGGTATATTACTTATAAAGTCCCTTTTTTTCACTTAATAAAAAAATAATTATAATTGTTTATAAAGCCAGAACTAGCATTTAATATATTAAAAAAATATTCTTGTGCTTTTATCTAGTTAATTTAGATATGTCATAGTTAATATGTATACCCTGTGTCATGAAACATACAGCAGCCACTTATAATATATAATTATCATATATAATATTATATATAATCAAAATATTTTGTTCGAAGTTGACATTTGTGTATTTTAAGATAAATAGTATATTTCATTACGAGTTCAGAAACTGGTTTGGGTCATAGGGTCCTAGGACACGATAAGGTAGATATTTCGCATTGTAGGGGGAAGTATAGTTGAGGAAATCTATATTGTGACAGGACGTGGGGGGCAAGATGCGGCATGTGGGCGGGAAATGTATAACACATGACATCTTCCGTCTTTTTCACCGCTTACATTAAAGTGAGAACGATGATTGTTGTGTTTGCTGGCAGGCGACCGAGGCGGAGTTTAACATACCTGCCGTGATATGTCAGGGCCGCACTTAATTTTGTTACCGAATCATTCTAGCAGTGCTGATATATTTATATGTATAATATTATAAGATAAATAATAATTATTTCATATCTGTTTATTTGCTGGCGTGTTTTTGAAAATATTTTAAGAGGGTTATCCTGGTGAAATGAGTTGTGTAATAGTGTAATATGAGTAATAATTATTTTATATCTGTTAATTTGCTAGTGTGTTTTTGAAAATAATTTAAGAAGGTATTAGATTGAGTAGTGGTGAGAGGTATGTGAAACTTCTCATATGGTCCAAATACTACTATCCTACCGACATCAAAGATGTCTCTGTGGCGGATAGCGACTTGCGATGCAAGTACCTAGACCGACGACCTCTAGCCCAGGTGGACTAAACTACTGTTATTAAATATGATTTGAACGAAACAACTACTCAGCGGGCAAGTACCCCGACCTGCATTGGATTATACCTTCAAATCATGATAGATCAGTAGCCAATATCATTTATCAATTCCTAACCAGACATAGACCGGTTTCGAACTTATTAGTTCTCCTCAGTATGCCATAGGTTATGGAACAGACAAATGATAGTGGCCAATCTGCTAGTCATATACTGACAGGTAAATTGAGTAGTGGTGAGAGGTATGTGAAACTTCTCATATGGTCCAAATGCTACTATCCGACCGACATCAAAGATGTCTCAATTATACTACCTTGGATTTCATATCAAATTGACGGATCACGTCACACAGTAGCGCCTGACCTGATTTACATGACTTTTATCTGATAAAACTGAAATTTTATTTAGATCAAAAAGATTAATTCATCTTTTACGTCTGTTTAAAAAAAGAAAGCCATAAAACTCTAAAAAATGGAAATTTATGTATTTTTCTTCTAAAGGTTCTAGAATCGTACTCTCTCTAAATCAAATGACATAGATTTCGATCCTAGAGCCTAATATGCGTTTAGCGTTGTAACGAAGTGATTTTATTTGATTAAGTTAAGTTAGGTAGCTAAGTGTTATTTGTCGGTTTTGAAGAATATTTTGTCCATTATATTACTGCGCTTGTAAAGAATAACAGTTTAATTATTAATTATAGATAGGAAGTATGGATATGTTTTTGTGAACATTCCACATAGGTCGAATAGCTGGCAGTACGCGAATCGCGACACACGAAGCGCGCATCGTGCCCCGGCACTCTTCTACCCGCGCTATCATGAAGGAGCCTGAGACTGAAAATAATTAAATTAGTTTCCGTCCAGCTACTCAACGAGGAACCACGCAGGCCAGCACAGTAAGTAAACTCGTGAGTATAAGGATATATTGGTATTTAAATTTCATGCGGAATTATTCTAAGTCGATGAACGGGTGACGTAGTTGTAATAACCCGCGCATGACTACCGTATCTCATCCTACTTCTGCGTTTTAGCAGTGTTTAGTAGCATGAGGATTTTATCATAAAATTAGTTCCCGTCTGAGCTCCAACCGGAGCACCACGCCGACTTGGATAGTAAGTAAACTTGTGAGTATAGAGGTACATAGGTATCCAAAGGTAATTGCGAATTTTTCTAAGTCGATAAACGGTGACGTAGTTGCAATATTTCGCGCATGACTACCGCGCTCATCCTACTTCTGCTTTTTGGCAGAGTTTAGTAGCTTGAGGATTTTGCAGAGTATCCGAGACCAGTCCGTTGCTGCCGCCCGTACCGTCAAGACGTGCCGACCCCGACCGCTCCAGAGAGGAAGCCAGCACAGGATCCGGAAGTAGGTAGCAAGGTTTGATAAAGGTTTGGTAAATAATCGGTATTACTTGGCTGGTGAGTACTTTCCGGGCTTTATTTTTTTTAGAGTTAGTGAACCGCGAGCGCTAAACGTATCCGCCTCATATCCTTCCTTAGAAAGGGAGAGCGGCCGAAGGTTGGAATTAGAACCGCGTTCCACCGCGTCACACCGCGTGTTCTCCAGGCCACCTGAGCACGTAAAAATTCTGCAGGGTGACTTGGAGATACTAGCATTTGATACCGCGTGTCCTCTAGGCCACCTGCGTCCGTTTTTTTGGCAGGGTGATTTAGAGGGATTTCCGTAACCGCGTGCCTGCCAGGCCACCTGAGCACGTAAAAATTCTGCAGGGTGACTTGGAGGTATCGTCCGTAATCGCGGGTCCGCCGGGCTACCTGAGCACGTAAAAATTCTGCAGGGTAGCTTGGTAGCTTTGACCATACCGTCGTCGTCTTAGATTTGCAACCGTTCGGCTTGCCACTCCTTCCCCCCCAACTTGAACTGCGTTATACCGCGTGCCCTCCAGGCCACCTGAGCACGTAAAAATTCTGCAGGGTGACTTGGAGGTACTGTCAGTTGCCATCGCGTGTTCTCTAGGCCACCTGAGCACGTAAAAATTCTGCAGGGTGACTTGGAGGTACTGTCAGTTGCCATCGCGTGTTCTCTAGGCCACCTGAGTACGTAAAATTCTGCAGGGTGACTTAGAGGTACTTCCGTAACCGCGTGCCTGCCAGGCCACCTGAGCACGTAAAAATTCTGCAGGGTGACTTGGAGGTATCGTCCGTAACCGCGGGTCCCCCGGGCTACCTGAGCACGTAAAAATTCTGCAGGGTAGTTTTGGAGTTTGACCATCCCGTCGTCATCATCAATTCGCCACTGTTAGGCTTATTACTCCTTTCCTTCCCCCCCCTTACCGTAACCGCATTCAACCGCGTGCCCTCCAGGCCGCCTGAGTCCGTTTTCTTTGGCAGGGCGCTTTGGAGGTACTAGTTGGCATATGATAAGACCGGAACCATCCATCAGCCAAGCGATAATAAGTAACCGCGTTAGATAGGCATAGTTTGCTTGTATTGGCGCTTGCTTCCCCTCCTGGTATCCGTCCGCCGTCTGCTTAATTCATCGCTGCTTACCGTTGCACCGCTTCATTCACCGGCTTACCGTATCGCACCGCTTGACCGCCCGCTTACTGCCCCGCTTGTCCGTAGTGTAGTTAAGACCGTAGTAGTATAAGACCGCTTGTAGAATAAGACCGCTTGTAGTTAAGACCGTTGTAGTATAAGTTGTAGTTACTAAGGTGTGTATAAAGTGTAAATAAGAATTAGTGTGTAGAATAAATGTACATATATTGAATGAGAGTCTGTTCCTTAACTGTAGTATGTAAGTTCCCTTTTCCCGACCCCTGGCTTAGCCGTATCTTCACTGCAGTTGCCCGGCCTCTATCGTCCCGCCGATAGAGTAAAGTGGTGTTTCTGCACTCTAAACAGAAACTGGCGCCCGAGATCTCCGTACAGTGTGCACCGCCGTAGTGTTGGGCGTCAAAGTGACACTTCTGCTCTTGGGTAGAGCAGCGAAGTACGTCACAGCGTATGTAGAATGAGCACTAATGATAACATGACCCTCCACCCTATATCGCCTATAGAAAGAACAGTTTCTCGTTCAACAGACTATTGCATCATTAAAAACAGTGTTGAACCAATTTGCTTGCCACAGTAGTCGATGATGAGTTTGATGACGCAAAATCGAAGGAAGAATTTAACGATAAGATCAGAGTCCGAAAGTCATAATTCGCGTATAAATTGTTCGCGTTGAAGTTGTGCAAAACAGGTTCACATTATGGTACTCTAGGCTTTTTATACGATATTTTAAAAGCAGAATTGAATTTTGACTATTTTCATGGAAACAGTTGAAATCCAAATAAAACAAACAAAGGTATTTTTTAAATTAGCCTTGAACTTTTTCCATGAAATTTAATCATTTTGCACTTGGAAGGTACAACAATATACCAGATTTATATTGTATCTTTTAATGATCACGTATTGCATTTTCTTGGCACACGGTATAGCTGAATGCTCAAAGATGTTATAAATGCACACTTAATCTGTGAGAATTAAATTCAAATTAATAATTACTAGACAATTTAAATTTAAGATAAGCTGAGATGAGTTAAATAACACAATGCAGGAAATCCTGCAAGAGCACTACAAATCTCTTGTTTGATGCAAGATCTTGTCGTGGTTTACAGGTAGACACTTCATTTGCTCATGGCATTGATATACGGATTTCTGCAATTGTGTATTTATTTGTCTAGAGGCTTTATTATGTGGTGTTTGCATAGACACGTAAAATTGAGCTGTCATCTATTATCTTAGACGAGAATGTATTTTAATAGCAGCAGTGACACTGTTTTTATGTCTATATTACAGTTTGTGACAAAACTCATGGATAGATATGACCAATATTTTTAAATTACTGTTTTCGAAAAAAAGTTTGAATTTGCCGATTTTTGGGATGTTATTTTAACTTTTTTGGCATAGAAAATCTTTGTGTATGTTATTATCGAATGTAATTATATTTCTTCACTTCTTCGCTTGCAGTAAGAAAATATAGATTTATTATATCCCTAATAAATTCAGGTATAAGATTGAGTAAAATGTAACTAAACCGCGTCTAAAGATTAAATATTTTATGTCACTACGAAACGAGATATATTAAAGTTAACATCTACTTTATTTCCTAGTTTTATAATGGAAAATTGTTTTACGCCCATGCTTAGTTACCTAATTAGAATTTTAATTACTGACTGAAAATTTTATCGGGATAATTGCATTTTATACAAAATAAAGGATGATCAAAATTTAGGCCCAAACTTCGGCAGCATGTTCAGGTTCTAAATATAATACGAAGTAGTTCTCATAATGTGGGTTCGAAAATGCATATAAGTGTTATACAAATTAAATATAGAGCAAGAAATAGTTATTTATGACACAAGGACGAACAATGTATTTTTCGTACGACTGCGAAAATTGCCGGTGGTGGCGAAGCCGTCTGTGTTTCATACACTATTTTTTATTTTAATTGAAAAATGTGATCGTATTCGACTTCACGTCAATTTGACACAATCTATTAAAAATATCATGACTAGACATCGGACAATGTCCCTGCGTGGAGGGCCGGAACGGCACATGGTATAGAGACAATAACATCGTTTGTGCGGAACAATTAAAATACATATACATACCTGGAATGCCTTAACATTTCATAAAATCTCCTGTACTGTGATCAGGGCTGGTATAGATTATAAGGCATGGGCCAGACAAGTCACATGATTCAAACTGGGATACATGGATCGTAAAAGCCTGGCAGATTTACACATGCATTGTGTCCCAGGATAGATGTGACTAGAACCCCTCAAGTAAATAGTCTGGCCATAGGAATGTCATCTTTTTCATTGACTCGTACGGTCACATGGTACGCGACGTCCATATTTATCTAATTCACGGTTTGTTTACATTTAGTTTCTGTGTATTTTAATTTGTACTGGAGGGTTGTTGATTATTTTGAATAAGTAGTTATGAAGGTATGGGATATTGTTCACGTTACCAATTATTGTTTAAAATTCGTTCAATGAAAATTTTAATAGGTAGCAGTGCGCGGTGTTACTCAGTAAAAATACCGGGTTTTTGTAGTGCTGTGTATTGTTCCAAGAATGACAAAAAAAGGTTTTCCCACAGGATCCTCAGAGAAGAAAGGAATAGGCCGGCAAAGTACGAAGGGAAAACTGGAATCCTACAAATACCTCACATTAAATATGTTAACTTTCAATTAAATAAAGTGAGGATTATGATTTTCGATATCTTGTATTTAAGTATTAATTTTAATATTTATTACTATTTGAAATTTTATTTTCATGGGTTGAAATTTGGATACAGTATAATTTTTTTATTGTTTGAGACAAATTTCAGGAAAATAATTACCAACTTGGCAATGCTGCAATAAAAGTCAATAAAGTTTTATAGTTGAATGGAGACGGAAATACTGATTTAATGACCAAAAAATATACGGTGCGTTTCATTAAAAAAAAAGTGGCTATGCCCGGCACATTTTCTTGGATCACTCTGTATATCGCGCAATAATTTTGTACTGTATTTCGTTGAATGTCATTTTACCCTATTTTTGAATTATTTTTCTATTTATTCAAATAAAGGATCCATAGAAGATTGATGCACTAATTATATACAGAGTGTTTCAGGAAACATGCAGCAACACTCAGCTGGAAATTCACATTCCAAAAATGACAGGAAAAGTTACAATAAACGTGAGTCCGGAAACGCTTCGTTTCTGAGATACAGGGTGTTAAATGTTACATGAAAATGAATAAAATATGTAAAATTAAATAAAAATAATACATATTTATTTATACTGATAATAGCTTATAATCTGTCATACATTTTACGTTTCAAAACAATATTAAATGTACATGAATACACATTTTGTCAGTTTTCTCAAAAATGATTCATTTTATCTAAAAAAACGAAGAGGCAGATGGCGGTGACAATCTTAAAAAAAGCTATGAAAATAACAAGAACACAGTGGCGTACCACATTTTTGTAGAACAATATTACCGGCATAAATTAAATTCATTTAAGTGAAAAAATTACTTTCTATGTATTACATACTTACCCCGTGTTTCAACACTATAACTCCAAGCATATTTCGCTATTTTATGAGAAACATTTTTTTTTTGTAATTTTTGACACCCTGTATCTCTGTGTCAAAGCGTTTCCTGGCCTAAGTTTATGGGAGCTCTTTCTGTTATTTTTGGATTGTGTTTCTGCATGTTTTTTTGAAAAACACCGTACACAACAAAAACGTATATTTTAGTTCCGCAATTTTCTATACGTACAAATATCATAGTCCAAGATAAATCAAAGCATAAATGTGACAATTTCAAGCATGAGCTTCCGTTATTATGTGTATGTGAAGATGGGTGTCTTGGATTGAGCAATAGCTATTTAACTGCATACCCATAACTCTGTCACATAGATCATATATATCGTAAATGTCTTTACCAAATATCTAAAAGCCGTATTGTTCGGCCAGATAATGTTACAATTCTCGTAAAGCACTAGCTAAAGGCCTTCGTCTTTGGTTAAATTAATGTACCGTGAATAAACTTTTACCAACACAGTTTTATTTTCCTCAATAATTTCCAATTTATCGGCGAGCATTTGAAGCGTTTGGTTTTATGGTGGCATTAAAAATCTGGAAATTGATTCAGTTCTGACATATTACAGCCCATGACGTCCTCGTTTTTAAATTAGGATGGTTGTACAGGTTTCTGTCAAAATTTGAGTACTCTGAGGTATAATTATCTTAAGCTGAATTATGAAGCAGTTTTTTGCCTTTTTTGCAAACATTTCTAGTTACAACTTTAAAGCTTCTCTTATCTCTTACTGATAAATTATTACAGTTTTGCATCTAGGGTAAATATATGCACATACCAAATCGCTCAAATTTAACAGCCACGAATGCAGAACGTATATTAGCTGTCATTGCATGCTAATGCGATCACAGATCTCAGTCACTCTGAATAATACATTGAATCAAGCGGTATGTACTTCATTATTGATTTCATCTTTTGCTTTTATTTGTCTACGTATGTCATTCTATCAACCATATGAGGCAGTTGTAGCTACCGATCCTGGACTCTGACCCAGTTTCCTTTTCCTGCATATAACTCAATATTGTGCGGTTAAAAAAATGTGGATCAAAGTTTTGTGGAGCTCCTGTATTCAGAGTTTTAATGAAATAGTTTTGCCGACATATGAAATCTGTCTTAAATGAAGTGCAGAACCCATCGGTTTTTTATCAACTCGCTTTCTGTAAGTGGACTTGCAACAGTTGTTTGTCTATAGAAGTTGATATTAATGATTTAAAAAAATTAATTCTAGATCTTAAAAATAGTATTAGAATTAAAAAACTCATCTAATATTAATACCAGTAAAATAGATGACGTAAACTTTTGTGATATTATATCTGAATTAAACGATATTAAGAGGAGGGAGTGCACCTCTACAGCTAAAGATATCATCAAAGCTATATCGTCTAACACAACTACAAATGATATAAAGGTAATCTAGTTGGAAAGCAAACAGATGAAAATGCAAAGCCGCTAAAAATTACATTAGGCTCCAGTAATGATGTAACAGAAGTACTACCGAATGCTAATAATCTGAAGAGTTCAAATAGATATAAGGATATCAGAATAAATCGCGATCTTACCCCTAGACAAAGAAATTATTCATTTACAGTTCATAACTAATTTAATCGCTGGAAGTCTGCTAGTGTGACCGATATTATTCTTAAATATCGTGATGGTATCACAAAAATCATTAAAATCAGCCAAAAAAATTCATAAATATCCAACAGTAAATCGTAAATCTAATCATTTTTATATGTAAAGTTGTAATTAAAATAATTTTGTATCCTAATTATGGACAGTTCTCTGTCTGTTGGATTTTAATAAACTATCTATCTATCCATCTTCTATCTACCTATCTGTACTCGAGAAATAGTGCGTGATCATATTCTCTGATTCATCTTATGCATGAAATTGACGCTAATGTAAGATATAATTTACTTAATCTAGATAAATTTATTTTTATAATGGGCCTTATTTCCATTAAACATATTTTTATTGACACATTCCATTAAATTGAA
The DNA here is from genome assembly GCA_029963845.1 of Rhamnusium bicolor. Lineage (NCBI taxonomy): Eukaryota > Metazoa > Arthropoda > Insecta > Coleoptera > Cerambycidae > Rhamnusium > Rhamnusium bicolor. The sequence goes on from JANEYF010001621.1 coordinate 138,931, forward strand.
TTGAATTCATTCTTCTAAATTACAACGAAAACTTTGTATAAAGATGTATTCAAATTTACTATAATACTTTTAATAGGTTTGAAGTCAATCAAAATGATTTATATCCAAATTACATTTCAGAGCTTGTGTTCAATCATTCGAATACCAATTTTCTTTTCTAATAAGCTTACATAAACTGTAAGTAGTACGGCAATATATTATCTCATTAAGAGAAGTTTCCATACCAGATATTATTAAACAAATCTCAATAATATAATAGCGGATTTGAGTTTCCTTCTTATGTTATTAATACTTTTTTTGATTAATTTATAGGCTTAATACCCACAGAAGATTTGAAGAAACATTGTAGAATAACAAATAAATAATTATAGATAACATATCAGTTTAAATTTTAAATATCCTTCATATATTCGTTAACTGAAATGTAGATTTAGAAAATACTGAACAAATTGTCGTAACTTTCTTCTGTATTACCCAGAACTACATTTCAAAATCGCACATATTTGCAACAAAGTATCATGGCTATCATTCGGCAACATGAATTAGGTAACACATTCAACACAATAACTATTTGTTATAATCCAGAGGAGTTTAGTAAAAAAGAAAAAGTAAGAGTGATATATAATAGCGTTCATCAGAGTTTGGATAGAAGGACAATCAATATCAAGAACAGACAGTAGACTTCAACGTATAAGGTTCTGAAGATTTCCATAAGCGCTCCAATATATTTTTAATACAAATTAATTTTCATGCTTACATACCTCTAAATTACATTGATATATGTATATATATATATATATATATATATATATATATATATATATATATATATATATATATATATATATATATATATATATATATATATATATATATATATAACAAACCTAGAGATCACTCTCATAATGAAAGTGATACTTAAATACCATCTCAAGGATATATTATATCCTTGAGATGGTATTTAGGTATTGCATATCCAAAATGTGACTGAAATAGAACTGATATGGATTAAACTGAATGGAAGAATAGTATCCTGGCGGTGGTTTAACCACTATGAACATCTATAGTAGGATTTTAATATTTAGACACCCATAGAAAAATAACCTCCTGTCGGTATAATCATAAAGTAGGATCATATGGATAACTACATGATATTACCATTTTGTCCGGTTTACCATGAAATGGTATATTTATAGGATAATCCAAAATCAGGATTAACGGGACTATAATGGGATGTCCTGAGGATACTTTGTGCTGTCTGGGATGAAGATATAGGGCTCGAAAATTTAAAACATGAAATTGCTCTATGTGTAAAGAGAATTGATATATGTCCATTATTTATTGGGATATTCATTAGCCTGTCTACTTCAAGAGGAAATTATAAAATTTAAAATACATCCTAATTTTTTATTCCTTATTAAGACGAGACAGTGTTCACTTACTTTCTAACACGTGTTCTTCAGATCAGAAATTTTCCACAAGAAAATTTTTCCATCTCGTTTCTGTGATGCATTCTTACCATTATCTGATGTATATCCGTAATCCTAATATAGCAGTCAATGTATCTCCACTGTCTCATTTCTGAAATGGGATCCTCTTCGTGACGTGACGTGAAGTTTTTACTAGTTGTACGTTTACAATTGCCTTCCCTTGCTGTGGTACTTAGTTTACATGTTATTATTTCTTCTTATCAATCGCTGTATTTTTATGATGTGTATTGTCTTTAATAGCCAGCATGGTTTGTTTTTCTCTATAAATATTAATTTGTTTCTATTTACTTCCCATGCATTCATATATTCGTTGTTGGTTATTCATAAATTACGTCACGAGTTATCTCATCTTATCGGTGTCTGTAGTGTATATTGTATTCTCTTTTAATTTCTGCTGGGTCTCTTATTACCAATGGACTTTTTGTGCTGTGGTGTACTGTTTAAACATGATCAAGTTGAAAGTTTGTTCTTTCTAGAATAGTTGCAACATAGAAATTCTGGAATGATACCCAGATCCACTAAATCTAAAGCTACTCCTCATTGTTAAATATTCACCCGTGCCTAGTAGGTTCTTGAATAATGTATAAAATTCTCAAAAGTTTGCTTCCATATAAGTGGCTGTTTGGTAATTAGCACGTAGATGCCATATGTTGGGAAAGTCTATTTTCACATTATAGCAGTTGACTGCTATCCTAGTGGCTCGGAATACCTAATACCACAGTTCATTCAGTTGTTAAATTGTGTGTTTATACAGTACATAAAACTCATAAACTTTGCATCATTTTGAAGAGCTCTTGAGCAGCATTTCAGTCACAACCTAGGCTTCCAAAAACCATTAGATAATCATTGCTTTCACAGAGTCCAATAAAATCTTTTATCTCTCTTTTACTGGAAAAAGTGCTTACAGTATTAAACCAAACCAAAAATAAGCTTATAGATTTGTTCCAATATGCAATCCAGGATGGTTTCGAATTTGATATTCCGATTTGATTAGTCCAAGTGATGGAATATAGTTCAAAGACCTGTAAATTGACCAATTACATTTGAAAATCATATACAGAATGGTTCTGTCTGTGTACAAAAAGTATCAGCTAGAGTACATTCTTAAATGCCGCTATCATGCAAATAACTACTTTGAGATAGCTGTTAATGATTTTTATATTAATTTAGACACTGTAAATATGTTAAGCTGTTGTAATTTCTACAATTTGTTAGCGTATTGCAAGAAGCACGTTTTAAAATAAAGGTGCTGAATTTTCCTTAAATATTTCACCTTACATCCTCGATTTGCTTTTATGTCGAATTACTTAATAAAAATATGGGAAGTTATCTTGTTTGAAAAAAACAGCCATCTTGATTAGCTATCCGGTTGGAGAGAAGATAACCTACATTGATATGCTTATTAGAAAAGTAAATGCTATAAGTTTTGTCTCGCCCCAAAAGTGGTGTGAAAATTTTAAGTAATACTTATTTTAAAAGTGAGAAATCCTGCTAATACTTATTTTCTAAGGAATATTTAATTGCCAAACGAAATTTCTCTTTATTTAAATTAATAGTAATGATGCGCCACAGTTAATACAACTCACGTTTAGGGGGGAACTCCACATTTAAAGACAACGGACACACACCATACATTTTGGTATGCTAGGATTAATTTCTGTTTTAGAAAAATCCCAACTCATCGACTGGGTGAGAGCAAATGTCCTTATCGCTCGACCACGCTACAGAATAAAACAAATGTCCCTGTGGAGTAAATCAATTGAACATCTACACCACACCCTCGTATTTTATAAACTGAAATTCCTTGACTTTTTCATTCGATTTCCCCCAGCAGCTAAATGGTCGACGCCTCTGACTATATGTTTCACGAGATCTTTCTATACACACTTCTTATAGACGTGTACTTTTTACGAAACTGTTTACGCAAGATATTAAGGATTTTTGAGCTTAGATCCTTTTACAAAAGTAAACAGAAATGATTACATTTTCTGTTAAAACCCAACGCCAATTTAAGGTCTTTTATTAAACATACAGGAATAATAAAAATACAAGCCGAAGCAGTGTTGAACATTTTTTAAAAGTCATTTATGCGGAAACTATTCGTTACTACAAAATAAAAAAAGAGGCTTGATTTATTTAAGATCTCTTTCCAACATAAATTCAGTTAGAATTAAACGGATTAAAGGTTTAAAAATGCTTCTGGAATGGATCTTCGATTTTTCAAACTCGAGGATTTATTAAAGTTTTTGCTCGAATCTATTATTATCCTAATCGCATCGTGAAGGTGTACATATACAAGGTCTTCTTTAAAGATAACAAAGAAAATTATTATAGCCAAATATCCAACAGGTTTGCAACACAAGGGATTATGGAGGGAACAATTATGTTCATGAAGGCGGAAAAACGCACTAGGTCATATATTGAGAATTACTTATATTTCAACCACGATTCATCAACATTATACAGATTGTGTAGTGAATCATTGGTAAGCCTGGCCAAGCGATGGTAGATTCAGGGTCGGGCGCAATACCAATGCCATCGCGCGCCTGTTTACGATGACGATGACACGACACACTTCAGTTGTTATCTGTCGGTAGATGCATAGAGTACTAATAAATAATAAATAATGTTGAGCGTAAAGAGTAGAAAACGACCGTACGCTGATAAAGTGAATAAATTTATCGGTGAATTTCCCGATTTATTCTATAATGGATGTAAAATAATTTGTAAAGTTTGTAATCAAGACTTAATGTGCTGGAATAAATACGGCTGCAAAATTCATGTCAATAGTAACCGGCATAAAAATAAAAAAATGGCGTGTCTTCTTTGGAACATCAGTTTATGTTTGATTTACTGTTAATGCTGATTGCCTGTGATGTTCCCCTGCGCATATTGGATAAAACAGCATTTCGGGAGTTCTGGAATAAATACAATCCCCAGGTGAATTTACCAAGTCGTTCATCGTTAGGTAGATATGTACCAAGTGTTCGTGAAGACATTGTAAATAAAATTAAATGTGCATTAAAAAATACACGGCTGTGGTTACGTGTTGACGAGACGACAGATTGTAAAAAAAATTCTATTTTAAATGTTATAGTACGTGTACTCGACCCTGTTAAACCAACATTTCCACTTTTACTAGCTCGCAAAAGACTAACTACGTGTACTGGCGAAATAATTACGCGGGTGGTGTTGGAGACTTTCGAAAAATTTGAACTGTCAAGAAGTCAAGTGTTGATGTTTGTGACCGACGGTGCTGCGACAATGCGTTTGGTGGGTCGTTTTCTTCAAAGAGGCGATTGTAGGTTTTTACATGTTACGTGTAAAGTGCATGCGTTCCATCTTGTAGCAGGAACGATTCGAAAATGTTTTCCAGAGGTAGATGCATTAATAGCACATACAAAAAAAAGTATTTCTCAAATTTCCTAAACGGCTTCGAGCATTTCACACACTGTGTCCTGGTATTCCGGAACCGCCAGAGCCGATTCTTACACGTTGGGAAACGTGGTTGAAGGCAGCTTTTTATTATGCTGAATACTTTCAACAAATAAAAGCTGTGATACTACAGTTCAACCCTAACGAGGCTGCAACTATTAAGGAAAGCCAGACAAGCTTTCAAGACGTTTCCCTTGAAACGGATTTAAAAACTATTTATAACAATTATAGAGGACTACACGACGCAATAGAAAAATTGCAAAATACTTCGTTGTCGTTAGTGGAATCACTGCAAATAGTGGACGACGTAAATACGCAGCTACAGACTATAAATGACGAAAAAAAATAAACCCGTTATTGAAAAATTTGAGAGTGTATTACGGAAAGATCCTGATTTTACCAAATTAAGACAAATTTGTTGCGTTAAGTGAGTTCACAGAGTGTTTTACTTATGCCTGTTTTATTTTCGTAGATGTCGAAGGGTCTTTTTCAAAATACAAACATATTTTTTCACCACAGCAAACATCACTTACTGAGACAACTGTAGAAACATATCTAATGTTACACAGTTATTATAGAAGTGCTCTAGTTTGTGATAACGACAACCAAGCTACTTCATAAATCTGCTTAAGAAGGTGAGTTTTGTACATATTTTTATAAAGTGTACCAGTATTAATAAAATTTATTTCCATTTATTTTATTTATTTATTTATTTATTATTAGTTATCACTTAGTTATACAATGTACATGTGTGAACGTCATTTAACAGTTTAATAATAACGTGCAGCACTAAGCTTACAAAATATAAGGAAATACATAAAAAAGAATTTAAAGCGAACGAAATAGTACAAAAACATACATCACAAGATATAAAATATTTTTATTTTTATTATTGTACTTATTCAAGTATTATGATATGATGCATACCCAATACGTCTCTGTAGGATTAATGACCTTGGCCAGGCTTAAATTGGACATCGGTCTCTTAAATGGCAACGTTACAATGTAAATCTAGCTGTTGTACGGTAAATAGTGCACATTAGAGGTGAGTAATTTACAAGTGTATTAACTCAAAAAGTCGACTCAGTCCGGTGACTCACTGAGCTAGTTACTTGACTCTTTTGAAATATACCTTGCTCGCTGGCAGTTTGCGTCGCAGTTTTCCTTCTTGATCATATCTTGGTAGGTAGAGGATTGAACGAGTCATTTCCACTCGGCAGTCGTCGAACTAAACTCGATGGTTAATTTTTATTTTGCAATGACATCTTGTATCATACACATCGATGTTGGTCAGCTCTTTTATAGCGTGAGGTGAGCATGATTTCTTAAATCTTCTTGAATTAGCCCACTGAGTCAACTATTCAATGAGAGTCAGAATCACTCATCAAATAGAGTCACTTTGCCCATCTTTAAAACACACTGCCCGCGATACAATGCGTATTTTCGGTCTTTCTTCAATGTACCGTCTAATGATTTAGTATACAATCTGTATACACGTTTTTCTGATCTTTCAAAGTGCTCTTTATGGGATACCGACTAACGGCCAAGTTTTATTGTACGTAAGGCTTTCTAGCATTCAACTGAAAAGCTCTTTATACGTAACTCCCACGTGAAAGTAACAGTAAGAAAAGATTTAAATATATTTTGGCTGCGATAAATTGTCCTTCATAAATCCAGCTTGCGGATGCGTAAATAATACTATTTATCGCATGTGCGAACACTGAACTCAGCTAAACAGCAGTGAAAGGGGACGTGGGACACTGACTTTTAAGGAATAGTCATTAGTACTCATTAGACATAGAAAATGTTGAAGTATACAGGGTGTTCCATAATTAAGTACATGCCTTCAAGGGGTGATAGAACTAGAAAAATAAATTGAGTTTTGTATATAAACATTTGCATTAAATTAGTTCCTAAGGGAGTTACAACCGCTTAAAATGTCTTAAGTTGCAGAAATTAAATTTTTACAAATTATTTCTTCAATAAAAAACAGAAAAAACTTTATTTCCTATTTTTATTTTTTTAGAGGACTTCCATAAATAATTCACACAATTTTAACTTTCCGGATACAACCATACTGCATAAAGAAAGAAATACAAAAAACGCATGTTTTTGGAAATGGCCGAAATACAAAACAACAAAAAAAACAGTAAATTATCAAACAGATATAGAAAATCTAAGTAGCATATATCGCAATAGTAACAATTTTTATACATCCTGTATATGTGCTAACTGCAAAACTTCTTCTCAATGGCTTTCCAATATCATGAGAATGTTTACAATAACTCTGTCACTAGGGCCATCAATATAAGTATACTATCAGCTGTTATAATTACCTACTCTTAAAAAGAAACACCAAATACTGATCATTCTCTGCCTAACTCGTCGAACTACACGTACATCACATACCTACCAAATAAAAAATTGATAAGAAACAAAATAAAACCAGCCCATACAATGAAATTAAAATAGGAAAATTATATTAGGTAAGAAAACACTTTTTTAGATATGTATTCTGTCACTAATCTAATTTATGACTTATGTAAAACCATTATTTTTAGCTTTTAACATTGAAAAAGTCCGAAAACTCGGACGAAACGTAGGATAAATTGTTTATGTACCTGGCTAGAAGTTCTCTAAAAAAATAAAAATAGGAAATAAAGTTTTTTCTGTTTTTTATTGAAGAAATAATTTGTACTTTAACAGCCAACAACTTGTAAAATATCATCTTTGAATTTTTACCATTTACTAATTTCATAATGTTACACATTTTGTAAAATGTGATAATAATAAGATGATATTATTATCTAATTATTATCTTTGAGGTAGTTACAGAGGGGTTGATGGAAAAGTTTTCGCTATAATTTTGGAGTTATTTATATTTTAATATTACAATATAGGACTTAACGCAAATGATTATATACATCTCAACATATTTTTTCTAGTTCTATTACCCCCTTGAAGGAAGGTAAGTACTTAATACGGGGCACACTGTATATTAAGAACAGAGTGGATATTATGGGGTCATTTTGTTTTTAGTGATGTTTTTTATACCGGTTATGAATTTATAAGTTTGAGTTCACCAAATATTTGTTTTACATAATACAAGCAGTTCTTACATTAGGCCATATTTTTTCCTATTTGTTCAAATTTTGTTCCATATTAATATTTTTTAAAGATTTTAATTTTACTTTCAATTTACAACTCTTATTAAAAAAACCATGCCTATTAACTCCCTTAAAGCATATTATTTAATTTAATCTTTACTACATGCCACAAACATCGCAAAACTGTTTAATTAAAATAATATATAAAGAAAGAGAACATATACTCCACTGAACCACTCTAGAACGACACAAAATTCAGATTAAATTAACATACGTATTGCAGTTCATAATTTTTATGCACAGATAACACAGGTCTACAAAAAAAAATTGTTTTTGATATAGAGACCTGACCCTACTATTCTTTAGTAAAATTTTCCGCTGAAGCCGAAAATGAAAAAAAAAAAATTTTTCGTGTGGGTTTCCCCCACACACCCCAATTCTCGCCAAACATTAAAAAAATGCAAACTGGGCGAAAATAAACCTACCAATCTTTAGTAAAATTTTCCGCTGAAGCCGAAAATGAAAAAAAATTTTTTTTCGTGTGGGTTCCCCTACACACCTCAATTCTCGCCAAACATTAAAAAAATGCAAACTGGGCGAAAAAAAAACCTACCAATCTTTAGTAAAATTTTCCGCTGAGGCCGAAAATGAAAAAAAATTTTACCATGTGGGTTCCCCAACACACCCTAATTCTCCCCAAAAATTAAAAAAATGCATAACGGGGGGAAAACACCTACCTACTTTAGTAAAGTTTTCCGCTGAAGCCGAAATACGAAAAAACAAAGCCATGGATAGACAAACTAAAAAGTAAACCTGCAGCAGGCACACTTGAACTGATGCTCAGAGATGCAAACTTTAATTTTGACGCACAAATTCAAATTTAATCTTAGATAGGCAAACTAAAACTAAACCTGAAATAGCAAAACTCAAAGTGACGTTCAGACATGCAAACTCAAACTTAGCCTTGGACAGGCAAAATCAAACTAAACCTCAGACAGGCAAACTAAACATCAAACTCATACAGGTAAAATAAACCGTGCCTCTCATCGGGCTTAAATAAAAAAAATTTCTGGGTACCAGCCCATAGGTGAAACTTGATCCCTCCAAGAGAATATAAATTGCACATTTGGAACGACCAAAAAGATCAATTAATATTCAATTGAAGCTCAAGCCCCGAAGCCAAGACAAGGCGTTCACTACCTCGGGGATAACACCTGTTAGGTCTTTGAAAAAGATCTTATCATGGAACAGATTGAAATGTGAATGGCAGTAAAGGTAAAAATGGACACATTGCATGAGATTAGAAGAATAGTTTCGCCTGTATAAGATTCAGTTTGAATTTGCCATTCCGAGGATAAAATTGAGTTTCACTGTCCGATGTTTTGAAGCCCAATTTGGATTTTTTTAATTTTGGAAGGGGGAATTAGGGTGTGTTGGGAAAACCACATGGCGCTGGCTACGATGATGATGATTATGACGGGGTCTCGTCTCGCCGACAAGACGAATCCCCAAGCTAAGGGCTGAGTCTCAACAGATCGCAGCGTGGAAACTGCTCTACCGAGTACAACACCCTGCCAGGTACGTAAGTCGTCTACAGACAATTCCGAGTTCCAACATCGAAACGTTTGTGCGACCCATGATCGGCCGTCATGACAGATCAGGTCGAACATGGCAAGGATCGATCCCACCGCCGACCGTCGATCTCGAGACGGCAAATAGGGCTAGTGCGACGACCGCGGCGAGCCGCGATCGCCTAGTAAAGTCACATTATTTTGAGCCTTTCGACTCTCGGAACTCCAAGAGATATCGTTGCCATCTTTGACTAGAAAGGATATGGTCTTAGAGGCGTTCAGGCATAATCCCACGGATGGTAGCTTCGCACCACCGCCCGCTCGAGCGAGTGCGTGAACCAAATGTCCGAACCTGCGGTTCCTCTCGTACTGAGCAGCGGAAAATTTTACTAAAATAGGTAGGTTTTTCTTCGCCCAGTTTACATTTTTTTTAATGTTAGGGAAGAATTGGGGTGTGTGGAGGGAACCCACACGATAAAATTTTTCTTTTTTTTCATTTTCGGTTTCGGAAAATTTTACTATAGAATAGTAGGGTCAGGTCTCTATAGCAACTTTTTTTTTTTGTAGACCTGTGTAATTTGATAAAAAGTAGTAAGTCATAATTATATCACAAGAACAATAACAAAGACTAATATAATTCAAACTTTTGTCAAAAAAAAAAAATCATGCCACCGATTTGCTCTATTGTAGGTCCTAATTATTATAATATTTTGCCAACAGATATAAGATCTATTATTAAAAGTAAATTATTTACAATTAAACTTAAATAATAATTAAATATAAATAGGAATGCTTTTTAAATATTTAAACAAACCATATTTAAGATAAATTAATTAAATGAAGTAGGATGACCATCTCCTTCACCAAGTTTGATAACCCTTGACCCTTGCTGTGTTATGTCAAAGATAATCTTTATTGTCAGTTATAAAATTGTTTATAACATCAGCTTTAAAAAATGAGTTACAAAATAATAGTTAAAAAAATATTTTTTTTTACTAATTGTCATTTTATACTTTATTATCAATTCGTATATATTTTAATATTAGTTTCAGTCTTAAAAAGTGAAAATTGAAACCCGACCAGTTCAAACTAAGTTCACTTAAAAAACTTTTAATGTATAAAAAAGTAATACATACAATTTTATAGCTTGTGATGAAACTTAATAATAGGTCTTTATAATACCATCCATCTTTTATTTTTCGACTTTCGGTTGAGCAAAAATTTATTCTTTCGTAAGCATCTCAAATTTCCAAAGTAAACCAATACAATATTATATACTTTCTGAAGGCAAATGGAATTACAAGTTATATTCTTTAAACTTTTTGAACAAGGCGTAATATGATCCAGCAAAAAGGTCTTGTACTTTCCAAGTATTTTCTTTACCTTACTAAATATCCTTTGCTATATAAATAAAGAAAAATAGTTATTTTGAGAGGTATACTTAGTAGAATAACAGGTTTGTTCATATTTATTTTTAAATGGTACAATTAAAAAAAAAATTATGAAAGAATTGATCAACAATTTATTACGAATAGTATTATCGCTCTAAAGTTAAATGAAGAACACGGCTAAATTAATTTTCTTTTATATTGTAAGAGGAAAAATGTTCTTAGATTAATGAATATTATAAATATTACAAGATTCATGAAACTCCATTTTCCAAAATATCAAACAATGTTAATCAAAAGTTACTTAGGATATAAAGTTTTATCAAAATTTCAAATCCGAATGTCATGTTTTTGTGTATTGAACACTAAACAGTACTTTAATCCTGGAGTGGGTTGCAACCTTTGATGTGAAGATAACACTGACGTAGTTTTTTCACGAAACACCAAAACACTATATACTGCACTCGACGCGCATTTCGCCAACCAAGTTGGCATCATCTGGAGATGATTAGAACAGTTTTAATCATCTCCAGATGATGCCAACGTAGTTGACAAAACGCGCGTCGCGTGCAGTATATACTGTTTTGGTGTTTCGTGGAAAACTACGTCAGTGTTAGTACTTTAATCGAAATGCAGAATATCTGTATATGATGCCAAATAAATTGTTTGTGCCAAATAAATTCTTGTAATATTTATTAATATGTACTTAATAAATCACGTGACACATATCGATAATAATAATTTTCTTCTTAATCAATTTTGCGTTAGACGATGACGATGCTGTTTTAAGTCACAGTGAAACATAATATGTATTAGGCATTGTGATAAATCATCAAAGAAGCCAACGCACTATATATCTATATGAGTTTGCCCAAAGAAAATTACCAACAGCTAAAAAAAGTTATTAAGTGAAAAGGGGTATAAATATCTCATATTTTATAAAAAAAACATCGGAAGCAAAAGAAGATTGTCACCAAAATTCCATAACTGTGACTGACATCAAGGTAAATGTTAAGCTACAAGACATTCATAATTATACCGTTAAAAGTATTATGAATATTGATTCAATGAATGTATCAGATGCACACGAAATTATCTTTTACGTAAAATGGAGATGTGACTACTCAGGTCAATATGATTTAAGCAAAGGACATGGCACCCGAATAAGAGGGATTCTGGGTTTCAATAGATTTTTCTGAAATTTTTTGTACAATATTATGACCTAGAATGACACTTGTATATACTGGAAATTTTTGTGAAAACAGGTCCAAAGATTCCATCTTTTGCAAAGTTTAAAAATAATATTTTTCTCTTTGGATATGAATATCCTTTTAGAAATCGATTAGTGTAAAAATTTTGAAGTATATATTTATTTAACGAAGTGTCCTATAATCAAAATATATGAGGTGCTATGATTGTTAATGATAAATACTAACTTTTAAAGTTCTAAAAAATGTATTTTAGACCCAAACTGGGTACAGCACTTGGAGCTCGTACCGAAGATCGCGGTATTTGGTCCGTTTCTCCTCCTCCTTCAAGATGATGTTTTTCTCCGCAGGTGCCGAGAACTCGATGACATACATCACCTTGAGTTGACGGTCGAGGAGGACTATGTCAGGCTTGTTGGCTTGAATTAGCCTGACCGTCGCACAGTGCTGCGAGTATATGTAAATTTGGGACAAAAATCATAACTGTTGAGATGTATGTGGTATTTATATATTTTCAACTTTATATGAGACAGTTTATCATAAAATTTGTCTTAAAATATATTAAACATTATAAACCATTTGTCTTAACATAATACAGGGTGTTGTACGAATAGTTTAATTTAAAATAAAAGTCCAGTGATAAATAAATATTTATTTATTTATTTATTTATTTGCATACACTGATCAACAGGTAAACCCATTTCTAGAGCAGGAAAATACACAAAACAAAAAATACAATACAGTATAAGTATATAGAAAAGATATTTAAAAAGAAAAACAAAATATTGTATAAAAATAACAATAAAACATTGTATAAAAATAACAATAAAATAATGTCAGACAGTTTAAGACGGAAAAAGAAAAAAAGAGAAACTAAGACTTAGTTATTATAATATTTTTTAATAAAATTAAGGGTGCAATGAAAAATATCGAACTGTCCACAGTTGTTGTAATTGTTGCACATAGTAAATAGAGGTGAGAATCTAAGAATATTTGAGTGCGAAAATGAGAGGTAAAAAAGTTTGTGTTCTCCGAAAATATACACTAGGCACATGAAAATTTAATTTCCCTAATAATTCTTGGCAGTCAATTTGATTGTATAAGATTTTTTATAGAAATACTTGAGAAAAATATTCGCGTCTATTTTCAAGAGATGTCATGGAAAACTTAGTCAAGAACTCTTGTTGGGGAACACCGATAGACGGGTGGTATGCTCCCTCGACTTAAGCCATAATAGTTTTAAGAATCGTCTTTGCACTTTCTCCAAAGAGTCTACGTGATTTCTGTAGTGAGGGTTCCAAACAAGAGACGCATAATCAAGTTTACACCTAACAAAAGCAAAGTATAAAGTTTTAAGTGTACTGATATTCGAGAAGTCTCTGCTAGTTCTAATTAGGAACCCAAGAATTTTAAGAGATTGAGTCACTAAATTATTTACGCCAAGGTCAGCAAGAGTAGAAGGTCGTTGAAGGACTGCGTTGTCAATACTGTAATTAAACATAACAGCCTCGGATTTAGTTGTGTAGGTCATAACGTTACACTTAGACACATTCAGATTTAAATTGTTTTCAACGCACCAATTAAATAAGTTAGAAACGCTGTTTTGCAGAAAAACGCAGTCCTCCAAACAAGAAATTACTTTAAAAATTTTGACATCATCAGCGTAAAGTAGACAGGACACATCAATAACATTCACAATATCGTTAATGAATATGTTGAACAACAGGAGACCGAGAATTAACCCCTGTGGGACTCCGGATCCAGCAATATATTCGACAGACTGGAAACCATTATACGCAACATATTGCCTTCTATCCGAAAGATAAGCATGACAAAATAATAACAGACGGCGAAAAACCAAAAACAGACATTTTGTTTAGCAGTATGGAGTGATCCAGTCGGTCAAATGTTTTCGAGAGATATATTACGTCAAGTTGCCTGCGTTGATCAATGGCTTCAGAAATAGACTGAGTTATGCAACAGATTAGAGGTGGTAGAACGTCCTTTCATAAAACCATGTTGGTACACCGATATTTGGTTGCTAACGCTATAGTAAATGTTATCATGGAGTAAAATTTCAAGGGCCTTTGAAAAATTACATATGATAGATATTGGTCTAAAGTTGCTAATATCATGTTTATCACACTTCTTAAAAACCGGACACACTTTTGACATTTCCAGATTTCAGAGAGGCAACAGTTTGTAACACATAGATTAAATAAAAACGTAAGCGGGTGTGCAAAAATACTAGCACTGTCTTTATATGTTTAAAAGAACAAATAGTTGTGGTTTATTACCATTCATTTAAATGTATTTGTATGAGGAATATATATATATATATATATATATATATATATATATATATATATATATATAAAGCTTTTCTGAAATTTTAGCCTGGGCTTCACGTCTGTCACTGGAAATCCAAGTATTCAACAGGTCACCATTTTTAATTGACAACGCGATATCTAATAACAAAAATTGTGATTTGGCGCTCACCTGCGTTCAGTAAATTATATATCAGTAACAAGAGGAAACTTCAAACTATCAAACCGTGTTAAATATGAAATAAGCATTTTTAAGCTTTTTGAGAAAATGCATCGTGAAGTTTAAAAACATTATAATTTGTCCCAGTATATAGGCAATTGTCGTAAACCACAGTTTTGATATGTTGTTTCCACTTTCTACTATTTTAAAAGTTGTATAAGGATTCATACCTTTACAAGTAAGTGCCATTTTCAACAACAACAGCCTCTAAACCTGAACGCATACACCTTTTTAACTTATGCATACAACTACCGTATCGCAACAGGTCTTAACACGCAGCATTAGACACGTGAGTAGTGGGGGCGGTAGTGATATACCTACATTGTAATTGGTCGTAATGTCTACATTAACTGTCACTCTTCACTTGCGCCTACTTAGATTTCCTTTATCAAGCAAGTCGAAATTCGAATATTGTCTTATATTCACAGCACTGTGCGTCGGGAAAGAGTAGTTCCAGTAAATCCGGCATTTTTTCTTTCTCGACAACGGACTCAATATCTCCGGGGACGTAAGGCAGTACTGGTGTCTAGTCTACCCCGTACGAGTGCCTTAGATGATAGTATAGCACTCGTAACGTCGCGTTATGTCAGTGGGTGCAGGCCGAAATCGCGTATATGGGCCATGCAGATAGTAAGTGCATGAGCGATTCCGGCGCCTGATGGCAGGTCCTGCAGTTGATATCAGGAACCTCTACACGCCACACGCGGCTACGGTAAACCGAGATGTAGATAACACCATCTTGGCAGGTCATAATGAATCCCTCGGTCTCTAACTTAAGCCCGGCTGACCTTAAAAAGGCGAATGTCAGCCTTATTAATTATTATTATTATTTGTATTATTAACAATTGTATTATTATTGTTGTCATCATTATTTTTATTTTCTCAATATTTTAATCAATAGTTTGCATCTAAAATACATTTTTTAGAACTTTAAAAGTTAGTATTTATCATTAATAATCATAGCACCTCGTATATTTTGATTATAGGATACTTCGTTATATAAATACATATTTCAAAATCCTTACACTAATCGATTTTTGAAAGGATATTCATATCCAAAGAGAAAAATAATATTTTTAAACTTTGCAAAAGAAGGAATCTTCGGACCTGTTTTCTGGTACACCCTGTAGGCTCACAAAAATTTCCCGCATATACAAGAGTCATACTGGGTCATAATATATTGTACAAAAAATTTCAGAAAAATCTACTAAAATCCAGGATCCCTCTTGTTCGGATGCCATCATGTACTTTTATCTAACGAAAAAAAGTCAATTTTTGAGGCAAATATTTTTATTGTTTCAATAGTAACTTTAATAGTAATCATCGGTTTTCAAAACAAAAGCGTAATTAGGGAAAATAAAACTACATCTTCAAGTAGATATTGTAGTCCGATTTCCAATAAATTTGCTATAGAAACTCCAACTAAAGTAAAATACGTGATTTTAGAGATAGAAAACACAATGTCTAATCTCCTCACAGACTTAGTAATTTGTAAAGAGAAAACTGTTTGTGTGAAATGCGAAATGATTTTAACTAAATATAATAGATGGTAAACTAACTCAAGTTTAGTCAGATACCCCGTCTTTTTCAGTATGTCCATTTTGTCTCGCAAAGTCTACTGCAATGAAAATAAAAAAAACAGTACAGAGAACAAACCACTAGATTTTGTCTCTACACTTTGCAAGCGTGGATATGAACATATCCGTTATGTGTTGTAATTGTTTATTGATCAACTAACAGTAATAACATTTTTGTATCATTAAAATAATGAACCTTTTTTTATACATAAAATCCGAATGATGCGAGACAAACTTTTATGAGTTTCCGGTCGCAAGTAACAAAAAATTGTTCGTTTATTACAAATATACTTATTATGATTACTTCTATCCATTGCCAATTCCAAACTCAATCTTCACAGCGTTTTATTGCAAAATATAATAGAATATAAACTTTCGTATACCACTACTTAATTAACAATCTGGATAACACTTAATAAAAGATAAGTTTACAACAAAGAACTACAAGTAATTTGAACTAATGTACTTTGAGAAGGTGTAATCGTAGAGAGGAAACAGGAAATTAAATGCAACGTAACCTCTTTGTCAGTATATAGTTAGTTGCACTTCCTATAATTGTAAACAAAGGATTAAGAGAATGTGAATTAGTTCTTATTTTTTATCTTGACACATCTTTAATTTTCTTTAAAAAATGTGATATAAAAGTTATAAATAATACAAAAGAAATTGTTATAACCAATTGGCAAGTGTTTTTATCGATTGAACAGAGTATTTATGAATATCAAGTAAATTATATTGGAATTTAGATTGTGAACATATCAACTAACAAATTTTCTTTTCGCAGTCAAAACTATAGTTTCATTATATGCAATTTAGCTACGCAACCTGATTTTCCCGCTGTTTGCTATTAATAGCCAAAATGGTAGAATGACTTAAAACACGATTTTGATTTTTTAGGGATATGTATCTCAAAAACAGCATCGGTGTGGCTGCATATAAAATAATTTGAGAGAATTTATGGAATGCAAAATATTGTAGTTCCATCAAATGATGTGATTTCGAAATTAGTTACAGGCTACGACCACAGTTCTGAGAAAAATTTCATTCGAAATGAGTATAGGGGCTCGAAACATCATAAATCTGTGATACGTATAAATGGGAGAAGATAACTATCAAAACAACTTTACAAATAACTGTAATATTGAAAATATCCAAACTAAAATTTCTGATGGCTTTCGATTTTATTCCAGTTTGTCTAAACATTCTTTATTGATATCTTCGGCAAATTTGCATATTTCTGTACGTATAAGCTTTCCTTTTATGCAGAAGCAATTTCGTGACAACTTTCTTTATAGATAAAAAAAACAGTGTGTTTTGCAGGATTGTGCTATCGTGTTTTGGGCGAGGGTATTTCAGATGTAGGGTATTTGACTGTCGTCATACCTAACTTTGAAAGTGGGCGCGTTTTATGTGAAACAACACTGCATCTGTTGTTGGTGGAAGTGCCTGTGAAGATTTCCCCCTTTGGCCATCGGTTCATCTACACCAAGATTTTGTAAGAGGTGGAGGTCGGTTAAAAACATTTTCCAGGCATATATTTTGCCAATCCCTGAGTATATGAGGTGGAATAGCAAAAATACTCAATTACTAAAAGCAAGTTTCTTCCTGATATAATGAATAGGAACGCATTTCCTTTGTTTTGTGTTGCCTGCTCTCAACCACAACTGATTGTATCACATTTTATGGAATAACGTTGGTAATAATATCAAGACGTCTGTGCCACGTGCTGATACAACAACAGTATTAGCATTAGCATAGAAGTAGTGAAGAACAATTCGAGTGTGAATTGCTTGAAGCCCCTCAATATCTAAGTTGAGATTGTTGCACCATCTGCTCTTTGAAACCCGCCTGCAAATATGATAGTTATGTCTGCTGAACTATTAGGTTTTATCTGATTAGTAGAGTTGGCATTTCGATCCGCAAATCATGGGCGGTGCCAGGTAGAGAAATACCCAGTACGTAAGCGAGACTTGTTTACTATTTTAGTCTACTGTTATGCGACGAGGTGTCAATAACGTAATTTATTTCGCTCCGTTGTATTGTTGATAATTTTATTTTTTGTATTTTATTCTTGATATTAATTTAATAATAAAGTATGTCAGACCTGTCCAATGGTAAAAAAACGGCTATACGCTGACAATTTATCAGCGAATTCCCGGATTTATTCTACAATGGTGCTATAATAATTTGTAAGGTGTGCGAGACTGACTTGATGTGCTGGGAAAAATTTGATATTAACCGTCACGTAAATTCTGTGCAACGTAAAACTAAAAAAAATGGCGTGCCTTCGACAACACAGTTTATGTTCGATTACTGTTAATGCTGATTGCCTGTGATGTTCTGCTGCAGATACTCGATAAACAACAATTTCAGGAGTTCTGGAATAAATACAATCCCAAGGTGACGTTACCAAGTCGCACAACGTTGCGTAACTAAGTACAACTGTAAGCGAAGACATTGTAAATAAGATCAAATGTATACTAAAAAATACACGGCTCTGGTTATGTGTTGACGAGACGACAGATTGTAAAAAAATTCTATTGTAAATGTTATAGTACGTGTACTAGACCCTTTTAAACCAACATTTCCACTGTTACTAGCCAGCAAAAGACTAACTGAGTATACTGGCCAAACAATTACGTGGGTGGTGCTGGAGACGCTAGAAAAATTTGACCTGTCAAAAAGTCAATTGTTGATGTTTGTGACCGATGGTGCCGCAATAATGTATTTAGTAGGCCGTTTTCTTCAAGAACACAGTTGTAGGTTAGTACATGTTACGTGTAAAGTACATGCTTTACACCTTGTGGCAGAAACTATTCGAAAAGGTTTTCCAGAGGTAGATGCATTAATAGCAAATACAAAAAAAAAGTGTTTCCTAAATCTTCTAAACGTTTCCGTGCATTTCATAGCAAGTGTCCCGGTATTCCCGAACCACCACAGCTGATTCTTACACGTTGGGGAACATGGTTGGAGGCAGCATTTTATTATGCTGAATATTTACAACAAATAAAAGCTGTGATACTACAATTCAATCCAGACGAGGCTGCAGCTCTTAAGGAAAGCCAAACAAAATTCGAAGATGTTTCTGTTGAAACAGCTTTAAAAACTATTCACAAGAACTATAAAGGATTACATGACGCCATACAAAACTTACAAAATAGTGCATTGTCGTTAGCGGAGTCACTGCAAATAGTGGACGAAGTAAATCGACTGCTACACTCTATAGGTGACGAAAAAATCAGCCCGTTGGAGAAAAGTTCGCACGTGTGGAAGCAAGACACCGGTTTTACCAGATTAAGACAAATTTGTGATGGTACTGATGGTGCATCTGCTGATCCGTTAAGTAAGTTCAAAGACTATTTAAAGTATGCTTGTATTATATCAATAGATGTCGAACGGTCGTTCTCAAAATATAAGCGTATTTTTTCACCACGTCGAACATTACTCTCGGAGACAGCCATAGAAACATATATGACGCTGCAAAGTTTTTACACATCTTTTCTAGTTTGTGATAACCAAGCTAGTTAGGACGGTAAGTTGTGCATACATTGTTATGAATTGTAACAGTTTATTTCTTTTATTACTAGTTAATTTCTTTTTTTACACTTATTATGGTGCGTAAGCCTATGTCCTGCGGCTCATTTTGCCAACTCTACTGGTTATTCAAGAAATACACAGCAAAGTTAGCTTTTCTACTACTAGAAAGTCGCTAAATTTAATAGTAGACAACACAGATTTATTTTCTACAACTCTCTTTGTTAAAGGAAGTAATTTCAACCACTTTAAAAAGTTCCATAAAGAGGTGTTGGTATGGGGGCAGACACTCTACTTCCGTCTTAAATCGTCACTACATATACTATACTTTTATCACCTAAGCGCCAGTCACATTAAGTTACTGCGTCTGTTTTTTGAATTATTCGAGAAATTTCTGCAAGTTTATATATCCTCCAATTTGTATTTCGTTTTTAGATTGCAAAAAACTAAAAACCGAACTTGGCAACAGCAATATTCATATTCAGCATCTCAAAATCTAGAAAGAACATGGAGTATGTTTCTAGATTTTATGCCTAACGTTCGATTTAGAAGATATTTGAAAATACAAACTAATCTTATTCCTTTCATATTGACAGAGATGGCAAACGTTGGATCCTTTGTTGGTTCTTGGTTGCTTGTGGTGGTTTGACTGACACTGTGGCTGCTGAGCGAATAAAAAAATTGATGTCAATATGACGATGTTGCACATATGTAAATCGTTTTGAGTTAAATGTGCGTTATTTACGTTAACAGTTTCAAGTAGTTCGCTTAGTAGACGTATTCCTCCTCTTGGGTACATTAGTCTTTGTATGTGGCTAATCTAAGTCGCGGTATTTCTAAATTTTTATAGAAATTTATTACTAAATGGTCTTCTGCAGCAAATGCATTAATTGAATTTCATGTGTATTTAGTTAAAATTATACAAACTATGATTGGTGGGAGTCAAACTTCATTTACAATGTACATAGCATACATAGTAACTAGTATTATTGAATTTAATGTAAACACAGCGTTTGATAGATCAGTATCTCTCAAACTGATTTGTTTCATGTACACGTTCTGTTTATAACAGTTGTTTTCATAAATCATATTTGATAACGGAAACGACGCATTTTAGAATAGTATTTGGTGTGGACATATGTTGCAGGAATATATTGTATTGAATTGTAATTCAATACATATGTAGGTACGTGCAGTTTGGCATTAAATTGCCATTTTGGTACTATAAATCTCTCTAAAATACAAAACGAAAGGTAATAAAGTGATGTTTTAATTCAGTAATTTTTAATTCAATTAGCAATTTGAAATTAATGTACCTATTTGTACCTCGGAATATGGAGCAAAGTTTTGAATCAATCAATTTGATTACTAGGAATAATGACATAATGTATACACAAAAATGGGAGAATGCATGGGAGAGGCTAGTAGAAAACCATACACATCCAAATTTACTAATATTTACTAATACTCTAGGGCGATATTCAAGTGCAAATTTCAAATTCATATTCTCTTATTAATTACAACAAGTTCTATATTATTTCATTATTTGAAACATATCACTAAACATAAGTTCGTGCTTGTCTTATGATATCATATTATAGCATTAATTTAACAGTCAGTTAACATACACATTAAATTTCACATGTAATAAGTAAAAATATTTATCAGGAAAAATATAATTTTTGATTCTTATAAGTATTATGTATTAGTTTTTTCTTAGGTTTCCTTTTTCTTTTTTTGTTCTTTTTCTTTTTTCGTTTGTTTCTGTCTGAAGAGAAGAAATAAAAATTTATCACATGCTTAAAACTAAATTTACATGAAAATTCTTGGTTTAAGTAAATCGTAATTGTTTAGAATTAATTCTTTAGTTATATTATTAAATTTATTTTTATTTTGGATATTTTATGAATAGGGAGTTTATTGTATAATACTGGACAAATAACAAAATAATTTGTTATATTTTGGGGTCATTATATTTTCTGATTTATTTGTATGAAATTATGAGAACTCGTTTCGTATTGTAACGGAGTGTTCTCAGGATCTAAAATGGGGTTGGCTAGCGTTAAGAAAAGAAACCAGCAAAACTTCAAAATGACTTTATTTGTTCTTGCACCCTGCTGGTAAACCGACGTACATCTAAACTCCAGGCTCTAATACATTTATTTAACATGAAACTTATTATAAAGCCCCACGTTGGGCGCCAAAAACGGAATGGAGTGTTCTCAGGATCTAAAATGGGGTTGGCTAGCGTTAAGAAAAAAAACCAGCAAAACTTCAAAATGACTTTATTTGTTCTTGCACCCTGCTGGTAAACCGACCTACATCTAAAAATACAAATTAAACAATATAAAAGTATAACATAGATTCACAAGTTAAAATCTTTAACTGGAGGACAAAAAAAATGTGACAATTGCAAAAATTAAGTTAATCTAAAAACACGTGTCGCGAAAAAAATAGGGAACAACTGGCTAAAATACAACAGACTTGAAATTTATAACTTACCTAAACTCCAGGCTCTAATACATTTATTTAACACAAAACTTATTATAAAGCCCCTTGGCAGTTCTATATGCGTCAAATAGCAGCACAGAAAATAAGTTTTAACTCCAATTATTATCCTCCCGGAAAAGGAAAAACCACCACAGCGCCAACACCGTACGAGTGGTAAATTAAAAAATCGGGTATGATTGGTTGCCTGCAGTTCAGGACAAAATTGAAATTAAATTAATGAAAATATTATTTAATTAAAAGTATGACATTCTGTTACAGTATTTATTGTCCATTAATATGGATATATTTTATAACCGATGTAATATTCATTACTGTACTTCTTGATACAGAAGATAAATGGAATAATGTCTGTTCTCTTATACATAATTTTTAAAATATAATTTTGAATGACTAAGTGGTTTCAGAAATGTTTGGCATGTTTCTCCCCAACATATGATTGGGTAACTTAGCAGAGATTGTACAATGGAATAATAAATGGATTTTATATTATTTATATCAAAAATATTACTTATTTCGTAAAATTTATAAATGTTTTCTAATTAAATTTTTTTTATGTACTTTTGAATTATCATATTAATTTCGTTAAAACATGGACAATTTTCAAAAAAGGAGACAGTTATAGAAAATATCAACTATTTCCAGTAGTTTCAATAACCAAACTATTTGTAGAGCGGGAAGAGAAAATATGTAAAATGTCACATAAAGTAATTATGGACAATGATTGAAATTCTGTCAAATTATTTTGTAATAAGTAGCAATTGTCAAATTTTTTAAAAAGTAGTAATTGCTTCTCCACATGGGACATTCAATTAAGAATCTTTTCCTATGGTTATAATTCTGTTATATATAAGATCCGTTGGCCCTTGAGGTAGGAAGTTTATTAGTAACATTATTATCTTAATATGTTCTTAATTCTATTAAACATCAGAAATTATTTTAAAAACTATGTCTCTAAATTTGTGATGTCTCGTGTGTGAGATTTTACATCTGACCACTCAGTTTGTTTAATTAATTGACTGTCAATTCTAAACTGCTCTCCTGAATTTGTTAGTTCTCTTCAAATTGAGTTATGTGACTGGATAGCTGGAAACAGAACAAAAGTGGAGTACCTTATTTTTCCTTTTTTATTAGAACTGAGAGAAAACGTGATCTATCTTGAAAGTGTTTGACAAATAGGAATTGTTTTTCTATTTGCTTTTTGTTTTATCTCGTCTGGGGCTTTTATGTTTAGGATAATTCTTTTTTGCAGTTGTAAAGATAAAACGATTCAGAAAGAGAATGAATACTGAATAGGGTTGATACCATTTTTAAGCATATTTGTGTTATGATAGGAATACATGTTTCAAAATAAGAAGTATTATATACCCTTATACAGGGTGGACCATCGAAAACAATCCGCGCGGGTTTATGCCACTGTGACTCAAATTTAGACAAAAAAGCTTGAAGAGGTCGATTTAACAGGCTGGTATACTGTTGCCAGCCATAAACCTGTTTTGAGATTACTAGCGCTCGTCAGTAGACATAAGCAAAACAATGCACCTGCCAACAAAGTGAGTCGAGTTCTAAGATAATATGAGAATCAAGATAGCAATTTGAAACCTTAAAACATGTCTCCCTCTAGTGACAGCTTGTTGTAATCAACTTGGTGATGCACGGACATGGCAACTATAAAAATCAAAAGTATTAATAGAGGTAAATGTAAATGGACAATAGTAAAAATTATTAATCCAATGTTTTTAATACCCTATAAATAATATTACAAACGTAGGGTACATTTGCATTGTTAATGAATCTCATCATTGTACAAATGCAGAGTAGTGATTATCACAAGCAACTACTAAAGCACTGTTCCCAATTATTAAATAATTACTCAAGCAGAACTCCTTTGCAGGCTGGTTACATTATTACCATCCGTAGACTGATTTCGAGTACTTAAGTTAATTGGAACCTCTGATGTAAAGACACTGACGTAATTTTCCACAAAACACCAAAGCATCATATACTGCACTCGACGCGCATTTCACAAACCAAGTTGGCACCATCTGGAGATGATTAAAACTAACCTTATGCTATCGAGTTTAATGTATGGAGAAATAATTCTATATCCATGATATGATGCAAGCCAACTAGGGAGCTGTACTATAAATATTGTTGTTTTCTTCATCCCTGCCACTGAGATTCCCCGACGGGTCCAATTATTCCCCGAAAAATCTATTCATATTCTATCCTGTACCTACCTGAACAGTGTGGTCTGTGATTCTCATTTCATATCCTGTATTCGTTTAGTAAATAGGAGGCATCATGACAGGGCATTTAGTGTTATATTTGTTTGTGGTTACTGCATGTACTACGTTTTGGCACTTAAAACGTATCGTGTTCTGTGTGGTTCAGAAGAGATTAGTGAGTTATTATTTCAATTTCGTTGGTAAATTAAAATTATTAAGTATGTAGAACTTGACTTGGAATATACATTTATTAGATTCAGAAATTATGCAAATACATTTTTCCTTGTTTTCCTTTATTATTATAAGCATTTTGATAAGAAGCTTTTTCAATATTTAGGTAATAATTAGCATATAGGCAAATAAATCATGTGATAGGATAGGTTATGTTTATAGATAGACAGATAGATAGATAGATAGATAGATAGATAGATAGGTAGATAGATCTTTATTGGTCATATATGCCCAATTGTGTTTTAACAAGTCAGTCATAAAAATATAATAAAAATATTATAAAATCAGTCTAAAAACTAAAAGGTCGTCATAGATAAAATAACAATAAAAAAAATAAATATAAACAAACACAATGTAAAGAACTGTTACATAAAGACAAACAGGAATGTAAATAAAACATTAAACATATATAATAAAAACATAAAGAGAATCATAATTTTATATGGGAAAAGTCAGTTAATAAGAATCCGTTAAAATCGTAGAATGCATTTGCTAGCAAAAACCGTTTAAATACAAATTTATATCGTTTGCGTTAAAGTTCCTGGATGGCCTTCGGCAGCACATTGAAAAACTTTATTGCATAATAGCCTGCCCCATTCCTAGTCTTCGTTAACCGCAAAAACTTTAAATTAAAATTATATTTATTGCATGTTGAACAGGAATGAATTGTTTTATTTTAGCATATTTATATTCTAGCAGTTGTCTGCACTGAAAAATACATGAGGAAGTGGGGGTCTTGCTCCTGTTACAGTGTCTAGGACGATCGCCAAACAGTACCGTTTTAGGCTAGACTTAGACCTAATGCTAATTTATGTACGCGTATCTATCACCTTGCGGTGATTTTACACATATTCGTACAGAATATTTTTACTGGCCGTGTTTACTCCGTTTGTACTTAACGGGAACAGTGTCCTTTCTTCAATAACGTACTCATCTTAAGTTTACTGTGTTATCGAAGTGTAAACTACACATTTTTGTTATTCATTAAACTTGTTGTTTTGCTATTACTTTCGGCGTATTTCTTTAACATCATAATTTATCACCTGTTCATAGTCATTACCAGCTTTAAGTATTTTGATCAGTGAACCAGCGACCTATTACATTTTGATGTCAATGCCGCAACAACTGTTTCATTAACACATCCTTTAAATGAGCTGTCCAGAAGAAGCTAAAAGCAGAAACACGTATCTGCAGATGTTTTAAAGTTTTTAAAGTGATTGTTCAACTGTTCAACTTTTGTTTTATTTATTTTTGGTTTTACTGAACAGAATAGCTGAAATTAAAAATAACGTTATTGAGTCAGTCACACTGAACATAATGTGCACATTATCTTTTTTGTAATCCAAGTTTCAGCGTTTTGGCAAATAGCCAGGAAAATAATTGTTTAAAAAGTAATACATTGTTCTTATATATAAGTTTTGTAAAAGTAGTAAATAATAATTGGCAAAAAATTTTTCAGCGTTATTATTTTTTTCATTCCACTCTATTAGTCGAGGAAATAAAGCACTGAACCTCAAAAATTTCCGCAGCAAGACGGATTTTAATGCGGATTTTTGCATTTGATTCGTGAGAGCATCAGGAAATTTTGTGAACTAATCTGATGAATAGCAAATGAAAAATTGCATATTTGCATTGTAAAAATGCATTGTTCAAAGTGCATTTAGAATAATTAATTTGCAACTCGGTAAAAATTGATTGAAATGAGTCCAAATTTGTTACTCGGGGGTTTTCGGGGTCGCTGAACACGAATATCACGGTGGCAACGACCTCCGAGATACCTGGAGCCCAGGGTGGACCTCATCTCCTGGAACTTCTTGTGAATTTTTAATATATTTAGTTGAAATTCGTTACTCGGGGGTTTTCGGGGTCGCTGAATACGAATATCACGGCGGCAACGTTCTCCGAGGTACCTGGAGTCCAAAGTGGACCTCTTCTCCTGGAATTACCTTGAGTATAGCATCATTTTTATACGAATTTGCATATATTACTCAAAATTATTTATTTGTATATTATAATGAAGATGTAAATTCAAACAATATTTTTCAAAAATAATTTCTGAAAACTCCAATTGTATTTGTAATGTTTTATTGTTTAAAAAAATACCACAAACTTATACAATGAAAAATATTTATTGTTTATTTACACATTGAAGTTTTCTTCTTTATTCTCTTCATCTGCAAATCCAATTCCAACCGATAATTGTTCTTCTTCTAAATAATGTTCTACATTAGAACAATTGCAGCCAGCACATTCTTTGCAAGCAGCATTGCAGATTAATCCATGCTTTCTGCATCCACATGAATTTAAATAAATAATTTAGAGTAACATATTCAAATTCGTTTAAAAATGATGCTATACTCAATATAATTCCAGGAGATGAGGTAGATAGTGTCCACCCTGGGCTCCAGGTACCTCGGAGGTCGTTGCCGCCGTGATATTCGTATTCAGCGACCCCGAAAACCCCCGAGTAACAAAATTGGACTCATTTCAATCAATTTTTACCGAGTTGTAAATTAATTATTCTAAATGCACTTTGATCAATGCATTTTTACAATGCAAATATGCAATTTTTCATTTCCTATTCATCAGATTAGTTCACAAAATTTCCTGATGCTCTCACGAATCGAATGCAAAAAACCGCATTAAAATCCGTCTTGCTGCGGAAATTTCGGAGGTTAAGCCGTTTTTAGTGCTTTATTTCCTCGGCTATATAATTTAAGTTCTAAAAAGTAATTGTTTCTTTCAACCTCATGAATTTAATTTATATTCCTCTAACTTACACAGAGAAAAAAGTATATAAATATTTTAAAATATTGTATTACTCGAGACAGTGCAATAATTTGAGAAGAGTAAATACATAAAATTTTTATGAGTAAGGTAATGTTCATCTAGAAACGAAAATCACATATCTGATATGTATTATTTATAACACTTCGTGCTATTTTAAAATAGAAACGATTCTTTTGGATACGAAACATAAAGTCGAGGTGTAGATGGATCCCCAGTGTCTCTCCTTTTACTTAGTATTCAACAACTGCAACTTCTTCTCGAAATAATTTACAGAATTTCACTCATGCATAGAAAATTCACTATTTTGTACGTTCCTCTTTGGCAGGCAATAAAGCTCTACAAGCTTCTTATGTACGAGAAAAAAATTATCAAATTCACTAACAAATAAAAGAAGTTATTAAGATATATTCATCTTAAATGGGACACTGTGTACATACATGAATGGAATTATGAAAAATCTAATAAGTTTTAGTCAAAATTTTTAGATTGACACATAATTAACAAATGAATAAATAAGTATGTTACATTAACTTCTAAAAAATAAATTAAAACAATTTTCAATCCAACCATATTTTTAATATTTCAACGAATTTTCAGAAACTATAATAGTTATTATTAATTACAGCACATAAACATAAATTTACTGTATACCTTTCTCTGAATTTCATGTTCATTTCTAGCTACCCTTTAAAATAGACATCGTTAGTAATAAATGAGAGCTAATAATCTGATCTAAGTAAGCGATGTATAAACTGACTGGAAACAAAAGCATTTCCATGAATGACAGGCACCAATGGGTTAAATCATAATGTCTCTTCATAAACCACAACAATGTTAGCGGCTTTGTCTTTAAATGACATAAAAAGATCCGTTCAAAACAAATTAATGATAGCAATTATTATGAATAAACAAGTTTATATTCGAAGAAAGGTATATACAAGGTTTAATTACTTCTTTGAAACGCATTTTAAAATAAAAGGTAACATGTAAAACATTGGTCTGTAGTCGCAGTTTAAGTCAAATTCTGATCACAGTTACACTCAAAAATTTTGTGCTTTTGCGTCTTATTTCTGTTTAGATTTTATGCAAAACGATTATTTCTCTGAATTTTTATATCTGTATTAGATTGACCTACTTTGTATTATTGATATGTAGACTTAAGGGGTTAGAAAGTAGCCATATTTTCAACTATACCATTCTCTCTGGTATGTTGTATATTTCTGGAAAGTTTACGCCACTGATTAGACTAGCTGCATATGAGATAACACTAGCATCTGTTAATATCTCCAATTCCAATTTAAATTTGTTTGCCTATTTGTTTATAAATCTATTTTAGGAACTAAAGTGTGTCATATATATTATATACAAAAAAAACATAAAAACCTATATCCATTTGATATAACATTGGAAAGAAAATGGGTCACAAGACAGTGCCCTGCATTACCCCCTTTGAGTTCGAGATTCACTTAATAATTCTCCAATGTTTCCTTTATGTGTGCTTTAGTGAATCATACAGGGTGACCTATGCTATGCACAGAAAGTTAAGGATGTTGGAAAAATCACACTTGCAATCTCTGCAAACATGTTTTCCGTGTGTATACTTCTGCATGGATTTTAGATGTCCAGATTAAAAAATGGTTGATTGCATCCAAGTGTCTGAAACGTATTCTGATGAGTTTTTGAACAAATATGGAAGTAATGCGTCGTTATTACAACCTAATGTCAATAGAGCAATTGGTATGCTCCAAGCTAGTTTGCGTCAAGTCGATGTTGCTACAGAATAAGGAGTAAGCCAAAGCATCATTAGTAGGCTTTAGAATCGGATTTTGGAAACTGATTCTGTACGAGAACGACCCAGAGGTGGTCGACCCGGTAAACATTAACAAACATATCTAACCATTTTTGTAATATCTTTTGTTAATGGATCAAGAAAACAGACAAAAGTTTAGCACAAAATGGCAATTTAATTATTCGTAGTATTTAACAACAATATGCATTCTTGTAAAATTTTGCATAAACAGAGTATATCGGTACTTCAATTCATTAATTACATTTCTAGTTTTACTAACAGTATCAAAAGGTTTGTTGGACATTGTTAATGTACAAAATTAAAATCAAATTTATTTGAATTAGTTACTGTTATTGGTACTGTAATATTGTATAATTAACATTTTAATTCAGTTTACTTAATGCAATAGTTACCTACTATACAATAGGTAATTATTGTGTAAAATGTAATCACGTATATTCCAATATTCATGTAGTAAATGAGGATGAGGGTAATGTTTGCGTACAAATGTTCAGCAATGAAATCGATTCAGGACTTTCTTTTACCTTATTAAAACTACAGATTGTAGTTGGTATTTTCATGACCCTATTGATATCACGAATTAATTTCTTTCCAGTAATTGAAACACAGTGATATGGAGATAGCTATCGTACAGTTAGTTAAGCCAACAAATAAAACTATTGACGTTTCCTTTTTTTGTCATTATATAGTCTTGCGAAATTGTCGTTAATAAGTAACCTCCTAACTTTTCGTCCTCTAGTGATGGCAATATTATTCTTAGCTTCATGTCCTTCACTTTTATCGTCATCTTATTCTAAATTCTCAAATTATTCTTCCGAAGAACTGTCGTTCATGTCAACAGAAATATTGTGTACAATAGCTGTTGCAACTATAATATTCATCCTGTAGGTAATTCTAGTTCTATTCCTAAACATCACCTATCCAAATGATTGATGCATTATACAGTGTGTCCGTAAAGTATGGAATAAATTCATCATTCTTTAAACCAAAAATATTTCAAGTTCTCGGACCATCGATTTTTAATTTCAATTGCGCACCTTATCTTTTCCGTTATGACGACATTGATATTTTTTCAAATAGAACATCCTGCATATTTCTCCATTTTTGGATTCTGCTTCACCAGCTGGTTCCAAATATTTATCACCCTTAGGGTCTAAAATTGATACGTTGAGAGATTAAAAACAAAACAAGTAAAAAAAAAAAGTAAAATAAACACGTTTTTTTACTAATTTTTGAAGTAGGCTAGTTTTTGTTTGTTTTTTTCTTGTTTTATCATTATCGTCTTTGACAGTGAATCAACCACTTAATAATACTTTACCCCAGTGGTGGTTTCTCAATAATTGTTGGAGTGATCCAATTCGAGTTTCCGAACTTTTATTTAAGAAAAAACACACGAAATGTAATATTATCTTATTGACTTTTGTAGTAATCAAATATATGGTATAATTCATTAATTATGAAAAATGATGTCAGTCAAATGGCCGCCTCTGGACCTTCTGCAGCAGTTGATTCGATCGAGGTAATTTTCGATGACTTTTTCGTAAGTTTCGGGGTTATCTCGGCTATAACTTGGCGGATGTTGGTTTTTAAGTGCTCCAATGTTGCAGGTTTGTTGGCATAGACGCGACTCTTAAGAAAACCCCACAAAAAAAATCCAACGGCGTTAAATCGCAGGATCTTGGTGGCCAGTTGAACGTCACCGTGAAGTGAAATAATGCGACCCATGAACTTTCCTCGCAATACATTTAACGTTGCACGCGATGTGTGGCAAGTGGCACCGTCTTGCTGAAACCACATGTCTGCCACATCAATATCTTCGATTTCGTGTCAAAAATAATCGGTTATCATGCGCCTATAGCGCTCGCCGTTTACTGTTACTGTCTGGCCTTCATCGTCTTTAAAAAAGTAAGGTCCAATTACGCCGCCTGACCACAATGCGCACCACACTGTTATTTTTTGGGCATGCAATGGTGTCTCGTGTATCACGTGAGGATTTTCTTCGCCCCATATGCGGCAATTTTGTTTATTTACACATCCAGAGAGTTGGAAATGTGCCTCATCAGAAAAGAAAATGTTCTTTACGAAATCAGGATCAATTTCCTGTTGCTCTAACACCCAATCTGCATAAAGTCTTCGCTGCCATGATCTCTAGCCTTTATTTCTTGTGTTAATTGAATTTTATATAGGTGTAGGTGCAAGTCCTTATGCAAAATGCACCACAGAGAGCCATAAGAAAGGCTCAAATTTTGTGAACAGCGACGAATCGATAATTCTGGATCTTCGGCCATACTATCACTCACAGTAGCAATATTCTCGGCCGAACGTGCGCCACGAAGATGCACACGGTTTACCCTATCTTCAATGCTCCCGGTTTCCTCAAATTTGTTGACTACGTTGCGAATTGTTCGCTCAGTAGGACGATTAAATAGACCATAATCTTCCCGTAAACGACGATACACAGTTCGTACAGAATTGTTATTTCCGTAGAATAATTGAACAGTTTTAATGCATTGAGCGGTGGTTAAACGATCCATTTCGTAAATGTGTTGTTTCAAACTAACATTAGATATTTAAAACACGCATCTATATTGATAGCTGTCAAATTTACAGTGTTCCCAATATAGGAAACTCGTAACTTTCTTATCTGTTAAGCGACGATCATGTTGGACACATCAAATTGTAGATATCTTTAAAGCCTTTAAACATACATATAGGGAGATTTAAAAAAAAATCTTTTAAAAATTGTTACGAAAAAAAAAATTAATTTCCTTAAATATTTTTTTTACCTCACCCTGTACATAAACTGTGTTAATGTTTTCTTATAAAGGTTTTAATTAGCTTCAATTTATGTCATTACGTCATATTCGAAATTCATTTTGGTTTTAGAGAAAAAAGTACAAAACACTCTTTTCGATTCCAAACTGATTTTTTTTTTTAATAAATTTGAAAAGAATGTAAATAATAATTGTATGCTTTATTTGTAAAAGACATATCATAACAAAACAGCAACAAGAAACAAAAAAAAATATTTTTAAAAACAAGCTTTTATTAAAATGTATCAAAAAGTAAATTGCATTACAAATATTGTTCAAAATTCAAAATGCTCGAGTAATGGGCGAATTAATATTTAACTGCAAACAAATTAACACAACTCTGATTTTTGTTTGAATATGACATATCAAAACTTCCATGGCTAACTTAAAAAATGTAAATGAATATTAATACTACCAAAGATGGTTGATTTATTAAATTTAAGAGAAATAGTACAGACCTCCTCAAAAGTTGAAAAGTTTATGCAAATATGTCAGAAAAGGTATTGTTTATATGTGTTTTACAAATAAAGCATAGAAGTATTCTTTTCAAATTTATTTTAAAAAAAATCAGTTTGGAATCGAAAAGAGCGTTTTTTACTTTTTTCTCTAAAACCAAACAGAATTTCGAATATGACGTAATAACATAAATTGAAGCTAATTAAAACCTTTATAAGAAAACATTAACACAGTTTATGTACAGGGTGACGTAAAGAAATATTCAAGGAAATTAATTTTCTTTTCGTAGCAATTTAAAAAAATTTTTTTTTGTTAAATCTCCCTGTATGTATGTTTAAAGACTTTAAAAATATCTACAATTTGATGTGTCCAACATGGTCGTCGCTTAAGAAATAAGAAAATTATGAGTCTGGGGAGTTTTAAGTGGCGCACCCTATATATACAGGGTGATCTGTTTAAAAAAAAAATCTATGTCATAACGGAAATAGTGATAACGTTAAAACCAAAAAAAAATTAAGGATAAGGTGCACCATTGGAATTAAAAATCGACGTGTCCGAGGATTTTTTCTAAATATTTTTGGTTTAAGAAATAATGAATTTATTCCATACTTTACGAACACACTGTATATATGTACCATTGTATTTGTTGTAGCTTGGTGGCACGGTATGGTTCAATTGTGTATCCGGTCTCCACTTTAACATATATCAACTCTAGATTCCTCTATTTCGATTAAAGTACCATGTCAACATTATCATGGTACGTATAAAAGATATGAATTTTAAGTAAACCTAGGTAACATCTTATGTACTTGGACTAACTTGTTTTACTCTTTACTTTACGAGACATTCTAAAATTAAACACCTTCATGAGTTTAGTGAAGTTAGTGGTATTTGAACAAACCGAAACTGTTTGGAATTTACAGCAGACAATATATTTCTTTGCACTTATTTTTACTCTTTGTCACAGTGTTTCAGTTGTGTTTTCAAGAGTATTACACCACAGTTCTAATCTACTTCTTTTGTACGTTCTTTCCATCTTACTTGTCACCGTCAATTGGTTTACCAAATAAAGATACATTCTGTGCCCCGAGACAGCATTACTGAGGAACTAGTAAATTTAACGTTAACCACAATACACAATACTGCAATAAAACTATTGTGGGAAATAAGGGCTCAATTATAATTATTTATTTATTTATTTATTCCCATACACAGCCCAATTATAGAGGACGAAGTCGCAAGAAAAAAAAATCATTGAAAACAAAAATTTTGCACATATTAAAACAAATGAATCATATTACAAGTAATTATTAATATTAATAAGAAAAGGGATAGATTTAGTTATTACTACATTCTTTAATAAAATTTAGTGTGCAGTGAAATATAAATTTTTCGCAGTTGCTACACATTGTGACCATGGCAGAAAATTTAAAAATACTAGAATGTGGAATCGAGAGATTAACAGTTTATGATCTTCAGGAATTTAAATTTAGAACATGAAAATTTCGTCTTTTGTGGAAAATTTTATTTACTTAAGAATTTTTGGTAATCAATTTGATTGTGTATGATTTTATATAAAAATACCTGTGATTAATAGTTACGCCTGTTGCCAAGAGTAGTCATTGAAATCTGTTTAAGAGCTGTGGAAAATCAATAATTGGTTATATTCCATCCGATTTAAACCACAATGTTTTTATATATCGTCTTTGTACACTTTCTAGATAGTTAATGTGATTTCTGTAATATAAGTTCTAGACTAAGGATGCATAATCAAGGTTAGACAAATGCAAAATATAATTTTCTTTTAAATGTTTACTAGTTCAAATTAGATAGCCAACAGTTTTGAGTGACTCATTTGCTAGATTATTTATATGTGGTATAAAAGAAAGTTCTTTGACAAAAAATACGCTATACTCGGCTAGACTTGGATATCCTAGAAATACAAATTTGTCTACACTCTACTAAAGTAAAATAGTTTTAGTTGTATAAATTATAACATTACATTTAAACACATTTAAATTTAGCTTATTTCTAAATATATATGAGAGACTATTTTGTAGAAAAGTGCAGTCATCTAAGGAAGAAACTATTTTGATTACTTTAAGGTGGTCAACATAGAACAAACAGCATTAATAAATATATTAAATAACAGAGATCCAAGAATGAATCCTTGAGGAACACCCAATGTTACAGTATATTCATCCAACCGGAATCCATTATAGGCCACATTATTTTTATGTTAAATATATAAACCAGTTAACTGCTTTGTTTAATATAAAACTAATCTGCGTAAAGTTTGTTTTTATAATATTATGAACCAAAAATTCATTAAAAAGTCTTGTATTAGTTTAAACTTTAAAACCTGGTAAAGATCAAACCTATAACCAAAAATCAATTAATGACAAACGTAGTAAATGGTATTTTATTAAGTTCAAAATGCCTGAAAGAATCATAAAATTTCATAATATTATACAAAAATAAAAATGAAGATGATAATATAATTTCGGACGTCGAACTTGACAGCCATTTGTTATTATTTGAAAAGTTTCTATTCAATATACTTACTTGTAATTGTTTTACTTCTGTTTATTTATTTTTTTTATAATAAAGTTTTTGAATATTGGCGTATTATTTGAAGTATCTGGTAATTTTTCATAAAATCTGGTAATTTTATTGTTACTTTCGAATAATCACACTTTCACAATCTGGCAACACTGCAATAAACAATTTTGTGATCACGTGGTGAACTGCTCTCACGTTGCTGTTGTCTCATTTCTTTTATTATTGCATTAGCCGTTAGCGTGGTAAGTTAAACTGGTATTTCTCCTTAACTTAAAAATGTATGTTTATACAACTGAAGAAAAAGTGCAAATGATCAAGTGGTATTACGACGGTAACACTACTCAGGGAGTTATCGGGCGGTTCATTTTTACATTTGAAAACCATCCTGCCCTGACGGTTCAAACTGTATTAAATATCATTCATAAGTTTTAGTCTGTGCGACAAATTGCAGAAAATGTAGTCATTTAAATGACGAAGTCGACCCTGTAGTTTACTTAAAGGAAATCGGGAAAGACGGAAAACTAATGTCTGTAGTTTCGCCGAGGTAAATGCACCTTGTTTGAGTAGAGAAATCTCGCAAAAAGTTGGTGTACAAGAGCGAACAGTGTGGAATATTCTGGAAAGAAATAAGTACCACCGCTACAAAATTATGACTACCCAAGAAATTTTTCCTAAAGACTGTACGAAACGAATGGATTTTTGTAAAACCATGATGGAAAAGGCTAATGACAACGAAAATTTCATCTTTTTCCATACATTGCAGGCATAATCCTTCTTTAGCTCGATATTGGTCCAGGGAAAATAAACATTTGAGTGTGCTATTACATACTCAATATCAACAAAAAGTAAATGTTTAGGCCGGCATTTTGGGTGATCATATCATTGGTCCTATTTTCATTGACGGTAAGTTAAATGCCGACAAATATTTAAACATTTTGCAGAAGCAGATCATTTCGGCTGTTCAAGCTCTTGAAATCAACTTCGGAGAGATTTGGTACCAGCAAGACGGCTGTCCTGCTCATAATGCAAGAGTGTTTAGACAACACTTTTCCCAATCGTCTTATAAGTGGAAGAGGCACAACAAAATGGCCACCAAGATCCCGCGACTTGGCGCCAAACGATTTTTTTTTGTGGGGATATGCGACCTCGCAAATTTATAAACATGAACACAAGCGAGCGCATGACTTGCAAGGGTTACGTGCTAAAATTTTTGTCACCCTACAGAGTGTGACTCCTGACATGCTTTTAAATGTCAGGAACGAATTTTATGACCGATTAGGGTATTGCCAGGCACAACAGGGCGCCATTTATGAGCCCCTTATAGAGTAACATTTAGAAAAAAGTGTTTTGTTTCATTTTTAATGCGTTTTTTAACATCTGTTTCAGTTTAGAATTTTTTTATTTTATTTTCATTGGAATATTTGTTAATTTATTTTTATTTAATAGCAGAATGCCAGTTTACTTTCACGTGAATAGCCAAAAATTACTCAAAGAAATGCCACTGAGTTTTTTTTATGCATTTTAAAAACAATTGTGCATCAAATAACTAGAAATTTTCGAAATAAATATGAATACGTAGTTATTTACAGAAATAACAACTATACCCCGCAACATTTTGAAATGTACTAACCAAAACACCACCAACAATATCATCGACTACTTGTTATGATCTGATGAAGGGCGGGCCATCGCAGCGCATGACCTAAAGATGAATAATTTATTGGCTACTATTTGCCCCGCTACTGATTACACATACCAATGGTCGTGCTTGCAACTTCATGGTTTTTGGGGGTTTAGGAGAATTTACCCCGAGTGGCCAATTCGCTATATCTATCGATGTTTTTCTTATAGTTTTAGATAAAGAGAATAATTGCAAATCCCTAGAATTTTCCTAAACACCTAATATCTGTACAATAAACTATGTGTGGAAATAAGGAATATGATGGGGCATGCCCTCTTTACTTCACAAACACAACGTACAATGAGGCAACATTGATGCATAATCTCTTTCTGTCCCATGCATGATTTTGCTGCTATTTTTATCCTTTATGCACACACATAGAGCAGGCACTCTAATTAAACTTTTTCAATACTGTATATGTTTATATCAGCGCAGTGTCCTTGGATCTGCCTCTGATTTTTACGACATGTATTATTTACTCGCGGGCCTTTGATATAACAAAGAAATATTATTTAGAAAAAAACATTCATACAATACTTAATACAAGAAATTTTTTGTTTTTTTATATGTATATTGACTTGTTGTGATTACCGCATCTAAAAGAATAGAACTCTTGTAGAATACTAGAAGAAATAATAAAATTCATATCATTTTAAAGCAAAAATAAATATCGACGATAATTGATTCATTAAAAAATTTAATTACTTACCAGACATTTTTATTTTTAAACCTTACAATCTGGTAACAAACCATAATGAATTCCCCGAGTAATTCTATAAGTTCCTTTAGTCTTCTGGAACTCGTCAGAAGGAATACACATGATGGAAATATTCTTGAAAAATAGTTTCGTTTCACTAGGTCGCCGAATTTACAAATAATAAACTGTGTCCAGTTCACACCGTACATTAAACTAATCCGAACAAAGTCACTTCGGTTTCTTTGTCAAGATATATTTTTTATATTTCATGTTTTTTTTTCACATTTCCATTGAAATGTAATATTCTTAATACCCAATACAATTCTGAGCCTGTTCTCGCCAAATATAATAAAAGCAAAATCGTGCATTGCAATCACATATCCAATTATTTCTTTTATAAATATCTAATCAGTTTTTATAAATGTCTTTATTAAACTTAAATTTGAAAGATTTCTCTCTATTGAGAACATTTACCTCAATATTTAGATCCCCTGTAGGACTACCTTATTTCTTACATTTTACTTTATCCTGTAGCGCGTAAAGCATACAATACACATGGCATATGCGGACGTTAATTAATCATGAAAATAGCGGGTTGTAGGAATTGAAAGATATATCGACACTTACTGTCGATCCCTATCGTATTTACAGAGTGGCCAGCTTTTCTTACTGTACAGCGTTGTTAGCTGCCAGTCATTTCGACAGTAAAATGGCTACTCAGCGGGCAAGTACCCCGATCTGCATTGGATTACACCTTCAAATTATGATAGATCGATAGCCAATATCATTTGGCAATTCCTAACCAGACATAGACCGGTTTCCAACTTATTTGTTCTCCTCAGTATGCCATAGGTTATAGAACAGACAAATGATAGTGGCCAACTTGCTAGTTATATACTAACTAAAGTAAATTAAGTAGTGGTGAGTGGTATGAAACTTCTCGTATGGTCTAGATGCTACTATCCGACCGACATCATAGATGTCTCTGTGGCGGATAGCGACTTGCGAAGCAAGTACTGAGAGCGGCGACCTCTAGCCCAGGTGGACTAAACTACTGTTATTTAAATATGATTTGAACGAAAGAACTACTCAGCGGGCAAATACCCCGACCTGCATTGGATTACACCTTCAAATCATGATAGATCGATAGCCAATATCATTTGTCAATTCCTAAACTGGTTATTGAGGAGCCGCTATTATCTAGATAAAATAGTTTAACACAGAATAGTAGTATTTGCCTCTGTAGGATTTATACCTTTTAAGGTATTCCATAGGTAAGTGTCCACAGAACAGTTTCACTAGGAGACGTATTATAGTTTATACGAGCACAATTGAAATCGTATAAAAACTAAAAGCCAGCAAAAACAATCGGCATCTCTTTATTCTATATTTTATATGTACAATAAAGAGATGCCGACTGTTTTTGCTAGCTTTTAGTTTTTATACGATTTCAATTGTGCTCGTATAAACTATACCTATCATTTAAAATTCCTGTCCACTCGGAATAGCAAAGCAGTTAGATTAATTCATGTTCTCTATTACTTATATAGACGCAGAGAGCAATACAACTGATATGTAATAAATTCGTTTGGTTTTCTTTTCCTTGTTTTTGAAATAAATTACGCGCTGGCAGTTTCCAGTTAAGCGGAAATGTACTATGTTTATTTAAGAGATTAAAGAAGTCGATAAACACTGAAAAATGTTCTAAAGCACACATATTAAATTCCTCAACAACTAAAATGTAGTCGGGGCATGTGGATTTATAATAGTGGAACCCTCAAAGAATATTGTTACGTGTTTGCTATCCACACAAACACCTATACTCGTAGATTCGTTGATTGAAAGTCCAGGTAACACTAACTCACTACTTTATTTACTAATTAACAATTAATAACAATAGATTAATTACTGTCTTAACTATAATCACACTAGAACACTTATAAGTCCCTTTCTTATTGCTTCCTTACTAGTTCACATTCAACTTAAGATTGAGTCTCGGCCCACTGTGTGTCTTATATATACATCCATTCACATGGTCTAGGGCATTCCAGAATATTCCCGGCCGTTCGCGTTCAATTCCAGTCTTATCTAACCAGTCTACACAGTCCAGTGGCGTAACACTGCCCCCTCCTTAAGCCTGAACGTCCCGATCAGGCACTTCATTGTTTCTTTATCTTGATCCTTAGAAGCTTCATATCTCCCCTTCAACTTCACTGACTTTTTCTATAACTTCAGTTATTTCTCCTCTAACTTCACTAACTTCTTCTTTAACTTCCATGACTTCAGCCTGTACATCTTCCTTCAATTGCTCAGTGACCGAGAGCACTTGATGCTGTCCCTTCATAATTTGTCTTAATTCTTCCTGACGTTCCTTTCTTTGCTGTT
This sequence comes from Rhamnusium bicolor, assembly GCA_029963845.1. Taxonomy (NCBI): domain Eukaryota; kingdom Metazoa; phylum Arthropoda; class Insecta; order Coleoptera; family Cerambycidae; genus Rhamnusium; species Rhamnusium bicolor. The sequence goes on from JANEYF010001621.1 coordinate 178,949, forward strand.
CCTTTCCTGTCGTATTCTCTCTTGTTCTTCTTTTTCTTCTTATCGTCTTCTCTCTTGTTCTTCTTTTTCTTCTTGTCGTCTTCTATCTTATTCTTCTTCTTGTCGTCTTCTCTCTTGTTCTTCTTTTTCTTCTTGTCGTCTTATTTTCAGGCCTTCGATCATTTTTGTCAAGTCTTCTTTTTCTTCCTGACGTTTTCTCTCTTGATATTCTTTTTCTTCCTGTCGCTTTCTTTCTTGATCTTCTATAATTTTTCTCTGTTCGTCCATCCGTTGTAACAATGCTGCAAGCATGTCCTGTGTTTACTTCTCCGCCATACTTCTTGTTGTTGGCATTAACTCACGACACGTAAATCAATTTCAGAATAAAGTTTATTACACTATAAAGTCCGTAAAATGTTGATATCACGTTTATTTTAATAATGGAATGTTGCAGAAAAAATCTCGAAACAGCACTAGAAAGTCTTATTTAGAGTCTATACTTCTTTTTGTGTTGACAAAATTCACTTATCTCCACTAATTGTCCAACAGAATGTTCGAGAATTTTCACGAAATATCATTAATAAGTCTTGTTTTGAGTCTATAACACGTTTCCATTAACACAGTCTACGTATATTCTGTAGTTTCCAAATCGAATGTTCCAGAATTGTCAGTAATAGTCACTTATAGTCTTGTTTTTAAGTCTACAACACGTTCCCGTCGACACAATTCACGTATCTCCTGTAGTTTCCGAATAGAATGCTCTAGAATTTTCCCAAAATTGCACTAGTAGTTCATTTTCTCAGTCTACAACACGTTATTACTAGGGGCACTCGCGTATTTGCAACTATTTCTAAATCGAATGTTCTAGATACTTCTCGAAAATCCAGTTTAAAGTCATTATTCAGTCCAGAAATAGTCCTCCAAACACTGTCCAGTAGCTTAATTCTCCGTGTTACCACTAATTTCTGAGAAGAACACTGTAGAACCTTTCCGAATATTAAAGAAATTTCTCATCCAATCCACTTCCGACACCAAATTGTTACGTGTTTGCTATCCACACAAGCACCTAGACTCGTAGATTCGTTGATTTAAAGTCCAGGAAACACTTACTCACTAATTTATTTACTAATTAACAATTAATAACAATAGATTAATTACTGTCAACTATAATCACACTAGAACACTTATAAGTCCCTTTCTTATTGCTTCTTTACTGGTTCACGTTCAACTTAAGATTGAGTCTCGACCCACTGTGTGTCTTATTTATACATCCATTCACATGGTGTAGGGCATTCCAGAATATTCCCGGCCGTTCACGTTCAATTCCAGTCTTATCTAACCAGTCTACACAGTCCAGTGGCGTAACAATATGTATAAAAATATGAAAATTAATTTATTATACAGGTTTTTACATAGTTCAGTAACATAAAATTACATTGTATTACTACAGTATTGTGCTCTAATAATGGAAAATTTAAATCGAGGACAACCAATTTAAATTATTTACATGGGCACTTGTAATAAATTATAGTATTATTGTTTTTTTCGAAATGTTTTTGGTCCAAAAAATGTTTTTATACATATATTACTTGTGTTACTTTTTGAAAATGATGTCAAGCTTTAATTACTTCCTCACCCCTCAAAGTGAGGGTCGACGAATTATGACGATACACAAAATTTTAGACAGAAAAAATTTTCTGTCTGTGTGTGTGTGTGTGCGCGTGTGTGTTTGTCTGTGTGGTTCGCGATAGCAGCTACAGTTTTTGAGATAAAGCTTTCAAATTTGGTACACACATTCTAGAGGTCAAGGAAGAGATTGAGTTCATTGATGAGCAAAATCGGTCCCAATGTCTAAAAAAATATTAGTGACATTCCACCAATGTGCCTTTTTTGAAACGTCAAAATGTGACTTTTTGAAACGTCAAAAATTACTTTTTTTATAAACTCCACCACGCGTCGAGTTTTACTACGGTGAGGAAGTTCTGATTCTCAAGTAATTGGCAGCTGTTTCTTAATTTATTTTGTTTAAACGAAAATAATGATTTATTTCCACCTTAGGGTTCTTAATTGTAGCCCTGAAGATGACAGAATTTTTTATCGAAATGTAGGCAACAGTTTAATTTAATACAACAGTATAAGTCAGAAACTCAAGAATTTTTACCCCTGTAAATATATTACTTTTATTAATTCGTGTAAAAATATGTGGGAAAGTTATTAACCTAATACGCATAGTGTGATAGATTAATAGAAACTAATTAATGCCCTACGTTTTCCTTTGCATAGCTTACTTGACGTTGTTTTCTTAATGCTCATTATATTTAACACTAAATGTAACAAAATAAACAAGATGATATGTATTATATATTTTATTTAATGTATTAATTAAACTTTGTTATATATGTACACGTTAACAGTCTAAAATTGGAAAGATGTTTCTATTCCTTACACTTTGCAATAAGTATGTCTAGTCTTTCAGGTTGATTTATCCAGTCTCTTATTAATTTTTTTCGTAAGCCCTCAGACAGTGTAGCTGCTGCAGGATTATGATTTACTAAGTAAGCTAACGCTTTTCCACCAACGGCATTTACAAGATCACCTAATTCTCCTATGTTGGTAATATTGACCTGAAACAAAACATAAAATTATGCAAAAATGTACTTTTAATACTAACATAATTTTCTTACAAATAAAAGACTTTTGAAAAAATAAAAATAGCAGCGTTACGTAAGGCAATGGTTTTGTTGTTTATACGTCCTGAAGGTCTAAACTAGAAGACGATCTTATGTTGAAATTTTGCATGAAGTTGAGATAATTGACAGTATTAACGAGTACGCCACATACAATATCATTCTCAGAACATACGCTGAATTATATTTGTATTATTTAAAATTTAATTTAATTTCAAAGAGGCGAAGTGACGTGATGAAATTTTAAGATTACGTTATATCAAATTCTTGGAGCCATGGTAATAGAAAACTTGGAATTTTTTATGCAGACATTTTTCGCCATATTTGAAGCTGGCTGATTTAATATTACTCAGAAAATATTTTTCCTTGTATCCATACCTGTGCATCCTGGGTGGTGATAACCAGTTCCAGATTATTAATTGTTTCATTTCTACCGTATCTTGGTTTAGTTAAGTTAAATATTCCAGAAAAGTTTACATGACTCCATTCTGTAAGGATATGTTAGTATAAGATCCAAAGGCGGTGTAAGGTTCAAATAGTTAATTATGTAGTGCTGGGCATAATCGAATGATTTCAATAATCGAATAACGGCTATTCGAATACCTCTAATAATCGAATGATCATTCAAATTATGAATAGAGCTCGAGAAGTGGGGAAATGGACATCATGGCTTGACTCGGCGACATTCGGGAACTCGAGTCACAATTCATAATTATAAATATCGATTTGGCTGGCAGTTGGCTATTATTTCTATACAATTTTGAAATAAATCTTAACATAACTCAATCCGGTTCTACACTCAAGAAAATCCAATTCCGAATGGCATCAACTCATGATATAATAATTGTATATTTATATCATGGTATCAGCTAATATAGCCATCTACATTCCGCAGATTAGCAAGACCAAAACGCCGCGCGACGGTAAACAACTAACATAAATGTTCAAGTGCACTGGTACTCGCATCGTATCTCATCGCTCGAATCACCTATTTGAAATTTGAATGATGAACCGCTGAAACGAATGACGATTAGTCAATCGGCAGTCGGCGGCACCACTCTCCGAGAATTAAGTCATTCGATTTCTCATGACAAGAGTATTCGAGATATCTTGAGATATTTCAATAATCGAATTATTGATTAGTTTTCATTCGAATTATTCCAACACTAAATTATAGTAAACTTCTCTCAGCACAGGTTTTTAGAGTGTTTATTCATCAAAAAAAAAAAAGAATACACAAATACATTGAAGATGTCAAAAATTTATTTTTTCAGTAAGCGATTTATGATTCGAACGTGGCAAATCATTGGTGCAACTTTTAAAACATGCAAATCGATGTGTTTGCCTATTTTTAAGAGATATTAGAAATTGCAAAGAGATGTTATGTTAGTATTAATATATGTAATACAGATTGTCCAATTTATGTGGTGTTTTTTTTTATAAATACTTACGAGATGCTTCCGTTCCTTTTTATTGGGATCAACCCAAGAAGTAAAGCTGAAAGTTGCCATTTTTGTTTTAGTGTAATTTTTGGCCAATAAATTGTATAATTAAAAACAACAATGTCATAATTAGAACTTAACTCGTCGAACTGTCTCACCTCCCAAACTGGCAAATCTTCCATAATCATGTTATTCACAGTAAAAGATACACTGTAAAATTTTAAATTAGTTCTTAAAATGTATTAATAATAATAATAATAGTATAATAACAGAGGAAAAACCTAACTAAACATCGTAAACTCTAGTATAAACTCCGGAAAATAACGAACTATGCAATCCTAGGATCATAAGCAAGAATTTAATTGTTACTATTAATTTAGTAGGTAAGTAATATTGTTTAGTTACCTGACTTCTCCTAAAGTAAAGTGCAAACCAATATTTCTTGGAATAATAAGAGGATTATGAGAAGGACGTCCAATCTCGGGAATTCCACTAAGAAGTGCTTTTCTGACACACTCGATGAAAACAAGACCCAATTCTCTATCAGTTCGATCAGTTTTTCCTAAAATTAATAACAACTAAATGAATGAAATTTGGCCTGCCCTCTTGAACTGACTATGAAGATAATGACTAACTTGTATCCAAGGAATTTTCGGAAAGTTTTTTGTTTGAGGTAATGAAGTTGTGAGGAGTTTTGGGAGGGAAGGGGAAATTTATCTATAAATATCAGCAATGCATAATAATTTTTTTTCCATCCTTCCATTGCAAGTGTATTACAAGTTTGTAACGTAACTAATTAATAAGCCTGGCCAAGGTCATTAATCCTACAGAGACGTACTGGGTATGCAACATATCATAATACTTAAATAAGTACAATAATAAAAACAAAAATATTTTATATATTGTGATGTATGTTTTGGTATTATCTCGTTCGCTTCAAATTCTTTTTTATGTATTTCCTTATATTTTGTAAGCTTAGTGCTGCACATTATTATTAAATTGTTAAATGACGTTCACACATGTACATTGTATATCTAAGTGATAACTAATAATAAATAAATATAATAAATGGAAATAAATTTTATTAATACTGGTACACTTTATAAAAATATGTACAAAACTCACCTTCTTAAGCAGATTTATGAAGTAGCTTGGTTGTCGTTATCACAAACTGGAGCACTTCTATAATAACTGTGTAGCATCAGATATGTTTCTACAGTTGTCTCAGTAAGCGATGTAAATTGTTCATTAGAAATCTCACAGAATTCAAGCCGACGCACAGTGTGGCAAGATACCCCAAAAGCTGGCATTAATTCATAGAACGAGTTTGGTAAAATTTTTGCTATTGAGAATAGCCGACGATGGTTGTTAATGTATAAATAAATCAACTTTATGATGTTTGCTCGTATATTGCGATATACAGGGTGTAATTAAAAAAATAAAAATCTGAAATAAAAATAAAATTTATAGTACTTAATTTTTTAATACATTATTTATCCAGGAGTATGCAAAACACTTAAAGAACCTAGTAATATATTTCCTTTATTAAATTAAGAATTCACAACTTAAAGTTTTATTAATATTTGTGAATAGAAATGAGTATGTCTATCGGTAGTGATTAATCGTCTGCGTCTGATGCAGATAAGGAACAGTCATTCTCATTCTCTGAATTATCTGCAGAAATATTGGGGGCAATTAATAAGTCGAATACTTCCCTAGGAAAATGTTAATTTTTTTTTTAGGAAGTTGTCTATAACTGGTTATTACTGGATCCGATGTAATCAGCATTAAATGAAACACATCCTCTTCGCTGTTCTTTAAAAATAACTTATTTTTTTAGGTATAATAAATGTTAATATTAGTCGTCCCCCGATGATTCCAGCTTGGTTAGCGAAACGCTTGTAGTATACTATGCAGTACTTATGTTTTTGTAGCATCTGATCAGGTGTTGTAACCCTGTTCAGGTTATCATTTTTTAATTAAAATATTCAATAACTTTTACATTTATCGAACAATTGTTTTCAAAAACAATAGGGTTCTTCCTCCAACTAACAGTAACTTACAGTCCAAATTCCAATACGATCAGACTTTCCACTCTTAAGTTATCGTGCTTACAAAAAACGTGACGGACGGACGAACAGACAGACGAATATTTTGAAAGTCATTCAGAATTCAACAACTAACACAATGATATGAAATTTTTTTTGCTATGAGCGATATTTACTATTTTAAAAATGTGCCGATTAAATGCAATATACTCTTCGTTTTAGTTGCGAAGAGTGTAATAATATACTGTAGGGTTGTTGAAAGAGGCAAATAAAATAATAAGGGGTAGACACGAGTATTTGATTTAGCTTTACTATGAATCTATTCTAGTATTACTATATTAATATATAAAATTTTACGTGGGGAAGCGTGAGGAAGTTAACTATTACATTAAGGATTTTTGAACAATACGTAAATATTTGGCACTTCGGAAAGGCATTTTCAAAATATTATTAAAATTATTTCATTCATAAATTAAAAATAAATCCATTAAATTTACATAATACATACCTGAGGGTGTTGATGGGTCCATTTTCAAACAAAGTAATAATAGCGAATTTGAAAAAACACAAAGTAATTTGTTAGGATAATATTTAATTTAAAAATACACGCGTCAACCGCAGTTACATAGACCTTATACCTGCGGGTTTGGTAGAAACAAAAGCATGCATCAAGATTAAGTGGTGGGGGAAAACATGCCCCTATTCATGCTGATAATAAATAGCAACAATACTTTGTTCGATGCGACATTTTATTTTTTCATTTTTTGCCAGCTTTCGGGGTATCTTGCCACACTGTGCGACGATTCGTTTAATTCGTGTACCAATTTAAATGCATATGGATGAAATTTGTGGGACTTTACAATTCGATAAACACTGCTTCGTGATACACCGGAAGCCTCAGCTACTTTCCTGATCGATTGAGTATTATCCATCTGCAAATGACCCAGAACGGTCACTTCGACTGCTTCATTCCTAATCGGTCGCTGAGGTTCATGCTTTTTGTTTCCTACAGAACCTGTTTCCATAAACTTTGTCAATAATTGTAAAATATATTGAGAACCAACCCTTCTATCTAGATGGAGAGCTATTGAATATGCGCTCCATAGCTCTAGCACAATTATCGTTTTTAAAATAAATACTGACAATTTCTATTCTCTCCTGAAGGGTATAAACCATTTTTAGAACTCACTCTGGTAAAATGTATCTCGATTTAAAATTTGTTGTTTTTTTTATAAATTTCAATACCCAGTGCCCGTGTATTTTAATTTTTTTTAAACGATTTCGATTGTGTGTAATCATCAAAAATAAAATTATTTTCCTTAAGAACGAATCGATAAAAATTTAAAAAAATACACAGTTATGTAGGGAATTGAAAGACCATTCAAAAGATGTATCACTCGACCCTCCTTACCATTTGAATTTTTTGAGGGGGTGGCCGTGCAGGGTAAAGAGATGATGATAGGTATACAAGTATTACATTAAAATATGTCCCCCTTGGAAACAAGGTCGACGTGTTTCACCAATTTTTCAAAAAAATTTTATCTCCAAAGTTATTCAGGGTGCCTACTTTTGGTTGGAACACCCTGTATACAATAAAGGCAAATATTAATGTTTATGTGAAGAGAGGTATCAAAATCAAATGACAGTACTTATTTAGATTTATGTAAATCGACCACTTAAATAATAAATAAAAGTAATCCTAAAATTCTATCTTGAGGTAGATAATCAACTTTTGACAGATAAATCATAAAATATTTTTAGATGAACGTATCTTACGTTCATCTATTTATTTATTAAGGACTTATTTTATTATCAATCTTTAAATAATGGTAAATGATACTGATGAAATTGCATTAGGATAGTTTTGAGAAAAGCAACCAAGTTTTGGTATTTGTGTTATAAAAAATTTTTGTTGTTTTACTATATTTAAAACCATAATGTTCTTTCTTACCAGTGCTTCTGGTTTTGTATATTCAAATATACCAAAGTAATGTGATCCAATTCCAAACTGTAAAGTAATAGAGATTTCTAAAACACCAGATTAAAATAGGGGTGAATAAAAATATCACCCAGTATACCAGACCATAGCTTATTGATTAAATATCATTTTGCAGAAGCTGGCTTTTTAATTTCCGTTTATTCACATCTCTGTGAAATGTGAACTGTAGAACAGAGAAAGCGTTAAAATTTCAGATTTTATCAAGTTCGAAGAAGTTGATTTTCATTTCAGGTGGTGGGTTATACAAAACAATCGAAATGATTGACCAAAAGAACCTATATTCGTATCTCACTATTTTTGTAACTTTTTCGCAAATATGTGCATGAGGGTAGTTTATCTACCGTCAGTTAATAATTTTAATTCCATAGACACGTCCCAAATTTTATATTATGCTCTATTCATTCAATATTTAGCTGCTTCTAAAGTAACTGATTTTTAATCATTACTATTGACAAATACTCTAAATTGTTAAACAAAACATTAATTTATATACAGGGCGGGGCAATAGTGTGTCGGACCTCGATATCTCGAGTTCTACGATAGCTAGAAACTTTTTAAAAAATTGCAAGTAAACTAGATAAAAAAGTCTATAACTGGAAATTATCTTCGAACATACAGGGCGAGCCAAGACGAAATTACAGGACCAAGTGCCTTTTTTTAAAATAGAATGCTCTGTATATCAGTACATTTTTTGAAGCCTCTTTCTAGGCTCTATTCATTCCTATATTATTATTGGCTATCTCCCAACCACTTTGATGTAATGAATTTTTTTGTTGAAATAATGCCATCTGCAGATGGATATTATAAAAATCACCACAGTCACAGTTATGGGTTTTAAGAAAAGCCTATGTGAATACCAGTTACGAGACATCTAATTAATGTTTTTGAATCATTTTCGTTTCCTAAAAATGTACAGGGTGGCCAACAATTAGTATTCAATTAAGAACTTTTTTAAATTGAATTTTCTCAATTTTTTCAAATGGATATTTTCAACGATGAAAAATGAAAAACGAAAATTTTTTGTAAGTACTTCCCTATGGCTAATTGCAACTGTATACTCGATAACACTGGTACGCAGATCGTGCCTTTATATTGCTTGATATATTTAAAAAAATACCAAAAAAAATTAAGTCGCATTAAATGACAATGTGTGCCATAGAGTAACAACGAAAATATATAAAAAAAGTCTATAGTGTGTTATTAAAAATTTTGTCAATACTTATAGAAATATCTAAAATAAATGTAACAAAATTATGTAAATATAATTAGTATTTCAAGTTTGATTAATTTGAGAAAAATTGAATATGTAAAAAAATTGGTTTTAAGACATTTAAATGTTCCATTTTTTATTTAAAACAATTAATTTTGTTATGTGTCAATTGTATATAAATAGCTTGAGTTAAATAAAGATATATTATTAACACGCTGATATTTTATATTTAATTTTACTATTTAATACGCTTATAGAATCAAGATGAGAGAAATATGACAAAAGCTATGTTGTGTTTGTTATTATCATGACTTGAATTATCAGTAGTAATGTAATAAGTGCATTGAAAATTATCGATAATTTGGGAAATTTGCATGAATGCAATATAATGCGACTTTCATGAGTGCAGATTTTACAAAAATTATCTATCATTTTCAATACATGAATTATATTTTATCACAAAATTTTATTCATGTGTTATTTGAATGTTTGACCAATCATGCATCTCTATTTTGAATTTACTGACCAATCAATGTCGAATTACAGCAATAATTTTGCACTACTGGAAATTATCGAAAATTACCAGTCATTTTTAACATTCGTTGTCAAGTTTATTCAAGTTATGTATTAAGCATCTTTTAGGTGTCTTTGATTTTATTCAGTATATAATTTTCAGGTCGATATTAACTTTTATATTTAACAATAGCTAATAAAGTTGAGACAAACTTGCGAGAGATTAATCAGAAGTGACAAATTGCAAATGACAAGAGAATTAAACAATATATCAAACGCTTTATAGATTAAACCCACCCACTTTGAGCGTAAGAAACGAAAAAAATTATAAAACACTTGAGCGTTCCTCTGAATTCACAACTTTGTGTTTATAACGGTATTGTACCTTCGATTAGTCAGCAAAAAAACATTTTCTGGCATTGAAAAATTGTTGAAAAAAATTTTTTTGTACAAATCATAAAATTCAATTTGTAAAAATGATGAAATGTATCAGATGTCTATTTACATGTAGGAATCATTTCGTTTTCTTCTAACAAGTGGGAAAGTCAGTAGGTATTTCAGTTTTCTCGTACCTCATTTTCGTTATTAGCAATTTGTCGTTCGCTATAATGAATCTCTTTCATTACATTGTCATATGGTTCTGCCGTAGTTCACTCCACACGTAGCAGGAACCCAAGTAATCAATACATATCAACAGTTTCTTCTATTACGTAATTCAATACCCATACGAATATTTGTTACGAGCAAAACATTGTAACAAGTATAAGTATACCCTAAATGGGGTACATTAGCTTTGTTCGTAGAGACGAGATGTCACAATTTGAGGACTATAGGAATGCGATTATTACGAGAGTTCTGCATTTAAAAAAGTCTTGATTGAACAAGCACGTCTCTACAATAATGTGTGCATGCTTCTGATAGTTTCAAACGGTTGAAAACTGCTCTACGAACAAACCTATCATGATGAAATTGAGGTACTAGTTACTATTCTCAACACTCACTTCACCAAGTAAGTTGGGATCATCTGGAGGTTTTTAATGTTTAAGAAGCTTTAATCAACCGATGATGCCAACTTGGTAGACGAAACCCGCATCATGTGTAGTGTGTTTCAAAGTTTATTTCATTGGGTTTCATTCATTTCAACACATATCATTCAACCATGTTCATATTATGGTAGATACATTATAAAACAAATATACATTTATCATGTACCGTATCTACATAGTACAAAATTGTATGAAACAGTACGAACAGTAGTGCAATGTCTATTTGTACAACATTAAGGTAGTATGTACCCAAAATATATGAACATGTAGACAAAAACGACTCACATGTCTAATAATATTGTACGAATATCCATAATATGTTAATTTTTGTATATTCTAGGTATATTTTATAGTACGTGAAAAATATAGAACACTGTTTTCACTTTATATGTCATTGATTTATATACCGTGATAACAAATATTTTCTTGGTCAAAGGTGAATATGGATTCTAAAATAATTGTCGAAGCTTGTGATGTACATTTATGTCAATCATATTTTGATCGTCAAAAAAGTATGGGACGTAACTTGACAGACTCTGACAAAGTTATTACAAAAGGATGATAAGCTAAGATGGCAATTTTCCATTCCATGACCACCTTTGACCAAGGTAATTTTTGATATCATGATACATATGATATGTGAAACAGTAATATAAACACAGATTCGGCACTAGAACAGCCGTACATTATGTACTGGGACATTCCCATTTGAAAGGCTTGATTCGATTTGAGAGGTTCCTCAAATTAAAAACGGAGGAAGTAATTCTGGTAATATGAGTTACATTTCTGTCAGCATATAGCATGTTCTGAAAAAAATATGCAACCACTCCATCTTAACGCTTGGTGTAGTGGAATCGATAAAGTTGCTGTAACCATAATGTTTCGATATAGATCTATCGATTGCATAAACCACATTTAAAAAATCTTTAAAATTTTGGCCACACGATAATGCATGTTCGCATGGATGATTATCATAAATTAATCGCTTTTTGGTGATTCTTTGGAAACAATGGCATTTATAAATATATCTCAATTGAATCATTATCCACTCAAGCAGGCATTTCTTAAAATTAGAGAAGAAACGGAACACTCAGCATTGATTATTCGAACGCCTTGTGCTGTTTTGTAGAAAAAATCTGCATTTATATGTTTAAAAATTTGTTTTTTAAAATGTATGCAAATTTGATTTACTTCATGTATGAAAATCGTGATGTACTTGTATAAGAAGTTTTTCGAAATAAATTATACTGAATTCCTTATTAATCTAAGTAATAACATTTGAAACCCAAAGAAAAGTTTGTCAGATATTTTTAAAATTTCGGTAATTATTTTAAAAGTTATTGGACCTATTGGGTTTTCACTGGTTGCAACTGTTCTTGACATGTAATTCCTAATAATTGAGTTTATGTTCAGAGAGTTCGCAGTATATTCGTAACACTCTTCTTCTAACTTGTTCAAATCTACCTGGGTAATTATCCATCAAGACGAAATCGTCGCCGACATTGCCTCTAAATAGAACGACATTGTGGATTTAAAATTCGCCAGTCATGGTTTGTGCATCAATATTAAGACCATTCATCCATCATTGTTCCTTATCCAAACATGATTCTTCCACTTCAATAAGGAACTGTTTCACGTGCAGTTCTCAATCTATGCAGAAGTCCAGTTGGCCTCGAAATTTTAGCACAGCTGTCATCAATAACCATACCAAAGCGCGCTTCGTCTGAAAACGTCACATTCAACCAATTAGAAATTGTCCATTTTTCGTGATGTTTTGTTAAGTCCAAACATACTTAGCAATACTTAAGAAAGTATTGGCACCCTGAAATCTTCTGCATCTCAAATCCAGCCTTTTTAAGCGGCGGTTTACTGTGACACTGCTCAAATTAGCATTATGAGCCAATCGAAATTCTGTTAGTACACCCATTCCAGATCAACGAGAAAATCGTTGGCTTGCAAAGAACATTAATAAATAAAAACTTCATAACGTGGTGACTTCATATTCCTGTCAAATTAAGATGACAAATAACTTAGACCTTCAGAATTCATTTTGCATTTGTTCTAAAATACTAGATGAAAAATACATGCGGTATAAATAAAGCAGGACTTTTTGTACGATATTATATGAATAATGATAATAATATGGGCCAGTTCTCTAGAACTTCTGATAAAAATTACCTTACAAAAACGAGGATTTTATAAAGAACAGCTTATGTCAGAAAGTAATTTGTCATCTTAGAAACGTGTAGGAGACAAACAATTTGGTTAATGGTTGTTAAAAAAGGTGGTAACCAGTAATATTTGTTAAACACAATTCGGACTATTGCGAATTGCTAAGATGCGTTATTTTCCGGCATATATTTTTCATCACTTATTTTTAGGGACATTAATAGGTTTGTAGTTAAAAATTTACAACTATGTAAGTGAAAGTTTATAGTATTTTTAACATTGTTTCCACAGACGTATTATGTATTTTCAGGTCAACAAAAAAACAATAAAAATAAAGGAAAACGTGTTGTCTTTATTTACATTTGTTTAACATGCAGTTGTATGTATTTACAATGTTAACATACTTTTTGCAAATAAGCAATTTATTATTACTACTATATACATGAACAATATTAAATTGGATAGATGACTCTATTTCTTACAATTGTCAATAAGAACGTCAATTCTTTCAGGCTTCAATATCCAATCGTTTATTAATTTATTCCTTAAGCCCTCAGACAATGCCTCATTGTGAATATCTTTCATCAAGTCGGATAAAAGTTTGCCACCAACATCATTAACATTATCACCTAGTTCCCCTAAATTGGTGATCTCGAGCTAAAAGAGAATAAATTCAAATTGCAAGAAATATATTTGTTTGTATTTACACTAATTAGGAAAGTATATTTTAAAACGCATTGGAGAATCATTTAAAACAACTGCCACTTAAATTAATGTCAAAAAAATTATTAGATTATATGATAAACTCAGGGCATTTTAAAGAAACAAATAACGAATGTAAAATATTAAAAATATGAAATATTTTAATACCAGTTATTTCAGACACATACAGATTGGAACAAATGGTCAGTAGTATTTTCCATACCTGTACTTCTTGAGTGGTAACATCAAGTTCAAGGGCTTTAATAGTTTCAGCTCGGTTGGGTCCTGGTTTTATAAAGTCAAATATTCCAACAAAGTTTACATGATCCATTTCCACACTGTAAAAACACGTTACTGTTAAACTTATGTGGTTGGAAAAAGCTAAAAGGTTGTATATATTGGAAAAGATAAACACAAATCAATTAGACGTCTGTCCTGAAATGTAGTCAGTCAGTCATAACAAAAATACTAAGAACTTATTTCTAAACTGAATTAAAACATCTTAAGGTAAATATATATTTTAATACATGTGGCACAGAGATGAACAACAATATATCACGACGTGGGGTTAAACTGTTTTTTTTATTATTAGAATATACTATATCTGTTTCTATTAGTCTAGAATTCACTCAGTGTACGAGCCAACGCATGTTTAAGTCAATATGGTCATATTTATTTTAAACAAAAAATGAATTTTGCGTTCCAAAAAATTCAAAATCTTCTCTTTCATTGGGACCAATTTTTACAATTTTCCCTAAAATTTTTCTTTAAGTTCCTGATGAAAGGCCTGTTTTAATTTGTTTTTAAAATAAAAAATACATTGCTGTTCAATAACTTTGATGGGCTAACACGTTTGGTAAGCTGTTTTAAAATAGGCCTATTTTGACTCCTAGAAAGATTAGAAGGTAATATGAAGGCATCTTCTGTGTGGAGCGCGATACCATTTATAAAAAGAACAACATCGGCTCCAGATTACCTTCCTGAGGAATCCTGGTAGAAACCTTAAGAAGGCTAGACGTAAATATTTTACCAACATCTCTTATAACTTATCAGGGCGAAGAAACTGGACCAAAGTCCTGATTGAACTTTGATTGGTAGATATTACTGCCTCATGGATGACAGAAGGACATAGTAGAAAAATAAAAGCAGAAGTATAGAATCAATAATGTAACGGTTCATTTTTAGAAATAGGTAATTTGGACGATATTCGTTGTAAATTAAATGAAATGGTTCGAGTTATACCTTAAATTACAGATTTGATTAGAACCATTTTATTAAACATTGTCGTATTACCCCTGTAACGTGACGCCACTGAGTGAATTGTATTTTCCCAGACGCTTCAAATATTGCGTGCGTAGATTGGACGATGTTTTCGTGCAGTGTTTTTGAGCGCGAAAGACAGACAATGCTGAGTCCCGAAAAGGAAAAAGACGTTTGGCAGCCGCGGTCGATGGTGGACCTGTGTGATTGTTACCTTTCCGTACCTTTTTATGTTGGAGTTTGTATGTCGCCTTGCCTTTTTGCGTTGGAGTTGAGATTTTGTCAAGAGAAGAGAAATATTGTCGGGCACACGATATGCTAGGGGGATGTCTGGGTGTGACAGCAGTTTTGTGAGCACGAGAATGGTTCTATTCGGCAGAGTATTGGAGTAAGAATTGAAAATATGTTAAGCTGTGCACAACAACCGGTAAGGTTATCTTTGATCAATTATAAAAACTAGGTACCTAGCAACAGAGATAAGTCTGTCTGTGTTAGCTGGAAGTGCTCGCTGGCGTAATACCAATAATTTTACTTGCATTCATTTGCCCATCTGTCCGTTTCCTGAACTTTATGTGTAAAGCATCTTTGACTTTTTTAAATTATCGATTAATTTGATGAGAAACTGTTTGAATTAAGTACACGTTTTTTCTCTCTTTTTTGGCGTTACCAGTGGGTTTAATTCGTTGGAACTTTGATAAAAACACTTTAAAAAGATTGTGACGCCTGTAGAAACATTATAATCATGGTACACCCCCTTTTCATTAGTTTAGAAGATATTTGATTGAAACTTGGGATATCCTATATACATAATAAGCGGCACTTTTTGACATACAAGTGATTTTTTTTCACTCCCGGTTTCGCCGGACGTGATACGTAATTTCGATTTTTTAATAGAACACCCTGTATATTATTACATTTTTTGAATTCTGCATAATTTTCTGAATCCAACGATACCAAATAAGTGAAATTTCAGACGTCAATATTTTTTATAATATAACTTTTAGTTTTCCATTTAAGTGTGCCATGACGGTTCCGATTTATTCCAAATGACCCGTGTACTGCTGGAAAAATCGAAATCCCGTCAAAAATACTAAATTACGTGATTTATGAGCAAATAAAGTTCATCAAAATGGTTTTTGGGGAAAAAACTCAATTTTTTCAAATGGAACCATATTAGTACCGTGGTACCATTTATTAGTATTATTAATAAGGAATTAATTTATATGTCGTATTAAAATGTGCGACAAATACAAACAAAATTACAGCTAAAGAATATAAGAAACACAATTTTGTTCTAATTAAATGTTAAGAAGTAACTTAACAGCCACTAAGATGGCTTTGAAAACAATGAAATATTTAGCTTGTCAAACATTTGCTGGTTTACCGATGTTTTTATTGTGTCTTTAAAAATTGTTTAAAATTCTTGTTAATTGTGTTCAAAATGCCGCAAATTTATACAAGAGATGAAAAAGTTGACATTTATGGGGAATGTAGAAAAAATGTCGTTGCGGTTAGACACTTTTATGCCGAACGATATCCTGAGACAATGTCCAGAAATTATTTTAATCGTCTTGAAAATCAATTCCGAAGTGTGCCCAACAATGATCCAAAAGAATATTTCATTCTTGACGAAGGAACGGAAATTAATTTTTGGCTCGAGTAGTTGATAAGACTGTTTCTTTAAGGCAAATTGGGTTTGAATTGGAAATCAGTCACCAAACAGTAAGCCAAATGTTGTACAAATATCACTATAAATCTTTTAAATATCAATTGCACTAGCACTTGTACGAAAATGATTACAAACGTAGGATGGAATATTGCAATTGGATTTTGCAGAATAACGTGCAGCCAAACAATGATTTTTTGGGAACGATTTTATTTTCGGATGAGTCTAGGTTTACAATTTTGGGATTATTTAACGGACAAAATACAAAATATTGGTTACAAGAAAATGAAAATTTACTACGGGAGGGTAACTTTCAAGTACGGTTCGGTTTCAATGTTTGGCTTGGAATAATCGGTAGTAGAATCATTGGTCCAATAATATTTGAAAGACCCCTGACTGGTGAAAGATACTTGAGATTTCTGCAAAATGAAATTGAGGACAGTTTAGCTGAATTACCTTTCTATTTACGACAGGGAATGTATTTCCAACAAGATGACGCACCTTCCCCCTAAGTCAAGGATAGTAATTGATTACCTTCAACGGAGATTCGGAGAAAACGTAATTTCGACGAATGGTCAGTGAGGTGGCCTCCAAGGTCACCTGATTTAACAACACCCCTTGATTTCTTTGTTTGGAGTCATTTAAAAAATATTGTCCACGCAATCGCCGTTACATCCCGTGAAGACCTGGAGCTAAGAGTCAGACGGGGCGAAACCGGAAGTGAAAAAAAATCATTTGTTTGTCAAAAAGTGCCGACTATTACGTATATAGGATATCCTGAATTTCAATCAATTATCTTCAAAACTAACGGAGAAAAGGGGGTGTACCATGATCCTGTTACACCAGGTATACCTATTGGACAATTTTCCTTAGTTAATTTGGCGATTGCCGACTGTATTTTTTTATGTATTTAGTTTTAAATTTGTCTGGTCAATTGATCGCTTCCCCGCCCGGAGAAGAGAGTCAAAAATCATGCTAATTTCGAATATATGTATTTGTTTATAGGTTTTGTTTTAGTCCACTAAATAATTTGTGACTTATTAAATTAAATAATAGGGCAAGAAAAACGCCTTGTTACAGTAATGAAATACATACCGCTTGATACAATGCATTATTCAGAATTACTGAAGTCTGCCATCGCATAAGCATACATGGTCACAAGTAATATTCGTTTTACATTCGTGGCTGTTAAATTTATGCGATTTGGTCCGTACAAGAAAAATGAACGTTAATGATGCAAATTCTGAAAAGTTCACATGGACAAGCAGAATGTCTTTACAGTCTCAACATTCGTAACATAATAAACTGTAGTTTGAATCCTTGTACACCAACACATATTTAGATTCATGTTTTCATGAGCTTACTTCAACGTATATGTTTTTAGTTGGAAAATGAAAGGCTGTATCCTGGATAGTGCTTACAAATTTCCTCTGCCACGCGGTGTAAGGTATGTGCAAGACACATAATTGTGAGTCATATTGGGATATGTATGTTTCAAACACTTTCCCGCTTTCGCCGTATAGGCTGCTGTATCCGTTATTAACATTAATACAATATTATTTTGAACCCTTCTACTGGATAATACACATTACTTCTTCAGTGTGTGTTGTAGCCTATTGTACTGTTTACTAGCCATTAGTATCGGAGACAAAGCATTTTGAATACTCAAAATTCTTAGCATAACATTAATATCCTTATTATACCGAAAGTCAATTGTTTCATCCACTGCCACCCACAAAAACTTATTTCGTACGTCGTCTATAATATTGCCCAAAACATTTTTATGCACACTTAGTGGATATGTTTTATGCAATATATGGCTACTATTTTGTCGATGGATAGCCGAATTTGAATGTGTCTTTCATAATCACGACTTGTACGAAATAAGAAAATTCGATTACATGGACTACACAGAACATGTGACCTATCTGTTGTAAGGTCATCGTAGTTTTTAATTATTTTTTGTAGTTTATGTACAAATAGTAGTGACTGCGCCATTCAAGAGTGTTTTATACGAAAATGTTAGCAGACCATATTCCAAACACCGCTGGGCGAAAGTAACTGTACGCAGTCGTGTCGCTAACTTCAGAATAAGAGCATAGTTACGAATAATATTATATACATTTATCTCGGCTTCCTGCCCTCAATACTGGCTCCATATGTTATGGGTAAATAAATAAACGCATGTATTCAATCATATAAAAACTTTAAATAAATGGGATTTCTTTTATATAACTGACGTCCTTGAAAAATGGCAAATATTTCCACTGGCTACTTATAACAACGGATTGAGTTCTCTATCTTAAATAAGATTCGATCCAAGTAAACTCAGCGATATACTTACGTAATGGTACCTTTGTTTCCAAGTGGTATACCAATAAAGTGTAATGAAAATTCCCAGTCCCCTTTAAATACCATTTTAGGCCAATAAATTGTATAATTAAAGATATCCTCAAATTCTTCATTAGAAATTAACGGATCGAACTGTCTCACTTCCCAATTTGGAATATCTTCTATCACCATATTATTCAATGAAAAGGAGCCTCTGTAAAATATCAAGGTATTTATATACATAATAATAAATTGTTATAATAAAATTATTTTTGTATCCCTCTTTACAGATGAAGAAAAGGATTCTTCTAGGTAGTAACTTAGTTACAAATGTGACCCTCACTTCATTTTAAAAGTAAGGTTTTTTTATTTACCTGAGAGAAGGTGATAATGTAAAGTCGTAATTTATTTCTTCAATAATTTCAAGGGGATCGTGACTGGGTACTCCAATCTCTGGAATGCCCGTAATAATAGCTATTCGGGCACACTCAATGAATTTGCGGAACAAATCTGCATCGGTTTCTTGTTCAAGTCGCCCTGAATATATATTATTATAATTAAATCTGAGAATCGCTATATAAGTATAATGGCTTATGCATAAAATTCATTCTTGTACACAATAAACTTTTAAACTGTAATGTATGTAAAAAAAATTGCTTACCAAGATGAGGATTGGCGCTTGCAAAAACGGCAAGTGCTAAAATAAAAACAGTTTTTAAGGAATACATTATGTCAAGATAGCTACAGTGATACTATTAATAATGATGTACTTTTTATCATTTTTATATTTCTAGTATTGCGCTTCAAAATATTATCAATTATAGAAACAAGATTAATTAATAATATTAATAGTTACACAAAATTCATTGATCATCTCTACCTTTGAATCATGTCAGATACAATCAGATTTATATGTTAACAACAATAATTAGACTGTTTATCACAGATCTTCAATGGCCTAAAAATAATTAAATTATTGTCAGAATTCGCTTTATTTCAGAAAGTCGGTAATTATTTCAAGTTTGATCATATCTTAAAATTAGAGGCAAAGTCTAACAATATGCCCCATCTGAGCGTTAGTTATCTCAAGGATCGGGGTTCTCTAACGAGGATATTAAAGTTAAGTATTATGTAAGAATTGTTACAAATTTGCTAAAAGTTCCTATAAATAAGTGTCGTCTTGTAATAATTATATTTGTAAGTGGTTTTCCTAATTATTCTGAGAGGTTGTAAAGACAATATTTACAAACCCCGAAGTAATTTCACCAACCAAGTTATCATCATTTGAATGCGATAAAAACTAAAGGCATACCAACAATGCAGTCTATTTATACATGTAATCTTTTCACAGTTAGACAAACCGAGACCAACGAGTTCATAGCTCAACCTAATTAGTAATTGCAGTGTATCATTAGCAGTCGACAAAAATTCGAACACAAAAATCAAGTTCCGAACTACTTCAACGGATTTCCATTATTTTGGTTAGGAATTCCAGAGAATCCCAAAGAAACCCATGGAACTTGTAGATTACCCGATTTAAGAAACGGGTTGCATTCACTATTTATTAACAAATAGTTATTAATGAAATCAAGGTGTGAGTAAGAGGATCAGGTGAATAATAAATGTAGACTGTTTTCTATAGACAGAATTTACTTGTATATTACATAACATGTTCATGTACATACATATAATGCCATAAAACGGAACTTTATGAGGTTCAAACTTTGCACCAACCTCTAATATAGTCCTCTGCAGATGGCCACTCGTCTAAACTTATAGATCCAGCGCCAATTACCGACTCCAATCTGGCATCAACACTCCCCAAGGATCGTCAGGAATTCTGGGTAGTTTCAGGGAACCCTTAACTAATTTCAGCGAATTCTGAGGAATTTCAGGGAACTCTACGGATTTCCAACGTTATATGCCTTTTTCTTAAATGGAAAAACAGTTATTTTTTTATCATTTATTGTGACAAAAACAGATTATATACACATTTTTTGGCATTACATAAACTTAAAACTTATTATTATGTTTGAATGAAACTAGTTACTATTTATTACAAAAAAAGACAGATGATAATAGTTTTAGTGAGTGATAAGTGTATCCCTCTGGTGTCAGTGCTACTACCAGTCAGACATCACTGATTTCTTAGTGAGTGATAGCGATCTGCAAGGCAGGTACCAAGACCTTTAACCCTAATGGATTAAACTATATAGTGCTGCTGATAATATTACTTATGGCATACTGACGAGACATAAAAGTTCGAAACCGGTCTAAGGCCTAGTGAAGAACTGATAAATGATCTTAGCTACCAAACAAGACTTGCAGATTTAATTCAACGCAGGTCGGGGCTCTTGTCCGCTGAATAGTTGTTTCATGTAAATCTTATTCAGTATAGAAAATAGTTTATAAGCACATGTGGATCCAAAAATGACGCAACAAAGTGTTCCTCATAAATAAAACTGAATCAAAATTGCTTTTAAAATGGCCCTCAAAATCAAATTCAGATTTGAAATGGCCTCTTTTCGGTCATTTTGTAGGAATATGGGTTCTGGTAAAACGAACATGTCAAAAAAGTCAGAAAATGTGTCCTCTGGTTTTTATAACAAATATTCCTCAAGTAATGAAGAATGAACCAGCGATAAATGTGAAATTCCTGAGAAAATTTATAAAAAATATATCAACGAAGGGGATACCAAATGCAATAAATGATTACCTTTAAAATAAAATACCTGTCACGGCCGAAAATAGTTTAGATTATTTCCCTCATCATAAATCTAAACAATAAGAAACATGAAATTTGTACCACGTGACTTGTTTAAATAAGTGATTATTTTGCAAAAATAATCAGTTATTTTTCACCTAGCTGTTCATTTATTTCTGACATGTAAAGTAAGCTTTGGCCTGTCGTTTTTATGCGATACTCACCAACTTAACAATTCTGATAGTTTGAATTGTCTATTTACATTACCTACACCGTCAAATAGAAGTAAATAAAGAAAGTACTCGTTTCAGAAATGTTTCACTTTTCGAAGTTGACAAAGAAATCCTAAGAAGTGTTCCTATAAACACAACAAAAACGCACAAATCGATATAGGGCCAATTTACTGATTTTTATAATGAAACGGAATACCAATTTGAAGCCACTACAACCATAGATTATATTTCGTTGGTACTTAAAGACTGGGCTTTCAATATGAGATGGAGAGATGGTAAAGATTATAAGGAAAATGTGATAAAAGCCATGTGGAACATAACTGTAAAAATGCTTCAGGATGTGTATTTTTCGTCATTTTCGATCCATTTAAGGATATTCAATTTAAGTGCGCTAGGGATGCTCGTAATGCTAAAAGAAGATATTTGCAGAAAGATATCACGAAACGAAAAGCCTCTTCAGTTGCGTTAGATTTAGAAGATCATATAAAAATGATAATGCTTTGAAATGAAAACACTCCTGAAGGACTGCAAAAAAACTTTTTCATATCATCACAGTCGAGCTCGCTTGGAGAGGCGGAGAAGGCGCAAATTGTATAACAAACCGCTTTAAAGAAGAAATTGATAACAGTGGACAGGTAAAAAACGGCTCATTTTTTATTTGTGACTGTTTAACTAAGTCTTTTTTGCCATTTTAGGATGATTAGAATATAACCCTGTGATTAGTAAGACCACGCAAGGAGGTGACAAGAAATGCGCCGATATTAAATGGTTAACGCTTAATGAAATTAATGCCGATCTATGTCCTATAAGGTTATATAAACAACTATTATCCAAGAGGGGTTCCAATAGTACAACAAATCGTTTATTTCTGATATGCAATAGGTACTGGAACAAATACGAAAATTCCTATTGGTACAAAAATTCACTGATTAGAAGAAATGAACAGCTGAATAATTGGGCAATTTATGTGAACACATTAAATTCATAAAAAAAGAATACCTTGAATCTTTGAATAAACTGAAGAAAATCCAAAGAAAAATGAGGAAAACTTTAGTTTTAAGAATGAAGTTTTTTATTTTCATTTTTAATATTAAAATAAAACATTTTTGAAATCATAATCACCTTTACGATTAAATGAGGTGTAATTATGACGGAAACAAAATTATAATATGCAATTTGTTGACAAACGGATAAACACTGTCATAGATGACACACCCCTACTTGAAATGAATATAAAAAAACGCAAAAAGTAATCTATTAAAAGATTATATTCGCTATTAAATACTTATACATCAAAAGCGACCCCACATATGATATGTAGTTTGAAGGAGAAAAAAATTTCTTTACAACTCGAAAACAAAAGATGATAGCAAATTTTTCTTTTCGCGAGTGAACGAGTCTCAAAAAAGAGATCGAGAATATATCTTCCATTCCATACAAACATCGAAATTTGATCACCCTGTACACCAAACTTAGGTTTACCCCTCGTTAATAGTCAACAACATCAAGATGCGATTGGATGAAATTTTGATCTCCGTTGAGGTTTGCTTATTGTTTTCAAGTTTACGAGTGTATACAAAAATATTGAGGCAGATCCAGTGAAAAAATTCTTATTAAATATTATGTGCATAATAAAATACATCCCAGTTTAATAATTTGTTTGTGCTAATTATTACTTTATCAGTATTCGGAGTGCATAGTGACAATTTTGTGATAAGATAAAATATCTATTAAGTAAAGTACCCATTATGATTCAGCATAAAATTGAAAGAGTATGAGTTCGAGACCAACATTAATAGTAAAAGTAATGAAAGATGTCGTAAACTTTATCGTTTTATGCAGTATAACATTTGACAATTTTCTTGCATTTCTCTTTTTAGAGCCATCAAGAGAACTAGATAACGAAATTTAAGTATTTGGCATTTACCAGTAAAATGCTGCTTCATGCCTGTATGAAACTCCTATTTTAAATAATATGGGTTTTGCCTAATTCATAATTTTATATATGAAAATGATTTAACATTGTTTTTAAACAAAGAAATAGGTAACTGTGACATGAATTTAATCCAAAAGTAATTTCACAATAAATAATTATTATTTTTTTTGTTGCCATCATTGGATTCCCTGAGATTTCTTTTAACTCACTCTACAATGAAGGTACTAGCTATTATAAAATTAGTTACAAAATAGAGCGAAAATTGTTACATGGAAAATTCAAAACTGATGAGTAGAGCTGTCCGAGGTGGCTGGAGTACAGCCACGGTCTTGCGATGGCGTCACACGTGCCGATTTAGAAGTGATTTACGCTGCAGTCTTATTCGAAAGGTTAATGCGTGAGGTTGTACCTATAAATTATACATAATGTCAAACGCGCCAAAGGGTAAAAAACGACCGTACGCGGACACAGTGAATAAATTTATCGGTGAATTTCCGAATTTATTCTATGACGGATGAAAAATAATTTGTAAAGTTTGTAATCAAGACTTAATGTGCTGGCACAAAACAGATTGTCGTCGTCATATCAACACCGTGCAACATCAAAATAAAAAAAATGGCATGCCTTTGACAACTCAGTTTATGTTTGATTTATTGTTAATGTTAATAGCCTGTAATATTCCGCTACACATAGTGGATAAACAACCATTTCGGGAGTTTTGGAATAAATACAATCCCCAGGTGAACTTACCAAGTCGTACATCGTTACGTAGATATATTCCAGCTGTTCGTGAAGACATTGTAAATAGGATTAAATGTGGATTAAAAAATACACGGCTCTGGTTATGTATTGACGAGACGACAGATTGTAAAAAAAATTCTATTTTAAATATTATAGTACGTGTACTGGGCCCTCTTAAACTAACATTTCCACTTTTACTAGCTAGTAAAAGACTAACTGCGTGTACTGGCGAAATAATTACGCGTGGGGTGTTGGAGACATTCGAAAAATTTGAACTTTCAACAAGTCAAGTATTGATGTTTGTGACTGATGGTGCTGCGACAATGCGCATGGTAGGCCGTTCTTTTCAAAGAGACAATTGTAGGTTTTTACATGTTACGTGTAAAGCGCATGCGTTACATCTTGTGGCAGAAACGATTCGAAAATATTTTCCAGAGGTAGATGCATTAATAGAAAATACAAAAAAAGTTTTTCTCAAATCTCCTAAACGGCTTCGAGCATTTCACAGACAGTGTCCTGGTATCCCTGAACCACCAGAGCCGATTCTTACACGTTGGAGAACGTGGTTGAAAGCGGCTTTTTATTATGCTGAATATTTTCAACAAATAAAAGCTGTGATACTACAGTTCAACCCTAACGAGGCTGCAGCTATTAGGGAAAGCCAGACAAGCTTTCAAGACGTTTCCCTTGAAACAGATTTAAAAACTATTAATAACAATTATAGAGGACTACACGACGCAATAGAAAAATTGCAAAATAGTTCGTTGTCGTTAGTGGAATCGCTGCAAATAGTGGACGACGTAAATACACAGCTACAGGCTATAAATGACGCAAAAAATAATCGCGTTAGTGAAAAATTCGAGAGTGTATTACAGAAAGATCCTGATTTTAGCAAATTAAGACAAATTTGTGATGGTGCATCTACAACTTCGTTAAGTGAGTTCACAGATTGTTTTACTTATGCCTGTATTACATCCGTAGATGTCGAATGGTCATTTTAAAAATGCAAAACATATTTTTTCACCAAAGCGAACATCGCTGTCGGAGACAGCTGTAGAAACATACCTGATGCTATTATACTATAGATCTTCCCCACTTTGTAATGACGACAACCAAACTACTTCATAAATCTGCTTAAAAGGGTGAGTTTTATACAAATTTTTATAAAATGTAACATTATTGTTAAAATTTATTTCCATTTACTGTACTTATTCAAGTATTATGATATGATGGAAACATATGAGTCATATGACGGGTCTGTCGGCCAGGTGACCTCGGACAGCTCTACTGATGAGATAAAAAGAATAAATAAAAAAATTACTCAAAAATACATATTTTTTTACTATAAGTCTGCTAACTGAGGAAAAGCACTTGTAACTCGGGATCTCAAAGCATCTCGATCTGTTCTATAGCTGAGCTTGTCGCAGTCATACACAACATTATGCACATATTTTGGGAGCTACACATTTTTTTAAGATAAAAAAGGGTTTAAAATTATAAACAATTCAATATCAAAAATTAATTTATTAGGGGTTCAAACTGACTTCCATTGACCTCCATACAATGATCCAGTCGCGTTTCAAACACCTCTCTAATATTACGAAAAGCTTGTGGCATTAAGTGTTGACATTCTTGAACAATCCTCATCTAGCGAGTCTGGTTGAGTTGCATAGACTTTCATCTTCAATTGTCCCCATAAAAAGTTTAATGGAGTCAAATCTGGTGACCTAGGTGGCCACTCCATCATCGCACCTCTTCTATCTATCCAACGACCAGGGAATATATCATTAAGAAATTGACGGACAGTCACAGCAAAAGATGGGGGTGCTCCATCTTGTTGAAATGCAAGGAGATTTTCAGAAATTCTCATCGTTTTCTATTATTTATGTAATTTGTGGATCAACTGCTTCTCTCCGTAATTCTAAATAAGACTCACTATTTTAGTTTCCCTCAATAAAAAAAGGTCCAACAATATGATCTCCTAGGATACCACACCAAACATTCAATTTTTAAGGTCTTTGAGTATGAAATTCACGCATTACATGTAGATCACTTTCAGCCCAATATCCGTAATTGTGTCTATTGACTAATCCATTGATGGTAAACATACATTCTTCGGAGATACAAATGTTGTAAAAAGATTTGGAGTGTCGACTAAACTTTCACTCATTACTTCACTGTCAGGATCATCCTCGTGCAATTCCTGTACTAATTTTGTTTTGTATGGATGAAATTTGTGTTTATGTAAAATTCTAAAAACACTGCTGTGTGAAACACATGTTGATCTAGATAATTGTGACAAAGACTGCTGATCCTCTAAAATAACTGCTCCTAAAACTTTAACTTCTATAACTTCGTCATTAACCATTGGGTTCTTCTTTTTGTTACCAGCTGATCCCGTTTTCATAAATTTCTGCATCAATTTAATTACGTACTTATATGTTGCATTTTTTTGGGATGAGGAGTTACAAATTCTAGCAGCAGCCCTTGCCGAATTATTGTTTCCGTAATAGAAACCTACAATTTTAATTCTTTCTTGTAGGGTGTACACCATTTTGAGAATAATCTTGTAATAAAAACGATAAATAGTTAAGTATGCTACATTCAATCAATGAATTCACTTGTTAAATAATCTTAAAGAAATACACCTTAGTCATAAAAAGGACTAGTTTTTCTTTAGCAAAAAACACTCTTCTTGTCAGTACCTATTATTTTATAAAATTTGGTATGGGTAATTTGCTCGAAACATTTAGGTGAATAGAATCAAATAAATTATATCTGTATCTCCCAAACTGTTCACCTTAGACGCCACAAATTATACATTTTTGTAATAAGCTCTTCGAGAAGAAACTAATGTCCTGAAAATATATGGGGTGTTCCTTTTAAAAAAAAATGTAGGTGTGGCTCTGGGGGCGAGGGGTGGAACTAATCCTATGTCTATTTATAAGAAAATGTGTCCCCCTCTTTTCTCTTTTTGACATGTTTTTGCGATTTTTGCAAAAATCAATATATTATTATCCAAATTTATTTAGGGTGGATTGTTTTCATTGAAATGCACTGTATAAATAAATATGTAAACATTAGCAGTCGAAACACCATATAGTTTTAACTGTTACCAAGAAACTGTTATTTTGTTTTCTGTTTTTACAAAAAACAATAAACAAATTAAATTATTTACAATTTAAAATCCCTGGAAAATGACGCTAACACCATCATTTGCCAAAAATTAATCAACGAATCTAAAATTATATTCTAAAGAACTTCTTTTTTTTGAATAATTAGGATAAAATCATATTTCAGTGAATACGTCTCAGCATTCCTGGAAGTGCCGCAACTAGAAATAAAAGTAATGAAATAAGAGCCTCCTCTGGAATACAGAATAATATCTGAAATTTTAATTTAAGGCAATTTTTCATTTATAATGAAAATGGTATGATATTTCTTGTATATCATTTGAAAAATCAAATTACAGAAGTAGGTGCGAGGAATGAATTACGGTTTTTATAGTTATTCGACGTGATATTGGGAATAAAATTGTATTTGAATTCAAACCGCCTATTAATTAGCGTCACTAAAAAAAGGGACAATTAGGAATAATCTGTTTTGCCCTCGGAACAAGCGTTAAAAACAGAATACGAATGGGATTTTATTGGCTCCTGCAACCTGGATAGGATTCATAAATATAAGGGGACCATTTTTAAATACAATCTATACAATAACATACCTAACGTTTTTAGCAAACAAAAAAATTCGGCTGAAGGGTCAGCTGTTGAACTTTCCGCTCACTTTTATTAATTAAGGTATTGGATAACAAAACGAATCCAAAAAAAGTTTAACTCTTAATGGAAGTATTTTTTTCTTAAAAACCAAACATTTTAAAAATCTAAATATATACAGGGTGTAACGTAGTAGAATGTCGTAAATGAAGGAGCGTATTTCTTATCCAAATTTAAGAATATTTTGTCATATAAACATTTGTCCTTGGAATCTTTGTCTCCAAGATACAGGACTTTAAATTTAAAAAAAATATGTGTATATATATATATATATATATATATATATATATATATATATATATATATATATATATATATATATATATATATATATATATATATATATATATATATATATATATATATATATATATATATATATATATATATATATATATATATATATATATATATATATATATATATATATATATATATATATATATATATATATATATATATATATATATATATATATATATATATATATATATATATATATATATATATATATATATATATATATATATATATATATATATATATATATATATATATATATATATATATATATGATGACTCAACATCATCTCCAGATGATGCCAACTTGATTGGCCAAACGCACGTTGAGTGCAGCATATGGTGTTTTGATATTTCGTGGAAAACTACATCAGTGTTATCTTCGCATCAAAGGTTCCAAACCACTTCGGGAGTAGGTGTATTTAGTCGAACAATA
The DNA here is from genome assembly GCA_029963845.1 of Rhamnusium bicolor. NCBI lineage: Eukaryota > Metazoa > Arthropoda > Insecta > Coleoptera > Cerambycidae > Rhamnusium > Rhamnusium bicolor. Next base: position 208,127 of record JANEYF010001621.1, read on the forward strand.
AGTGACTATGAGTTAGCTTTACAAATTGTCAAATCGTAAAAGCTAAGCAAAAAAATTCATGTACATTTTTGTTCAAAATTAAATTTGCATTCCAAAAATTGCAAGAAACACACAAAATTCCGTTCTTTATTTGTTCAAAAGATATTTAAGTAATAAATAAATAATTTGTTTTAATCTTAACTGTGTCTTGGAAGTGAAGACTCTAAGGACAAATGTTTATATGACAAAACATTCCTATGTATAGGAATTTTTTATTTGTTCTGTTGTCTACAACTTATTAGGATTTTTTTTGACTCTTGTTTATACGGAATTTAAGCCATATTTTTTTGGTAATTGGAAATTCGCTGGACTGATATGGCAAAAATTATTACTGTAATAATTTGACCAGATCTACCACATATACTTCATTTATAGGTATATAATTATAAAAAAAAAAGAAATGGCAAAATAATTTGAAAAAGGGTTTTTATATTTATATCACTTAAATTTTTATTGTAACACGAAAAATCTACTTTGAATAGTCTTGAGTATGTTTTGAGTATAAATCGAAAGGTCCCAATTCGAAAATTGGTTTTGTCTATTCTCATAAATTCGACATCAAATATTAAGAAAGACTGGATTACAACCGATTATACAGGGTGTCCCAAAAAGTCGCACAACGTTTTGTAAAATGGCTATAAAACAATATTAGGAATAGCAAAAAAATATATATATAAAAAAAATTATGACTAGAGCCCGTATCTTGGAAGACATTTCCAGAGAGGGATTCTGAATTACACAATACTAATATAATGAGTAGTGGTGAGAGGTATGTGAAACTTCTCATATGGTCCAAATGCTACTATCCGACCGACATCATATGTTTCGGTGGCGGATAATGACTTGCGAAGCAAGTACCGAAAGCGGCGACCTCTAGCCCAGGTGGACTAAACTACTGTTATTAAATATGATTTGAACGAAAGAACTACTCAGCGGGCAAATATCCCGACCTGCATTGGATTATACCTTCAAATCATAACCAAACATAGACCGATCTATCATGATTTGAAGGTATAATCCAATGCAGGTCGGGGTATGTGCCCGCTGAGTAGTTGTTTCGTTCAAATCATATTTAATAACTAGTTTAGTCCACCTGGGCTAGAGGTCGCCGCTCTCGGTACTTGCTTCGCAAGTCGCTATCCGCTACAGAGACATCTATGATGTCGGTCGGATAGTAGCATTTGGACCATATGAGAAGTTTCACATACCTCTCACCACCACTCAATTTACCTTAGTCAGTATATGACTAGCAGGTTGGCCACTATCATTTGTATGTTCCATAACCTATGGCATACTGAGGAGAACTAATAAGTTCGAAACCGGTCTATGTTTGGTTAGGAATTGATAACTGATATTGGCTACCGATCTATCATGATTTGAAGGTATAATCCAATACAGGTCGGGGTATTTGCCCGCAGAGTAGTTGTTTCGTTCAAATCATATTTAATAACTAATATAATGATACGATATACAGATTTTTCCATGTCATCGTAATTATTAGTAAACTATTTTATTATTAGTTGTAATCATACAAAAAGCAGCTCGCTAATACTTTTGTAAAGTTACAGTTAAAAATATCTGCGCCTAACAATTATTACTACACAAGCACAAACATTGTTAAATATAAAAGTTTTATTATATAAACCATAGTAAAAACTCATGCGAATATTTCTTGAGATGTTTACGTTTTTCAACTGATAAAAAAGTATCCCTGACTCTCGAGACAGGTGAAAGATAAATAATTGATCTTATTATGTCACATTATTTATGCCCCTGTTTAATGTTTATAGCAAAATTTAGCAAAGAGCAATGTAAACTAATAAGTATTGCAAATACTAAATATCATTTTTTGCTCTCTTTGACCTAAATCCAGTTTCAACATATACGTAATACCCCTCTAGTACCTACATGTACCACAAATAACCCATCCTCATCTGAGCCTCCAGCCCAACCCGTATAACTTCAGTAGGTGTGGATATTAGCCGGAGATGAACACTATTGCAACAATTAGTGAAATATGGTGTGACCACTGCCATCATTTCATATGGATTTGTGACTATCCCGACTTAACATTTAATCGTGTCCAACTCAAGTATCAAAGGTGCAATATTATACTGTCATGGTTACGGAAGTCTGTAATTACTACGCATGTGTTTTATATTTTTATTTATGTGGATTTTATCAGTAATGTAACAATTCAATTTAATGTTAATGACTGGAGTATCTACACATTATGTTTATAAGTGTTGTCCAGACATGTTGGCATATTTAGTGTCCCTTAGTAAATCCAGCGCTGTCAAAATAAGACAACTGTAACAATATCGACAGTGATGCACTCGCTATTACGTATAATCTCCTCCAGTTGAATCAGCAATAAACTACAAACATTTGTAAGAATTCTTATAATTTCGTGCTACCCTCCCATGCCGATCCTGATTTTTACGTCAATGTCACCCGAGACGGGCTCTAATTATGACCTTTATTTTTTGAGATGCGTTGCTTCAAAGGGGATACATTTGCAGTCACAAATTCAGGGGTCATCAGGGTTATATCATACCAAAGGATTGTTTTGTATATATAACTCATTGCATTGAAAAATTTGAAATGAAAAACATTCAGAGAATTATTGCTTTGAAGGTTTAAAATCATGAATAAAATGTTCATTTCAACAATTATGATATGGCTGCTATGGTGAATCTTGAAATGTTCCAACGTGTGCACGAAAACTTGTAAGAAGATAAACGCATGTCTAGGTGCAAGAAGATAGAATTTTTATCATTTATTATTATTGTTAAAGTGTGTTGAATATTTACTAAATACTGTTACCTTTTTTCTACTTTTGAAATGCTTTTAATTTCTTAAGTGAGGGACAGAATTTTTTTAAACATTTTTCCAGCATTCGATCTCTAGAAAATGTCCCTACAATGTGGTGCGCAGCTTTTGGTACATCCTGTATACAATTATTTTAGATGATGTATTTATTTATTTTTTATCCTTTATCGATTTTGACCATTTAAAATTACTTTTGAAATTAATTTGCAACATGTTGAATAACTTCGTAAGTTAAATAAAGAGAGCAATAAAGATAAACATTTTACTCTAGCAATTTGTTATTAAATATAAACAAGATAAACAAAACATCTTTACTGTTTTAATATCTTTTTCAACAGATTTTTCAAATCGTTTCTATATGTTTCTTAGATTCATCGAATTCACCTGTTTTCGACATTATTATTATTATTTGTTTGTTTTGGCCTTTAAGAATTATTTATAAGTAAATCGCTGCTGTCTATAGCATTTATCTATATTTAAAATAATATAAGTAAATATATAATAATACTATTTAATAAAATTAATATACGACTGTCGAAATTTACAGAGAAGCGAATAAAAAATGTTGAAACCGCTCATTTATTTGAGCTACTAAAAGGGATAATTTTATTTGGAAGAATTTATTCCATTAGAAGGACACGGTACAATAAATAGCAGGCGTAAAAAAGGAAAAATTGAATTTGGTTTCATTGGCTTTTTGTGACAGAGGACAAATTTATACAAAAGAAGTATTTTAGAGCGCTTCTGTAATTTTGTGAAATTTGACACTTGATTTTTATATTTGTATATCAATACACAGCTATAAAATAAAGAATCCTATTGTGATATGGAAATGCAATTAAGATTCTCAATGAATATGTATCGATAAATTTCTTTATACGGTTTATTTTTTATTATTTCTTATAACACATTTTACGATATGTTTCTCCGATCAAATCCATCAAAAAATCCATTCAGTACATAAAAACAGCAACTGAGTTCATTGGTAAATAAAGAAACATGTGAAGTATCTCAAAGAGTAAAGAAAAATAATGTTTCTGAGGAACACGATAAATTATGTACATGAAGGCATATGTATTTATTTATTTAGTATTATATATCCTCAAATATACAGGGTGGGGCAATAGTGTGTCGGAGTTCGATATCTCGAGTTCTACGATAGCTAGAAATTAAAAAAAAGCAAGGGAACTAGATAAAAAAGTCTATAACCGGAAATTATTTCAAGTGCTTTTTTTTTTAAATGGAATGCTATGTATATCAGCACATTTTTAGAAGCCTCTTTTTAGACTATTCATTCCTATATTATTATACACCCTGTATATTTTTAACGATGTGATGTAGAAATGAAACGAATATTTTTTGTAAGTACTTCCCTAATTGCAATCACTTTCGTTTTATTGAGCAGTAAGTACAATATTCAAGAATAAACTTAAAAAAATAGAGGTTTCTTCAAATAATTCATTAGAAAAAATCATAAAGCTGTCCATTTTGATTGACACATGTCTCTATGCGCTTTTGAAATCGGGTTTCTACTGTTCCTAAAATTGCCGGTGTGATTGGTCTGAAAGCAGTTATTATCCTTTCCTTCATACTTTGTACTGTTGTTAGTGTGTCTTTATAAACAATTTCCTTCACGTATCCCCATGAAAAGAAATCTATTTTTGTGAGATCTGGGGATCTAGCAGGCCATTTAGTGGGTTCAATTCTTCCAATCCATTGAAGTGGGTAGGTATAATTTAAGTGGTCTCTAACTGCATTTAAATAATGTGGTGGAGCACCATCTTGCGGAAACCACATATTATTTCGAATCCTTTCAGGAAGATTCACCAATAACTGTGGCAGATAGTTTTCCAGAAAATGAAGATAATTAGCTCCAGTCAATGTACCATCAAAGAAATGTGGCCCTATTACATGTTCTCCAATAATTCCTCCCCAAACGTTTATAGACCATCTGTGATGGTTATCAACTTGCCTAAAAAAGTGAAGATTTTCCGATGCATAATAATGGAAATTGTACCTATTAACAAATCCATTTTTATGAAAAGTTGGCTCATCAGTGAATAAAACATTACTGAAGAAGGTGACATCTTGCATTTTATCTTTGGCCCAATTTCAAAACTGTAGACGCCTTTGAAAATCGTCATCAGATAGTTCCTGGTGCATTTAAATATGATATGCGTGACAATTATTTGTTTTTAAGATTCGACCAACATACCATCTACTTATTCTTACTAATGAGCTCACTTCTGACTAATATGGGCATTCTCAACCATTGCCAGCACCACAGAAAATTAATTTTCTTCATTCACAACACGTTTTATTCTTTCAGTTGTTTTATATTCGACATTTCCAGTTTCCACAAATCTATTGAGAAGGTTTTGGAAGCTGCTAACATCAGGAATCCTTCTTTCAGGATACTTTTGCTTATAAATTCTATTGGCAAGTAAACAATTTCTGTCTGACTCTCCCAAAACAAAAGTAATGTCTACTAATTTCACTTTATCAAAATTCATTTTGTAAAACTCTAAATATTTTAAATTTAATACAAATGATAACGACCGATAAGTGCGATAAATGTTCGTTTGTATAAGACAATTTATACTAAACTGAGGTTTTATTGCTTGTCGAATAACGAAAACAGCAAAAAATTTACAAAAAAACTATTACAGTAAGGGACCTGTTAAATACTATTTACCAACTTCAATGGATTGGAAGAAATGGTCCCACTAAATAGCCTCACTTCAGAAGCACATAGAGACATGTGTCAATCAAAATGGACAACATGTGGAACACTCATTATAATTTTTTCTAATGAATTATTTGAAGAAACCTCTATTTTTTAAGTTTATTCTTGAATTTTGTACTCATTGCTCAATAAAACGGAAATGGCTGCAATTAGCCATAGGGAAGTACTTACAAAAAATGTTCGTTTCTCATTTCTACATCATATCATTGAAAAATATACAAGGTGTTCCATTTGAAAAAAATTGAGAAAATTCAATTTAAAAAGTTCTTAATTGAAAAATAATTTTTGGCCACCCTGTATATTTTTAGGTACAAATGTCTCAAAAACACTAATTAGATATCTCGTAACTAGTGTTCATATAACTTTTTCTTAAAATCCATAATTGTGACTTTGGTGATTTTTTAAAATATGCATCTGCAGATGGCATTATTTCAACAAAAAAAATTCATTACATCCAAGTGGTTGGGAGATAGTCAATAATAATATAGGGATGAATAGAATCTAGAAAGAGGCTTCAAGAAATGTACTGATATACATAGCATTCCACTTTAAAAAAGGGCACTTGATCCTGTAATTTCATCTTGGCTCGTCCTGTATATTCGAAAATAATTTCCGATTATAGACTTTTTTATCTAGTTTACTTGCATTTTTTTTTAAATTTCTATCTATCGTAGAGCTCGAGATATTGAAGTGCACTATTGCCCCACCCTGTTTATAGGATTTTCATAACTTTTCATTATAGTAATTTGATAGATTAAAGCTAAATTAATTTAAATTGAAACAGTAACTGATAAAACAATTGTTTGAAATAACGGTTTGGATAAACGTTTTTTTAAATACGTTTTCATATTTAAATAAATATTATTTAATATCACCCACACTAACTTCTCTTAAGCATTTGATAAATTGGAACATAAACTTTAACATTTTAGTATATCTATAAATTTCTTAAACCTAGTAGTTGTCTACTTGACTGACCACAGCTGACAATTTGTTTAAGTTAGAGGTCATAAATCAAAAAAAAATTGCAAACTTCCGGTGTACCTCAGGGTGCCATTCTTTGGCCTTTATTTTTTATCATATATGTAAACGATATTGTCGCTAACATTAATGTAAAATACCTTTCTACGGTGACAATTTAAAAATATTTTGTCACTGGCATATTACGACAATTTACAAAATAACTTAAACCATATAAATTATTGGTGTATCAAAAATAACCTGTCAGTAAATAAAATATTGTGTCTTACTCAAGAAAGCATAATATTTGTCTACTTGACTAGAAAATATTCAATACACCTTTAATTAGACCTAATAATGTAAAAGATCTTGGTGTCCATTTTGATCCAAAATTACCATTTGTTGACCACATTAATTGAACTATTACATCATTTCCTTAAACATTAAAACAGCAATAAGAATTTCAACAATATTATTCAATTCATGGCTCAATTATTTGGAGTTCAAATTACACATTATCACATTACAGTAATTAAAAACACTCAACGACGCTTCCTAAAAAATTTGAAAAACATATAGTAAGTATCCTTTGCAAGGATATCCACTTTTATCTACTTTCAACTTTGATAGACTCAAATAATAATATTTTGTTCTAAAAGTTTCCACAATTACATTACGTGTGAAAATCTTCACAGCAACATATTTTATATTATATCCCGTATTGGTTCAAGACGCAATTAAACATTTTCAATTCATACTCTAAGAACCAATATAATAATAATAATAATACAATTTCCCTTCTTTCAAATATTTTCAAACTATAATAATGTTAATGCTCTTATAGTTATTTTCAATACAAATATTCAGAGTATTAAACAAATATGTTTAAATGCATATGTAATATGTATGTATTTGTATACATATTTACTATTATATATTTGTTACTTTTTACACCCATGCTGTTACATAATTTATATTCTATGTTTTGTTTTTCTATTTTTTTCTCTTTATCTCTATTTATATAGTATCTACGATCTTTGTTGTATCTAGTCTTATACTGTAATGGATCTCGATCTGTTGGATATTGTAATAAAATAAATAAATAAGTAAATGAATACTTGTTGTTTCATATACAAGGTATCAAGAAATTCCTGTCGGAGAATTTGGAGGCCGATACTACAAATGAAAATGTGGCAAAAATTTCCTATAAAATAAACTGAACAAAGAAAAATATTTCACATAATGGTCGTGGTCGTGGTTGCTTGAGATAGTGTAATTTATATCATCGACACGCAACACCCCTTTTAGCGCCTTTCCTACTGTGGATGTTTAGTTTCCATGAAGTGGTGATAAATTTAGATCGCCATAACGTAAATGTGGCATATAACACACCCATGCCAGGTGGTGAAGACAGTTTCATTCAGTATAAATTGACTGTATGTTTTATTTAAATATATATGGTACTTATCTTGGTACTTTATTTAAATTTATGGTACATATCAACATGATGACTAAAATTTCCTTTGCTTCAAATATGAAAATACTCATCTATCATAAGAGACGCAACATTCTATTAATAATAAACTCTTTTTAATTTAATAACATATTTAATAATTTTAAGCTATAACGAATACAATATAGCAGTACGTTAAAGAAGAAAAGACACATTTTTACTTATAATCTTCTTATTGCTTGAATTGTTTCCCAAAATTCTTTTCGAGCTCACAACAAAGGCAAGAAACAATTTTCCGAGAATAATTCAAGTACCTGAAGGATACGGTAAGAAATATCTATTACACCTACTTATGAACAGAGAGAGGAAACTGGCTCAGATCCCAGGACCGGCGAGTGCCTCATGGTTGACAGAAGAACATATGTAAAAAAATAAAGGCAAAAATATAAAATGAATAATGAAATACATAGGTACCCTTTGATACGATGCGATAACCGATTTAGTCGATTATTTAAATACCTCGAGATAATCGATTATGACTTTTCTAAAAATTAGTACTACTAATGTTAGTAGTTAAGAAAATTAGTTATACATAACTATTGTACGATGAATGGGTCCGATTGGATTAGGTATTCTCTCGGTTTCGAAATTGGAGCCCTCGATCAATAAATACGATAAAGTATAACGTTGCTAATTAGTTAGTTGCAACAACAAAGTACATCAAACCTATAGATTTGATTTAGCAAACCAAACACAATGATTAGCGAAACGTGGCGTTTTCTTTTTATAAATAGGTGCATGCATACTTAATGTGAAATAATTTTTAAGTAGTAGGTTAAGTTTTAAATAAGTAGTTATTGTTAAATATTTGTAAAGTAAATAAAACATAAAACACTCGAAAAATTAGTACGTATACTATTTATTATAAATGAATGCAACCAATATGATACAAAAATAGCAAATAATTTAGGAGGCCAAAATTATCAAAATTATTAAATTATCTGATACTGACAAACCGGCAGATAATTTTTACGAATTTTACACATTGTTTTGTGTCACAGATTAGCGGATTATATGCCAAACACTGCTCACGGAAGTAATTTTTTTTTAATCATTTATTTAAATTCGGTCTATTTCCGCTACCAGGGCCCTCTCACCGACGGCGACGCGTGGAAGTAACTATACTCGATTGAGTTGTTACATGATGAACAAAAGTAAAGTTATGTATGTTCATCCCGGCTTCCAGCCTCAATAGTGGTTGCATATATTACAGATATATAAATAAATGCATACATATCAATGATATATCAATTAATTCAATTACATAAAGGCTCTTTAAAAAATATGATTGTATTTATATATTTATATATATATATATATATATATATATATATATATATATATATATATATATATATATATATATATATATATATATATTGTTACGTGTTTGCTATCCACACAAACACCTCTACTCGTAGATTCGTTGATTGAAAGTCCAGGTAACACTAACTCACTACTTTATTTACTAATTAACAATTAATAACAATAGATTAATTAATGTCTTAACTATAATCACAACTGAACACTTATAAGTCTCTTTCTTATTGCCTCTTCACTCGTTCACGTTCAACTTAAGATTAAATCTCGGCCCACCGTGCGTCTTATTTATACATCCATTGACCCAGTCTAGAGCACTCCAGAATATTCCCGGCCGTTCGTGTACAATTCCAGCCTAATCTAACCAGTATACACAGTCCAGTGGCGTAACACTGCCCCCTCCTTAAGCCTGAACGTCCCGATCAGGCAATTCATTATTCCCTGCATACTTGGCTAGTCTCTCTATGTGCACCACCTTCATCTTGGATTTTGGACTTTGCTGAATTCTATATACAACGTCGTTTAGTCTGGTGACCACAGTGTAAGGACCTTCCCAGGGCGGGTGAAGCTTCGGGGATCTGCCTTTCTTTCGTTGTGGGTTATATAGCCAAACCAAATCTCCAGCCTGGAACCCTCCTGAATTCGCCTTAAGATCATAACGAGCCTTCATGCGATCACTTGCTATGGCAATTCGGTCTCGTACCAGCTCATGGATGTTCCTTAGCCGTTCACCAACTTCATCGGCGTAGTCATTTACGGAAAGTCGCTCCTCATCCGGTGTGCCAAACACCAAGTCACATGGCAGTCTAATCTCACGTCCAAACATCACGCGAGCCGGTGTCTGTTTTGTTGTTTCATGAATGGAGGCCCTGTATGCCATAAGGAAAAGAGGTAAGTGACGGTCCCAATCTCTCTGATGTTTCTCAACCACTTTGGATAGGTGCTCCTCCATGGTTTTATTATATCTCTCCACCATTCCGTCTGATTGTGGATGTAGGGCTGTTGTTCTTGTCTTATGAATTCCCAGTAGGCGACACATCTTCTGAAACACCCCTGATTCAAAGTTTCTTCCTTGATCCGAATGCAATTCTAGGGGCACGCCAAATCGACATACTAGATTATCTATCAGAGATTGAGCGACAGTGGCTGCTTCTTGGTTGGGTATGGCATAAGCTTCAGGCCACTTACTGAAATAATCCATGGCAACTAAGATGTATTTGTTCCCATCATCTGTCACGGGGAATGGACCAGCTACGTCAATCGCAATTCGCTCAAAAGGAGCCCCTACGTTATATTGTTTCATTTGGCCCTTACTTCTTGTCCGTGGCCCCTTACTCGCCACACAAACTTCACATTTGCGGCACCAAGCTTCCACATCTTGGCGGCTGTTCACCCAGTAGAATCATTCGCGTACTTTAGTGAGAGTTTTGTTGATGCCAAAATGTCCGCCAGATGTTCCATTATGCATTTCCTGGAGTACTTTTGGTATGCGACACCTGGGAATTATCAATCTCAAAGTAATTTCCTTCCCGTCTGGACTTTCCCAAGCTCTTTTCAACAGTCCATTCTCTACTCTAAGGGAATCCCATTGTGCTCACAAAGCCTTCAGTCCCACTGCCTTGTCTGAAATGTCCTTCCAGCCTGGTCGTGCTCCTCTTTCTTTCCATTCCAGAATAGGACCAGTTTCTTGATCTTTTAACTGCTCTTCTCTTAATGTCTCTCTTGTCCAGTCGTCAGGAACATCAATTTTAACGGTGTTCACAATTATTATCCCTTGTTGTTTTTCTACCCGGTGGCAGTGCTTGCAGTCTTCCGGACAGGGTCTTCTGGAGAGAGCGTCTGCATTTTTATGGGATTTTCCAGGACGATGTTCGATTTTAAAATCGTACTGCTGCAGTTTTTCTATCCAGCGTGCTAGTTGGCCTTCCGGAGTCTTCAATTGCAATAACCACTTTAATGCAGCATGGTCGGTCCGAACCTTAAAGTGTTGTCCATATAGGTACTTGTGAAAATGGTCTATGGACTTGACAATGGCCAATAGTTCCTTCCGTGTCACACAATAGTTACGTTCTGGCTTCGACAACGTCTTGCTGAAGTATTCAATTACTTTTTCCTGTCCATTTTGAATTTGGGAAAGAACACATCCAAGTCCAGAATTACTGGCATCCGTGTCTAATACGTACAGACCTTTCTGTTCTGGGTATGATAGAACCGGACTCGAACACAGTGCTGATTTTAGTGTTCTGAACGATGTTTCACACTCTTGTGTCCATTGGTACTGAACTTTCTCTTCTGTAAGCCGGTGTAGTGGCTTCGCAATATCAGCAAATCGTTCCACAAATCTTCTGTAGTAAGTGCATAGGCCAAGGAAGCTTCGTACTTCGTGGACATTTGAAGGCCTCGGCCAATCTCGTACTGAGGAAATCTTGTCTGGGTCTGTTCTTATCCCCTCCGAAGACACGACATGTCCTAGGAATTTTACCTCTTTCTGGAACATTAGGCACTTTTTGGGATTCAATTTCAGGTGTGCATTTTTAATTCTTCCAAACACTTCTTGAAGGTTCTTTAAATGCTCCTTAAAATCCCGTCCCATAACCATCACATCATCAAGATAAACTAGACATGTCTTCCAAGTTAGTCCTCGTAGTACCAGTTCCATCAGTCTTTCAAAAGTTGCTGGTGCATTGCACAGGCCGAAAGGCATCACAGTGAATTGATAAAGGCCACTTCCTGTCGAAAAGGCTGTCTTGTCTTTGTCATCTGGATGAAGTCCCACTTGCCAATATCCACTTCGAAGATCTAGAGTGGAAAACCACTGTGAACCTGCCAGCGTACTTAGTGTGTCATCAATTCGGGGTAACGGATAGCTGTCTTTTCTAGTGACGTCATTCAGCTTCCTGTAGTCGACACAGAATCTTAAAGTTCCATCTTTCTTAGCAACCAAAACTACTGGAGACGACCAAGGACTGGTTGATTCCTCAATAACTCCGTCTTTAAGCATCTTCTGTACCATTGCAGAAGCCTCTTCTTGTTTTGCTAATGGGAGCCTCCTAGGTGGTTGACGAATAGGAGCTGATTCACCAGTATTTATCCGATGTTGCACTATGTTGGTCTTTGTAAGAGCTTCTGTGTCCTTTGCAAATACTGTACTTTCTTTCTTCAAAAATTTTAAAGCTTCTCTATGTTCATCAGGAGTTAAATGGTCTAACTGGGCATTTAACATCTTTACAACTTCTTGGTCCATATCTGTAGACGAAGTTCCAATGATTTGTTCTTCACATCTTGCAATCCATGTGACTGGTTCGTAGGTGCCAATTGCTTCGCCTTCCTTGAACGTCACTGAGTGTGAATTTAGGTTAACCATTCTAATCGGTATCTTGTCTGTATTTGCAGCTATTTCTAAATCGAATGTTCTAGAACTTCTCGAAAATCCACTTTAAAGTCACTACTCGGTCCAGAAATAGTCCTCCAAACACTGTCCAGTAGCTTAATTCTCCGTGTTACCACTAATTTCTGAGAAGAACACTGTAGAACCTTTTCGAATATTCCAGAAATTTCTCTTCCAATCCACTTCCGACACCAAATTGTTACGTGTTTGCTATCCACACAAACACCTCTACTCGTAGATTCGTTGATTGAAAGTCCAGGTAACACTAACTCACTACTTTATTTACTAATTAACAATTAATAACAATAGATTAATTAATGTCTTAACTATAATCACAACTGAACACTTATAAGTCTCTTTCTTATTGCCTCTTCACTCGTTCACGTTCAACTTAAGATTAAATCTCGGCCCACCGTGCGTCTTATTTATACATCCATTGACCCAGTCTAGAGCACTCCAGAATATTCCCGGCCGTTCGTGTACAATTCCAGCCTAATCTAACCAGTATACACAGTCCAGTGGCGTAACAATATATATATATATATATATATATATATATATATATATATATATATATATATATATATATATATATATATATATATATATATATATATATATATATTGACAAATGATATTGGCTATCGATCTATCATGATTTGAAAGTGTAATCCAATGCAGATTTGCCCGCTGAGTAGTTGTTTCCTTCAAATCATATTTAATAACATTAGTTTAGTCCACCTGGGCTAGGGGTCGCCGCTCTCAGTACTTGCTGTGTCGCAAGTCGCTATCCGCCACAGAGACATCTATGACGTCGGTCGGATAGTAGCATTCAGACCATATGAGAAGTTTGATACCTCTCACCACTATTCACTTCACCTTAGTTAGTATATAACTAGCAGGTTGGCCACTATCATTTGTCTGTTCCATAACCTATGGCATACTGAAGAGAACAAATAAGTTCGAAATCGATCTATGTCTGGTTAGGAATTGACAAATGATATTGGCTATCGATCTATCATGATTTGAAGGTGTAATCCAATGCAGGTCGGGGTATTTGCCCGCTGAGTAGTTGTTTCCTTCAAATCATATTTAATATATATATATATATATATATATATATATATATATATATATATATATATATATATATATATATATGTATATATATATTTTGCAGTAAAAGAATAAGAATTTAGAAAAAAAATATGAAATGACCTTTATTTTGGACAAATTAATGGTAATTTGAAATTAACTAGGTTTCTTGTAAATAAATAATATGTCTAAATACCTGTTGTGGCAAGCCCACCCTGTACGACAGGAGAAATTATAAAATAGTTATCGTAACCCGTTATCGTAGTAAGATTCCGACATCTACGGAATGTACTTTTATAAAATGTGATTGGATATTAACCTGGACATTGATTCATGGACACATAGTGTAGTGAAGTACCTAAAAAGGAAAATAACAGTCATTTTGTGTGATAAATAGTAATAAAGACAAAATATTGAGTTAGAATCGTGACAAAACTATTATTAGACATTATGCTAATACAGCAGATAAAGATTGACTGTAAAATGTAAACATCAAAATAATTCTAAATGCTACATTAAGATAAAAGAATATAAAATTTTTGTATAAAGGTTTCAAAGAGGTTAAATTATTGACACCAGCAATTATCAAAAAAATGTCTGTGTTGAATAAACAAACCAATGTGGAAATGCATATTTTATAAACTATAGTGGTAACAAATTTAAATTCTAATATAAAGCAAGTAACAAAACTTCACAACGTAGGCAGACCATTTTGGAACGTCCAAGTGGCAGAAATTTCAATTTTATATTCAAAAGAAAAGCATCGTTTACACCGCAACCACCGAGGGGCGAGTTTAAGCAGCTAAAAGTAACATTACAACGAAAACATGGACCATGTCGTATAATGATGATTCAATTTCAATAATAAAGCTTTATTTCCCTAATTAAAAGTCTCGAGTAAAATTTTTAGTTAAGTTAATTTTAAGTATTTGTGTTTTCTTTTCTTTGTGTATATTTCTCCATCGTTTGAAATTAATTATATACCTGATTTGTACAGTCTTTTCTTTGCAATAAGTACCAATAATATAAACAAATCGAAACAAACCTCCATATAATACACAAAATAGTATCAGTTTGAACCGGCCACCTTTGAGATAAGAGTAAAACAAAAAAGAAAAAGTAAGTACAATTTTAGTTTTAATAATTTTCGCACCCAAAGTGGTGGTTACTTTAAATAAAAATAAATAAAATCATAAAACTAAAATTAATATAAAAAAAGAATAAATATAAAATAAAAATACAAAAAAAAAGAAAAGAAAATCCTAATTAACATAGTCACCTAGTTATGAATTACGACTGCTCAATTTACAATTCAATGATCAAATATAATTTACATTTAATAAGAGAAACCTGAACACTACGCAAAACATGTTTAGAATTGGTCATATGTAATATGTAACTTGTATCCAATATTTTCCAATAACTGAAAATTATACGCGATATTTTATATAGCTAGAACGTGACAAAATATTTCCTATAAACACGTATAGCTCAAGCCGTTGTAAATGAATTGTTCCCTTGAACATACATATTATTCGAAATGTACCCAACATAGCGACGCGACGCTGAAAAACCTTTGGTGACTATGAGTTTATTGTTACATGACACTTATCCATTTCTTTGCGGACGAAACATTTCTAGATAATATTACACTTTAATGGAACTATATAAAGTAAAACACATTTTCATGTGAGATTTTTGACGAAGGCATATGATGACCCTCTGAGATATCTTTAAAAACACATTCTTAACATGACATGTCATGCAAAGAGTTGAGAAGGAAACAAACAATAATGAAACACAGTCAATATATAGGTATTTTATGATAAATGTGTTTTTTTGTGAAATAATACAAGGTTGAATTGAACATATTTAAAAAAAATTTATCTCGCACGTCAAAGACAGCCAACATTTCATTTCATCTCTGTTCATTGTTTATTTGTGGATACCATGTATGAAAAATTAAATCTGTGAATTTTTACAGTCCATACAAAAAACGATTTTATTTATTTATTGTTTACCATTTTTCTTTAATAGCAGCTTCTAGAATTTTGGGATATGCCTTAAATAATACATAGGCGGGCTAGTATTATTAAATTAGTTTTATATTTGTCATGTTCTAGTTTGACTACCATAAAATTGTTTAAAACTGGTTAAGTAATACATATATCATACATAGTGCTATGCCACTATAAATCTTTATTTGCAATTTTTAAAATTATAAAACTTTTCAAACTTCTCATATCAAACTACCAAGTTTCTAGTTAGTTATTTTACGGTAAAGTTAACAATAAACATCTATTTTACAGCCGATACAAGTACATATATCTTTGTGTGGATACATCTTTACTCTTTTAGTATCTTTCGCTAATTTAGTTGAGTCATTTTATATCCGTATGAATTGAGATATCTTGATACTCCTGGTCTTATATATGGTACCACGTGGCAATTGCAATCGCTGCCGTGGGTGCAGTTTTCTCATTTACCAGTATATATTTTTATACTCCTGAAGTTTTTATATGTTTTGACCATATATTTTATACGTACCAAATAAAAACTTTGCGTGTGTTTTCAATGACGTACAAATTTAACCGAGTTGTTGAAATGGAAACCGGAGCCAATACTGTGTTTATATTTCTAAAATTAATATAATAGTATAATGAAGTAATAGAGGGAATTGTGCCATATATCAAACAAATATCAAAAAAGAAAACGATGCAACTACGGACACCAGTGTTTCTCTATTTACACGAATAAGATGTGCTGTACTCTTCACTTATTTTTTAGTTCTTCATGTCTAAATCCATCTCGTTTTAAGAAATTGACCGGCGTCGGTGAGGGGCACGATATAACTTACAAAGACTTACCTCTCATATCATGTCTATTAACAGTCATTTATTGTTGTCACAGTACACTTACATCATTAATATACCTTATATAGTATCCTCTGCTAATCTTCTCTGCCTGGATATTAAGGAATATTTGCCAATATCTGGATTTTTACTTAAAACATTTTTAAATTTCTCCACCAAGATCATCTATTAACGTCTGTAATGTCATATGTATATTATTCACTATTTCAAAAGATGCATCAACCAGTTGGCTTGTAATTTTTTCATAGCGTCTGTTAATATACTATAATTTTCATCTATAATTAAACAAATCGTGTTTGTCGTGGGCATTGCTAAATTGCTCCTGACTTGGGCGGGCTTTATGCCTATTCTATATCCTACTCTTTAAGTTACGCTGTGCTTATGAGGAAACATAATTCTGAAACAACAGTAAATAGCTGCACTATGTTTCTTTCTTTAAAAATGTGTATATATGCGTTATTCCCCGTTTGCAAAAATCATCCTCGTAATCAAAATTTACTACACTAAGAGAAACAATAAAAATTGTTAACAGTGGGAACAAACGTCATAAAAATTAAAAATCAGCAAGTTTATTATCTTAAACAAGTTTTTCATAAAATGGTTTTAACCTGTTCCTTTTGAACTCACCTCATAAGGATGTAAATGTGTATAACAGATGTCTTCAACCACAATTTAAAAATATCATTTTATCCATTCCTCATTCCATGACTCGAATTGTTTTCCATGATAGCAAAATGTAACACCAGTTGATCCCAAAGTTCGTCCCTTTATCGTTTCTTTGCTCATTTTGCTTTACGCCTGTTACTTCGAAATCAAAGCCACATTTTGCTGCGGGAAAGGACACCATTCACTCTTCAATTTTGCTACAAAAAATCCTTCAGGATTTTTCTTTTTATTTTTTGTGGTAATCCCAGAATACCACATACCTACTATTTTAAAAGCAATTCTTGTAAAATCGTCAATGTATTTAAACTGAAATTAAACTCGACATGTATTGAGAACTACATTCCATATAGCATGTGATATTAAACAAACAGCCAAACTGGTTGTCTACATGCAAACAATATGCAGAACTAAGCAAAATTTATACTATATGCCTATATCTGGAATACATGGAATATACAGGGTGAGTCTTAAGTGTGTAATTATATTTAAACCACCGATTCTTGACATCTGTAGAAACCCTCTGACACCTTTTTTTTTAATTCCCACGTGTAACTGAGTTATCGACGTTCAAAAAAATATGATGAAACTGTTTTGGAACTGCTGGCTACTGAAAACATTCTATATCTTAGCAAAAATGATGTAATGGACTGAAGCAACGTTGCCGCATATCTTATGCAATTCTCTCACCCAGGCGCGATTTTGCAATCGTGAGTTAACATAAGTTGAAGGTTACCTAGCATTATATTTTCACAAAAATCGATGAGATTCTAATACAAACCACTTCAACTATAAGTTACTTTAGCATAAAATATTTATTGCTATAACCAATTCCAAAACAAATTTAAAATTGAAAAAAATTCGAATTCTAAAAGTGTGAGTTTAGCTAACCCACGATTGAAAAACCGAGCCCTAGCATTAAGTTCACTCCTGAATTTATAATAACATTGGATGAAATAATTAGCTACTTAAACGATTAATTGCTCCACTTGAAATAATTTTTAAACATTTTACAATACCTTTCAATGTGAGAAATTTTGACTTTTTCTTGCACCAATCAACATTTCTTTTTAAGCGTTTCATATGGAATATACAACTAAAACTAAATTTTCCGATGAACAGTAAACTTTTTAGGGAATCCCGAGAGGAATTTAATGTTCCCATTTCATTTTTTTAAAGTTTATAAAAGGATTATTATTTTTAAGAAGTAGGTACTTACCCTCTACTATTACAATAATTTGAAATGTGTGAGGGTTCAAGGAATAAATCAGCTCTCTACTATTTTAATTGGCCTCTAATAGTAAAACACTGAAGATGCAACACAATAACAATCAAGTGATGGAAAATAGTTTGCAGTATTTTCACACACTTCTGTCACTTTTTACACTGGTCATACCTAACAGTTGCATTTTATTTCCTCCATACTACTCTGGACAGTTAGGAAGATAGTATACGTCATTTCTTCTTGAGAAAACAGCACTTTATTTGGAATAGGCCATTACATGATAAAAATTCAATCACGCCATAATGTGAACTATGATATTACCGTCGCATATGTAACCTATGATGTTGACACATCTAACCACGCACCTAATCAGTGTTGCCAGACATACCATTTTCACGGTATTTATACCATTATTTTCCCTTGTGTACCTGCACTTTTTTTATGTAATAAAACTATTATTTAAAAATGTCTACCATTTTACACCAATATTAGCAAAAGTTGATAAAAAAGTTAAATTTAGGTCGTCAGCCCCGGACCTCGGTCAGTTCTTCCATTAAAAATGGGTAAACTGAATTAAATTTTATACCGTGTACGTAGATCTTTATAAATCGGAACCTTGCGTAAACAGCGCTAGTTGTGCAAGCCCAAATAAATAATAGCCTTTTGCTGTTTTCTGTTGTTTCTGTCAGTTAGGTCAATAGAAATTTTTTGAAAAGCATCATGATTTATTTATAATGAAATTTTTAATGTGAAAATCTCACACATCTGGCAATACTACACCCCATGTAAAAATCAGTGTTATTGATAGTTCGCGTACCTGCCTGCATTAGCATTTACAAAAATGTGTTTAATATCGTTATTTATAGTTTTCTGTGATTAAATTTGTGATTCGAAGTTTTGAGTTACAATGTTACCGAAATTTATTATTTATAATTTGTTCCTTTGGTGGTTCATTTTGTGAAAATTAGTGATTAACCATAGTGACTAATTTTATTATTTTAATGCTGGATATGTTAAAGGTATATTTTCAAGTAGATGAAAATGCTAGACAAGCAAAACGGCTATGGAATGTTATCCAAACGTCAAGCCCATATGATATATTCATGTAGTAACTGTTGTATTAGGTAAGTAAACAAATCTGCTTTTTCGTTCTTTTAAAGTAAATGCGTCTTTTTGAAATGATTATTTTCAACTTTGATTCATTTTTAGAAATGAACCATATTAAACTTAAACTATAAATTAGAGACAATAATAATAATTTAAAATACACAGAAAAAGTATTGCATATTTTTAATATTTATTTGTAAAAGAAGTGTCAGGATTACCTAATTTTACAAGGAAAAATAAATAAACAGATACTTTTAACACCTTTTATTTTAAGAGCAAGCTACAAATGACAAGTGTCGCTTTCCACAAAGGACTAATCAATCGCGGCTTGGCCGCCTTGAAGTTTATTTCTTATTTTTGGCCAGTGTGTACAGATATCATGCTTTCTTAAAAAGAGCTCAATGTTTTGTAAACTATTACATTTGTTTTGGTGCGGCGTCTACACTGATATTAAATAAGTCTGATATCGTCTCACAAAATGTCCTTGACAAAAGGGTAATAATTTTTTAAAAATTCAAAATTTGCAATTCATGAGTTAGGATAATTGTGATGAACTCTGGCAGTGGCAACACTGCCTTCAGTTACGTCATTTCTGTGAACGGCGTTTACAAAGTTATCCAATGACTATCAAAATGTCAGTGGCTGGAAGACGAAAAAAATTATCAGAAATTAAAATTTCTTTTTTGTTCAAAAAAATTTTTGACAGTGCCAATCAATTGTACACGACGAAATATATTGAGGGTTAAAATATAACTACGCATTTAAAACTCACCCTGTATAGTAACAGATTTTCTTGCACATATATTTGGTAATAAAGTTTTTTGGTATTATTAATTTAAAATGATGTGATGTTTTCAACACTTTTACAACTATGTACAAAGTTTTAACTTTTCTACTACATAGCACGCCCAATGTAAACCTTTAAAGTATAAACACTCTTTAAATCTGCACCTTAAAAAGAATTTGATTAATTTAGGTATTCACGTTAAATCCTGTATCAAACCTGTTTACGATGATTAAAATATTTATTCACGTTTTCTAGATGAATTTTTTATTATGTCTGAGATTTCATGTTTCAAAGTTACACAAAATGATAAGACAATGTTTCACCTTTTACAAATTTTCTTTTTCATGCAAATTTCTAGGGTACTTTTAATTAAAAATAGTTAAAGCGCCGTTTCGCATAACTGTGTACCTCAGAGACCAACCCTCATTAAAAGAAGGAAAACATTTTATCTATTAAAAACAGAAATATTTTTAATCCACTCCCGACAGTATTTTCTCTAATATCTTTAATCCTGAAATGACTGTAGTTTAACACAGAGTTTATCTTTATGCAATTTCCTTCTTATGATGATAATGTTGAATGTTTGAATGCTTGGTAAGAAATTCATCTCAAGTCATAATTACTTCTTTTCAACTGATATTTAAAATGCATAGCTCTAAGGAAATAACATTGAAGTAACCGCCTTTTCTTAGTGAAACTGATTATCATAAATATAAATTTACAATCAGTGATCGATAAAATTTAAAATAATTTTTATTATGATCATTCATCCAAGTTGTAGTTTCCGCAAGCGGCAATCCAGTTCCTCCATTTTTTATATTAGTAGGTATTTACCGAAATATCGTATATAACGTATGCATAAAGTAAGTACATGTCCTGCAATTGATATCAAGAACCTCTACACTCCAAACGCAACTGTAGACCAAGTTGTTACTGACATTATCCGATTTTATTATAGACGGACTCGGACTGATTATGAAATTCGTTCACTTTTTACTGTTAGACACCCTTGCCAACTCTGTACGATGCCTAGTTTCCAGTTCTAATTATTTTCGTATTTTTTAACAGAGTAGTAAATATTCCTCTAGAATAAAGTAAATCTGGGAAATTTTCATTACGATTTAACATCACAACTACCAAAATGTCATCCAAATTTTCACTTCAATTGGGTAAAGAATACAATTAATTCAAGATTTCCTCTTTTAGTTTGGTAATTACTGCTTTTAAATCCTTTACTACTTCTTAAGCTCTTCTTACAAAATGAGTGAATGGCAATATCGAATTCGTATCTCATTTTAGACGCATTTCATGGCCCACGAATTAAACGTAAGGCAAATTGAAACTCCAAGGTAAATATTATCGTACATACTCCTTGAAGTTAAATTAGAATTTAATCCGTAGACAATCAAATAAAAGTCGAAATCAAATTGACCGAGAGACTAAACTAGAATTCGTTCTGTCTTGAATTAAATTTTCAATAAGATTTCGAGGAGAGTTCGAGTCAAGAGTAAATTCATTACTTTTAAGTATATGTGTTTAAAAGAAATCTAAAGGTCTGGTTAGCAAGCTCAGAGAGATAGATTATCTCAAATGTAATACATCAGCTGTCTTTTTGCTGACACCGTCAGCCTGATTCACACACCACCGAGGATAATATTTTATCTGTAGTAATAGATTTATATGACTTTCCTTTTTGTTCTAATAGTAGAGAATAAGATTTTTTACACAGCCATATTATAGAATAAGTGCGCTGTTGACAGCTCGAAACCCTTGCTCTTTAATGCCCTGAAGAAGGCTTATGAAACAGACGGAGAAACGTCATTTAATAATATCTTTAATAAATTAAGTCAACTGAAGGCTAATAAGTTAATATCTCAACTAAAAAAGATAGCTTAATTGATGAAGTTACAGCCAAGACTTTGACTTTTTATAACTCAGTAGCTCCTAGATTTTATGCTTTACCCAAGATACATAAACCAACTTTATCAATGAGACCAATTGTGTCTTCGATTAATTGTCCCAATGGCAATTTAGCAAAATTTTTGACAGAATTATTAACCAACGCATATAATACTGATAATGATTTTTATATAAAAGATTCCTTTGCCTTTAGTGAGTTTATAAATGATTTTCAACTTCCCCCGGATTACATAATAGTTAGCTTTGATGTGATTTCTTTGTTCACCAATTTACCACTCAATTTAGTAATTTCTTCTTTAACAAATAATTGGGACACAATTTCTCAATATTGTACCCTTGATTTAAATACTTTCATTATACTTTTAAATTTCGTGTGATTCAAATTATTTAGAATTTAATAATTGCTACTATAAACAAATTTTTGGGACACCTATGGGTTCCAAAATTTCACCCATTTTAGTAAACTTTGTATTTGATGATTTGGTTAGGGATTGTCTTATTAAAACTCCACTTAACATTCCATTCATTAAACGTTATGTTGATGACTTTTTACTTTCTGTTAAAGTTAACAGTGTTAATGTAATATTAATCATATTTAATAGCTATGACGAAAATATACAGTTCACAGTAGAAAAAGAAATGGAAAATAATATTCCTTTTTTTGGATATGAGAGTACACAGAACTGAAAATAATATTCTACGTACAAGTTGGTATAGAAAACCAATGAGCAGTGATAGATATATAAACTATCACTCTTACCATCCTCATCGTATGAAAATCAACCTAATTTTAGCTTTAAAAAACAGACTAATCAAGGTCTCCCATCCTCATTACCGAGACATCTCCCTTAAAAAGTTAAAACATATTTTAATTGAGAATTCTTACCCACAATCGTTAATGAATCGTTTACTTTTCAATACTCCTCAAAATTTAAGAAGTACAAATGTATTGCATAATAACACTAATATAACCTTTAATAAAAATGATAATAATAGTAGTAACAACATTATTATAGATAATAATGAGAATAATAATAGTAATATTTTCCGTTCACTACCCTATATTGAAAATTTAACTCCAAGATTAATGAATTTATTCAAAGATTTAGATATTAAAATAGCAAATAAAAACATAAAAACCATATCAACGCTTTATAGTAAAATTAAAACTCCCCTTAAGGCAAATGAAAAATCTAATGTTATATACCGCATTGAATGTAACAATTGCAATGGAGCATACATAGGACAGACATCAAGAACACTAAAAGGTCGTGTAACCTCACATATAAGTGATTGCAAAAGAAATGTTAAATCTTGTGCTTTAGCAGAACATGTCATCAATACAGGACACAAAATGAGTTATGAAAATGCCAAAGTTTTGACGGTTGAGAATAACTATAAAAAAGAGAACTTTCCTTGAAATGTTATATATAAATAAAGAAGAAAATTTTTTAAATAAAAAAATCAGACAGAAAATTTAAGCAAGATTTATACTTATATTCTAAAATTAGAGAGAGATAATTATAGATAGTTACCCAAATTCAATTTTTTTTAAAAAAATTTTAAATAAATTAATTCAAATTTTCCCACCATAAAATAAGTTGGCAATACAGTTTAAAAATAATTATAGTAACCAGTCTTTGTACGAAATATTAAATGTAAAAGTTTTTATATCTTTCCTTTTTTTCTAAGAAATTCTTTTTTTAGGCCTATTGTTTTCGAACTCGATAACATGTGGCTGCGATGAATTGTTCAAATTGTTTTTCCATCCATTTTAACTATATTTTTCACTAATGTGTGACAGTAACCTCAAGTTAGTAAGTAGTTTTTAATAAATAATTTTTGTAATTGTTTTCTATATAAGTATTTTAACTTTATAGATGTCCTGAAGAAGGAAATAAAATTTTCCGAAAGCTTGACAAGTAACAAAGAGTTTTATATATTTTATATATATATATATATATATATATATATATATATATATATATATATATATATATATATATATATATATATATATATATATATATATATATATATATATATATATATATGAATAGTGGTGAGAGGTATGAAACTTCTCATATGGTCTG
Source organism: Rhamnusium bicolor (assembly GCA_029963845.1). Classification (NCBI taxonomy): domain Eukaryota; kingdom Metazoa; phylum Arthropoda; class Insecta; order Coleoptera; family Cerambycidae; genus Rhamnusium; species Rhamnusium bicolor. Next base: position 232,688 of record JANEYF010001621.1, read on the forward strand.
AATGCTACTATCCGACCGACATCCTAGATGTCTCTGTGGCGGATAGCGACTTGCATCACAGCAAGTACCGAGAGCGGCGACCCCTAGCCCAGGTGGACTAAACTAATGTGATTACATATGATTTAAAGGAAACAACTACTCAGCGGGCAAATACCCCGACCTGCATTGAATTACACCTTCAAATCATGATAGATCGATAGTTAATATCATTTGTCAATTCCTAACCAGACATAGATCGATTTCGAACTTATTTGTTCTCTTCAGTATGCCATAGGTTATGGAACAGACAAATGATAGTGGCTAACCTGCTAGTTATATACTAACTATGGTGAAGTGAATAGTGGTGAGAGGTATGAAACTTCTCATATGGTCTGAATGCTACTATCCGACCGACATCCTCGATGTCTCTGTGGTGGATAGCGTGTAATTCAATGCAGGTCGGGGTATTTGCCCGCTGAGTAGTTGTTATATATATATATATATATATATATATATATATATATATATATATATATATATATATATATATATATATATATATACCGGGTGTCCCACTCGCGTCGGCCAAATGTCCTGGCTCTCTTATAAGAGATATCGAAAAATTTCAAAAACGGGGTGATAGAGGGCGCAAACGTACATAGTCTAAAAATATTTTGAAATATACAGGGTAATCCATTTAGGCGCGACGACATAAACTTATGTTTTTTTAAATGGAACACTAGGTATATTATTACATATTTGAATTCTCCTTTTAAAGAAGAATCAAACGATATGCCACTTGAGGGGTCTGCGATGGGTCGGTACCATGATATGGGTGAGTTTGTACCAAAAACATGCCAACTTTGTGAGCTCACTGTGACTTAATAGAAAAACATTTTGAGATCTAGATTATGTCAAAAAATTGTCAAACACCCTGTAGTTTACGATACTGTTATCGGATCTAACGAAATCGGTCATTTTATACCGGGTGAGTCAGGAAGCGCCAAAACTACTTTTTTCTCATTTTTTTCAAATGGAACACCCTGTATATTATGACACCAAGGGAAAGCCCTTTGAAAGAGCTTTCCACTGATATAAAGGTTCAAGGGTCTATCTATCATGGGTGCCAAGAATTTGATGGCAAAGTGGCACAATTCGAGGTTTATTAAAAAATTACGCTTAATTTTCAATTGTTTTGTGAATTTTCGCTGAAATCGGCGCTTTTCAGTAAGAAAATTTCAAAAATAATTATTCTTATACTCGGAGAAAAATACCGTACTTCAGTGCAGAAAAATAGTCAACGCCTGATAAATTTAATTTTTTTTTCTGAAATGCGTGTATAAATTCATGTCATGACAAGTCTTTTCTAGCCCGACGTAATTTTGTCGCGAAATGATTTATTATTTTAGAACGGTGCTTAATAAAACATAGCTTTTCGTAGTATTTTTTTCTCAGCTTTAAAATGGTGTAATTCATTCTTCTAAAATAAGACCAAAAAATACTTTTATTTTCAATTCAATGAAAGATAGTAAAATTTTTTGTTAAGTTTGGGAAGCTGTTGTTCCACGTACTATCATCGAAAGAATAAATAAAAAACAGTGAGCTCACAAAGTTGGCATGTTTTTGGAACAAACTCACCCATATCATGGTACCGACCCATCGCAGACCCATCAAGTGGCATATCGTTTGAGTCGTCTTTAAAAGAAGAATTCAAATATGTAATAATATACCTAGTGTTCCATTTAAAAAAACATAAGTTTATGTCGTCACGCCTCAATGGATCACCCTGTATAGTTCAAAATATTTTTAGCCTATGTACCTTTTGCGCCCTCTATCACCCCGTTTTTGAAATTTTTTCGATATCTCTTATAAGAGAGTCAGGACATTTTGGCCGACGTGAGGCTGGGACACCCTGTATATATATATATATATATATATATATATATATATATATATATATATATATATATATATATATATATATATATATATATATATATATATATATATATATATATATATATATATATATATATATATATATATATATATATATATATATATATATATATATATATATATATATATATATATATATATATATATATATATATGTATATATATATATATATATATATATATATATATATATATATATATATATATATATATATATATATATATATATATATATATATATATATATATATATATATATATATATAGATCTTTATAGGGTGAGATCTAAGTGGACCCTGAGTTAATAGTGACCTTTCTCTGAAGCATTTGACAAGCACAAATTACATCAAGTTGATATATAATTTATATTAAGATTAAATAGGTTTTAATCCTGTTTAAGTAAAATTTGGCGTAGGGCACGTGCTTGGATATCCTCATAATAATGAATAGATTTCCTTAGCAGTATTGAACTAGTTGGAGTTAAATTAAATTTTTCCTTTATACATCGAAAAGTCCAGTTTTTTTTTGCGTATTATAATTTTTCTATTAAGAGTCTTTGCTAGCTATAAAAAGAGCAATTTTAGTCATCACTGCCAGTCGCATGCCGACATTGTAGCGACCCTAATTTTATCCACCAATTTGTTGCAAAGGCGAGTCGGATAGTCGCTGTTACGACGTCGTCCAGTAACTTCAGGACGCATCGGGCGACGTTGATACAATTAACACTGGTTAATTGTAATTATTAATAAAGTCACGCTTAGGATCAAAAAATTATTATATGATTATGTCAAAAAATTTCCACTATAATTCTCTCCAGGGTACCCCAGTAGTACAACAAAAAATGTCGGAAAAAGTATCTGGGTTGCCATGCTGACGCTAGAAAATTATTGGTTAAAAAACACACGTGTGAAATTGTCGCTATAATTTTATTATAAATTTCCAACGAGTATTTTAATCATCATAACGCCTAACATCATTGAAACTATTAGCAGTAAAAGCTTTAGCTTTTACTAGAGATGTATATAGGTATGAATTTTACGTCCAGTCATTTGTAATGCTGATTTGCGTGATAAAGAGATTTGAAAAAGTGTATTATGCAGTAAAATGAAGAATGTGTTAGTTTTATTATCAAATTAGAAATCTCGGAAATGTGTTAATATACAGCGTCGTAAAATTTTTACCGCCTTTTGTCCAGTTCTATCTAATGGAATGAACACTTTTAACTACAACATATTACATGGAAAATATTGATGTCGTAATACTTGCAATTCTTACAAAACAGAAAATGCCAATATTGGAAAATAATAATAATAGTAATAATATTTTGTTTTGATTCACAAGGGAGATGGTTTACACATAGCACAATAATATTATGGAACAGTTTAGTAACTGTTTCCACATTTAGGTACAATTTTTCTTCGGAATAAGTGCTTGAAGACTTTTTCGAAACATACTCCAGCATCTGTTACCTTATTTCCAACTGTAAACTTGTGCCGATACATTATTGAAATTGTATGGAACACATTCTTGTACCCAAATGTTTCCAAACTGTTTCCATTTTTTTCCATATATTTACAGAGTTATTATGACCTCATTTTTTACGAGTATTGTTATTATTACTTACCATAGAAAATACCTATCAGAGTTTAGAGATACAAAATGGGAAAGACCAAACAATTTAAACAGTTGTCCTGGTATAGTATACAAAAGATGAAAAACCAACAATGGCTTTAAAAGGAGTTGGTGTAGAATATAAAAAAGACAAATAACAAATTAACAAATTTTGCAACTAATACACTTACAACGCTGTCAGATAATATGGTGAAAGTAGAAGAATTTCCTATTTCGATAGAAAATATTGAGAAGGTAAAAAGTTGTAATGAAAAATATTTAAGGTACGTAGTGATGGTAGAGATACTTTCTTTTCAGACACTTTGGAACCTTTTCGAAACACAGAATATATTGTTTCTGTTAGAAAATGGTTTTCATTTCTTAAAAGAGTTTCGAAACATTTTTTTTTCAATTGCGATATGCTGCAGTCATTGGAACTGAATGTTACCTACATTAGAGAAACGAGTTTCTTCTCATAAAATGTTATCTAAATTTTCGAAACAGACGCATAATTGTTTCTGTACCTAGCTATTTTGGTTGTGAGTATTGGGACGTGTTTGTTATTTTAGTGGTCATTATGGGCAATCATCTTTTAAAACAAAACCTTGGTTAGGTAAAGGCTTAATATTGATACAAATTACGAAATTGAAATATAATTTGATGTTCGAAATACGTTACTAATCATTATCATAAAAATAATTATGAATAACATTATTTTTATTGAAAAAGATTAAATTAAAAACGTTTATATTTATAAAGCGCATTTAAAACATCGGAAATTAATCTATAAAATTTTCGTCGCATCCGTTTTTCTGCTAAAAATTACATTATAGTTTTCACGTTATTCCAAATATTATCTTAGTTTATTAAGGTATAAGATAATATTTGGAATAACGTGAAAACTACAATATAATTTTCAGCAGAGAAACGTATGCGACGAGAATTTTATCGATTAATTTACGGAGATACTTCGATATTTCAAATGCGACTTACAAATATAGCCGTTCTTAATTTAATCTTTTCATATTGAAAGGTAATAAAAATACTCACCATATTGAAACACTCTTATTAGACATCAAAGATAATAAAACTTTCCGAAACTGACTGCACACAATTCGTTCAAAACAATGTTAGTTGTAAAAACATTAATCAGTACAAAACATAAGTACCGATAGATTTGCGAAACTGTATCAAGCAGCAAGCTACTTTGAAATATGTTACTCTTTATTTTCAAACCCAGGAAAGAAGCACGCAGTGTTATTTTACAGATTTGTTTTTAGTATTACTTTATATGTTTTTATAAAATCTTTATCCTTTAAATTGGGCTTGCACTTTTAGTCAAAACATTTTGTTAATTCTGAATATTATTATTTATAATTATTATAAGTATATCTTATGTACTTAATTACATTCATATACAATATTATAAATCAAAATATACTTGTATAATTAAAATAATCATAGATAAACAAAATTAATTAAATTAACAAAACATACAATTTTATAATACATTACAACACATTAAAAATATACATATTCACTTTTCCCTTGAGTATTATATACCCAAGGGTATGCACAGACAAGTAAATTAGTTTACTTTTGTGTTTCTCTTAGTTTATTTGTTATGTATTAGAGACTAGGTTTCTTAAACAATTATTTGTACACTTAAATGATAATGTAAAACTTTAGTTTTTAGTCCTACTTTGTTTTGTACAAGCCCACTTTATATGGTAAATAAACTTATTATTATTATTATTATTATTATTATTAATATATTTCAATGGTATTTTAATATTACTCATCACGAGTTTTATTTGAACTGATAATATTCTATGTACATTTTATGTCTCACTTAAGACTGCAGCAGCCCTGTAACTTTTTTTAGTTTTTATTTATTTATTTTATTTATTTATTTATTTACACCATTCAACGGGAAACCATTTACAGAATGGGAATTTCAAAAATATAATATAAAATAATATTTTAAAAAAGACAGATGTAAAAAAAAACAATATTACATAGAGCATTAAGTACCTATATAACTTTAAACTTAATTTTAAAATGTATACATACATATATGCATGGATATATATATATATATATATATATATATATATATATATATATATATATATATACACATATATACATATATACATGCATATCCTCATACACACATATCCATATACTTATCTATAATTAACATATGCAAATTTATTATACATTACATATCTATAACTAACACATGCAAATTTTTGAAGAAAAGAAAGTTTGTTTTACGATTTTTTAACTGTGGTTACATTGCAGAAGAAAATATCGATAGTATGTTGGTGTTCATTATAATTATTGCACAGTTGATATAAAGGCGAAAACTTACCAATATTTGTATGAGGTATTCTCAAAGTAAAGGTCATGTGTTGCCTTGCGGCAACACGAAAATTTAACATTTGTAATATATCGGGACGGTCAATGTCATTAGTTATTAATTTGTTCAAGAAGGTTAACTGAGATTTCACCCGTCTGTTTTCAAGGCTATCTAAAGAAAATCTGTCTAGCATATATGCATTTGGATATCCAATAGCTGAGTATACTCCATCCTCTCTGAAACAAGCATGTTTTAAAAACTTCCGCTGTACCTTTTCAATACTGTTAACAAGTATTTTATAATAAGGACACCAAATAATAGCAGCATATTCAAGCTTAGGTCGCACAAAAGTGTTATAAAACAATTTCAGCGTATCTGCATTATTAAACTAACGGGAGTTTCTTATAATAATGCCTAACATTTTAAAACTATCTGATGCTATGTTATTAACATGATTTATGAAAGAGAGTTTGCTATCAAATATTATACCTAAGTCTCGAAAGACAGTAGGCCTTGCAATTACGATATTATTAAGAGTATAGTCAAAATTTAGGGCTTGTACTTTATTAGAAAATTTCATAATATTGCATTTTGTGATGTTTAAGGGTAATTTATTTTTTATACATCAAATATTAAGGTTTTTAAAATCTTTCTGCAGAGTAAAACAACTTTCAATATTTTTAATAATATAATAAATCTTTAAATCATCCGCATATAATAAATATTTACAATTTAAATTAGATATAATGTCATTTATAAAGATATTAAAAGGTAAGGGTCCTAAATTCGAGCCTTGAGGCACTCCAGAAGTGGCATGTATTTCAACAGACTGGACTCCACAGCATTGCACAAATTGTTTCCTGTCAGATAAGCACGATGTAATAAAGTTTAACATATTTTGCGAGAATCCATAACTCTGCAATTTTATTAATCAGATACTGTGATCCAATCTGTCGAATGCTTTTGAGAAATCTGTATAAAAAATATCTGTCTGAAGCCCGGCATCTAAAGTATTTGCTAAATATTTCGTGATACGAAACAGATTGGTAACAGTTGATCTCCCTTTCATAAATCCATGCTGATAAGGCGTAGTGCGATGTTTCATATAAAAGAGAACAATTCATACACTAGAATTTCATAAACTTTAGAGAAATTATTAACTGTAGTAATAGGCCTGTAATTATGTATTTTGGCACAATTACCATTTTTGAAAACAGGGACAACTCTAGAGGTTTTCCATGTTTCTGGAAAAACAGCAGTTTTAATAGATATATTAAATATGATTATTAGAGAATATGCAAATATACAGGCGGTCTCTAATATAAAAGGCAGGAATATTGTCTAATCCTGTGGTAAATTTCGGTTTAAACATGCATACACATCAGTTTCCGAAAGACCGCTTATATGAAAGTTATCAGAAGTTAAATCAGTTATTTCGTTTTCATAATTTTTGTTGAGTTGTGTATACGAATCCTGGAAGTGTTTGGCCGATTTAGAGCAAATTAGTTTTAAAATATAGAAGTAATTAATTAAGATCTACTTATGGCCACAAAAACATTAACCCTCAAATACAAAGCCACGTATGAATGAAAAAATTAATAAAAAAAAATAATTAGGAATTTTTTATAAAAAAATAAGAAAGGAGTAATGATTTTGTGGTCATGAGTAGAACTTAATGACCTCTATTTTTGAGGCTAACTTGGTTTAAATCTAAAAAATAAAAAAAGTTATAGAGTTGTTACGGCCTTTAGTGAGACACACTGTATGTAGCAAACAATCTAAATTATTTTGTTTTTGGTTTCAATTTTGATTCCACGTTCCATTAATAAAATAAGTTATTCTGTACGAAATACTGCATATTACTTGAGTGCCAGTTTCTTAATATTACTTTAAATTATTTTTTATAGTTACGCAGAAGTTTACATTATGATAAAAGCTTGAGAGTAGTTGGATACATCACTAAAAAAATTCATATGAAGTCTGCAACCGACCGCGACGTATGTTTGCTCAGCTATCTCTCGGTTTCTTAAATTGGATATAGAATGGAACTGCGCCTAAAAAAGAGGAGACACGCATCCAACCCATTTCAAATCTCATAAGCATCAAATTTTAGGCATCTAAATATGTTAAAATGAAATTTTTTATAACGTATAAAAATCTTGCTGAATACGTTATACCGTTTGGAAAAAAATTAGTTTCATGTATTATTTTGCGGACCTGTTGAAAAATATTTTTTTCCTCGAATTAACAAAACTAGTGAAATTTATTTAATTTATTTAAAAATTATAAATAGTTGCATCGGCGCCAGAACGCCGCCTACTGTTTTTTACTACATCGAATTATCCTTAACTAAGTTACTTCTCTCATTTAAAAAAGTCTTTTTTAAAATAATTTTAAATTCCAGTAAATTTTATGAACGCTGAAGGAATTTTTTTCATTAAGGTATTTAGGTATTTCATTATTATAATTTTGTAAAATAAACAAGCAAATTACTGTAGTCGTCATCTCAACATTTTAGGCAAACCTATCTCAGTTAACTTCTGCGGAAATTTTGGTTGGAGCCAAATTCCAGTTAAACACAAACAGGAGTTTTGCATTTTATATCATCAAAGTTAAATCTAGATAGTGCTAATAAATCTCATAAATTGATCTGACATCTTTAACTGTTACTATTATATAATAAAAATAAAGGCAACGACAATATAATAATAACAAATGTGTGAATTAATCCCTGAACATCCGTTCTTCGGCAGCGGAGGATCGTGACTTTTGAGCCCGAAATGTATTCATGGCGAAGTAGCACAAAGTATGGCATGTTACATCCTCAGACGTATGGATTCACTCTGGAAGTTAGTAAAAGATCATAAAACCGGAGCAGAGGTCGTAGGATTTTAACACAGCAAAAAGAGCCACAGGTTAATTCGGTCTTGCACTGAATTCCAGACGAGGAGGCCGGCGAAGACTTGATCTAGGCAGCAACTGAGTTTCGACCACACTAGCCTTAGGGCCATAGCTGCTAAGAGGGAAATTTATTCGGTCTTTAGCTGGCCATATTATTGAAGTATAATCGGCAGTATTTGGAGGACAGGCGTCACAGGCTGTTACGTTGACAGACCACTAATACATATAGCACAAATGAAGTGCCAATACCTTTATTAAGTCTATCGTGATTCAAGAATGCTAGTTGATACTTTTAAATTTACCAAATCTATGGCATTTTGACTCCTCTGGAGTACTGATGAACGTATTTGTATTTTTGTGGTAAATAGTGAATTTTTTTATATTAGTTGACTCAGGCTGTCGCCGCCGGTCACCAACCACTAGCTAACATTATTGTTGACAGGTAAACCCTGCTAGGTCGCGACAGGAAACTGGCATGTTGCCAATTCCACAACAATCAAATATGTCCAGGTATACTGCTAATGTATGGCCAGCTATTGTGTTGATAACCTCTAGATACTCCCTCTAATATAACACTAAATGTAAACAATTTTGGTATGCTAGTAACAATGAATAGTATCATTGTGAAAACTAGTACTGATTTTCCTAAAGAAGTGTTGAGAAGACGTATTACAAATAATGGTATGGTAAAATTACGTGCTTCTCTAAGAGAACTTGATTGGAACATTTTTTCAATAGTGAAAATAGCGTAACTTTTTTAAAAAAATTTCCTTCTTACTAATTATATGTCTTTATTTTTAGTTGAAATTCTATTAAAATTATCATTGTCTCAGTACATAGAAAATCACTCCTTAATTTCAAATTGTCAATATAGTTTTCGATCTAAACTTTCTACAACTCAAGTTGTACAGAAAGTGGTAGGTGACATGGCCGAACATTTTGAGGAGGGGAACTTACAGGTGTTGCATTGTGTGATCTCTTCAAGGCTTTCGACTGTGTTCCTTACGATCTGCTGCAGATAAAATCATCTCACTATGGTATCAGAGTGTTGCCTCTGACTCTTTTTGAATCATACCTAAGTAACAGACCACAATGCGTATGTATGAATAATATAAATTCATGTTTTAGTGACGTTAAACATGGAGTATCCCATGGATCTGTCTTGGGACAACTCTAGTTTATTTTATTTGTTAATGATATTTGCTACTTTCTTCGTCCCTACAATTGTATACTTTTTGCCGATGATACAACATTAATTTCCTTGGATACAGGTTATTTAAACTTAGAAAATAAATTAAAAACAATTGAAAAAACTGCTGAGGAATGGTTTGTTGCAAATAAACTTAAACTCAACAGTGATAAATCGCAGTATCTACTTTTATCTTCAAACCATGTTATTATTAGAGAGGAAAGTGTTAAGTTGCTAGGCGTTATATTGGATGAAATTTTAGTTGGTCCGGTCATGTCGACTATTTGGGCAAATCACACAAATATAATTTATTTGTTATGCCAACTGAGATTAATTTTAGGTATTAACGCCCTGCTTTCTACGTATTAGGCCTTATTTTAATCCCGTATTACCTACGCTATGGGGTATTTCTAGTCATGCACAAAAAATATTTAGATTCCAAAAAAGAGCCATTAAAATGCTTGCTGGAATTAATAATAATAAAGAACATTGGCAAACTCTATTTAGAAAGTTCAGCATCATGCCCTTACCATCTTTATATTCATATATTCATCTCTAGTTGAAATATACAAAAATGCTAGTAGCTTAAACAGCAATTCTGATATACATAATTACAGTACAAGATCTGCTAATTTACTAAGGACACCCCGTTTTAGATTAAAAAAAATCTGAGAATAATTCCTTGAATCTAAATCTGTACAATAAGTTGCCATGTAACATAGAATTATTAAATTTAAATACGTTTAAAAAAAATGTTAAAAAGTTATACTCAAACATTGTTTTTATTCCGTAGATGATTTTATGCTAGTTCCATTTCAGACAGCAACCATTTTATAATAGTACATAAAAATAGGTGTTCAACATTGATATGGAGCAGAGTTACCTGGTATCTAACTTCTTTTTTTATTTGTAAATCATTTTTTATATAGTTTTTCCCCTGTGTTTTTATCTTCTTTTGTTCTAGTGTTTTATCATAAATTCTGTTGTTTCTGTTCTGTCCAATATTTATATATTTGTATTTATTTACACTTTACAGTAATTATACTCTGCTCAACTTCTAATTTATGCTACCATAGGATAGTATTTGTTTCCTGACTTGTTACAAATGTACATCTGTATATAATAGTACGAGAGGTCGCGTGAAAATGATTAAAGGAAATCTTCCAAAAAGTTTAATGTTTTTAGGCAAATTCTACCACTGTAGTAAATATAACTACACCCGTCTGCCACCTCCTAGTGGCGGCGCTAATTCAGGAGGGGCTGTTGAATTTATAAATGTTTGCCGATAAACAAACGGCGTTATTCCAGGATGAAACTTGTGACATTTGTTTTGTTTTTGGTGATAAATACAACTGTACTTTCAGAATTAGAGCAGACGGCGGCGTTCGTGAAGCAGACGTACTCAAAAATGTAAAAAAAAAGCGATAAAAAAAACGGCTATATTCCAATTTGCAGTTTGTATCATCTGATCAGAAATAGAAAACTCTACAACTTTTCTTTAAGACAAAAATCAGCAGACGGCGGCCAAAACCCGGCAGACGCCTATTTCTCCCGTGAAATTTTTCCAATTTTTTTTTGTCGATAATCAAACGTCGTTCTTCCAGGTTCAAACTTGAGATATTTGTTTTGTTTCTGGTGATATATAATACTGTATTTTCATAATTTGAGCAGACGGCGACATTCGCGGAGCAGACCTCTTTGAAAATGTTACCAAAAAAGGCAATAAATAAACGGCCGTATTTCAACTTGCAGTTTGCATCATCTGATTGGATATAAAAAACTCTATAATTTTTCTTGAAGAAAAAAGTCAGCAGACATAGGCCTAAAGCCGGCAGATGTCATGTTTCTTGAAAAAAATTAAAATATCTTTATAATAATGACCCATACAAACATGTATAAAAGTACAACCTAGCGCATATAAGCGTTTATTTAAAACATAATTTCAAAACATCACTGCATTGATTAAAATGCAGAAAACCTAACGTAAAAATGAACATAAATATTGCCATAAAATAGATTATAAACATAGACATTATTGTAAAATGTAAAAAATAACGAAGAACAACGAAAAAACAGTTACAATATTTAAGCATCTACTCACCATCATCGGTGCTGTTCGCGTCTTCAATATCCGTGGCATCTTCGTCTCGGTCCTCACTTATTGTATCACTGCGACAAGTATTTCATTCAAATTTTGTGGAAATTGTTCACAATCAAACCATTTAATTTTAAATTCATCGTCTTCGATAAACCATCCATTTTGACATGGATTGAAAAATTTTGGTTTTTCGTCGCGAGCGTATTTCCAAATGGCAACAATTTGATTTGTTCGTCGAATTTTGAATATCAAAGTGTCTTTGCATGGGGGAATACGACTAGCTTCAAAGTTCTTTATGCCTGCGAAAGGATTTTGTTTTGGTTTTGGTTTGTAACAATCTAGAAAAATTTCAAAGCGAGCCTGATTTACACTTGATAACTTATGTTTTCCATAAATTTCACAGACGTATTTTTTCTATATCTAAAAAGCAAAAATAACAACAATACTAATACATTGGATTAAATTTCACTATACCTTTAATTGTTTCATTAGACAATGTTTCGTTTTCACCCATGTTACTGAAAGCTTCTTGAAACTTCTTACTTTTCTCAAATAATTTGAAAGGAATCGATTTTGCTTTTCTGGCGAACGAGGCAGTGTAATCACATCCGGTAAAGGCATGAAAACCGGGTAAAGCGTTACACAAATTGGAGCCTAGACTGGCTGAGATTTTATTTACGTCGACCAATCTTAGGTTGTTCTTGGACAAGGTGCCACATTCCATCCATATTTGGAGTCGCTTCGCCATTAGTTTATCAATGTTCACCAAAAACAAAACAAATATCTCAAGTTTCAACCTGGAAGAACGACGTTTGATTATCGACAAAAAATAATTGGAAAAATTTCACGGGAGAAATAGGCGTCTGCCGGATTTAGGCCGCCGTCTGCTGATTTTTGTCTTAAAGAAAAGTTGTAGAGTTTTCTATTTCTGATCAGATGATACAAACTGCAAATTGGAATATAGCCGTTTTTTTTATCGCTTTTTTTTACATTTTTGAGTACGTCTGCTTCACGAACGCCGCCGTCTGCTCTAATTCTGAAAGTACAGTTGTATTTATCACCAAAAACAAAACAAATGTCCCAAGTTTCATCCTGGAATAACGCCGTTTGTTTATCGGCAAACAATTACAAATTCAACAGCCCCTCCTGAATTAGCGCCGCCACTAGGAGGTGGCAGACGGGTGTAGTTATATTTACTACAGTGGTAGAATGTGCCTAAAAACATTAAACTTTTGGAAGATTTCCTTTAATCATTTTCACGCGACCTCTCGTACTATAACGTGGTCAAACAAATCTATCTATCTATCACAAGGAACAAATACTGGCTGAAATAAATAATTTTAGTTTAAACAAAGGCGCAGGACCTGATGGGCCTCCTGTTATATTTATTAAATCGTATGGAAACTCAATAATAGTGCCTTTACTAATAATATTTAATAAATCACTGTCAGAGGAAGTTTTTCCGACAATATGGAAAAAATACAATCATACCTATACTTGAAAGTATTGATAAAAATGAGGTGTCTATCTATCGGCCGATTTTTATATTGTCAATACCTGGTAAAATGCTGAAGGCTATAATTACGAAAGAACCTTTTTCTAATTTAAAAATACAATTATTGAATAGGAACACGGTTTCTTTCGAGGTCTCACTGTGATAACCAATTTGTTACTTTATATACAGGATGTAACTGGGGCAATGGATAACAGAATTTAAGTAGATGTTCTGTACCTGACTTTTCTAAAGTATTTAATAAAGTTCATCTACGCTATATGTATATTAAATTGGAAAACTTTGGTATACACGACAATCTTTTGAGATGGATAATATACTACTTAAACAATAAATGCTAATATGTCAAAATCAATAAATGAATATCAAATTATACTAAAATTACTTCCGGGATCCCGCAGAGATTGCATCTAGATCCTTTCCTTTTTCTCTGCGCATCAACATATTGGCAGCCATTTTTCTAACGTCAATTTTGTAATTTCTGTTGATTATCTAAGGTTTTACCGATATATATGATCCTCAAATGACTATATATTTCTTCGATCTGACATAGTCAGGCTCTCAGAATACTGTGCAAAAATGTACTTAAAAAGGCTCTTCGTAACATAGGTTTCATACTGCGAATACAAATTCATTTCGTGATCCCAATTCTTTCATTATATTATATAATAATTCTTTAGTCAGTAGTAACTTAGAATATGTCTGCTTAGTTTGGAAAATGCAGTATCATAAATATATAAAAATAATTGAAAATATCCCAAATTCAATAGATACCTACATTTTCAATGTTACGATAATAATTTATGCAACTATAAATTTAGCTCTAGAAGATTTATTACATTATATATTATTTTTTTTACATACAATATTCAGCAATGAAATAGATTCTAGTTAAATTCTTAAAAGAATATAGCTTAATGTAAAACAATACAAATCAGTTAATTTATTCTATAACCCCTTTTACCACACCAATGCAACATGTGATTTTCTTTACCAGCTACAGGAAAATCATAACCTATTTTTCAACCACACTGATATATTCATTTATTTTCTATGTTTTCAGACATTTATATTTAATTTATAATAATTAATATTATTAATAGTATCAGTATAATGATTCATAACGACAATAATTATGTAAACTTTTTTTTATTACGTTGTTAGTTTTTTATTTGTGGTTTTACTTTGTGTACATAATTAATTTTTCTTTGCATTGTTATTTGATGTGCAACCTATAATTGGTAATGTTAATTAAACTATTGGGTAGTCAGTATTATTAAATTAATAAATAAATCGAACATCGAACCATTGTTTTATCGACAAAACTGACATTCACCCTTTTACGATCAATCAGGCTCAAATTTGGGACTAATGGAATTTATTATTGCCTGCGAAGATGGTGCCATCAATACTTTGGTGTATCGTAGCCATATGATGATTGCAGATGCTACGAGAGGATTTTAGACCGTAGGAAATCCCGCCAAAAAATATATTACCCATAACTGCTTGTCCTTGAGAATGGGACTAGCAGTTGTGAAATGTTGTGATCTTCTATTTGATTTAAAACAGTAAATTGTTAAATTTTTGCTATCTGCTAAAAACAATTCGAATTACTTTAATCGCTTCCTCCAACTTCCACCGCTTAGATCCTTTCTCGGATCCTTTATTCAGTTACAAATATCAACTCTATAATAACTCACAAAAGAGTCACCCTCTTTGGACGTGACTGTCAATTTATCATGGTTTTTTAATACGCACTAGGCACAAGGCCCTCTGATAAACATCGACTTCAAACACTACATACCTAATGACTGTGAATTTATACAATGTTCACCAATTTATCATTTTGTCAATACTGTAATGTCTCTGTAATATTAAGATTTATCCCAGACGCTGTATCTATCAATGTCATCTCATTTACTTCCAAATTCTATTGTTTATGATTTATGCTATTAGAGGAGGAAGCAAATTTTATGATTTAATAGAATGACGTAGAGAGTACTACATACAGTGTGTCCGTAAAGTATGGACTAAATTCATTATTTTTTAAACCAAAAATATTCAGAAAAATCCCTCGACACGTCGATTTTTAATTTCAATTGCGCACTTTATCCTCTATTTTTTTTTGTTTACGACGGCACCACTATTTCCATTATGACGCCATAGATATATTTTTTACATGGAACATCATGCTTGTATCTTCATTTTTGAATTCTGCTTCAACAGCTGATTTCAAAAATGTATCACATTTAGAGTCTAAAATTGATAAGTTGAATGATACGGCCATCTTGAATATAAGAATTTACTAATTTTTCACATTTTGTTTGAACAAATAATAGTCACTAGAACTAACGGTTAGTTAATAATTAAAATTATAAATTAAGTTTTTTAGATGGCTCCACAGAAAATAATCTAATGAATTGAAGTCCGGTGACCATGGTGGCCATTCGATGGGTACACGGCTACCAATCCACTTGTTCAGTAATATTTGGTCGAGATATCTTCAAACGTCTGCCACATGATGGGAAGGAGCAATATCCTGTTGATACCACAGGCTTTCGTCAACATTTCCAAGATTATTTCTACCAGGGTATAAATTTAATAACATTGGGATGAAACAGCCTATAAAAAATTGGAGATATGTCGGTCCGTTTACAGTTCCATTGAGAAAATAAGGTCCAATGGTTCTATTTCTCACAATTCTCGCCCACACATTTACCTTTTGTGGATACTGTATGTACTGCTCCCGCATCCATCGAGGGTTTTCCCTTGCCAAGTATCTACAATTTTGACGATTCGCTACCATTTAGTTTGAGTGCATTCATCGGAGAAAATAATATTTTTTATCAGAAGAGGATCACCGTTGTACATATTCATCATTGTTTCACAAAATTGTATCCTCTGATCTGGATCATCATTTAGTTCTTCCACAAGCTGAATCTTAAAGGGATGCCATTTTTCTAATTTATTACTGTATGTACTGACGCATGACGTGTTAGTAACATCATAATCACGCCTAGCCTGGCGAACGCTGGTATGTGGATTTTCTTCAACAGTCAGTAAAATATTAAATTTTGTATCCTTGTCAACATCTTGGCGACCTGTTTTGGGTAAATCTTTCACCGTACCAATCTCTCTAAACTTTTTTTCAATTTTACTCAATGTCGATTAAGTTATGGGTCTAGATATTTGTTAAACAAATTAAATACTTCTTGTTGAGTTCGCATCCTATCACCATACCCAATCATCGTAAGAATTTAAATTCTCTACTTTACAGATACACTCATGTTATAAATTAAATAAATCGACAACAATTATTGAGAAATCACCACTGGGGTAAAGTATTACTAAGTGATTCACTGTCAAAGACGATAATGATAAAACAAAAATCAAACAAAAACTATCCTACTTCAAAAATGTGTTTATTTTATTCTTTCACTTGGTTTTTTTAAATGGCCGTATCTTCCAGCTTACCATTCTTATCAATTTTAGACTCTGAACATATTTGGAATCAGCTGTTGAAGCAAAAATTGAGAAATATACAGGGTATTCCATTTAAAAAAATATCGAAATATAACAGAAACAGTGATGACGTCGTAAACAAAAAATCGAGGATGAGGTGAGCAATTAAAATTAAAAATCGACGTGTGCGAGAATTTTTTTAAATGTTTTTGATTTAAGAGATAATGAATTTGTTATATATGTTACGACACACTGTATGACGTATTAATGTATTTTATTTATTATTTTGTCATTATAACCTTCGTATCTTAGTTGTATTATATTATATAGCAGAGAAAACTTTAAATTGCATAATATATTGTGTGTAGCCATGGGCGCCGCTAGAATAATTTACAGGGGATGGCAAAATATTATGCATGTTTTTATGAAATTTTTATTGAAAAATTTTAAAGTTATAAGGGAATTCCAAAAAAATAAATGTGAACACTGATTGATAAAACTAAAATAAACAACAAAAACAAAAAAAAAAAAACAGTTCACGCTATTTTTATTTACACTACGTTCTGGCGTAATGTATAAAAACAAAATTAAACTCCAAAAAAACTTAAAAGGGCCTTCCTTATTACTTACATCAACTCTTTGATATTAAAATTGAAATTGAAAAAACCTTTTAAAAACAATGCAACAAGTAAATATTCAGTAAGATTCTTCTCTATAAAAAATATAAATTAAAAAAAAAATACCGAATATATCTGACCAGTCAAAGGTATTTGTTCGAACTGTACTGGATTATATTTATTTATTGTTCTTGTTTATATTTATTTTATATATATATACCTTCACAAGAAAACCCTAATTTAAATAGTCCTAAGGATGTGTGAAAATACACGAAACATCGATTAACTGAAACTTGGTTTTCTCCTTTCTGTCGACTTCACCCAAATTACTTATAAATATATGCATAGATTATTTAAATAATGTATTGAAAAGTATAATGTAATAATAAATTTTATTCTTCTATGTGGTTTACAGGTAATTTTTATTTATTTATAACTATGTTTGTATTTCTATACGCATGAAGTATCGACAAAAAATATTTTGTCGATAGATAAAAAAATTAAGTTGCCGGCAATCGATCCAGCGTTCTAATGTTCCTGACTCTAGCACCTTCGCCATTGGGCCACCTGTCGCTCGTTTCAGGCTGTTTACTCCAACGACTTATAAGCTGAACACTGAATTTTCAGAGTTTTTTTTTTCAAAAACGCTTTAGTGTGCCTTATTATTTACGAAGCTTACGAAGTTTCGTTCGAATCAGAGCCTTGAACGTCTGACCCCTCCCCTTGTGAGTGCTATTTTCTGCCCATTCCTGCTGCGTATTAGCAATTGTTACTGCTAGTTTGCTGTAAGCTGTTCAATCACTAGATGGTATTTACTGTCTTCCCCTCTCCCTAGCTATCCGATTCAGCAAAAGCTGTATTTACATTAATATTTGTATAAATACATTTGAGCTTATTCCCTGGTATGTGCCTGAGTACTAACGTTGTCACTATCTAGCTTATTATCTGTCCGACGCTTGTCCGTAGCTCTCAATAATCCTGCTTCTCATTTCACTGTAGTGTAAATAGTACCTGAATAATGGAGACTTATTTGATGACTTGCTATTTCTCCGATTTTAGTGTACGTATTGCCTAATTATAGGATTTCACAGTAGTGTTACTTTTACCACTGGACGGAATACATTAATAATAAAAGTATGTTTTGTTAATGCTATAATCGCGGGTTTATTAATAGCTTCATTTCTAGATCCCTGGACGTACCGTATCTTCACTGCAGCTACCTAAGTCCCTGTAACCCGTCAGATAGTGAACAGTGATGTTCCTATACTGCAAAAAGAGGAACAGGCGCTCGAGATTCGTTATACATCAAATGCAACGTCGCGTCGTAACTTTGGGCGTCACAACACTTCTCTCTTATATAGAGAAAAACCCGTGTACACAATCGATGCCAATAAAATATTAAAGGAAATGTAACCGATGAAAATGATCTACAGTTTTTGGATCCCACTCTAATAAAACTATTTCATCACAACGAATTATCGGATAATTTTAACGATCGTCAGTTACGAAGTTCCGACTACATAAATATCGAGGTGTGGAAAACACGAAAGAGACAAATCGATATAATACACAATTTGTCCTCTATCTATGCAAAACAAGTTATATTTTTCATCACATCAGGTAAAAACTTAAATATTCATAACGACTCTTTAATTTGGCATAACAGTACAAAAAGTAAGTGGATAATAGTGGTCTATTTAATATTTGATTAAGATATTTTGGAATTTAATACATTCACATATTTTAAGACTAATTGCTTTTCTTTCTTAGGGGAAAAAATCATAAATACATTTCCAGAAACAGCTTATTAGATTTTGCATATATTTTTGGGTATCATGTAATTGGAATTGTTCATTTACAGCCCTAATAAAATGTCGGTAATAAATCTGTTTCCCCTTGTTATCGGATACCTAAATAAAAGTTCTCTTCAAAATATTCCCGTTATCTCCGAATTCCCCAGGCATTTTATATATTTCCAAAGAATATTGAATACTGTTATTCACAATGAAGCACTGTTGAGGTGAATAGGAAATTTGTTGGCAATTTTCTCGTTTAACTATTACCATAATTAACATATAGCTAATCTCTAGAATTGTGTTCTACCTTGCATAGAATATCTTTATATTGATTTAAATAATTAAATGTGTGTAATATAATTAATGCTTAAAAATATTATGAACTAATACACAATAAGAAAATATCAAATGATAAATGCCTTACTTACTGTTATTACTTACTTACCTATTTACTTTGAGTGGGTAAAGTGCTTATAGCTAGTCACTCAGTACCGAATGTCGATGGTTCGAATCCAACCTGGAGCAAGTTAGAAATTTTATTTGTATTGTGTTTCGGATTAAGATGGGAGTGAACTGTTGATGTCCTAGATGTGGTTCGAACTCAACAATAAACTGTAGGGTTTCGTCTCTCTTTACTCAACAGAAAATCCTAGGATTTTCTGGAAGTTACCTTGGTGACTTGAGAGGCAGTTAAGAAAACATTTTAAAACAAACATTTGAAACAATTTTTTAACACACAAAATGCTGAAATTGGTTTATCTGTTCAAGAGATAGAGTTTCACCGTTCGATCAGGTCAATCCAGAAAATGTCGATATCTAAAATAAATAGATCATTAATAAAAATGTATCTTTTTTATTCATCCAGACGAAAAATTAAATACGCTGTTAACAAAACAATATGGTGGTCATACCGTTTTGTTTTTTCCAGCTAACCCAAGTAAAAAATGCAGCCGACAAGAATATTTCAGTTGAAATGGTATAACGCGGTGTTTTGCCCTCGCTATTTTTATTAACTTTACTGTAGTTCTCAAATGAAACGACAAGATAAAAAAATACATATATTCGTAATTTATTTTACAAAAAAAGGCTCATTCAGGGCGTGGGAACAAGTAATAAACCCTTCAAAAAACTTAAAACTAAAACCACAGAAATCCCATTTTAAATCCACTCAAGGAGTTTGTGTAGGGCGCCACCCGCCTTTCTTTTTTTTTCCTTTTTGTAATTATACAAGTCTAAAATAATTACATATTTTTAAACGTCTAAAAAACTACACGCACTAGTGCCGTTGAAAGGGGGAAAGAACGGTTACTTTTCATAACATTGTCTCACAAAGTTCATGACCAAAATTAAAACTCTAGGGGGCTTTCTCCACCTCTAGATAGATCGGCAAATCAGCCTGTTGATGCAAATTTTAGTTTTCAAATTTTCAGCTCGCACTCAAAACGAAGCCGGCTGGTTAATACTTAATAGGTACCTATTTTTAATAATAATTGGACGGAAAATCACCTTACCATCTCACATAGCTTTCTTAGGTTACATGCCTCGTAACTTCTTAACCATAACATCTCAACCAGACACAATCTATAATATAGTGCCCATAAAAGCAACGTACAAAAACACACACCTAACTGTCTCGATGCACCGGTCTTGTCTCCATATAAAAAAATAAGATAACGTACTCACAACGTAACATACCAAAAAGGAACACACATCCTCTCTCGGCCGTGGCTCGGCAGAGAGCCCTCGGGACTCCCGAAACCTAACCGTCTTAGTAAAAGCGTTCCCCCTTGTCCCCACACCGCAGGTTCGCGCTGGTGCACTAAAGGTCCAGTGGTCGCTTATATTATCAAAGATTTACAATTTAGTTGTCGGCTCTAGAATTTTTAAGGTTGACCTCCAACCAAATTATGCAATTAGCATTAAATAAAACGCAAGTTAATTATATCTAAAAATGGACCGTTACAATGGGTTTGGTGCAACATTCAAAACTTCCAAAACTAAAATCATATCTTAATTCTAATTAATTGAACTGAAGTAGAAATGGTTTCAGTTAATAAATAAGTATGAGACTAAATTCCTATTATTTTATTATTTTGTATTTAAAATAGAAAATTGCAGAAAGAATAGACTTTCTTTTGTAGGTTCTGGTTTTCTTAGAGATATTAAAAATCGAGGGTAGTTCATTATACATAGTTAATACATATATCTTGACGAACATCTATTATAGTATAAAATAAATAATCTCAAAGAAAAAATTATTATTATTTTTAATTATTATAATTCTTTTATTTCTGTATTAATGCGATAATTCATTTTTAAGGGACCATTAATATATGACATATTCTATAATTATTTTTCTGTGGCATCCTACAATGTTTCCTCGTACTTCTTTGGATAACGAGTGACCACAAACCTCTGCGCCAAAAAGTTGTCATAGGTTTTTTTTTTGAAAAAATGTATTAACCTGAAAATAAAACCATTAATATATAAAAAATATAAAAATATTTTAGAATAGAAAAGTTGACGTGTCGAAGACAAAGCATTTTAATCGTGGCTCCTCAGTCACAAACGAAAATTTTTAAAAACTAAATCAAGCGTTCCACAATGCAGGTATTCAATTACCGACTGCCTTACCATGTTACCGTAACCAATCACAAACCTCAGATTTTATCGCGGGGTTTTTTCACTCGTATTCAAAATTTAAAAATCTCTCTTATTTTTATGCTAATTTTTTACAAATTAAATTTTATGATGCATAAAGAATTAATCTTCTGTTTTCTGTTAAGTAAAAAAAACTTTAATTATATCAACAATTAATCTAATTACAATTTATCATTATTATAATAATTGTCATACATCATATTATACTAATCGATATATATATACGACTCAAATCTAGTTTTACACAAATATTAGCTTACCTGTAGAAGGACTATTGTCTAATAACTTAGATCAATACACTTAATCAGTGTATCACTACATAAACTTCTGGTATTAGTACAGCCCTGATGCTTGTAACAACATGAGCACATATGATATAGGTATATAATTAGATATTCATGTAATGAGATGGGTGGGAAATTGTATCAGCTTTTTATATTATTAAACAATATTATTATTATTATTATCATTATTATATTATATGTTCAAAAGTTGTTACTGTGTTTTCATTATTAATTTTGTTTTCCATTATATTCTTGAACGATCTAAAATTCTACCTGTCATAAAAATAATAGTAATATTATCAAACAAACATTGTTGAAAACAATAATGAGAGCTATCTCTCATTCTTGTTCTATATAGTGAGGTCCTAAAATTATCCCGCCCTGCAATTATTTGAGCCGTTTTGGAATTTTTTGTTTTAAATTTGGAGGTGATATTCCCAGGCAGTTTAACTTTGGCCGCCATATTTTATTATCTTACACCGTGATGTGTTGCATATCAAATTAAATGTCTTTATGTCGCCAATGTCTCTCTAAAATTTTTGATAGAACACTCATTATTCAGAAAACTTCGCTCCGAATTTCGAGTTGATATTGTCGTGCCTAGGGGGCGGCCCACTTTGCGTGGTGCTCGCTTGGGTGCACGACCCTGTTGTTAAGGGACGAGAGGTTTCTTTCTTCGAACAAAGGGTGTGGGTTCCAAAATGAAAACCAACTAATTAAGAATTTTGACGAAAATATATTTAACAGATAAAACGAAAATAATTTCTAATTGACGATACGTCGCACGTAGGGTTAATGAAGGACAACTAAAACACTTTACTTACATAATTTTCACTACGGCATCCATCTCTGGGCGGCGGCTGCTGGTTGTCCAACTGGGTGGCACCTTGATACAACCCGGGTATCCACTCTTTCGGAACTTTGCACTCTGCACCCTCACTACGAATCTTCGCCCTTTCGGGTCTTTTCTCTTCTTCCGCTAACCGGCGCCCGAATCAACAAATGAACCGGCCTCGACAAATAATACCAAAATCCTTCCCTTCCGGGTAGTCAACCCTCACTATGTGTTTTAACGAAGTACTTCCCTTCCGGGTAGTCTCGACCGTAACGGCCCTTCCTTTCGGAGAGCCCGCAAAAAAAGTCTCTGGCTTCCTTTCGGAGAGCCCGCAAAAACCCAACTGACTTTCCTTTCGGAGAGCCCGCCAAAACCTAACTAACTCGCTTTTTTTCTTCTCTCCAACGAGACGATCCCCGTTTTTTCTATTTTTTAACACATTGTTTACTCTAGCACCCGAATCTCACCAATCCGGGGTCACGCTATTCCATTGCCCAATAACATATGTAGACGTTTTGTGAAAATCCGCGATATCAGAGTTCATGCCTGGTACGCCGACCCCCACAAAACTCCACCGATAAGCATTTTTTATTCTGACAGGAAATATCTTATATAGGTAAACCAAAGTTTCTAATTACCGCCAGACAGACTACAGGAGGTTTCATAATACCTATATGAAATGTTTAATTTAAGTTGAAAACGAGTATAAAATATTTATATATCCCTATATAAAATATTTTCTGACAATATCACACATCTCAATAAATCTTAGCGGCGGTATTTTTTTTATTTACTGCCGATCATGTGAGTACATTATTTTATTATAAACTAAATTAACCAAAACAAATGTTTTTAAAAAAAGGCATTACTAAATTTAAGTACAACATAAATTACTTATCTAATGCTAATAGTACAAAAATTATGCAAATTGACCCTCATTTTGCTGTTCACAGTCAAATTATTTTTTTAAATCCTTCACGAACATTATAAAGCATACCTACGGTAATATTGCCTATTATGTGTGGTATTCTCTTTGTCAGTTCTTCAATATTTTCTCATTGAGTTTGAGTAACATAAACTTTGGTTTTAACATAACCCCAGTTAAAATAGTCCAGCGCCATCAAGTCGGAAGAGCGCGCGGGTCACCATATAGGACATTCGCGACTTACCCACGAATTGGTAAGATTTATATCCAACAATTTCCTTACTGGTCTAAAAAAGTGTGCTTTGTAGCACCATCCCGTTGAAAATTTATGTTTTTGCCAAATTCTTCGGGTCTTGTACGATTTGTTTTATGTTGGATATAATTTGTCTATCAATAAATTGCAGAATTATTGCTGTGACTAACTCTCATGTGGACATCAATAATATCATCCCTAGTTTGATTAACTTGATAATAAATAAGAACAATTACCGCCTCTCGTTGGCACTATGCTTATTTTTTTAAATTCATTAAAATGTCTGATCTCAATTTAGAGGTTTCTGAATAATTGGTGCTCTCCCAAAAACTTTAATATAATTAAATGTTGTGGCATTTATTGCATTTACGAAAAATGATTACGCCGCCAATTCCAAACGCTTTGAGAAATCAACATGAAATTTTAGAGCGTCATCGGCCACGTAAAGACCTTTAATTTCATATGCAACACATTCCTATATTATGCTGTAGGGAAACGCAATATGGCGGCTAGGCGCCATATTGGAATATCGATATTTCATTTTGTGCTCAAAAGTACCTAACCTGTTTGTGAATCTCGCTCTCAAATTTCAATAAATAATTCCAAACAGCGAAGAAAATAGCAGGGGGAGGGGTGACCTTAGAACATCACTGTTATTGTTCAGATTGGAACTAATGTAAAAATAATACTTTACAATAATTATTTTATTCCTAGTACTCCTCCGGAAATCAGGGAGCAAGCAATTGCTGTAACTTTAGATTTATTACCAGCGAAATCTATAAAATTGTACGAAAAAGAATATGATTTATTTATGCACTGGTGAAAGCAGAAAACTGTGAGTAATATCTGAGTCTGTTCTTTTGATGTATCTATCTGAAAAAGCAAAAACTTTAAAATATGCAAGTCTCTAGTTCAAGTTTTCGATGCTTAAAGCAGTTTTGAATGTAAAGAATAATGTAGATGTACCCAATTAACAAAAAGTAATAGCTTTTTTTGAAAAGACAGTCCACTGGGTATAGGGCTAAGAAATCTAAAGTTTTTGACAGAACAGATGTCGAACGTTTTTTAATAGAAGCACCAGATGAAAAGTTTTTAATGTTGAAAGTTGTATTAATAATGAGCTTGGCTGGCGCTTGTCGTCGACAGGAACTCTACAATATGACCATTGATGACATTGTGAGAAAAGACTGTACGCTGGTTGTTAAAGTACCTGATTCGAAGACCTACATTGAAACGACGGTAATTAGTGAGGCAGTTAATGGAATAAATCCACTAAATATTTATGATAAATATGTAGCTATTCGCCCGACTCATGTGAATCACAAAGGGATTTTTCTTCAATATCGAGGAGAAAAATGTACGGTTCAACGAGTTGGTATTAATACATTTTCAAGAATACCAAGTATTATAGCTAAATACCTTAACTTATCTACTCCTGAGCAATATACGGGTCACAGCTTTAGAAGATCTTCGGCATCACTATTATCTGGTTCCGGAGCTGATATTCTTACCTTAAAACGTCATGGGGGATAGAAATCCTCAAGAGTTGCTGAGGGATATATAGAGGACAGCATCCAGAACAAAAAGGAAATTTCAAAACAGATATTTTCAAACAATACTACAGAAATGACTCGATGCAGTCGTTGCTGAAAATCAGACCAACCACCATATTAATATAAATGAATCAAATATTCATGAAATTTGTTAAAAATTATTAATAAATGTTTGATGTAAGAACTTTAATTTGTTTTCTGTTGACTATTAAGTTTTATTTCACATTGTGAAATAAAATTTCTTTATTTCACACTTTTTTCTTTATTTTTCACTTGTCAATAATGACATTGTTTTGTTTCATTGAAACTGTCCAATAAATGTCATTTTAGGATATGGCGTTACAAAAAATTATTTCATTTAGACGTTAAATAACTGACATAAGTTTTTGGAAAAAAGTCGGAGCTCCTAATCAAAGAGTAAAAAGAAATTGATTCCAACTCTGTCTTGAGCACTTTGGTTTAGTCTGTTGATTCTATTAGGGACCAAAATTTGAGGTCGCCCGCTTATTGGTAAGTTGGTAAATGGTCGAACGTCCAACATTTTGATCCCTAAAAAAGTTAACAATTTCACGTTTCGACGTCCGTAGATAAATTATGCGAGTTTGTACGATATCTTGCAAAACTTGTTCTGTCAAAATTGACATCTCATATTAACAACCAACTGCTCCTTATTTGTTATGTCTACTGGAAACTAGAATGGATTTTATTTTGTAATAAAGTATTTCCCAAAACATAATGTTATATACGTTGGTACAGAAATTTATAGTTTAATATTGTTTACTTTTTAACATCTTTCGAATTAACAACTCGCACTAATAATACTCAATACTCAGTCTATATGACAGGGGGTGATATATTAATCCAGTAATAACACTTAATCTAATGAAACACTCTTATTCAGCTCTTAATATTTCTAAAAAATTTGTATTGTTTTTGACAAGGTCCTCTACGTACATTACCTAAGTAATAACAATAACCTGAAGGCATTTTCCGATTTGACAGCTTATCTATATGAAATCTGATTTGTTGCAGACGTATGGTTAACTCCAGGCATTGAGCAGCAGAAGCTGTAGACATGGATTCGCGTCGACGGAATCGCTGGGATGTGGGGGCGTGGGGATGCACAGCGGGAGTTGCAACACTGTTCATCTTGCCGCAGGCGGCACACACTGCCTCTTCACAAGGTAAATATCTCAAGAGCTTTAATTTCGAATAATATACGATTAATATGAAACGTAATTAATATTGGTTCTGCTATTTTCGCTAATATGAGGATATACAGAAATAGTTTTTATTAAAATTAAAAGCGGAAAAATGAAATTCGATTCAGAAATATTTTCTATGAATAATAAGAAACGAACTGTTTCGCGTTTACAATACAGTATTTTTAGGTTAGTACTAAGTTATTGCTATACATATTATACAGGTTTATCCAGGCACAGCATTGTTTGAAGTCGCTAACAAATAACTTTGTTTAAAAACGTTAGAAACTGTTGGATTTAAAATACTTCAAATTTTTATGACTGTGAATTAGTTGGGGTATGAAGTGTCAAACGGCTCTAAAAGAGTTTTCATTATATATGGAAATTCTCATACTCAATTTTTCGTACAAACTTTAGTACGCGAATATCACTTTCTTACTCCAATGTAAATCACGTAAGGATCTGAAAGAAAATGTGACATGTAGAAAATTAAGTGATATACCTATTTTAATAATAGAGAAATTGAATCAACATTTCATTTACACTTCCAAAAAACTCCTTAAACACAAAGAAGCAGTGTCACGTCTTTAGTTTATGAATATTTAGGATGAATTTATGTAGATGATCTTATTATTTCAATTTGTCCATCATTTTAATTTTACCGAAATTGTATCGATCCTTTTTTTACTTAGTCTAAAAGATTTTGGAAAATAACATGACGCAGTGTCAAAAAACTGTTAAGAAATTGTTTCCTGGGCAATTGATTCCAAACAATTTTAATTACTATCCCCCAAAATTTCCATACCTCACGGTTCTAGATTTTTTCCGGGTTAATCTCTAGTATAATAAAATTATGCACGAATTATTTCTGAGTCAAAACAAAACATACAGATGCTATAAACATGTAGCTTTCAGTCTCACACATGCACTCTCCGTATTATAATTTATAGCTAGTTCTATCATTTTTGGGATAAGTGATTCAAGGACATGGAAGTCACAAAAATAGCACACATGTATCGAAATATTTCAAAATAAAATCATCTCATAAATCAGTCATATGGCCTGCATAACCATCAATGAATTTGTCCACCCAAACCCAGGACTCGTTTGATTTTCACTTTCGTCAATTCATGGATATGATCACTGATCAACATAGTACGTCATATTGCACCTTTAGCAAGCCTCTTTACCTAATTATAATGAAAGAACAAGTTCATCTACTGTAATATTAGAACAATTTTAATTCCCATGTTCCAAAAAGTCAGCAGTCAGCAGTCAGTTGTTTTCACTATGGTTGTTTAAACACTACCTAATAACCATTTGTTAGTTGACGGTAATATTTATCCAAAAACTAATGATCTGTCTAAATAAACTTTACGTTAATTTGTAGTTTCATAAAAAAAAACGCCAATAATTCATCTGAAACAGACTTATACAATAAAACTATTACGGGAAATTCGATTTATTTCTCAAATATTGCTATTTGTAAATTTTACCACCGTTAAAAAAAGATAAACAGGGAGCAAATTTTTTTCAAAGAAAAAAAACGGTTGAAAGTTGTCCTAAATATTAACATGTGGATCTAAAATTTATATACAAAAGAGATTTTCTCAATAAAGTTTTTCCAAATTGTAAGAAATAATGCCATTTTTGGTAAATACACACGGTATATTAGAGCGATTTTTACACAACTTAATGAAAAATATACCAATAAAACGCATCTATAATGTAAAAACAGGGTTTTCTATTTTCTTAAATTTACTAAAAAGGAATTTTACTATTATTTCAGTGTACTACCAGTTTTCACCAGTAAACGACGTAACATCATTGGAGGGCCTCTACAAAGTTAACTGTACAGAAATTTCCTGTGTGACGAACAATTCACACGATAACTTAACTTCCAATGGAACTCTCACAGATAGCGGTGGGGGCGAACCATTAGCCGACATGATTCTCATGGGAGTTTTGTCGATAGTTCTTGGTCTTATGATACTTGTTACCGTTATAGGTAAGTAGAGAAAATTCAGTTTTCTAATTCAATTTTATCTCGCTAGAATTTGCAGATACTATGTTCTTTTTATTGAAGTAAACTATACCTTCTCAAAAAGCAGATTAGAACATTTAAACTATGATAAATACAATTAAATGAAAAAAATCTTTTAAATTGTTTAGCGAATTAAAAACAATTACAAAATCTCAGAGACTAAAAAAATGCAAAATTTTTTATTAAATAAAATGATGTAAGGAAATTATTAATTTACGACAATTTACAAATATTTGACCATAGTCAAACAGATCTTTCTTTAAGACTATAAACCAGTCGGTAAGCTAATATGATAGATTGTGAAATAGAAAATACACGCGAAATTCTAATAAGCACAATTTCAGGCCGTGAAGAATCATGACTGCAACTTGGAACATCTGAATTGTCGGGAAAATTGTTTTATATCTGACACCATTAATACGTTAATATTATACCATGATTTACAGTTATAATTAAAAAAAAAAGACTATTACTAACCGTGTTTGGCAGTTTGTTTTTAGTATTCTTTGATGGGATCGTATAAGTGTATATTTTCAATATGTCTTTCTCAAAGTTTTACAATAAGTATACTTAAACGGACTTTAAGATTTTCTTAAGCATTTTAACCAAAATACAAATTCTCAAATTACTATAAAGTTCCCGAGTATACAAGAGGAATCTACTTTATCTGGTTTTACGGCGACTTTTACTATCATCGCAGACGTCGTTATTCCTCTACATAATATCACTCTTTAGTTATGTCTATCTACCTAACTATACAGTAACACTAAAAAGTAAATAAATTTTACAGCTCTTTTTACATTATTTATATGGTAAATATTTTTTTGTCATTGAAAAAAAATTTAATTAAAAAAAAATCAAAATTAATTGCAGTGACAATATATATATATCGTTCTTAGGGCCAGTTGTTCCATCCCCCATTAAATTTATGTGGTACATAAATTCCATGGAAACAATTGTTGATATAATTTTATCCAAGGAAGTTATCCACAAAATAAATTTTATGGGAGATGAGAAAAACTGGCTCTTTTAAGGAAATAACTTTTCATTTCACAGTGTTATTATATAATCCCTGAAATCTTGTAAACTTGTTCTCATTTTTTAACTACAATAATCTTCAGTTTTTCAATTTATGTAATACATTTACGTAAATGGATATGCATTGTTGTGATCATGTGGATATGCATTGTGGATATGCATTGTGTGGATATGCATTGTTGTGATCATGTGATCATTAATAAAACTTCCGAGGAAATTTTTGCAAAAAATCCTCATTTTACTTTTCAAAAAAGGCGTCTTTTTTGACAAATTGCATTCTTTGATTATGTTTTGTTTTCGAGCTATCAAGCATCAGCATTTTTTTGAAATGGTAACCTATATTTTTTTTTTGTGAATTCGAATAGAGGATTCTTTTCTTTATACGCTGGTATAAAAAAATGGCATGTCGAAGGGGATGGTTTCAAGATATTTAACTTCAAAGTTGTAAAAAGCTGTAAAAAATATAAATTGCCATTTAAAAAGAAATACCGATTATTTCATAACTCGAAAACAAAACAATCAAAGAATACCGTTTATCAGAAGAGATGCCTTTTTGAAAAACACAATTGATCTGTCTCTTTTTTGTGAAAACCGTCCTGGAACGTTTTATTTAATTTGTTTTTTACATTATCACCACACTGTATAAATAGATAAATAATCTTATGGACCAAATCAATAATATTTTTTTAAAATATGTTGAAATTATTATTATGTCGTGAGCCCATAATAATTAATATTCACTTGTATTTATAACATAACAATATTAATCAACTATTTTAATTACTAACTTAGTAAGGAATTTCATTCTCTCTAATATAGTTGTAATTTAAAAAACGTATAATATTTTTCTAAATCAAAATTAGGGAATATCAACAACCACTCTCCTAGTTGTATATTACATTAAACACTGAAGCAAAAAGAATGCATTTGGTTAATATTGTAGATCAATTACTACGAAAATGCTGACTTTTTTGAAAACTCTGCCGGTATTAATATTCGCTTAATTTAATATGTAATAATAATAATAATAGTAATAATAATAATAACAATAACTTTTCTTTTCCTCTGAGATAAAAAATACATTTGTATAGGAATAGTCATACACTTACTAGCTACACAACACCTTACAACTTACTCTACTGTCATAAAACTGATTTAAACTACAAAAGCAATTAAATTTATTGACAATTTAATTGTTGCCGGTAACTTCTTGAAAATATTTAAACCCGGATAAGCGGGAGAGTTGTATTTATTTGATCCACAGTATCGTTTAAAATAAAATAATGTTTGTTTTTAAAAATAAACATACACAGTTCATATATTAAAATACTAGGAAGAGTTAAAACATTATAAGTTTTAAAGATGTCTCTACAAGAATGTCTATTGGACACACCAGCAATTCGTCTTAAAATACGCTTTTATACTATAAATATATCCGGTGACTGTTACTCCTAAGCATTTGACTCCTTGGTTATCATTCAGAATATCTGAACTAATTATATTGATATTTAATTCAGAACAGTTATGAAATCTTATCGTTTTTTTGTATTAAAATAAAGTGAATTTGATTTATACCAATAATTTACAAGTTGTAACACATTATTATATTTAGATTCTAGATGTTCATATTCGGCATCCGAGATTAATAATGATTTATCATGGGTATACATAACAAAGAACGTATGAGTGGTTAAAGTGTTAAGTTCGTTTGTGTATAAAAGAAATAAAATCGGACCCAGTATAGAGCGTTGTGGAACTCCCAAATTTATATCTAAATATTCAAATTTGATTGTATTCATACCAGTATTTATACAAATATGTTAGGTTAACATATAGTTTACGGTTGTTCAAAAAGAAGGCTATCCATTCGTATGCCACACCACGAACATAGTTTGGATAAAAGATTCATATGATTGATGCAATCGAATGCCCTGCTGAGATTACAAAATATCCCAACAGTGCGTTCGGCCGCCTCCATATGTTCGATAAGTTGTACGTAAAATTAATGAATTGCCGTGTGTGTAGACATATTAGCCCGAATGAACAAGATATAAAGAGTTTTAGAAGTATGAGTGCCGTTATTTTAACAGGTGATTTGGACTAAAAGTAACAAACAGGTCTTATCCAGTAGGTGTCGAGAATTGAACGATTTTGCCAGGAAAAATAATTTAATTTTGATTTTTGATTTAAATTACACACAATATAATATAAAGTATGTTCCAGAATTTTAAAGGAGGGTGTAATTCAAAAAGACAAATAAAAAAAGTTTAATATGAATTTCTTATCCTCAGAAACGTTTTGAAAAAAAAATTATGTATATTTCAGTAATTCATAAAAAGAGGCATAAGCGGAGAATATGATAACGTCGCACAATAGAGTTACCAAGTGTCTGCTTGAGAAACACATGTTCAGTCGCTCTAAAATAAAACAATTCAGTGCTGGACATTACACAATCGGTTTTTACTGCATACTTACGTTGTAATTTAATATTGATGATTTGACTAATTTGTAAAATAAAAGGTATTTTAGTTCCAGAACATATCAACGATCACTGTTTTCGAGGGTAGTAACAGCAGACATTTTGTTTTGAATATTATTTATAACTTCTGTGCGTGCCAACTGCAGCCATTTGATTATTTTTTATTATTACCAAAACACTGGAAAAAAATAAGGAAGGTGCGAAGAGTAGATGTGTACATCTATTTTGCATCGCAGTAAACTGAATTTTTAGGTTATGTTATCCGGACAGCATAAGTCCTATAGGTTTTAAAGCAATCTCAAATGGTTTAAAATGGGTTTTAAGATAAGCTTACAAGTTTTAAGATATATAACAAGGTCAATGAGGCTTGAAATATACTTCTACAAGAACAAATCGACATGCGTAAAGAGCAGCTGGTAATTTAATAGGCATCTTAAAATAAAACATATATGAAGTAGATTATTTTAAAATAATAAGGTTTATATGTGCAGCCGCCATTATTTCTAGCGGTCAAGTGATGTATAATGGTCAGCCATATTGAGAATGTTCCGCATTGAACAAATAAGTGCAATTTGTATCTAATAGAAGCTTTTTTAAAAACGATTTACTAACACTGAACCATGTTAAGGGCGGATGCTACCGATTTGTTTATTTTTAAATCGCCGCAGAAAAAATGACACGTTTTTTAAAATTTGTGTTTTTAGGGAGCAAACGAATTTTTAAGAACTATCTAACCTTGACAGTAAACTTAGCGTTGTTGAAAGTTTTAGCCCACTAATTAGTCCATCTACAAGCTGAATCGCACTATAAGCCACTTCTTTTTAAGAACTTTTCTGATAGATACAGAAATAAACAATTCAATTCTGTATTTAAACTCTTTGATTAATTTTAACTTGTAAGTTCTCCATGAATAACATCAAGTGTGACTTAAAGGTATACATACAAAGCTTCGTTATTAGATTTAAATAATGTACAAATCGTTCTTGTTAACTTCGCATATATTTTTCAGACTAAATAAACATCAAAACTTACATGACGGAACAGACCCGTTCAAGTTTCCATAAAGCGTGAAAAAAGTCGTCATTATGCATTTTCAGTTAAAAGGATTGTTCGCAATGCTAATAGGAACTTTTATGCTTTTTGGTTACAGGCAGCTTTCATCACGTTCAAATTAAAACCAGTAAAGTAAGCACATTTTTAGTGTATAAAGCTCTTTTACAGATGTATGGAAGCTGAGTGTTAACTATGTGCAAATGTGAATAGTTTTACGAGAGAAATAAGATTGTCTTTATTTCCTTCAATTCATATAGTTAACATTGAATACAGTTAATTATTCAACTTTAATTAATTAATTGATTCATACAGATTAGGTGTTTATGGTAAATA
Source organism: Rhamnusium bicolor (assembly GCA_029963845.1). Taxonomy (NCBI): domain Eukaryota; kingdom Metazoa; phylum Arthropoda; class Insecta; order Coleoptera; family Cerambycidae; genus Rhamnusium; species Rhamnusium bicolor. The sequence continues at coordinate 266,838 of JANEYF010001621.1, forward strand.
ACATATTCAAGATATAGAAAAATATATCAGTCAAATACATGTTATTACTTTTTATACTTTTACAATAACTCATTCATTCTAACTATCGTTAGGATATATTTATTATAAGAATGGCAATTTGAATCTCAGTTGGTTATATGTATGTTTTTCCTCTCCCCTCTTCATTTCTACCGTATTCTTCTTCATACTGCTCTTCTTCATCTTCATCCCCTTCTTCATCTTCTTATTCTTCTATTACTTCATCTTTAGAAAGTGATGTAGAGTTACAACAATTTTCTTTATAATATATTTTATACAAGTATCACTTTGTAAAGACCGTATGCTACCTTTACTGATAATAACAACATATATGGTATGTTAAATTTGAATTGTTGAGTATTTATAACTAATAAATTGTAATTTATTTGTCCATATATGTAGCGAAATAAATATTGAAAATAATAAAGAATAAAATAATTAAGACGTGGATGACAGGTCTATGTTTACTTAAAATTCTCGAAAGAATATTAGGTCAATAAAGAATTAATAAAAGTGGATATATAATGAAATTTCAAACATACATTTACTGTTACAAAAATTAGTTTATTGTTTCTGATGAAGAAAATAAATCGGATTAAAAACGATAGGGTTACAAATTGAAAACGCTTGTAATTTGATGAGGTTCTAGGATAAAGAAAAATTCTACAAAGCGAAGTACTTTTTTTACTATTTAATCTTTTCTTTAGGTTTAGCCAACCACAGTAGTTGGCAGCCTGTCCTAAATAAAATCGCATAAATAAGTCAATTATCGGGGATGAGATTAACAGTGGAAACTACATTTCCTGTAAAGTTGAATTGTTTTATTATGTACTTGTACTTACATTAAGTGAAACAGATATAATTGTGAGCAGCATTAATCTCAATTAGTACATTCTTATTCTCAATGGAATTATAATACAGAGACCTTTGGTACGAAATAAATTAATCAAATTATATTCGATTATATAAAATTATAATTTTTTATTACCAATAAGAAGAATTTATTTAAAATCATTGACTACATTTCGAGTTAATATTTGAAGTTAGAAAATAGTTTTTGTTTTTAATTCACAAAATACCTAGACATTTTACAAACAGTACAGTATAAACATAATTTTTGAACCTGGTACTAACAAAATTTATATTGTAGTATAAATTATTTTATCATACTTCAAAAGACGTAATTAACAAGTTTATTGCACATATCAATATATCCATCTTCACTACCACAAGCTGGCTTTTAGTTATATAGTTTATGTAATATGAAAAAATTTAATATTCCTACATGATATATGAGTGTTCCAGCTAAGACGATTTCTTCCATAGCTCTTTATTATAGATTTAAGAAAAAAAGTAAATAAAAGACAATAAAAATTAAGTTGACATTTAGGTAGCCTGTAAGTCAAACGATTTTACAAGAATCTAATTTTTGTCGAAAACTGTTACATATAGATATGTAATACTATAATTTTTTTATTTAGTTAACGCAAGTAGTATATAGGGATCTACAATCCACCCCCACCATTTTTTACCACGTGGCGTCAGATGTAGAGTAAGTGTAATCGCTACTCTCTGATTGGCTGAGTCAAATGTCCCGCCTTTGCTGTGGCATCATCTAGCTGTGGGGGGGGGGGATCTTAAGATATCAAAAGTTATTCGTGTAGAAAGATTTTCACTGTAGGTCCCAGTATCTGTATCAAGTACACATTTTGTTAATAATGAAAATGATATACGACCTATGTAAACCGCAAGTTTCTAACTTTAATAGTTTAGAAGATACCTAGAAATATTCAAAGCGAAAATTAAGTGAGGCATCCAAAAATCCAGTAATATACAGGATGTTCTATTTAAAATAACCAAGTTACCTATAATAAGAGGGTTAAGGAAGAAACCATTTTGGTTTAAATGCCCTGTACAAGAGTCGCTTGGGAGTAATGACATTTTATCCAGTTGAATTACTTGTATATTACGTAAGCTTCCTATCAAACCTTATATGATAACAATAAACTACCTACGTATAATTTATTATATTTTACACTGTTATTCTTATCTGAATACGCTAGTGTACAAGTTTTAGGTACACAATAAATTAAACACAACATTTCAAATACATTTTATCGCAGAAACTATTAAAATAACTGCCTCTCCTAATTACAGCAAGAAGATATTGGATTAAATAATAGTATTTGTACTAGTAATATAAAATAAAAAAATATTAACTAACCAAAATGAAATTTTTACAGTTAAGAAATAATTCCCTACAGGGAAAACGAAACACCTAAATAATTAATTAATTTTTTTCGAAAGAACGCTGTGCCATGATCTAGGGGTTTTTCGTTTTTGTATTGTTTAACATGTATTAATAATATATTACTGTTTCTTATAAATTTGAGGGCTCCCTCATATCGCAACTCACGAACCGTTATTGATTTCTGTAACTTCAATTTTAATTTAAATGCTTCAGGTTCTGCTTGAAATTAAACAAAATTAAACTTATTTGCAAGTACTTAATGCACTTTGGAAATCTGTCAGCGTAGTTCTGGATTTAATTCACCTTTGTAACCTTAAAATACTCCATTAGAAAGCTAAATTAAATTGGAAATCAATTAATATTTATAATTATTGCAATTATTAAACGTGTTTAATGTTTTGAAAAATGTGTACTGAAAGTATTTTGAGACATATATTGATAATTTGTAAATTCGGTATAACTTATAACATTTCTCTAATACATGGATATTAAAAATGTGCAAGATGTGTGTTTTCTATTATTACGTATTTGATAATTCCGAACAAATAAATAACTTTATCTGATGCACTGAGAATAAAATAAGAGTAAAATAATGTTCTAAGAATAAAATTACGATCGATATTAAGCTATATCAATAAAGTACGTAATATTTTGAATAGTAGGTTCGTAATTATTAATATTTAAAAGTTTGTGCATAACAACCATTCTTAAATTTGTAAATAAATAACATCGATTATTATTGTTCAGGGCCAAAAAATAAGGTCATGCGTAGTCAGAAACTGGATGTTGTTGGTCATCAGAGCAAATCAATTTTGTATGCCTTGTATTCAGTGTGCAGAATTATCAGTGAAACGGACAGGATATATTTAGGGTTATTAAAATACAAATTTGGCATCAATTGGATTTCTGTCTGGCTGGCTGATATCTAATCTACATTTAGGTTGCCCTGAAGCACATTTCCTGAACGACAAAGAATTTTTTTTATTTAGGTAACGCAAGTAGTATATAGGGATCTACAGTCCACCCCCACCATTTTTTACCACGTGGCGTCAGATGTAGAGTGAGGGTAATCGCTACTCTCTGATTGGCTGAGTCAAATGTTCCACCTTTGTTGTGGCATCATCTAGCTGTGAGGGGGGGCATCTTAAGGAGAAAGAAGAGGTGAGAATCTTCATGCTGTAAAGATAGCCGTGGCACTAATGGCTATCTAACACCATGGACTGTTCCAATAATTCTTTATTGCATTTAATTATTATTTCATCGATATGGTAAAAATAATTTTAAAATATCGTTTTGCTTACTGTCCTTATTTTCTCTGTAGACATACGACTAATTGGAAGGAGGGGCTAACATATAAGGCCCTAACTATTTATTGTTAACTATTCTCCTGAGATATTTTAAGAACATTCGTTACAAGAGCTAGTCTTAGTAGACAGTTGTCACTGAACTAAAGTAGCATTTATTTAATGGACGATGCAGACTACAATTCGTGTATCACTTAAAAAATATTTTTTTTATAACATAATATAAATATCAGAGAAATTAAACATCCCGCAAATCTAAAACCGAAGCTGTCTAGAAGGAGGTCGTATTTAGAAAAACTTGGACAAACAGCGATTCCCACCGACATTGCCAGTGTTGGCGGCGGGATTCGAACCCGCAGCTAAGACAGATAGATTTGTAATCACGTTTGCCAATGCGCGCTCTATCTAACTAATCGCCGAGCCGTATAACAAAAAATATATTATCTGAATAGGGTGTTTGAAAATAAATTCATCGAATAAGAGCTCAGAAGTTATCAGTTTGTATTCATAAAAACACGAGATTGATTTATTATTTCAATTTTAAAATTGCAATTCTGTCTGTGAACGACATGTCACAAAACGCTCCCCGTCATGATAGTTGTAAATATGACGTCACTCTTGTAGTAAGCAAAACCTACGGTTGTCTTATTGTGACTGCTTTATGAATATTCGGACTGATTTCGTGTTGTTTTTCAAGTTTATAATAATTAATCATGGAGAGCAGTTTTTTAAAAGGGGACAGTACGAATTTGCCACGAATTGACATAATAATAGTGGCTAAATTCTTTGTAACTAATCCCGATTTCTGTTCTATCGAATTTAGGAACATTAAAACATCTGTATAAGTATATAATATTTGTTTACTTCTAATTTTAAAGCTAACTAGATATTTATAAAAGTGTGTATAATGTAGATAATTTTTTTTTGTATTAAAGAAAATGACAGGTTTTGTGGTTATGTAGCATATGTGAAAGACTTCACTTGTTTACATTAGTTGTAAAGTTCAAAGCTACTGAAAGTATAAGACAAAATAGTACTTACATCAAAGTGATCCTCACAAAAATACAGTATACTTTTACTCGATAATAATTTTGAGTCTTTCCTGGCAAGTTGTAACCAAGTTTTTTCATTTTAATATCATCTGGCAGTTTTATAAACAACCTTTGTGATGTCTTTACACTTGTACTCTTGAAGATCGGCACCAAGCACTACGTATAACGATGGGAACTCATTATTTTATATGATAAATAAAAAAAATGGTACCGAGCGTTACTTGCGCTTGTTTGTTTACCACAAGAATGACGTCACAGTAGATCGTGACATGGCGCCTTAAGTTTTTGCGCCAAAGTGTATATTTGAAAATTTAAATGCTATTTTATCCTATAAAGCGATTTCACATAAGCGAAATAAAAATTCCTGTGGACTAATGCTACGATATGGATATTTTAAGACAATTTAAAAATAAAAGTCAAGTAGCCTATACTCGTATAAGACGACTCTGGTGAACTTATCTAATCTGCTACTTCTCTCATAACAAATTTATATTAAAAGTTCATGTCGCGTATGCAATTTTCTAAAATATGAACACGCGAAACAAAGGAAGCGCATCTAGTGTATTCTAAAGTAAAGTAATACTAACAGACGACAAACGCTTTTCCGACTAAAGCACTCTTCGACTAATAATGCAAGTACCTATATGTATGTATGTACTTACATATATTACCTGAACTTTCAACAAGAGACAAACTCATTAAAGTTTCAAAGTTTACTCGCAGTTCCAAGTGCTCCAGAAATTTGCATTATAGAATAAAGTTGCATAACTGTAATTAAATATAATTAAATATACAGAGCGCCTCTGAAAGGTCGGTACAAAATGCTGCCACATATATCCTAGAAAAAGATAAATCGATTGAACCCAAATTATCATTATCCAAATATTTTCCATATTGCTGAAGCATTCTATGACGTAAACCAAATATTTCATAATCCCTTTATTTTTTGTTAGTTACTAATTCAGGGTGATATGTAGAAAAAATATAAATAGTAAAAAAAAACATCCTTTTCTAATCCCTTGCTTAACATTTTTATATCATTTCAAACATTTACATCACTTCAACCCGGAGATGCTAGATCGGCGACTAGATTATTTTGAAGGTGTCGGAAATATTTTAAAAACAGAAAATGAACGTTGATAAAAATTTTAACAACCAGTGGATGGAATTAAAAGGTCCAACAATTAGCCGCCAAAATCTATCAACTTAAGTCCTTTAGATTTCTGTCTGTGGGGGGTTTACGTAATTTCGTATAATGCATTTTTTGTTGTAAAAATGCCATGAAAAACCTTATTAATAACACCCTGTATATTAAATAATGTGTTCGTAAATTGAAAACAGCGAAACTTGTATTAAATTTAATTTGCCCTTGACTTTTTTTTAAATCATTAGAACCCATTCAGGGCAAAGCCACATTTCATTACATTTTATGATTAATCATTTAGTCTAGACATTTTAGGTTTCGAAATAAAGAAAATACACATTTGATGTAAAAATTTTCTAGACGTACAAAAAATATTCACCTTCAACTCACTTACTAGTACGATCACGATATGTGTAATTTATTCTATGAATAGAACATCAGCTCTGCATTGTTTAATAAGATGGAAATGTATGTGGTTTAAATATGGATATTTAGCAGTTGGTGTGTATTTGCTCAGGTGAAGATTTACCAGGCGATGGTTTTGTTAAAGCCCACACTTGTTTGCCAGCTATAGTGGAACTGTTAAGCTGGCCATTTGTAACCTGTTTTATTTATTCAATATTATATTTGATCAAACATGTTCCAAAAGGTGTCACCACTATTTATCTCTATTGTAAGTAATGTTTTGGTGAGTCAACAATATCGGCGTCTGAACGAACGAATGTTTGGTCTACGTAGAGACGGTGGTCGGGAAGATCGATGCGATGCTTAGAAAAATATATTGAGTCAGTATTGAATTGTATGCGTATGAATAATAAAGTTATAGTTAACATAAAGCGTGTATTTAATTGATCTTACATTTAAATTGTCTTACAACTCAGCAAGTGAGATGTTACTCAGTAGAGCTCACCATACCACCACAAGAAAATAAAATAGACAAGAAAAATTAGTGATTTGGTCATCAGTGACACGGCCAACATGCGGTACACCCCAGAGGGTGAGCCGTCCGCGTTAGAGAGTCGTCGGACTACATGATCTAAGAAAACCCTGAAACGAATAAGAGATTCTAGCACCAGTTCATCAAGCTCAACGTCTTCAAGGTGTTCGTGTAGCTCTGCAAGCGCGAGAAACAAGAGAAAAAGAGCCTAGAAAAAGAAAGAGAAGAAAATAACACAAACACACACAAGAAAGGCGGGCCCATGTGTTTTCATGGTGTGGAAGAAAAGGTGATTCCGTTATTTGACTCTCAGAAAGATAAACAGTCGGTAGAGCAATGGGTTTTACGAGTAGAAGAACTGGCGGAAGATTACCTCTGGCTTTCCTCAACTGCAGTTAAGTTTGCCACTGCTCTATTGTCAGGTGTGGCAAGAAGGTGGTACTACTCACAAGACCTGGTGAAGACCTGGAAGCAGATGAAGAAGCTGTTAGTGGAACAATTTTATAAGCCAATGCCATTTGCAAAACTCCTAAATGGCCGCATTATATTAGGCAACGGTCGGACAGGATTTAGCAGAGTATTGTTTCACTAAAAAGAAGAAACTACGAGTCTTGCAGTTGAATATACCGAAAGAATACTTAGTTCACGTCATAATTAAGGGATTACCCGACCAGAATATGGCCAGGGCCGCTCGATCATCTAAGTTTACCAATTCCAGTAAAGTATATTCCTTTCTGGGCACCATGGGGAGAATGCCCTCAAATGTAGCTGAAGTAAGAGCTGGAGGTGCGATTAGAATAAATAGTGTGGAACGCCCTATTAAGTGTTTCAATTGCCAACCCCTCATCGTTTGTCAGAATGCCCGAAATCAAAAGTGGAGTGTTGCGGATGTAGACGACTGGGTCATAGATCAAAATGTGGTCAGGCCGACTGGGCCGTGGTATTGAGGACTCAAAATGGGGTCAGGCTGACTGGGACAAGGTATTAATGACCAAAATATGGTCAGGCCGACTGGGCCATGGTATTGAGGACCCAAAATTGAGTCAAGCCGACTGGGCCATGGTATTAAGGACCAAAATGTGGTCAGGCCGATTGGGCCATGGTATTGAGGATCCAAAATGAGGTCAGGTCGACTGGGCCATAGTGTTGAGGACCAAAATGGGGTCAGGACGACTGGGCCATAGCATTGAGGACTAAAGTGTAGTCAGACCGAATGGGCCATGGTACTGGGGACAAATGTGTGGTCAGGCTGACGGAACCAAAGCGTTAGAGAGCCGAGGCGGCTGCCAAAGACTAAAGTGGTCAAGGGACTGACTGGGCTGATATGTTTCCGAGAGATGAAGCCGAGACGAGGACGCCAAATTGATGAAGGATGGCCGAATGTAAATAATGTTTTGGTGAGTCAATAATATTGGCGCCTGAACGAACGAATGTTTAGTCTACGTGGAGACGGTGGTCGGGGAGATCAATGCGATGCGTAGAAAAATATATTGAGTCAGTATTGAATTGTATGCGTATGAATAATAAAGTTACAGCGTGTATTTAATTAATCTTACAATTAATTTGTCTTATACTATATATATATATATATATATATATATATATATATATATATATATATATATATATATATATATATATATATATATATATATATATGTTAAATTCGTTTTCCGGGTATATTCCCGCGTAGGTGATAGGTCCCGAGAGGGACCGTGGTTGTCTGAACGACGTTTCGGCAGAATCTCATCTGCCATCTTCAGGTTCTAACAGATAACTGCTGCTGCTGGTTACTCAGTTCGAGTAACCAGAAGCCGCAGCAAGCAGTTATCTGTCAGAACCTGAAGATGGCAGATGAGATTCTGCCGAAACGTCGTTCAGACAACCACGGTCCCTCTCGGGACCTATCACCTACGCGGGAATATACCCGGAAAACGAATTTAACATTCACCACCCGCGAAAACCTGAAAAACAACATATATATATATATATATATATATATATATATATATATATATATATATATATATATATATATATATATATATATATATATATACAGTTTTTCCCATTGGAAAGGAGAGTGGCAGTGAGTGCACAGCGAGATCCAGACCGTATTCGTTATTCATAATTGAATTTATCTATAAAGGTCGCAATGCGTAGATATATACCGCGAGAATAAAAATAAATAGTAGCAACTTTGTTTGTGGATTTGTGTTGACGAAGCTATGGATTTTAAGAAACAAAAAATTCTTAATGTTATAATGCGTGTTTTAGGCGCTATTCAGAGTACACCTCCACTGTTAATATGTAGTACACGGGTGTTGCAAACCATTGCACGAACAGTTGTGGAAATAGGAGTATATGCTTTGTGTAACATTAGTGTTAAAAGTGAAAAATTTTTACTGCTTGTATCAGACGCAGCGGCATATACATTGTGTCCCAGGATAGACGTAACAAGAGTGTAATGGACAAAACATTTTCGAACTTTGGAATGGCACCACAGGAATCGGTAAATAAACACCTAACAACTAAATGAACTGTAGGAATTTAATCACAAGTCGAAAACAAGTGAAAAACACAGATTACGTAGGGGAAAGAACGACACTTAAAATAAAAGAAAAATCATTGAATCGTTTAAAAGTTATGTTATCGCGGTTTGAATTTGATTTCAAATGAACCCGAATGTATATTTTATTTGTATAAAACTATTTTTTAATAAATATTACTATTATTAAAAAAATACTATCAACATACTTTGGGTATTATTCTTTTAACTAATTTAAACGCATTTGTGAAATAAAAAACTTGTATGGCTTCGTAGTGGAGCAGTAAAGAAACTTTCCTCTCACCTCGGAGTTCTGGGTTCGATCACCAGTCGAGGAGATGAAATTTTTTATAAAGCAAAATTTAATCCTAGCATACTCGGATTTTGGGTATGTGTCCGTTGTCTCTAAAGCACAAGGTAACTTGAAGCCTTTAGAGATACAGAGTGTTGTTTCACCTGTTAATCAATTTAATGAATCTTATTTTCTAAATATTTATAGATGTTTTAAGAAAATGTTATTGATCGATACATAATACTAGATAAAAATTTAGTGTAATCAATTTCCAATTTATCAATAAATTAATCGTACAATGACTTGCTTTCAAGTGGATATTCAATTATAAACGTAATTCATTAATTCTTTTATTTAAATAATATCCCCATTGCATTGTTAATTTAATTAAAAATTCTATGCAATAAGGGATAATTTGGCATGCAAAACAATTAATTCATAAAATGCATGTACTTTCAGTAATTAAAAATTACCACAGCATACAAACTGCAAATTTATTTTGTTAGTTGATAAACTGCACTAGGTTCAGTGAGTGGTAGGTAATATTATTACCTATTTTACGAAAATCAGTAATTAATAATTACGTAAATGAACTAAATTACAAATGTTGTTATTTTAATTTAATTATAGTCAAATTGGTTTTCAACATTAATCACTTGTCGGCCATTACCATTCGAAAACTGCACTATAATATTCATAGCTAGATAAAATTACTAAAATTAGACAGAACCTATTGATCTTTGAGGCCGTTATATGATTTATATTCCTCGAATCACCCTGTATGAAAGCTTCCTTTTAATTAATACATCATTAATAAACATGACATTAAATTTTAAACGAAGTACGTTGAAAATTTGACCATATTAAAGGGAAGGTCGTCTGGCCGAGGATGTGGTTACTTTGGCTATTCACTAGAGGCGGCATAAGTGATATGAATTAATTAGTTTTATGGCTACAGCGATTTTTTTTATCCTTTTTTTAAAATCATTTTTTTCACCCCGATATTTGTTTATGTGCTCTTTTGAGTTTATAATTATGACCAATGTTATGTGTAACGTTTACATCTTATTAGTATATATACATACAAATATAAAACTGGATAAATATGATGTTAGAGATTTAACATATAAATGGCTTGCGTCACATTTATTTGATCGTTATCAATAAAGTTGGCAAATTCGTGCGGCGGGGCATAGGCGTATGCATCATAATAAGCGTAATAGAAGAAAACTAGTAGCAAAAGCAATAAACTGTTACAATTTATAATAATGTATGCACAATTTACCCTTTTAACTGGCTTGATGAACTAGCTTGGATATCACAGACTGGATAAGATCTGTAAAAACTTTGCATTAAGTATGTTCCTACGGTTGTCTCCGTGAGTGATGTTCACTGTGGTGAAAAAATATGCTTATATTTTTTGTGAACGACCGTTCGGCATCTATTGATGTAATACAGGCATACTTAAAATAATTTTTGAACACATTTAACGGATCTGGAGATGCACCATCAGTACCATCACAAATATGTCATAATCTGATAAAACTGGTGTCTTGCTTCAACACACGAGCAAACTTTTCTCTAACGCGCTCATTTTTTTCGTCGCCTATAGAATGTAACAGTCGATTCACTTCATCCACTATTTGCAGTGACTCCGCTAACGAGAACGCACTGTTTTGTATGTTTCTCATGGCGTCATGTAATCTTTTATAGTTCCTGTGAATAGGTTTTAAAGCTGTTTCAACGGAAGTATTTTCGAATTTTTTCTGGCTTTCCTTAATATCTGCAGCCTGGTCAGGATTGAATTGTAGTATCACAGCTTTTATTTATTGTAAATATTCAGCATAATAAAAAGCTGCCTTCAACCATGTTCCTCAACGTGTAAGAATCGGCAGTGGTTATATGTTAACGAGACGATAGATTGTAAAAAAAAAATCTATTTTAAATGTTATAGTACGTGTACGTCTTTGCGAATTTCACAGCAAGTGTCCCGGTATTCCCGAACCACCACAGGCGATTCTTACAGGTTGGGGAAAATGGTTGAAGGCAGCTTTTTATTATGCTAAATATTTACAACAAATAAAATCTGTGATACTACAATTCAATCCTGACGAGGCTGCAGCTATTAAGGAAATCTAGACAAAATGCGAAGATATTTCCATTGAAACAGTTTTAAAAACTATTTACAAGATTACATGACGCCATAAAAAACTTACAAAACAGTACGTTGCCGTTAGCGAAGTCACTGTAAATAGTTGACGAAATAAATCGATTGCTACACGCTATAGGTGACACAAAAAATGAGCGCATTAGAGAAAAGTTTGCACGTGTGTTAAAGCAATACACCGGTTGTACCAGATTAAGAAAAAATTTCTGATGGTACTGATAGTGCATCTCCAGATCCGTTAAGTGCGTTAAAAGACTATTTTAAGTATGCCTGTATTACATCAATAGATGTCGAACGGTCGTTCTCAAAATATAAACATATTTTTTCACCACAGTAAACATCACTCACGGAGACAACCATAGAAATATATCTGATGCTGCAAAGTTTTTACAGATCTTCTCCAGTTTATGATAACAAAGCTAGTTCATTAAGCTAATTAAGAGGGTAAGTTGTGCATACGTTGTTATAAATTGTAACAGTATATTGCTTTTGTTATTAGTTAATTTCTTTTATTATGTTTATTATGATGCGCACGCCTATGTCCTGCCGCACATTTTTGCCAGCTCTAGTTTTCAACAAGTATCTGTTAATGGAGCTATACCTGAATTAAGAGTTCCGTCTTCAAAACATATAATCACTATGTGCATAAATTATGATAAAAACACTGTACCAGGAGGTGGACCTTACCACCCAGCTAGCGTCTCGGCTATTGGTCAATGTCACGTACTGTTAGTTCGAAGTTTTATTCAGGGTCGGATTCGAGTTTATGGTGAATTCGCCAATATCGTGTGAGAATTATTATTTATTATCTATTGTGTATACTTACTATTTTGTCAATTAATCAAAAGTGAAAAAATGAGAAAAAGGGCCTAGACTGAGAATAAATGTTCCTAAAAAATGGGTTTTGCAGTGACGAAGAATAAATATGGTAAATTATGACAACAATTTAGAACAGCGGTCGAGTTAATTCGATTTAATGTTCGTAATTAGGACTTGTACCATTTGACAAACATTACAAGGCATATATATGTGCGAGGTGTCAAAATGTATTGCACCATAATTCACAAAACACTGAACTACAACATGCAACAGTTTTCTGAAAGTTACTTTTTGCAATAGCGTACCGATGTAAACACTAATACAAACGTTATGCGAATGACGGTCCCCATTTTAAACAACCCTGGCTTTTGCACGCACCTCGATCCTGGATCGAACCTGGAACTCCAGGGTGGGAGGCAAGTGTCCTTACCACTGGACCACGAAGCCACATTTATCACAGTTTTCTTGGGAGATTCCTTTTAGAATATTAACTTAAAATCAAATAAATAATTGTCCAGAAAAACGTTTTAAAAAATATGAACGGTTAATAAATTACAGCCTTTCAAACAACTAAATAAAGCAATATTTATATTATCTGTCGCGCTTGATAACCCAATTAATATTTGATGTTTTCGAAATTTTTTCCTGAAAGCGTTTATATTTTTTGTAATAAATAATTTACCAAAATTTTAATATCTTGAAAAATACCTGAATGAGCATGTCACGTTTTTGACAACTCCGAAATTTTAAAATAAGAAATTATAAAAAAGGCAGTGTATGAAAAAAGCTGTATTTTATCGATAACTAACATTTTATTTAGGTAGGTTGGTCATTGTCCGAGACATAGCGGATTAAAAACTGGTGTGGTCAAAATGTTTTTAAAAAGTGGGACATTTTTAACTTTGCAAATCTTCAAAACTAGTCAACGCAAGTTATTCAAATTTCAATGAGGTGTGTTCAGTCTACTCTTATTTATAGAATTTTATAGTAAATTTGTACTTAGGACAAGAATAAACTTTACTTCTTACTTTTTTTTTCCCAAGCGCAATCTGGAATGTCCTTCCATGGCCTCCGATATCACACAGGAGGAACATCACTGATTTACCTACAGACACTCTTCACATCCCGCAGGGTTAATGACTGGAGATTTTGGAATCGTGTGCTCTAAATAGAAAAAGGACAATTATTTTTAGTTTTTTTTTTAAATAAAAATACAGGGTTGCACAATAGTGCGTCCGACTTCGATATGTCGAGTTCTATGATAGCTAGAAACTTGATTTAAAAACATAAATAAACAAGACAAAAAAGTCTATAACCGAAAATTATTTTCGACTATACAGGATGAGCCAAGACGATTCTACTGGGTCAACTAAAATTTTTTAAAATAGAATGCCATGTATATCAGAACATTTTTTGAAATCTCTTTGTGGTCTCCTTCCACTCCTTTATTATTATTGACTCTTTTCTAACCACTTGGATGTAGTGATTTTTTGTTGTTGAAATTAGAGATGATAGAGATGATTTACACGTGTATATTAAAACAATCACTACAGTCACAATTATCGATTTCAAGAAAAAATAGGTTAGTACCAGTTATGAGACATTTGTGTTATGATACTCAGCCATTTTCATTCCTTAAAAGTATACAGAGTGGCTAAAAATAATTTTTAAATTTACAACTATTTAAACCGAATTTTCTCAATTTTTTTAAATGGGCCACCTTTTGGACGATGTGATGTAGAATTGAAAAACGAAAATTTTTTGTACGTACATGCCTATGGCTATTTGTAACCATTTTCGATTTATTGAACAGTAATTGCAAAATTCAGTAATGAAAATTATTTTTTTTGTAATTCAAGAGAAGATATTATAAAAAGTGCTCCATACGTTGCCCATTTTGATTGACACACATTTCTATGCGTCTTTGGAATGAGGTTTCTACTGTTCATAAAATTGCCAGAGTGATACTTCTAAAAGCGTTTATTATCCTTTCCTTCAAATTCTGGATTGTTGTTGGTGTGATGTTTTTATGGGCATCATGTAACACGATTATTATAATACCTTCTCTTGAAAAATTTGAAAAAAACCGTCATTTTTAATTTTTATTGCTAAATTTTGCAGTTATTGTTCAATAAATTAAAAATGGTTACAAATAGCCATAGGAATGTATGTACAAAAAATGTTCATATATCAATCCTGCATCATATCGCCCAAATATATACAGGGTGTTCTCTTTGAAAAAATTGAGAGGTCAATTCAAAAAGTTGTAAATTTAAAAATCATTTTTGGCCACCCTGTATACTTTTAGGAAGTGCAAATGGCTAGATGTCATCACACAGATGTTTTATAGCTGGTACTAACATATTTTTTCTTAAAATCCAAGTGGTTGGGAGGATGTCAATAATAATACAGGAGTGAAAAAAGGCCAAAAAGAAGTTTCAAAAAATGTTCTGATATACATGGCATTTCATTTAAAAAAAGTGTCACTTGACCCTATAGAATCGTCTTGGCTCACCCTGTATTCAAAAATAATTTTCGGTTATAGACTTTTTTTGCCTAGTTTACATATGTTTTTATATCAAGTTTCTAGCTATCATAGAACTCGAGATATCGAAGTCAGACGTACTGTTGCCCCACCCTGTAGAATAAAAAATCTAAAATACTGGTTCCATGTTATTTTTAATAAATGAGTGTATTTTCTTATCATTGAGAACAGTATAATTGCAAAGGTACAGGGTAAGGCACATGAAATATGCACCTCCCCATTTTATTGTTCATTATAAAAATATTTTATAGCTGTATTACGTCATCTTATGATGGAATTTGGTAAGTGTATATTAAATTTGAGCTCAAATATAAAATTTAACTAAACATGCACAGGTTAATTAAACATTGTTTTTCGTAAAAGACACACCCTATATATTTTTTGATAAATTGACAGAGCTCATTGAGGCGATTCCAAAAATATTTAAGTGTAATATATTTGCTTAAAAAAATAAGGCAAATAGCAAATTAAAAAAGAATGGACAAATTTTATAATAATTCAAATTACTATCATTTAATTTCTCAAATAACAATTTCTATAGAGAATAATGAAATTACAAATAAAATGAAAATAAAATTAAATAAAAAAATAAAGGAAATATGTAATAATTATAAAATTTAATGATTCTTTTAGTAGTAGTAGTAGTAGCTACTTATTTTACTAGGCAAGTAGGCCACAATGGCCCTTTTTACCTAGGGACCTACAGTTTAGCGTGGACTCCGAACCACGGTCTTCGACTGTCAACTAACCCACCGCCTGGGCCTGCCCGCCTGCACCGCTAGCAGAGTGGCAAACCTCCTGGGTAGGTCTCTTCGACCCTCCACCCGGGCTTGCCTCTCCGCCTGCATCAGGCTAGCGGCCTTCCCGGGATTGTCTGTTGACAGCCTACCGACTGTTAGATGAGCTATCGTTCATCCATCCAATTGCCGGACTCGATCAGTGCTGCTTAACTTCACTGATCGAATATCGGAAATTAAACGGATGTCCATATCTCATCCCCTTCTTTTAGTAGTACTTTCTTTATTTATGAGGCAAATATATTATAGTTATATATTTTTGAAATCGACTCAATGGACTCTGTCAAATTATCGAAAATGCACAGTGTAAAATTTAAAGAAAACATGTATTTTTGATCAACCTGTATATTTTTGGTTAAATTATAAAATTCAGCTTAAATTTAAAATCTACAGAAAAATCCATAAAAACCACTGAAAAATATTTTTAGAAGTAACGACAAGAATGTGACTTACCCTGTACATACAAAATAAAATATAATAAATTATGTTTACGATGACGTTTTCTTTTTTTATTGAATTTTGCTGCATTAAGTACTCCTAGTGCGAATAATTCACTTGGTGGTGTATGTAATTATATTCTATGTTGCTGTGTTTTTAGTTTTTTAATTTTCATATTTTGAAATTTTGAAAAATGGTAGAAAACATCTAATTTTTTTTACGCAGTGACATAAATTGAACTTTCATCTATATGTTCTCCAAACTTCATATTCATTTCTTTTCTAATAACGTCACAGTTATCTGACTACAAATTTATGTTTCTCACGGTCGCAGACGGAACTCTTAAATGTTGTTTGTACAGGAGTTTCACAAGGCTCTCTTTTGGGACCAACTCTGTTCTTGTTATATATTAACGACACATTTAATTACATAGAACATCTCGTGGCGTCCTATGCAGATGATAATAATATATTAATAACATGTAATCATCTTAAGAATGCCAAAACCTATGCCATGTTATGTTTGACAATCGACTGTAATCTGAGATGGTATTCACCCAGAATGTATCTTGCAAATTGGCAAAAATTTGTTTTACGCTGGCCATTATATTTAAACAATACAGTCAGTCAATTGTCAATTATGTTTTGGTGGTTGTTTTTATACGTCTTTAAAATATGTCATTGTTCATTGGAGCTTATCCTTTGATCTGTATATATTTATGAAATTTAACATTAGTAAAAACAGTCATAAATATGACACAAGAAAAATATTATCTTTTACGAACTGTGCTGTATCAAAATAGCCTCTGTTTTCTAAAATGAATGAAGATTTTTATTATTATTAACGTTATAGTGACACTAATAATAATATAAATCACTTCATGGGTAACCACTTAAGCAAAGAATTGCTGTTATTTTTATTACCATTTTCAATGATTTTCTTGTATTGGATCATACAGAAAAAATTGTAATATGGAGAGATTTTATTCCACACTTTACTCTGCACTGTGTAATATTTTTTGTAACGCATTCAGTTTCATTTTAAAATAGTCCCTGTTTCTGCTGCTACATTTCAGCTGAACTGTATTCTGATCTTTTGTATCACAGATGAGCTCACTACTTTTTTTTTATTGTTTTAGGTAATGTATTTGTTATAGCAGCGATATTACTGGAAAGAAATCTTCAGAATGTAGCAAACTACTTAATTGTTTCTCTGGCTGTGGCAGACCTGATGGTAGCATGTTTAGTAATGCCTCTAGGAGCCGTATACGTGGTAAGCAGAATGCCTTCTTTCATTGTTATTGTTGGTTTTAAAACAATTTATTGAGGAATAATACTAGTGTTTAGGAGAGTGTACACAATTTGAAGTTTTAAAGAAATACTATTCTCTCTAATGTGTTTGGGCAATGAAAATAATTATGTGAAGTTTTTTTTATTAAAATAGGGTTTCTACGTACAAAGCTAAATGTCATGACATGACTAATAAAAGTGTAATAAAATACCAAGGTATTCCAACAGAAGTGTGATGAAGGTAACAACCCGAAATTGGTCTACGAATTGTATTTGCGGTGGCCTCAAGAACGATATCCTTTCACTAGGTAAATATGTCTTAAAAGCTTTCGTTTTCTGAGAAACGAAACGTTGACATTTTTAATTTACTTTGAATTTTATTTCCTCTCCCACATTTTTTAGGATATTGATCTAAAAATTTGGCACGTATATCATTTGGTGAGACCAACTGTGCTACATTTGTTTCACTTAGAGTAATATACAGGGTGACATTTTTTGGGAAGTCATATACCGATTTTCTTGCTCAAACTTTGATATACATGTTTCACTAACCAAAAAACTATTTTTAGTAGTAATTTTTTTTTTTATTTGTATTTAAAATCAAGTTTTCACTTCATGTAAACTGTTTTTATTAATATTGGTTAATTCAATCTTAATATTAGACTAACTTAAAAAAAAACAAAAATAACAAGCACCGTTTTGGGGGTTAACTGCAGGAAGCGAATATTGCCGCAAGCAGTTACCTCAGCTAGCCGTTCTGACACGTAGAGCAAAATCGAGCGCCGCAGTGAAAGGATTAAAATTATGCTTCTGCACTATGTTTTACCGGGTGTAACAGGATCAAGGTACACCCCCCTTTTCTCCTTTAATTTTGAAGATAATTGATTGAAATTTGGGATATTCTATATACACAAAAAACGGCAGTTTTTGACATACAAGTGATTTTTTTTCACTTCCGGTTTTGCCGGAAGTGACACTAACTTTCGATTTTTAAATGGAAAACCCTGTATATTATTGCATTTTTGATTTCCACATGATTTTCTGAATCCAACGATATTAAATAAGTGACATTTCAAAGGTCAATATTTTTTATAATATAATTTTTAGTTTTCCATTTAAGTGTGCCATGACGGTTCCGATTTATTCTAAATGACCTGTGTAATGCTAGAAAAATACCGTCAAAAACACTAAATTACATGATTTATGAGCAAATAAAGTTCATCAAAATGGTTTTTGAGGAAAAACTCAATTTTTTCAAACAGAACCATATTGGTACCATGGTACCATTTATCAGTACTATTAATAAGGAATTTATTCATATGTCCTATTAAGATGTGCGATAAATACAAACAAAATTACAGCTAAAGAAAATAAGAAAATATAATTTTGGTCTAAGTAAATTTTAAGAAGTAACTAAGGTGGCTTAGAAAACAATGAAATATTTAGCTTGTCAAACATTTGTTGGTTTACCGATGTTTTTATTGTGTCTTTAAAAATTTTTTTAAATTCTTGTTAATTGTGTTCAAAATGCCGCAAATTTATACAAGAGATGAAAAAGTGGACATATCAATTATTTATGGGGAATGTAGAAAAAATGCCGTTGCGGCTAGACACCTTTATACCGAACGATATCCTGATAGACAATGTTCAGCGAGAAATTATTTTAATCGTCTTGAAAATCAGTTCCGAAGTGAGCCCAACATTGATCCCGAAGAAAATTTCATTCTTGACGAAGGAACCGAAATTAATGTTTGGCTCGAGTAGAAGTTGATAAGACTGTTTCTTTAAGGCAAATTGGGTTTGAATTGGAAATCAGTCACCAAACAGTAAGCCGAATTTTGCACAAATACCAAAAGAAAAAGATTTATAATCTTTTAAATACCAATTGCACTAGCACTTGTACGAAAATGATTACGAACGTAGGATGGAATATTGCAATTGGATTTTGCAGAATAACGTACAGCCAAACAATGATTTTTTGGAATGATTTTATTTTCGGACGAATCTATGTTTACAAATTTGGGATTATTTAACGGACAAAATACAAAATATTGGTCACAAGAAAATCAAAATTTATTACGGGAGGATAACTTTCAAGTGCGGTTTGGTTTCAATGTTTGTTATGGAATAATCGGTCCAATAATATTTGAACTACCCCTGACTGGTGCCAGATACTTGGGATTTTTGTAAAATGAAATTGAGGACAGTTTAGCTAAATTACCTTTCCATTTACGACAGGGAATGTATTTCCAACAAGATGGTGCTCCTCCCATAATTCAAGGATAGTAATTGATTACCTTCAACGGAAATTAGGAGAAACCGTACTTTCAACGAATGGTCCTGTGAGGTAGCCTCCAAGGTCACCTGATTTAACACCCCTTGATTTCTTTGTTTGGGGTCATTTAAAAAATATTGTTTACGCAACCGCCGTTACAACCCGTGAAGACCTGGAGCTACGAGTAAGACGCGCAATTAATAGCATAAGGGCCCAGCAATTGGCGAACGTTCTTCGAGAAACAGCTATGCGAGTTCAGAAGTACATTGACGTTAATGAACAGCATTTTGAACAACTGTTGTAATCTTTTGTGTTCATTTTTTGTATTTCAAAGCCACCTTATATATAACAAGGTAATTAAAACAAAACTGTATTTTCTTATTTTCTTTTACCTGTAATTTTGTTTGTATTTATCGCACATTTTAATACGACATATGAATAAATTCCTTTATAAAAATTCCTGTGTCCGATGATGTGAAGTAAATTTACTTGTTCACGAAACCGGTCACACCAATAAAGGAATTTTATGAGAATTTTTCTGTTTGTCTTATCATGAATAATTACTCATATGGGATTAACCTACCTACGTTACAATAATTTTTTGTTTCTTGAGTTATAAATATTTAATTGAATAACACAGTCAGATGTTTTTGTCAGTCAAAATTAAAACGCTAAGATTCAAAATTATTGAATAGTATACTTATGGAACAAATAAAAATGTTTTATATACATCATTTTATATTCCCACTGACGTTTGCCTAATGTGATGTAAAAAATCAAAATGACGACTTTGCGGCTTAAAGGCTGAGGGAATTTCTGGTTTATAAAAGCGAAGTCAATGACCCAAGCCCAGAATGACTTCCGTACGTCATACAATGTTGAAGCCCCTTTCAATAATGGTATAAGAAATTGGTTTTAAAAGTTCATGAAAATGATATACATCCCTTTCAAAAAGGATTATTGCAGGACATTATCTCAGACCCTCAGTCATGAAAACTAATTGATTTTCGGGGTATTCTATACGAACATTATTATATATTCTGTTATTTGAGTGTAATAAAATCTGGGTGTGTTGTTTTAAGTAGGCTGAAATCGATGAAAATGAATATAGAGTGTGTATCCGAAATGCTTGGCTAAAAGGTCCTGTGACGTATTTAACAACTTGGTATTGTTACGCGTCACTTTGTTGCACCTCTAGTATAACAGCGGTACTTTGAACTTTTTATTACAGTACGGTCTCAAGCACCAGTTCCTGTTTTAAAGTCTAGGAACACCACTTTATTCGATCAGCATTATGATAGAAGCTAGGATAACTTAGTGGTCTGTGTGTATGGTTGTCGGTTGCGTAGCAATGGACAACTTCACCTTACCTACCAAAAATGATTCTCGGTGTACAAACAGTTTTACTCTTTATACCTTTGTTTTAAATAAAAGGCAGAATTTCAACTTCACACTCTATTTTATTGAAGACTGCTTCACAGAAGAATAAAAAATAATAATAATGCATATATATAATACACAAGAGTTATGTTATATGCACTTATATTATAAGTCAGCAACCAAGGAACCAAGCAAGAGGCTATAATAATGCAAGAACGGTGATCGGTTCTATCAAATACAGCTAAGTTATGGAAGCTACTACTACGGTATTACTATCAAGAGGCGATATTCAAATGATTACTACAAGCATTTACAAAAGCATGTGGTGAATCAAAAGCAACGGTAAGGCATCTACTACTATTCGTATCTACAGCAAGTAGTTAATGAGGCGATATTACGGCAAGCGGTCGGTGCAGCAATATATTCAATGATAAGTGATTACGGAGTACAGGCAAGACACAAGTGCAGGAGACCAGTCCAGGGACAGGTGGTATATTTGAGTGTCTAATCGCGAGCGTGCTCTAGTTTAAGATTAACTCCTAGTATCCCGTATTAAGGTTTATTGACTATGTGTGTCGGACGAAACGATTAATACATTACACCTCGGGCACTTCGTGAAATTCGGTACATATACGAGGCCTTAAAACCTCACTTATGCCGCTTCGCGTTTAGTGAGGTCCTGTCCACAGACGGGGTCTTAGAACCTTTCTGGTAATGTAAACTATGACTGAGAGGGAACTCTATCCGCATATGAAGCCTTAAAGCTCTATCTTTACGTCAGTTACAACAAATAATGACAACAACGTATTCCCGATTCTAACGGTTAAATAGACAACCCTACTTTTATCAATGAATTGCAACTTATTCGGAAAACAGGCACTTCGGGAAAAATAATATAGTAGTAAGATCGGACACACACGGTAAATGACGGAATACTAATAAAAAGGGTAAAACAGTCAAAGTAATTCTTACCATTATCGGATCATCTTTTAAGCGATGTGATTTAATTTATACTCTTTTTAATTGGAAACCAGTAGCGGGGATCAGCGCGACGCGCGACTTGTCGGCTGCTGTCCGTGACAAACGTTATTTAGGCTAGCTCGGCGCATTGTACTTAAACAAATTCCCTGCGTTAATTCATATAAACAAGTGTTTATGAAATATTCCAAGACTGGGAATGGCTTTCTGATAATTCTAAAACTATATTTCCGAAAAGAGATAATTTAAAACGCCCATGTACTAGTATTTCCAATAAATCAACTAATAACTTATCCGTTAAATTATTAAAACAAATAGAAATATATTTCTTTACCATGACTAAATGATATCAACTTGATTTAGAATTATACTAAAGTAAATTAAACTATTCCCCTCTTATTTGGTTGAGTATAAATACAATAATAGATTTATCATTAGGATAGCAAAACAAACTAAAATTACCCTGAAAGGAAACCGGTTTGAAACAATTATGTTGGAGATATAATTTTTATTCCAAATAGTGAACTTGTAAAATAAATTTATCTTTGATTCAAAACGGTTTTAAAAGCAATATTAACACAAGTTATCATATACAGGGTGTACCAAAGCGAACGAAAAATCCACTTAGGTCTGATTACAATAGAAAACTATCACTAAATCACTTCGTTACAGTCCAGTCCAGGCTTAAACGAAAATTTTAAAATTTTTCTAAAAATATGTTATAGCGACATTTGGACTGGGTTAGGGGTATCCGTTTTAGAAACCTATATAACATTTTGGTTGTTCCTACGCATAGTGGCTTAGAGAATCAGGTGAAATTCAGTAACTGTATCCAAAGAAATCTCCACAAAATACTCTTGTTGAATTATATTTTTCATTATATCATAATTTAAGAGTAGAAAAATGCTTGTTTATAAAACAACACACACTACTATAATACCAACTTCGTCTCATTAACTCCAGCACCATCCACTTATCACTATCCCCTTCAGATGCTTTAGAAATATAGTAAAATAAATTACGACTCACTGTAACGGTCAAATCAGTATTTAGTTTGGGAACATGAATATCCACCATATAAGTTCAATAAACTATTGCTTTCTACCAACTACCATAGTTTATTGAAGTAAAAGTGATTATTATTTTTAAAATTGAAATCGGTTTATAAAAGGTTTGAAGGAATAAGTATATCATCTCATTAGAAATTTCAAGGAAAATTCTGAAAAAATTTCAGTTAAATCCTGAAATCAGAAGAAAATAATTTTGACAATTCTACTCTTATTATATTGAATCAGTCATCGATGGGTAAACCGCTGGAAAAGATTGATGTACAGGGTGAACCCCCTTTTCTCCGTTATTTTTTGGAGGTAGAAACACGTTTCAAAAAAACAAATTGTGGAGAATTTTATGATTTTTTTTTCGATGACCTCATTGAATATACATGGTATTTCATAAAAGTATGACCGACCCTACTTATATTTTTTTAAATAGAACACCCTATATATTTTTAGTTTTTTGAAATATATGTTTTATTACGATTCCAGTGTTATATCCATGTTATATATTTGAATTATTCGTTTGGAAGATACAAGCTGTCAAAATATGCCTCGAGTATATTCCTGCGTTTATTTTCAGAATAACACATGATATTATCTAATAGAAATATTTTACACGCAAGTTATGACAACAGAAAAGACAAGTTAATCGATTGCCAGATATTTAATTATTTAGACGCTTATTTATTTTTCCATAGGCTTCTAGAATTATGACATTATATAGTTTCTACTTCATTTTAATTCGACAAATAGCAGCTTGTATCTTCTAAACAAATGATGCAAATATTTAATATGTATATATCACTGGAATCGTAATAAAACGTAGATTTTACATAATTAAAAATATATAGTTCCATTTAAAAAAAAATATAAGTCGGTTTGATCACAGTTTTATGCAAAACCATATATATTTACAGAGGTCATCATAAATTCATAAAATTTCCTACAATCTATTTTTGTTTTTGAAACGTCTTTCTAACTCCAAAAATAACTGAGAAAAGGATGGTGAGAATTCTCGCGTGTTCATCCTGTACATTGTAAGAAAATCCATAGAAGTTATTGGAAGTCTGTGGAAGTCAGTGGGAATCAGTGAAAGTAAGAGGAACTCAGTAGGTCAGTGGAAGTCGGAAGAGGTTGAAAGTTATTTTGTCTAGTCCAAAATTAAGTCAATATTTAGATTTTTTTTTTACTTTCTGTGGAAATCGTGATTATTCTGCGAGACACATTATACATTATTTTTCTAACCGATGATTCTCACCAGTAAAAAATGACCGAAAATTGAGTTAAAGTTATATAAACATTAGATAAGGTCATTTTAAGTCGATAAATATCTTTGAATTTCCGTCGGAGTCGGTGAAAGTCTATGGAAGTTTGTGGAAATCGTTGAAAGTCAGTGGAAGTTAGTGTAAGTCAGTGGAAGTTCGTGGAAGTCAGTGGAAGTTAGTGGAAGTCATAGGAAAAATGGAAGTTTGGTGTATAAATATCGACTGCGGTTTGCCTTCGTCAATCATAATTTTTTTAAATTGTAATCAAACATGAATTTGTAAATAAACAAGTAAAAAAAACTATTTTCGATCTTCTCGATTTTTGAAACATGTTACTAAAAACTTAGTTATTAGAATGTTGACTCCCCATTCTGTATGACTATGTTACAATTTTTTTCCCTTTAAAAATAAAATTCTTCTTGAAAGTAAATCGAAAACCAAGAATGTGAATTGCTTATTTATAAATCTGATTTTGATATCGTTATTACTTTTCGCAGGTTTATAACAATTCATAAAAGAGATATCGTTACCAAGAAATTCCCTCCTTCACATCAAAAGATTTGCTATATAATTCTTTTCGACATTTTATGTATTTTATACAAATGGCACTAAATCGAAATTTGAAAAGGATGAGAGAAATGGGCCAATAAATCGACAAAGAAAATAAAAAGCAATTTCGAGACTACGGTAAACACAATTCGCTTGCTTATATTTTGCAGCGGTAAGAAATATTGTGGTTATTAGGCAGGCATAAACCCGATTTATTTAAATATATGTTTTATGAGCCATAAATATTTTATGTGGGTAAAACCTTGTGGGGGGGGATAGATTACAAGTGTAAAAATAAAGGATTATATTATTAATATGGTCCACCCGAGTTGCATATATAGTAACAGCATATGTGCTAGGAACTTCGTTCGACTTCGGTAAGCCAGTAGAGACATCTGTGCTACGCGAATTAAATAACTTGAAACTCGAACTTGGTTTTTAAAAAAATTTTATTTTATTATAAAAAAACACAAGTTAAAGTAAACACAAATAAACTGAAGTAATTCGTTAAGCAACAGGAGAGGAATGATAGTAACTGAGTCTTAATTTGGAATACAGTGGTATATATAGTTACAATTTGACTAGCACAGCAAGTGCTGATATAAACAATAGCCATTCATTACAATGATATTACTCCTCCCTTCTTAGATCGGAAATAAGGGTGGAATCCTTGTTGACGCCGGATCTGGGGTCGTTTCCTCTACCATAGTTCCAGTAGGGTTGGTGCACTTGAATATGGTACTTCTGTATTGAAATATAAAGTATCCTATAATCATAACAACAATTAAGAAAACAATAATTATCATAATAATATTTAGGCTAGATTCGTTTTCTTCATGTTTTAGTGGTCTAATTTTCATTTTATTATAGGTTGTTTGAATTTTAGAAATTTCATCCAATTTAATTTCTTGTAAGTGTAGTCTTTCTGTCTGCTTGTGTGATGAATTAGGAATTTGAATTTTTGGTATTCTAGTATCTTCTGGTATCTTCTATTTCAGGACATTCGTCGTTCATGAAATATTATTTCAGAGGGCTGATTAATAGGAAGGGTTTTTCTTGGTATTATAATTTGGTTCTCTTTAGGGATAGGGAAAAGTTTAAAATAATCATATTTTCTTTTTCTACTAATGGAAAATAGATTGCTATTATAATTTTACCTTCTTTATAGAATTACTGTGTACTAGCAATTTTGTAATAAGATTGCATATTGTTAAAATTTGGCAAATATTTCTGAATATTTTTTTATTAATATTTCTAGATTATCCATCGGTATTATAGATGGTTGTAAAATATTTAACTGTGCAAACATAATTGTGTTTTCTAAGTTATCTAAAATTTCATTTACTGTATGACAAGTTAAAGTTATTAAATTGATCGAACTAAATAGCTCTCAAATCTCGTTCATATTTTGAGGTTTATTTATTTTATTTATTAGTTCATTAACCTTATTTTGTCAACGTTTTTTATCACGTCTTCCTGTAATTGATTTTGATTATTTTCTTTCTGGTTTTATTTTTTTCTTGTGATAAGTACGGCTAGTTGATGTCTGTACTTTATTGTCTAAATCGGCTACTACTGTTATTTGTTTATACTTAGGTAGAATTTTATTTCTAGGATCAGCTTGTAGATATACAGGGCGTTCTACATGAATTGGACGTGGATCTTGTCTATCAGAATTAATATTTTCTAAATTTTGTTTTGCTTTATCATTATTTTGTTGTACTATTATATTTAGGGTTTTAATATTATCTACATGTTTATCGAGATAATCATTTACAATTTGTTCGTCTGAAAGGTCGAAAGGGTCTGTTAGATTTTCATTGCCTTTAGTTATTTGAAATGGTGTAAACTTTGTTACAGAGTGGATTGTATTATTATAACCAATAAGTGCGTATTTTACTAAAGTTTTTATATTTTTATTTGGTTCTTCCAAATTTAACGCTCTTAATTGTTCTAGTAATGTAGAATGAAAACGTTCTACAGGACTATTACTATTTGGGTTGTACGCTGTTGTATAATGAATTGTTATTTTATGTTTCGTACAAAATTGTTCCATTAACAAATTTTTGAATTCAGGGCCTTGATCACATGTAATTATTTTTGGTAAGCCAAAGTGTGAAATAAATGTTAGCAAGTTATCTAATATATCAACTGCATTAACTGTTGATGCATATGCTTGAGCAAAACGAGAAAAACTATCTAAAATAGTCAAAAACGGTTGGTTTTTTACTTTAAACGTATCAATATAAATATGTTCAAATGGATACGTACCAATGGGAGTGGGTTTAAATTTTAAAACATGTGGATGTCTTTCATATTTTGTTTTTTGACATATTTCGCAAGTATTTATATAATTTGTTACGTCGTTATTAATATCTGGCCAATAATAAGATTTTAAAATTGATTTTACCGTTTCGTTTATACCTTTATGTGTTGTTTTTCCTTCGTGGTGGTATTTTATTTTTTCTAACTGATCGTCCTTTTTTTCTACATCTCGCAAAATATTGGGGCATTCGACAAGTTTCAAACTGGAGTTTTTAAAATAATTTTGAATAATGTTGATTATTATTTCTTTTGATTTAGTTCTAAAATGTAGTGCATATAATGTTTTAGGTGCAAGAAATTCTTTTATAACTTTGGTTAGATGTTCTTCTAAATTATCTGATGGCAAAGTTATATAAAGCTTAGTTTTTTCATTATTATGTAATTTTGTTCTTTGTGTAATTATTCTAGTTACATTATTTGTTATAAAGAATATTACTTGATTTTTATAATAATTTAGGGGTCTTTCTGATATTTTTATTTCTAAAATAGGATTTTCTGTAGCTGAATGTACAGTTTCATTATCACTGTTTTGTCCATTGTCATTGTCAGGTTTCTTTAGTACAATATTTTGGATAACATTAATTTTAGGTGATGTTTGATTTACTAAAGGTACGATATCGGCAGGGTTAAAGTCTGGGATATCTGTGTATAGATCAGGGGGACTATTATCCATAGGATTTTCCAAAAAAATCGTTACTAATTTTATTTCGATCTAAATCATCAGCGTTTGCGATAATTGAATCATTTCTTTCTAATGCGTTAATTTCTATACGAGATAAAGCGTCGGCGTTGGTGTTGTTTTTTCCTTTTTTTATAAACTATATTATAGTCGTATTCTTCAAGCTTCAATCTCCAACGAACTAAGCGCGAATTTGGTTCTTTCATATTAAAAAGCCATTGAAGTGGTTTATGGTCTGTCACGATAGTGAATTTTCTACCGAATAGTATCGGGCGATAATATTTGCAAAAATGTACGATTGCACATAATGAACGTTCTATTGGTGAATAGTTTTGTTCAGCAGGGTTTAGAGTTCTACTAGCATATGTTATAGGCAAATCTTGTCCTACAGTTCCTTGACTTAAAGTACCGGAAATGGCTACGTTAGAAAAATTAGTTGTTAATACAAACGGCTTAGAAAAGTCCGGATATTGTAAAACAGGTGCATTGGTTAAAAGCGTTTTGCACTTTTCGAAAGCTTCTATGAATTCAGGTGTATGAATAATTTTTTTCGTTCTTCTTTAAACACTTTGTTAAAGGTTTAGTAATATGAGCAAAGTTCTTTATAAACCTACGATAGTATCCGACTAAACCAAGAAAAGATTTAATTTCTTTCGCTGTTCTAGGTATAGGAAATTTTTGTACCGCAATTATTTTTTTCGGATTTGGTTTAATGCCTTCAGGTGTAATCACATGTCCTAAAAACTCAACATTTTTTGTTAAAAATTCCGACTTATCTAATTGAATTTTTAAATTTGAATCTCTTAATCTTGAAAATACTAATTTTAAATTTGAAATATGTTCTTGTAGTGAAGTGGAGAAAATAATAATATCATCCATATAAACTAAACAAATTTTGCCTTGTATGTCTTTCAATACATTATCCATTACTCTTTGAAAAGTCGCTGGTGCGTTCTTAAGTCCAAATGGCATTCGAACGTATTCGTAATGTCCGTTTTCTACATTAAAAGCTGTTTTAGGAATAGAATCTTTATGCATTTCTATCTGGTGGAAACCGGATGCAAGATCGAGTGTTGAAAAATAGTTACATTTACCTAACTTGTCTAAAATATCATCGATATTTGGTATAAGATACCTATCATCGATTGTTTTTTCATTTAATTTTCGGTAGTCGACGACTATTCGCCATTTTTGTTTACCGCTAGCGTCTAATTTTTTTGGGACTATCCAAATTGGGCTAGACCAAGGTGATGCTGAGGGTCTAATTATTCCGTCATCTAACATTTTAGAAATTTGTTTTTGTACTTCCGGTTTATGCACAAATGGGAACCGGTATGTTTTTGTATGGACAGGTACTTCGTCAGATGTTTTTATTTCATGTTTGACCTGGTTTGTAAAAGTTAATTTGGTATTTTCAATATAAAAAATGTCTTTAAATTTATTACATAATTTTAAAATTTCGTATCTTTCTTCGCTATTTAAATGATTTATACGTATTGAATTATTTATGTTTGTTTCTGGTTTGTATTGTTCATTGTCAGGAATATAATTATTAGTCTCAAAGTTATAGACATCAAAGTGTTCTTTTAATGGGAAACAGATAAGAGGGTTATCTAGTGTCACTGAAATAGTTGTGTCTTTGTAATTATAAATTTCAAAGTAAGCTCGTCCGTTTTTTGCAGATGCAGTTGTATCGGGTATATACAATAGATTGTCTATTGTGCATTCAGGAATAAAGATTTCTCCGTAATCTATGTTTACTGGGTAATCTTTTATCAAAGTTTCGAATGGAGGTATCTCGAACGTAAACGAGGTTTCATAAGGTTGCCGATAATAAAACGGGATTGCGATTTCATTATTTACTAACTGCTGATTTGGAATGTCTATTGATAAATTTAATTTAATTAGGTCATTGAGTCCTAAAATTCCGTCAATATATTCGTGGAAATTAAATAATAAAAATTCTATTTGATGGTCACTATTAATTTCTTGAAAAGCTGGTATCGTAGCTCGATATCTAATTTTTTTTTCTCCTAATGATGTTTTTAGACTAGAAGGATTGTGATATATTAAATCAGGGAAATAATTTTCTGCAATAGATGGTTTTAAAATTGATGTAAAAGCTCCTGTGTCGATTAATAATTTAATATTTGGATTATATATTTGTACATAGGGTAAAGAATTTACTACAGCCGAATTCATTTCAATTAGGTCTGATCGTGTATTACAGGGTCCTGTTGAAAATTTGGATCATTTAAATTTATGTCGTCTGGTTGATTAGCAGTATAATCAACATAATCGTAATTAGTTGAATAATCAAATAGTGGATCTGGACAGGCTAAATAATTTTCTTCCTCAATTTCTGAATATTGATATTGATTTTGATTTTCGTGATAGTCTTCAGTATCCGCGAAATTATGTACTTCTCTATTTGAATTAAAATTTGTTCTGTTAAAATTACTGGGTACTCTCAATTGAGTGGACATTGGTTCGGGTGTAAATTGATTTTGATTAGAAAATTTATTAGGTTTAAAATTGTTTTGGGGTCTACCAAAAAACTTGCTGGTTTGTGGGGAACCTGTGTGGAATTTGTCTGGGTTGAACATTTATTGGTTGACTAGGGAATACTGGTTTTGTATACATTTGTTGTTGGAAATTTGGCATATTACGAGGTTGATTAAAATTATTGTTATTATAAAATGGTTTATGTGATGGTGGTAAATTTTGTTTAAATTGTGGTTGCGAGTATGATTGTCTATGATTGTAATTAGGCACTGATTGATTATTTTGATTACCTGGGTTACTTTGTAAAGTTGTAGTTAAATTTTTTGTTTGTTTAAAATTTTCGTCGTCAATAGTATATGCCATTGCTGTTTCGAGACAATCGGGTTTTTGTAAATCGATTTTGTCTTGTAATCTGTCAGGCAAATTACGTAGATATGTTTTTAGTGAAAGTGAATCATATTGATTTAAATAAATTAATTTTGTAGTCATAGGCATTTCTGTGTCTGAAAGACTGTTAATTTTAAAAGCAACTTTACTACGTGCTAATTGAATTCTTTGTGCAAATTGTATAGGGTGTTCATTTTTATATGGTTTTAAAGTTAATAAATTTTGTTCTAAGCAATCTAAACTTCTGTGATCACCAAAACTTATTCTCAAAGCAATTTTTATTTGTTCCCAAGTTCGTAGTTCTAACCTGGAACCTATTAAAATTTGAGCTCTTTCGGTTAATTTACCTAAAATAACTCTTAGCAAATATTTGTTTAAAGTCTCATCGTTAGAGCGATAAAGTTCAATAAATTGATCACATGCACATATAAAAATTTCTAAGCTATGTTCATCACCATTGTAATTACCAATTGTGTTTGCATAGGCTTGTAAAACTGTAAAATTTGGTTGTGATACTTGACTTCCAGTTGCCATTTTTTCTAATTTGGTATCTGATAAAATTAAAGATTTTTCTAATAGATCACTTAACAAATTTTCCATAAACTAATTAATTAAATTGATTTTAATATAAGTGTATATTTTTTTTCGAAAAGAAAAAAAACAATAGCAATAAAATATAAGTGTAAAATTTACTAAAAAGTAATAGTATATAATTACTTTGACTATTTCAATATGAAATAATATTTAAATATATATTAAAAATTATATTATATAAAATATAAACTTAAAGGAAATAAAAAGGATAATATGGAAAAATATTTCAGTATTTAAATTCTTCTTTAAATATTTCTTAAATATGTTCGAGGTCTCTTCGATAGAGTTCGAACGCAAAATTGTTGGCGTTAAATTTGACGATGACCAGACTTTCTTTTAATAGATATGAAAGGTCTGGGGTTGATCACTACGACCTGCGATGCTTACGGTGTTTGCTGTACCGGAGTTCTACCTTCCTTCCTGTTTCTTCTGGCAAGCTACTCAGTTCACCTGCGGATTGAACCTACTTAATTCAGCCCAATATGTCTTCTCCAGATTCTTCTTCGATAGAGTAATTTGAAAAAGATGCACGATGCACTTGTACACTTGGATGAATTAATTATTAGGAATGAAAGTTCTTTGATTTGTCTAAAATTTTTGAAAAAATACGTCGGAATTACGACAAAACGTAATTATCTACGATAGATGGACCGACTGACAAATCCTACCGACTGCGCCAATTAAATAACTTGAAACTCGAACTTGGTTTTTAAAAAATTTTATTTTATTATAAAAAACACAAGTTAAAGTAAACACAAATAAACTGAAGTAATTCGTTAAGCGACAGGAGAGGAATGATAGTAACTGAGTCTTAATTTGGAATACAGTGGTATATATAGTTACAATTTGACTAGCACAGCAAGTGCTGATATAAACAATAGCCATTCATTACAATGATATTACTCGCGGACATCCTCGGAAACAGGACGTGCGCTAGGTTAGATCAGTTCGGAGATAAATAATAGAATTATTAGACTGGAATTGTGCAACAAATTTGATGACTAGGTAAGGCTGAGTTGGTTAAGTTAAACCTGAGAATATTCTTTTAAACATGAATCATCGAGAAATAAATAAGCAGTGTTTAGTAGCCTAGTGCAGGTTTTTGTTACTTCAATAACATAATATACTATTTAGGTGGGGCAGTTTGAAGTTTTTCATTTAAACTACACAAAGATTACTTTATTATTAATGTAATAGAAACGTTTTTAGACCGACTTATTAATTGTTGGAAAATTTTTTTAGGTAAGGGTCCTTATTGTAGTAGATTTTCTCAAAATAAGGACCCTTACCCAAAAAAAAATTATTATCAATATTTATCATTTTTAATAAGTATTTATCATTATGCGTATTAAACTTTTTATAATATAGGTTAGATTGGGCGGTTGAGGGTTTCTCTTTTCCCTAAATATTACATTGTACAATGTCTAAGAAAAACCGGAATCACCTAACCTAACTTATATTATACACAGAGTGTTAAATTTATGGTAAAAACTTTGGGTTAATTTGTGACAAAGTATTTTGAAAAAAAGTAGTTTCAGTGCCAATTTTTTTTTCTAGTTTTTCTTATAGAGGGTCTCATAAAAAAATGGGACACAGAGCGACAGTGGATTTCTGATGTCAAAATACTATAGAAAATATACAGAGTTATGTATTACATTATGGTAAATATTGACAAAAAATTCAAAAATAGCGAACAATATGTGCGTTATTTTAACATAACATTTATAATTTATTTACCATACAATTTTATATTTCGTTTTCAATAATATTCATATATTTTAGATATTGTCTAGTTATTTATTTTTGGCTTTTTACAAGTTTCTTCTCGCCTTCTTTGGGTATTAAGCCACTGTTCTATAAATTATTAAAAAAAAATTGATAAACCTTTGCGTCAAAAGGATCGGTTAGAGGTTGATTTTTGAAAAAATGCATTTTCCTATCCAAAAAATGTATCGCACCTAAAAAATATATTAATCTAAAAAAAGAACGTAAATATCAAATATTTTAACATGATTAAGAGTTTCGGAATGAAAATTGTCATGTTTCAAATTATTGCAAAAGACAATATTTTATCAGAAAATGTTGCTCTAGTTTTGAGAACGTAATCAGAGAGTATTTCGTCCCTTCTTAAATCCGAACTGGAAATCGTCACCGATTTCAAAATCGTCCTGGGCGGTGTTTAGAACGACCAGCTTAGATACCGACGATAGCAGTGATATCGGGCGGTAACTCGTAACTGATTTTGAATTTTTGTCGGTTTCAAAATGGGGCACACCACCGCACCAGTGGCGGCTGATGGATTTAGGTTATACAATATCTCAGTATTGGAGCATGAAACCCAAGCAATATTTTAAGGCACGACTATCAATACTGATTGAAGAAGTTCTGTAGAAAAAAAATTGAAACAAAATTTGAGAAAAAAGTTACGAAAATGCCCACCACGGTCTTCCAGGCAGAGGTTTACGCCATCCTAGCGGTGGCAGGTAGGGCTGAGGTTAGGAATGGGGCGGAACAGATAATATATATCTGCTCCGACAGCCAGGCTGCTCTAAAGGCGGTGTGCTCCCCCAGGACGAGATCAGCTCTCGTCCAGGAGTGTGGGGATGCCCTAGAAGAGCTGGCCAGGCATAAGCAAGTGAGACTGGTATGGGTCCCGGGACATATGGGAGTTCCAGGCAACGAGAAGGCTGATGAATTGGCTAGATTCGGAGCCAACGAACCCTGTCACGGGCCTGAGCCTATGTTAGGTATTTCAAGAAGGCAGGTCACAACGGCCCTCAATGAGTGGGCCCACGAGACACTGAGGACGCACTGGAGGACTAACAGGGCCTGCAGGCAAACCCGAGATTTTGTGACGGGGCCGAACAAATCGAGATCGGCCTGGTTGCTGGGACGGAGTCGTAATACTCTGAATCTCTTAATCGGTGTTCTGACAGGCCACTGCAGACTTAAGAGGCATCTGTCATTGATAGGTATTGAGGAAGACCCTACATGTCCAAGATGCAGGAGTGATGAAGAGACATCTTACCACTTTCTGTGACAATGTGAAGCGTTTGGGCGCCTGAGACACAGTATCTTCTGTTCTGAGGCGCTTCTAAGGGAGGAGATGAGCTCCCTCGCAATGAGTGACATCCTGACCTTCATCAGAAGGTCGGAAAGATTCAATGAGGGAGCAAGAGAAGCACATGGCTGAGGGGACAGCTGGGGGTTGGTAAAAAGGGCCCGTCTGTGGCCTACTTGCCAGGCGTCAGCCTCCCCCCACCATTACCTTTACCATTACAAAAATGCCCAGCCTCCCCAGATTTCTTCTAGACCATTAGTAAAATCAATGCAAACTATTTCTTTTCATAGTCAGAAGGAAAATCTATCACCCCGTTTTTTTTTTTGTTTTCGAAAATTTTGATTTTTTTGTAATTTGTGTTCTTCATCGTGTAAATTTCAAAATGTCATAACTTTACAAAAAATCAAAATGTTCAAAAACTAAAAAAAACGTGGTAATACATTTTCCTTTTGATTACGAAAAAAAAATAGTTTACAAATTTTACTAATGGTGTAGAAGGAATTTGGGGAGGCTGCGCATTTTTGCAACTTCTTTTCTCCAATGTTTTTTCAATTCTTTTCTGCAAAACTCCTTCAATTAGTACTGATAGAAGTGCCTTCAAATATTGTTTGGGTTCCATGCTCCAATACTGAGACATGGGACAACCTAAATCCACCAGCCGCCACTGCACCGCACCCTTCCATTGGCTAGGCCAGTGTTGCAGACGCAGAATGCCATTGGTGATATGCTTAAGTTGGACAATAGCTTTTCTCGGCAGATTTTTGAGTATCTTATGATCGATATCCTCCGATCCTGGCGCTTTCTTGTTATCGAGCGTCTTGATAAGCTAGCTATTTCAGCTCAGCAGGCGTGGTCATGGTTGTTAAAATTTGCTGTAGCGTCGTAGGAATTCGGATGCCATGACCGAATTCGGATACAATGACCGCACATTTGCGGAACGATGTTTTCAATGCGGTCGTGATCTTCGCTGTTTGGGTAATTTTGATTTTACATTGCTTCAAATTGTACAACGAAATGATTGGCTTTTTGTCTGTCTCATATGTACGTCATTTGGCGGCCGTTTGCGTTGCGCCCGGCTTCGATCCTCTACCGGATCTGTAATTTTTCCAAAAACAAATGTTTTCCCCTGTATCATTGGATATCCGGTTTGTACCCGTTTTCTTTACTTATGTAATTCGCCTCCCATACAAAATTACGTCAGAGATATAGAAGATATTTAATGTCATTGATCCATTTCGAAAATAAAGAATTTGATCCAATTTGGTCACTACTTAAAAGACACGCTGTATATAATGCTAGAGACTGATTCCGTAATATCTTCATAAAAAATGCCATGCAGTAGCAATATTTTTGAGATTGCGAAAAAATTGAATTAATTTTATAATAATACGCACCAGCTGGTGACGTTTTCACAATAAAATTCATCATTTTTAAGCGGTGCTAAGTGAAAAGGGGGTTAATACCCTTCTATGGGAGGTGGCTTCGGCTGGTACTCACAATATAGCAGATGTCAATACTGCCAACACATGATGGATGAGCCAAGGTAATTGACTTGCCATGTAAATAGCGAATGCATCTCACTTGCTCTGTTGCTGTTGATGTTCGTACGAGTAGATTAGTCTCCAGTACATTAAATCAGGAAGTGCCTTGTTTCAATTAAAGCAAATTTACGATGTTGTACAAGTCCTTGATTTAATAAAAGGAAAGGGTACTGAAAGGCCGAAGGTATATACGTTAATGTTGGAAATTATATTAAATTTAATTTGAACATTGAGGGCTGTTACAATATGAGTAATCTATGTAGTCCTTACTTAAGGAAAAGTATACAGGGTTACTAGTTGTATTTGTTAAATTGTAAAATCAATTTTCTATTTATTTATAATAATAATAATAATAATAATAATAATCCTTTATTAATCCAAGAGATCATAAAATGATATAGGACAAGTCAACTAGACAGTGATGCTAGTAATATACAAAGATACATAGGCTATATCAAAACATTAAAAATTCTTCAACAGAATAAAATGCATTACTTATAAGAAATTTTTTTAGAGTTGACAAAAACCTGTTTAGACTAGACACATTTTTCAATTCGCTACTTAACTTATTATAGAGTACACATCCCATATAATATGGGTTATGTTTAAATAATTCAAGTCTGTGGATTTTGTACTGCAAATTATAACCATGCCGTGTTGGATAGGCATGGTTAGCATTTAAAAGACTGAATGTAGAAAAGTTATTCTTTACAAATTTTAAAGTTTCAAATATATAAAGGCAGGGTAATGTTAAAATCCTTTGCTCAATAAAGGTGGATTTACATGATTCTCTAAAGCTTAAATTAAACATATTACGGATGGCTCTTTTTTGCAGTATAAATACACGATTAGCAGAAGGTGAATTTCCCCAAAACATAATGCCATATCTTAGCCTAGATTCAAAATTTGCAAAATAAAATATCTTTACAGGATTTAAATTAGTTATGAGACGTAATCTTTTAAGCGCAAAACAGTTACTTGCACACTTATTGAAAATGTAGGAGACATGAGATTTCCAGTCAAGCGCTATATCTATATAGATACCTAAAAGTTTAAAAGAATCCATCTGCTGTATTGATTTCCTATTTAACTTTAAAAGTAAACTTGAGGTAAAATGAGCCCGGACAGGATGGAATTGTATAGAGACTGTTTTTTCTTGGTTCATTACTAATTTTTTATTGACAAAATAGTTGTTTATGTTATTTAAAGTAATGTTTAATTTCTCAATGAGAATCTCTATATTTTCGTCACACACAGCAACGGAGATATCATCAGCAAACGCACAAAAAAAGTCTGATATACACTCATCTAAGTCATTAATATAGAGAAGGAAAAGTAGTGGCCCTAATACACTACCTTGAGGTACCCCCGTGTTTGTTGATTGAAATTCCGAGCAAGTATCAAAAAAGTTAACATATTGTTTTCTGTTGCTTAAATATGATTTTAATAAGTCGTTACATTTTCCACGTATCCCGTAATTTTGTAAAGTATTTAAAAGAATTTCATGATTTACGCAATCAAATGCCTTAGAGAGATCAATAAATAACGCAACAACTTTTTTACCACTGTCAATATTTGTGTAGATAAAGTCCAAAAAGGTTACCAGAGCAGACATAGTTGATTTATTTTTCCTAAAGCCATGTTGTTTATCTGAAAAAACTGAATTAATATCTAAAAATTCCGTTATTCTAATTGCAATTAGCTTTTCAAAAAAATTTTTGAAAAAAATTGATAAAATGGCTATTGGACGATAATTACACAGCAGTTTACGATCACCCTTTTTAAATAAGGGAATGATTTTGGCTAACTTTAATAAATCCGGAAAAGTGCCCTCTGAAAAACAATGATTTATAATGTCAGTTAACGGTTTAGCTAATTGACTAGCACATTCTTTAATAATTTTAACGGAATAAAAATCAGGACCAGAAGAACCGGAGTTTTTGAAAGCGTTTATTGTATCAATGAGTTCGGATGAGTTAGTGGGCCTTAAGTAAATAGAATCTTTTACATGAATGGATGTTCTATCGGTAATGTTGAAATTATTTATGTTGTGTGTGGGTGACGTTAAATCATGAGCAACATTTAAAAAGTATGAATTAAATTCGTTGGCGATTATTACTTTATCAGTAGTTAGCGTGCCATTTAAATCAAATTCTGGACTGATATTACTATTATTTTTCCTTTTTAACGAATGATTAATTATATTCCAAACTGCTCTAGACTTATTCGAAGAGTTTACTATAATTTTATCAAAGTGCATTTTTTTAGCTTGCTGAATAACTTGATTGTAAATCTTTTTATACTTTTTATAGTAATTAATATCAATAAAACCTATTTTTTTGCAACCTAAATAGTTCTTTTAGACGAACCGATGACACCTTGATCCCAGCAGTTATCCAGTTCTTATTATTATTATCCAGGTTTTTTTGTGACAAACCTAAATGATAAATTATAATACTGATAAAGAGTGGTATTAAATTCTATATATTTATCCTCAACTGTTTTCTTGCTTAAAACAATATGCCAAGTCTCATTATTTAAAAAATCTTTAAATTTCAAAATATTTTTCCGGGAAAAAGATCTAAAAGTATGGCAGTTATTGTTCTGTGGATCATTCACCTCAAAGACAATTTTTTGACAAGTGTGGTCCGATAGACCCGTCTCCATAACATATTTGTCTATCAAAGCTTTATTAAAATTAGTTAATACATAATCAATAGCTGTTTTGGAATTATTATGAAAACGTGTGGGCTCTGTGAAAACTGGCTGCATACAATAAGCCTTTACAAGGTCTAACAAATCTATTGTATAATTATTTATACATAAAAAGTTTATATTAAAATCACCACAAATTATTACATAAGCAGGATCGTTTTTACAAAACAAAATAGTTAAAGATTCCTCAAATTTCAACATAAATTCTTTGACATCCGTATTAGGAGCTCTATAAATGCACATGATATAATAGACAGTTTTGTCTATTGTAACTTTAACAGCTGAACATTCAAAAAATTTTTCAACACTTACATTAACTAAATCAGAGATTTCCACCGCGTTTATTGAATTTTTTAGTTAGTATTAATGTCCCACCGTGGATAGATGCTGACCTGGAAAAAATAACTTGATATATTGTACCCCGGAATATTTATAAAGTCAATTTCCTCTGGTAGGATCCAAGTTTCAGAGATACATAAAATATCAATGTTTTCTTGAGATAGAAATAGTTCCACTTCCTCAATTTTATTTTTTATACATTGCAAATTATGGTGAACCACGCAAAGTTTGTTCGTTACAATTAGTTGCTATTCACTTGTAACAGACGCTAATATCCTTTGTTTCACTGCGTTAAGTTTATTTACATAGCTAGGACACTTATTGTCTTTGGCTGAATGATTTACGTCATGATTGGTATTAAAGTTTTTGTTCGATTTTATACAATTTGCACATTTTTTATAGGTGGAAGAGGATAATTTGGGATCATGACCCTCAGCACAGTAGTAACAAACTGGGAACTTATTACTACAATTTTCAGAAAGATGGCCAAAACTGCTGCAGGCGTTACATCGCCTAATATGGAATGAATCAGCAACCTTACATCTTCTCCAATTAACATAAAGGCGTCCCATATTTAATACGGAATTTCGCGTTTTCTTATCCACAGCTACAATTAAATTAATTAAGCCATCGTGATTAATTTTTCTTACAATTTTAAATAAGAAGTTATCTGCGTCTGATGCAATATTATTGGCGGAAATTATATCTTTTACTAATGTCTGGTCGTCGATTGGTAAATCATTTTCTGTATCATAAATAATTAGTTTAGGTATCACACATTTTGAGGTACTTATGTCACAGTTGTCTTGCAAATTAGATGATAAGCTGTTTTTAAGTGTGTTCACAGATTCGGCATTATCACAGTGTATCAAAACACCATCTTCAGTGGACTTTATTCTATTGACAGAAACTGACAAACTTGCCGGGTTTATCGACGATTTGATCATTTTGCATAAGGCTTCAGGATTGTTATCTGAATTTCGTGATTTGATAAATAGAGAATTATTTTGATGTACTCTTTTATTTTTAGCGACCGAACTATAACTTATATTGGTGTTTGTTTGGTTATCATTAGTAAAAACAGCAGTGTTTTGTTGGCATATCATATCAGCAGTATTTATACTAGATACTGGTTTTTGTGGTAAATTTCTTATTTGTGTTATTGCAGTTGCATCTTTTAATAAAGATTCCAATAGTAATTTCTTCTCCTTTTCAAATTTAGCATAAAGTTCACCAAATTTATTGTCTAGCAGATTTTCTAGAGCACGCTGGAGAGGTGACAATAACATATGGCTTGCTTCATTGCATACGGCACATAACCATTTCAGACAGTTCTGTGAATTTATGACCTTAACTACACTTTTTTTAGTTCACTACACTCAATATGAAATAAACCATTGCACGTGCCATCACAGGCAATATAATTTTCATCCGTTATTAACTCACTACACTTTTTACACGAGCGAGCAGATTCGTCGTCTTCACTTTCCGCCATCACGGAATATCTGTATTTAGCACCAACGTTATTACTAGAGACGGGAATTTTGTGCAACATCCCAGGGACGGGTTAAAACCTAATACTACAATCCGAAAAAACGTACGATATGATAATAAAATAACTGGTAATTTCTGTCTATTTATACATTACACTTTTTGCATGTAAAACCTGCACTGATGAAGGGTGGTCGATCGCCGAGAATTACATAATATGTGGAAAAAGATGCAGAACCTTGGCGACAATAGCAACAGCGACTGCTTCGATCTTTTACTGTTTACCAGATCGTTTGGTTTAATCTGCGAATGGCTGCAGTTGAGAACTGTTGGATATTCGGCGATTATAAAGAAGCTTTCTTTTATTGTTATTAAGTAGTTTCTCTTGAGTGCAGTTCGGTTGACCCTGATAACACTTATGCTAAACTTTCTTTAAAACCTGATAACCCTTCTGCTAAGCAAGTCAGAAAAGAGGCAGCTTTTTGCGTGATGAAGGTTTATGTGGATTGCACCCTACATGTGACTCTTTTTTACTTTTCTTTTCCATTAAGGTCCCGCGAGTAGTTAGGGAAATGAGGTATCTGTCATAAGCAGGCGACTTTCTTTAAAACCGGAGATCACCAGATATCCGGAGTTCGCAAACTTACCACTAAGTTCCCCCTAATTCACGCGATTTTGGACGTTTGCTGTTCCACCCATGGGGTTGTATCCATCTTTGTCTGGCACCTCATCATATGTAGACCAATCTATCATGGTTCAGCAGCAAAGCTACTGACATAACTGTCCTTGAGGCGCGCAAGCCCGTCCATCAGCCCAAAAAGGCTTCATCAAGATGCGTATACGTTACATATGCTTCATTAGTACAGGGTGTCTCACCAAGAACTGCATCGATCGATATAGGGAAAAGTACGCACCAGAAAATTTTTAAAATTTAGAGAATTACTAATGGCAGTACAGTCAATCCAACTAAAATAATTACAAGCATCTAGCACTTCCGGTTATATAAATAAGAAGACGTCATTATTGAAATTAGTAAAGAGTGTAGGTCCCGATACGCTTCCTTGAGGAACTCCATCATTATTTTTTTCAGATTTATTATTTTGGTTTGTTGATTCCACGCACATACATAGGAACTAACCCATTGACAAACTGTGTCAACAACTCCGAAATAATGATAATGTCCTTGTAATAGAATAGCTCTGTTAACAACATCAAAAGATCTTTTAAATCTAAGAAGACAGCTACTGCCGATGGAATGTTTAAAAGAATTAATTACTTTTTGTAAAGCCGTTTCACATGAATCATTTTCTCTAAATCTGGACTGATTTTCTTGAGGTAGTTTATTTTTATAAGTTCGATAAGTTGATTATAGACTACTATTCCAATTTTCTACAGACGCAGACGGTAGAATATTTATGGTTTCATTCTCCTCGGCTAATTTATTTGTCTTTAAAAATAATATCAAACCTGACATCTAACAAAGCTACATATATATATATATATATATATATATATATATATATATATATATATATATATATATATATATATATATATATATATATATATATATATATATATATATATATATATATATATATATATATATATATATATATATATATAGATTTTTTTTTACTTAATCTATTAATACTAAAATAGTTTCTACCAACATCAAAACACTGAAGACTGTATTCGATGCGCATTCCATCAACCAATTTAGCGTCTGTTCGAAATGATTAAAACTAAAAGAATATAAGTTTTAGTACATGTGTAATAATTTGGTTAGCAAACTGTATTTTATTAGAAATTAAGTACACATGACTTGCAAAAGAGGGTCCAATTTTACGCTGTGATCAACATCAAGATTATGTCAATATAAAATCTAACCAATTAAAGTAATTATTGTTTTATTCACAGAAATATCAAATTGTGATTTTTCATCCTTTTCAAGATATTTGTAAAACTTGAGGTCTTGATTGATGTTATTAAATTATTTATAAATAATTTTGGATTTAAAAATAATTAAACAAGAAATAATATTAGTATTACATTTTATTACGGATCTTCGATAATTCCATCCATCTTCTATGCCGCGCCATTAAAGGTTAGATCCAATTATCAGATACGTCTTTGAAATATGTCATATGTCACGAAACCCTCCTCACGCGAGACACGTTTTCTGCTCATTCATGCCATATTTACGCAAAGTATTATTTACAGATATTTTTTTTGATGCTTTCGTATTAAGACATAACTGATATGTCAGTATGAATGTTGTTAAATAATTAATCCGATTACAAGGAACGAAGTCATTTAGATCATACGTTATATTATTTTTCGTGTATACTTTATATTATGTAACAGTTTTTTATATAATTCCTCTTATTATAATACATTCAGATAAATAATTGTGACAATAAAGCATAAAACTAAAGGACGGGTAGTTATTGGTCCTTTATAAAAACATATACATACAGATCTGGTTTACCATCGGCATTTTATTTGTACCTTGTGTTATAACGACAGCATAAAAGTATACGCTACCGAAAAGTTCAACAAACAACAAAACGCGTTCACCCTTTTATAGTATTAGCATCTGTTGACGAATACGCCAACTTTAATTCCTAAAGGAACTATCAACAGGCCGCTTTCCACTTCCTCTTTGTTTTGTGAGATATCGTCGAACAACTTTTTATATGAACATAATTTAGAAAACAAATATTTATCAACATAAATTTTTAGAAATATTTGCTGCTACAACAGAATATATAATATACAGTATGTTTTCTTTCATAAATCCACACATCAGATACTGTTCGATTTGGGACCCAATTCACTTCAAACTAATACAGAAAGTACGACTCGATAAAACTCTTTTCTCTGGCATATAACATGTAACATTTAAAACACCTGTTTATTCTACAATTTTAGAAAATCATAAAGAATCAGTCCAGTAAGGAAAATGTTTCATAATCACATAATTTGCGGCCGAATTCACATCTAATTTCTACTAAGATAGAGAGTGATGTGTATCCCTCTAGTGGTCAGTACTACTTCCCGTCAGCACTGACGTAGTTTTCCACTAAACACCACTGCACTCAGTGCAGTATATGGTGGTTCCAAAGGTTCCAACCCATTCCAGGACTACTACCCGTCAAACATCACCGATACTTAGTGACTGATAGGGACCTGCAAAGCAGGTACCAAGAGCTGCGACATCTAGCCCTGGTGTGCTAAACTACATACTGAATAAGATTTACAGGAAACAACCACTCAGCGGACAGCCTCGACTTGCGTTGAATTCAACCTGCAAGTTTAGTGATTGATAGCTGGCAATCACTATGACATCAGTGATGTCTAACGGGTAGTAGCATTGACCACTAGAGGGATACACTTATTACTCTCTATGTCTGTCTTGCTTAGTATTTTCGTTTACTTATGGCATACTGACGAGAACATAACAAGTTCGAAACCGGTCTATGTCCAGTGAGGAATTGGCAAATGATCTTAGCTACCAAACAAGACTTGCAGGTTTAATTCAAAGTAGGTCGGGGCTTTTGTCTGCTGAGTAGTTGTTTCCTATAAATCTTCATATTCAGTAATTTCTACTACTCATACTACTCCTCAAGATGGCATTTTTGCCACATAACCGTCGTCTGTAATTTAAGAACTAACCTACGGCCACAAAATGAACTTTAATATATAGTTTGCATCACAGCATTCTATTGTAAACAACTATTATTTGGAATTAAAAGGCGTAAAAAAAGAGAACATATTTAGATTTTCTGGAAATTT
The DNA here is from genome assembly GCA_029963845.1 of Rhamnusium bicolor. Taxonomy (NCBI): domain Eukaryota; kingdom Metazoa; phylum Arthropoda; class Insecta; order Coleoptera; family Cerambycidae; genus Rhamnusium; species Rhamnusium bicolor. The sequence goes on from JANEYF010001621.1 coordinate 311,376, forward strand.
TTCATTTAGATGTAGGTTTTAATTCTAAATAACTTGTTTTAATCTTAACCTACTACAAATTTTGGAAAATTTTAAGCTTCCTTTTATTGCAAGGCTGATGTTTCAAACATTCATTTTAGGGAGAAAAAACTGGACCAGAGTTCAAGACCGGTAGCTACTACTGCCTAAAAGCAAAAGTATAAAATTAATCATGAAATACGTATCGCTTGATACAACGTATTAATCAGAATGACTGAAGTCTGTTATCGTATTAGCATACACGGTTACAACTAATATCCCTTCTGCATTCGTGGCTGTTAAATTTGAGCAATTTGATCTATACATACGATAATCGAATTAGTCGATTATTTAAATATCTCGATATAATTATGGCTTCTAAAAATTAGTATAACTAATATAAGTATTACTAATATTAGTAGCTAAGAAAAATTAGTTCCCAGGTAACACTAATGCTCTTATTAGGATCTACAAGGTCGCTTTAAAATTATACAATAAAACTTCGAATAAAACCAAATGATCTTCAAGACAAGCTTAGGATCACCATAAAGCAGCTTCTAGCCAAAAAGGGCCCATCCTAAAAGGGTGTTGAAGACTAAATTTTAAAACTATATTAAAAACCATTTAGTTTTAATTTCATATTCTTAAAGAGTTCTTCAAGGCAACCTTAAATTTATGTATTAAAACGTTTTGCATTTAAAATAAAATTGCAGCAGATTAAATTGCCTTGAGGATCATTATAATTAATCCTAAATGGGTTTTATTTTGTTTTAAAGTCGGACAACTTTATGCGTGAAATAGTTAAAACAACGGCAGAGTGGTAATATTTTAAACGTAACGCATATAAAGCTGATCAAAAATAATATTCAAATGCAAACTATTCTGGTAAAAATTACCAACGGATGGCACTTATCTGACAAAATATAATAAAATACTTCTACATAACTCGAGCGCCACCAATATAATGTTTTTTTTTATTATCTAAACATTTTTTTAAAAATATCGTAAATTTTTATTTTGCATCTAAACATCCAAATGCATTTCTTTTATTAAATTGCATGTTTGGACACACCGTCCTTCAGTTATTTAAGAGGATGTAAAGCGCATATATTTCAATAATATTTTTTCTTTGGCTATTGAAAATATCATGGCGGGTCTATATCTTATATAAAAAATGGCGTGGTCTAGATAAAAACTGATTGCAAGTTAATAGAACATTTTAAATCTTACAAGACTTAAAATAGCGTTTTATTTACCACTTTAAGTACAATTACTCTCCCAGACATTTATTTACTCTTCCTTTTAAAACTGAGTTGCTTTAAAATGTTCAAACTCGTGACCTTATTGATTTAAAGGAATCTGGCGCGCGTATGAAATCCTAACCTTAAAATTGTGCCGGTTTTGTGATTGCTGGATTTAGTGACTTCGTTTTAATTTAAAATACTTGTCACTAATATTTTCCATTTTAAATATGTCTTCTAGTTTTCATTCATGCATAAAGTAGGTACATGGACAGCACTGGTTCACTACATCAGCAATCAGTTTATTGAGCAGATGGCGTGTTTTCTCCGATTATGGAGAATTAGTTTTAATAAAGTCATCAAAAATCCAACAGGCATTTCTTTTAATCAAATTGACTAAATTAAAACCTTTGAACTTTAAAATATTCTTAATTTACTTTTTAAAAAGTAAAAACTATGTTTTAGGATTTAATGTGGAATTTCATTGAGCATATAGGCTTAAGATAAAATAGTTTTCTTAATGGGTTTTAATGACTACATCAAGGATACTCCATAAAACTACATTAAAACCATTTGTTCCAAAATGGATTGTTTTAAAACCAACTTGCTATTTCATTCTTTAAAAAGGCAAATTAGTTTTAAAATAGCCAATGTCAAGAGTATTATAAAACTAGTATAAGATCAATAGGGCATTAGGAGCAAACAGTTTTTTTATTTTAATTTAAAGAGTGCATTAAATCCTTTGCATAAGAATCAGTGGTCTTTAAGAACTTTTACTTTATCTTAAGGTAATTTTAAAACCACTATCATTTTATTGAACATGTTAAAGCACTTTTAAAACCTAAATAAATCAAAAGTATCTTAGAGTTGTTACTTGGGTTGTATACAGTTATGACACGATGAATGGGGCTGCGTCCGATTCGACTATTCCTTCGGTTTCGACGATAGAACTCTCGATCGATGAACACGATAATATATAATGTAGGCAATTAGTTAGTTGCAACAACAGAGTAGAGCAAACTCATAAATTAGATTTAGCAAATCAATAGAATAATTGTGAAATAATTTAAAGAGGTAGTTTAAATTTTAAATAAGTAGTTATTGTTACATATTTGTAAAGTAAATAATACAAAACATTCCAAAAACGTAATAATATTTATTATAAATAAATGCACTCAATATAATACAAAAATAACAAATAACTTAGGCTTAAATTACTAAAATTGGTACTACCAATATTAATCGATTATTAAAATAATAACAATAATCGAATATTGAAATATTTCGGATATTCCCGTCACTAATAATTTTAGCGACTTTTACACATTGTTTTGTATCCCAAGTTGGCGTACCATATGCTAATCACTGTTCAGCGAAAGTAACTCTACGAACGTGGTCATATTGTTAACTGAGGAAGAGAGGCTCAGTTGCGTATAATATTACATACGTCTATCCCGGCTCCCTGCCTTAATACTGGTTGCCGAGCTGGTTGCATATATTGCAGGTATATAAATAACTACATACATATCAGTGATATATCCCAATGGGAACCCATTGTGGTTTGAACGTTTATATAACGTTAATTAACGGTACACAAACGTTAATTGGAATCAATTAATTAAAGTATATGAATGCTCTTTAAAAAGTAGGTTTTTTTATATCTGCCGCATGCCGGCTCTGAAAAATGGCTTAAATTTTCGCTGCATAGTTATTATTAAAAAAATTTTTGAAATGTCGTCATGCGAATGGACACATTGTAAACTAGCAACTTTTTTTTATAAAATTTAGACAAGTATGCCATTAAGATTTATTGTGAACATCCAGTGGAAGTGCTTGTACAGTATGGTGTTTCTGCTTCATTAAATTTTTAAAAAATATTACATTAAAAGTGACTGTATATATTTCTTTTCAGTTTCCTCATCTACACCTAATAATTTTTGTTCAAACTAGCACACAATGCATAAAACGCATTACATAAATTAGACAACTCACCAAATCCCAGAGCAGAAGTGATGCGGAAAGAGATTACACTTTGATAAAAAATGTAAACTCTACGACATTGTCGGAGCTCGGAATCGAACACAGGAGTGCATTTGATTCGTCATGCAACGCGATTTCATTAAAAAAATATCTAAATAATTTATTATTAAAGTAGACATAAACAGCTTGGTGCAGTGGTCACTTGCGCTAGGAGCCACACACTATCTACATAACAGAACTAGGTAGCAGCTAACGGGTTGAACTGGGTAACACCAACGACCTTTTTTTTTTGTTTATTTTTAATGTGTTTTGTGCTTAGAAAACAAATTCCCTAGGTTGTTTTTCTTGCAATGTAGAGATTCTCATATTTTCTTTATAAGATATAGAAGATCCTTTTACAGCTTTCAATGTTAATATTCAAATTCAAACCTAATTAGCGGGAAAAAGACTTTTTTGCTCATGGCGAAAGGACGACTAGCATTTATAAATACGTCATTATAAAATAAATAATTAGTTTAAAACTACGAAATGCATTTTTTTTTTTAGTCGGATCGTTATTGCGTGCCAATACAGTTAATTAAGTTTTTATCATTCAATTCTGCTTTGCCTATTTCCTTTTATCTCTCGGAACACAGAATGCGTCTAAGGTAAAGTATTGGAGATAAATAAAGGCTATCTAGAGTGTCCTGAGGCCACAAGAGGGATGATGGGGTTCTTTCTGTTCCCTAGAATTCAGTGGCAGCGCTTTGTGGAAATCATTTAATTTAATTTTCCTCGCAGCTACTGAGACTTCCCTGCTTGTAACGTTATTACTAACCTAGCTTGGTCTCTACTATTTTCACTTTTTTTTTTAGTAAACTTTTACAGTACTGACAATATTAATGAAAAATTGGAAACTGTAGTAAATTTATATTTACTCTAAATTGTATCCAAATTATCTACATTAATAAATGTTCAGTTATTGAGGTTTTCTGATTCTTCTTATATTGAATATAGCGTATGCACATAAGGAACAAACTTAGTGGATTAAGGAATAATTTTCAGTTTTCCATTGACCAATTTTTTTTAAATATAATAAAAACTAATAATATGGACAATAACTTCCAATCTGTTGTAACATCTACAATAAACTGGCCTTGTTTGATTATTGGGAATTTGAAGGCAGTAGCAGTTTAAATAGATACTTATATTCTTTCAACTAAATTATCAGACGTCTTCAAGTGTTTGAGGCTATAGAAATGGTAATATCTTCCCTAGGTCTTGGATTGTTATAACGACTTTTTTCTAGCTACTTTTTAAAAGATATTAAAAAAACAAAATTTAGTTTAGAAACACATTTATTCAGTTAAATAAAAAACAAATTTGTGGTTCTCTTCTCCGGGCGGGGAAGTGAGCGATTAACTGGAAAATGTTAAAAACTACTTAATATTAAACACATCCAAATACTATCGGAAATCAACAACTTAATCCTAGAAATGTGCAACTCAGAAAAGTTTTGTTAGGCGTCATCTTTTTCTATATATTTTCCGCTAAAGTTCCGGTACACGAAAATTCACTGTTACTGTTTAAAAAAAAGGAAAAAAAACGAGTAACTGATATCATCAGTTTTACGTTAGTTCTTAATGTCAATAGAACGAAAATAAAATAACTTTACTATTAATGCTCGTACACCAAGACTGATCGGCATATCATTAGCGTGAATTCGTTTCTTGACTTTGGCTGGCTTCTCCAGCTACCACTAGCAACAACTCTTATTTTGACTAGGTACCTAGTATAATGGAACTTAAAAGGCCTTACCAGAGATCAACACAGTTTCCATATTTTGTTCAATACTCACAGACTGCTTCTGCACTGGGATAACCCCTCGTTGTGGGTGCGCCTCTTTGGTTTAATTTAACTTACTTCACTGTCGTACTTACATACGGTAAACTCCTCCAGCCAGCACAAACTTACTTACTCGTGGCCCAGTATTGTCTCTAAAGACAAGATAACATATTCAAACGTAAAATAACATAAGCCCTCACCAAGCGATCCACACTCGGCCGTGGCTCCCGAGTGTCTCTCCAGCATTGTCTCCTTCCGCGCCAGAAACCTGATCGAAAACATCATTCCACAAACTCGCGTACTAGTTATAAAAACGTTGGGTACAATATAATGATCCAGTAGCCCAGTAACGCCACACTACAGAGGTTAACAAAATTATTCTAATCGAGTTTGGATTTTAAGGTATAATTCGAACCATTCTTTTTAATTTACTACGAATGTGCTTCAAATTAATTATTTCTAAAAATGGACCGTTACATGGTTTCTGATCTTGCCCTGTGGTTATCTAGTCTTCTTTGCAGCATGTTATATGCATGTTCAATTAAATTTTGTTCGGGTTATATGGGAGGGAATTGTAAATGTTAAATACCGCTATTTTCAAGTACATTTTGAACGGATCATGCCCTATCCGGACAAGTATTGCAATCCAAAAAACTACATCCTAGGTGTATAGTAGCATGAAATAGTGATGTCTTTTCACACACATATGCGTTTATATTTTCCACTCATAAGGTAAATACCACAAATAACATCTGCCCCGTGACAAATTTCTGCTCCAACCACACATAGTTGAGCTACAGTTGAAACAAAGGATCTCTTGAATATATCGGCGATTTCTTGATACTCCGAGCTTTCTCCAGACTGGAATGAGTCGACTGTCTGAGTACGACCGTATCTAGACTCATAAGGCGTAACTAAGTAAACAATACTGGACGTCACAAATGAACCCTACGAATGTGATCTCATGCCCACATCTTATTCGTGTTCTAAAAGTAAGCCTAATCCTTTTCTTAAAACCTTTCTAGAAACCAAAGCGCCCCAAAGCCGTGACTATATTCATTTAAGCACTAGTGGCATTAACATTAATTATAGCATTAATTTAAACAAAAACGGTTATGGTCGGCTGTAGTTCTACGTTGCCTTTGAAGATGTACAATAGATCCGTAGTTTTAAATCACGAATCCTAAAACATTCTTTTGAGCACAACCTATTCTACGAATCTGATAGAAAATTATGTTTTTGGTGCATAGATACTAAAAGACGCGATGCCTGTAATATCTTTTTTCTTTGGTAACCCAGTTATAATTATTTTCTATTGACATCCAAGTTTCGCTGCACCTTATAAAAATATTATATACTCTTGCTAGTTGAATTTTATTTATTCATATTTCAAATATGTAGTACCTGTTTTGTTATATAAATAATACAAATTAAATATTCATATATAATTTTTTATATTTACGAATAAAAATACAACAAACACACAATCAACTGAGTAAAGAATATAATCGAATCCCTTGATAATATATGCCCAATAAAGGAAATTAAAATCCAATTTAAACCTTGGGATAATAAATAGATTAATGAAGAAATTATAGAAAACCTGAAGGAAAGAGATTTAAAGTATAAAAGAGCATTGTTCACAGATGAAATCGAAGATTGGGAAACATACCGACAAAAGAGAAATTTTGTTAGCAAAATGATAAAAACATGTATAGAAAGATATTGTAATAATGTAATTACCTCCAACTCTCATAACTGCCGAGAACTATGGAAACAGTTAAAGAAATTATTACCAGATAAAAATCCTACCACCAGTGAATGTATTGCATTTTCGAATATACAGGAAACAAACGAAGATATAATTGCTGACAAGTTTAATGCATTCTTCCTCACAAATATCTAAGAAATTACCTCCAATATTAATTTTAACAACAGGTTCTTGAAAATATTGAACGACATTGAAAAATTAAGAAAAGTAATTGTAAATTTAAAAAATACCGTAGATTGTGAGGATATGTTAACAACCAAAGTAGTTCAACATGCTTTTAATGCAATAGAAAATCAGTTATTTGATGTAATAAACTTGTCATTACAATATCGAGAATTTCCAGATGGGTGGAAGACATCTTGCGTCATACCAGTGCGAAAAGTTACAAATACAATATTATGTGAAGAACATAGACCTATAAGTATCGTTCCAGTTTAAGAAAAAATTTTGGAAATTGAGGTTAAAGATCAGCTACTTAAATTTTGTGATGAAGACTGTGTTTTAGTTAGCAACCAATCAGGCTTCCGAAAACTTCATTCTTGTGAGTCAGTAAATTTAAATATATGAGATAAATGGTACGAGTCTTTGGAAAACAATCATGTAACATTTTGTTTATTTTCTTACGTTTCGGTTTATTATAACCATCGTCAGAAAACTACAATTAATTACATAAGAATTATAAGGTTATTTTATGTGTGGACTTATAAATATTGTTCTTATTTATTTAAATGATCGAAAACCCAGGATATATCTACATTATTCCTATCAATGAATTATGATTTATCTGTAATAAGTAAATGGCTATACGATAATAGTTTGTTTAAATATGTCCAAATACCATATATTTAGGTAACAAATTTAAATTATCTAAGAACAATCTCTCATATCCAAATTTAAAGCTCGAAATTATGGGAAACAAACTAGATAAAGTAAATGAAATCAAGTATTTATATGAGTATATTAATTTCAAGAGTCATTTCAACTATATAATGAATAAAATGTCAAAAAAAGTATGTTTTTAAGAAGAATAAGCAACTGCTTAACATGTCTAAAAAAATCCTACTCAATAAAAGTTTAATTAGTCCACACATTGATTTTTGTTCAACGATATTATTTAACCTGAACTAAAATGCAATACATAAACCCCAAGTTACACAAAACAAAGCTATGAAAATAATTTTGAAACTTAATAAATATACACCAATAAATATAATTCTAGAAGTACTTCATTTCATGAATGTTAAACAGTGAATTCATTTTAGAACACTCTAAATATGATTTTCAAAATAAAAAACACGTTGACTCCAGGCTATTTGAGACGTAAAATTAAATTTGTGAGATATGCACACACATATAGTACAAGACTAGCCAAAATGTTGTTTTATAAAGGTCTCATTGAATTCAACCAAATTCCTCAGAATATCAAACAATGTAATATTGACCTAAAATTTAAAAAACAAATAAGTGTATATGTTTTCGAAAATGAAAACAATTAAAAGTGATATATTATATGTTGCTAATAAGTAGATATTTTTAATATTAGGTTCATCAAATTCTTAGGATAATTAACTCTTCCTATAGGTTTGCACAGGCATCTATTATTTGTTTTAGATGTCCTATATTCAGGGACAGTGTCGCATATGCAATATTTGTTAGAGTTCCCCATAAAAAATAATCCAAAAGATTTAAGTGTGGGGATCAGGATGGCAACTCATAAATTCTAATCCACCTGTTGTATTATTGGATATTAAGATAATTTTGGACCAATTTTGAGTTATGGAGAGCAGCATCATCTTAGTGAAACCGCGCAACCTGTAAGTCGTGGAAAATGATTTTCTAAAATATGTAAATACACAGTATAAGTGAGTGTGCCTTCAAAAAAAGTATGGGCCCTAAAGATGTTTTCCAATAAGTCCACACGAAACGTTAACACCAATGTTGTATTTCATGAACATTGGGATTTTCATATATCCATTGATGACTGTTATGCGTATTAGGAATTCCATTACTTATAAACGTACTTTTATCCCTCTATACGATGTGTCTATCATCATTTACCAAAAACTGCGCCAAAAAATGTCGCCTTCTTTTTAAAATCTACTTCAGTAAGCCTTTACAAATAATGTAGCTTATATGGGTGACATTTTAATTTCTTAAAGATTTTCTGTATGGATGTTTCACTAATATTCAAAATTCTTGAGGCCTGTCAAACTAAACTATTGGGGAAGTACCACAGCAGAATTATCATTTGTGCAAATTATTTTTGTATGATCTCTGCCTTTTCTTGACAAAAAATCATAAACATTTTGTCTTAAACTAGATTCTAACCTTTTAAATAATTCTATCTTTGGCAAATAGATATCTGTATATTGTTCAGCATTTAGACGACAAGCAAGAGTTGCATTTCTGTTCGTTTTACCATATAAATAAATCACATCTACTTTTTCATTTCCAATACTTTTAAGTAACATAACACAGTAATGGTATATTTAATAAAAAGAAATGTTTATTTTATGACTTAAATGTCAAAGTATTCAATTGTTTTCATGTCTAAAAGTTTATTTACTATCCCAACATTGCTATTTAATAAAATAAATCATATAAAAGGTATGGAAATGGGTTGGAATTACGTATCGGCCAATTTGTTTGCTTATATATATCCATAAATTCAATAAAACTGGCAATGCCAGCTATGAAGAATTTTGATGTTTTTATGGCTTCTTTTTTAGTTAATAATGTTGAAAAAACATTGTTTTTGCTAGCCTGCAAAAACAAAATGCTGAAAGTTTTTATGTTTTTCGGTTGTTGTAGTTAATTTCGTCAAGCAGACCATTAATTTTTGCAATAAATATTAAAACCATAGCATTTTTGAGAATAAAAAGACCTTTCAAATGAGGTATTACAAGCCCCTACTTCTTATTTAAAAATGTAGGAGTTGTAACTGCCACTCGAAGGGGGTTAAATTTAGGGATGAAATTTTTACGTTGCAGGATGTCATTTTCGAATCCAAAATCGACGTCTCGGGATTTTTTTTATATATATGCACAATAATAATTGAGAAACTAAATTTATTCCATTTGGCTGTTCCACACTGTATATATATATATATATATATATATATATATATATATATATATATATATATATATATATATATATATATATATATATATATATATATATATATATATATATATAAAGTTCATCGCGATACCTTGCGTCGATGACAAAAACATGATTTCCCATCAGATTTGTAGAATGTTGAACTAAAAAAATGTTTTTTAAATTTTTCCGTTTAGGAAGTAAAAGCCCTGGGCGGGAATTATGGGACACCCAGTACAGTACAATAGATTGTGGGCAAGACTGTGGACCCATTTTCATTATTAGCTATGTTTGTAGCCTGAGTTTTCGTTAAAATTCACGTAGCGCATTAATTTTAAATTATTAACAAACATTTGCCATTGTAAAATATTGATAAAGCATTTATATTTACAAAGTATTATTGTAAGTATTTACATTGTATCTAGAATATAGAAATTCTAAGGATAGCATAAACAAATTATATGTAGTTATGAATGGGAGAAAAAATATCACCTTCAGCAAAGAAAAGTTTTTCTAAGTATATAAATAGCAAGAACGAACCGCCACTGTCCTAGGCAAACTTCACTGTTTTAAAAGTCCATTTTGCTAATGGAATTTGGTGCTGCTCGGAACTCCGTAACTTGAAGTCGATACCTATTATTCCTTACGTGTTGAATTAAAGAACATTTTTCTGATTGTTGGTCTAACCTCTATCAGTTTTATAGGACACATTTATAGTATAATACCAAGCTGAAAAGACGATCTGATGGCCACATCTTCCTGTTTTCCTCGATGTTACACAACTAGTAAATAGGTAATCGATATATTCTTTTCAATTGATTCACTGTCATTTTTATTGGAAAATCCGACGACGCATTATTTATTACTCGTAGTCTCATAGTATACATAAAGTATCTATGTACTAACTGCATACAAGCGTGCCTAAACAAGTGTGTAGTGAAAAAAAAAGAAAAATTAATTTTCTTCTAGCACACGCTGATTTTTAATTTGAGTTGCACTATTGCAAGTATGGCTAATGCTTTACATCAAATATTATTCGATCTAGGTCAGCAACTTGCAAGAATAGTATGCAACTCCACCTACCAGTAGTAGAGTTGTTTTTGCAATCTAATTTTGTAATGTCCAGTAAAACCATAGAGAATATAGTGTTGTAAAGACTTACTTTCAATTTTGATCAAGATTAAAGTCCCATTTCGCAAAACTTCAAAATGTATTATGTATTTTCATGAATAGTGCATTTTATCCACAAGAATGCATACATGAAAGAAATAGAAGATATAGCCATCTTCTTATTACAAAAAAATTAATATTAAATGATTTTGAACTAAACTAAGTCCACTAGACATATGCCTTTGTTCCGTGCACTGAATCTTAAATAAAAATCTACGGCGGTTTGGAGAATATCATTTATTTTCAAATTTAAGTGTGTCCATTTTTGAATTAACATAAATGAAGCTATATCAACTTTATTTGAGCTTGGAGATAAGTAATCTACTGTTTATAAGAAAGATAGCTAGCCCTCAACTCGTATTCCTCAGGGAAGTATTTTGAGACCTTTATTGTTTACTTTTTATAAACAATATTCACAATTGAGTCTGGTGATATAAATGAACTTAGCTATAAAATTAATATCCTTATCTCGATACAATATTACGGCACAAGTACTGGTTTAGGTCTTAATAATATAAAAATCGACTAATCGCCTTCTTCTACTTCTGAAATGGATTGGAACCTTTGATGTGAAGCTAACACTGACGTAGTCTTCCACGAAACACCAAAACATACTACACTTAACGGGCATTTCGTCCACCAGTTTCAAACATCTATAATAATGTTTATTTTACACATCTCAATATAACATTTTCAATACATTGTTTACCAACATGTTAAATTGTAGGTATAAGAGAAAAAAATATTTAAAAATTCCCAAAAAAAAAATAATAAAATAAGTACTATCTAACAATTCTTATTAGAGTGTAAATAATAAGCTCACAAAAACAATTAATGTCTATCGTGAGCTGGTAAGTCCCGTGAACATCTGAAGTAAAGCATTACTCTTAAAAGTAAGGAACTTGTAGAGAGACCAGAATTACATCATATTCGCAAGTAAAAAATGTAATAGACATATTTCTTATCTCCAGATGATACCAACTTGGCATGTGAAACGCGCATCGAATGCAGTATATGGCATTTTTGTGTTTCGTGGAAAACTATGTCATTATTTGCTTTCTTCTACTAGAAAACTAGAAGCCTGTTGGTTAAAATTGAAAATTGTTCTGTAAAACAAAATAATAGTATCAAGTTTCTTGGAGTTTGTATGGATTCTCTTTTAACTTGAAGAAATTATATAGACAAAATTACTACTAAATAATTTACTCACTACTTTATTATCTGAAAATTGTGATCTAAACAGGTATTTTAGAAATGTATTATTTTGCACATATCCAGTCTTGTTTAAATTATTGCATTATCTGCTGGGGCAACTGTTCTCGATTCAGCGAAATATGTACAATTTAAAAAAGTAATTATACGTACAATATCTTTTAACCGCCTCATCATACATTAAAAAAAGTTTTAATCAGTTCAGCAACAGAACTAATATTGGCATTAACAATGGTGACAATCTGCGACCAACTTACAATTTGAATATACCAGATCATACCATATTCATCATTACAAGAGGTTCTAAATTAATATCTATAAATTTATTTAACAAATAACCTACTCGTGTTAAGAAAAATAATATTACTAATCTTTTCAAAAAGAAATAAAATTACATTACTAAGGTTTTCATTTTATTCGGTTGACGAATATTTGTGCTATTATGGATTGCGGCTAATAAGAGAAAGAATATCATTTTGATATTATCTTCTCATTTTTTTTTAAGTTCATAAGCTGTTAATCTCTTCATTGTAATTTATTGTATTTTACTTAATTTTGTATTTGTACTGAAAAAAGTTGCTATTTTACTAATTTGACTATGTTCTAATGGTAAAAATTCTCTAAAAATAAACATATTATTGTAATTATTAAAATAACTAGATCATAACCACCCTAAAAGTGAGGATTTTTTTAAAGATGCTAAACTATTTTAAACGTATACATAAAGTTTTATTATTCAGACAGATTTTCGCAAATTTATGGAAGAAATATATGAAGGAAGCACAACAAATGTAAACGTGTCGTAAAAATTATCGTGCAGTAAATCTTTGTCGTTTTATGAGTATGTATTAAAAATTTAAGTAAGGTCCCTATGGCCACAATAAACTCAACATCTTGTTGAATAATATTATTGAGGTTTTTGAAAGATCTTTTGTGTTTATCTCTTCAAATATAAAACATGAAACAAACTTTGTGCAATTACTGTGTTAAACGAAAAAAAGGTAATAGATTACATGTTTTACTATAGTTTTATTTTTAATTTTGTATTAACACAAAAAAAAATCTTCTAAAAAAGAAGCATGTTTATTTCTTTTCTAGTGTCCTTGATGTCTTGCCATATTTAAGTTTGGATAGAAAATATTATGTTACATTAAGACAATGCGGAATTGAAGGTAATGGGTCAGGTATTTGGAGAAAACCATTTTTTAACTTAAAAGTAGACTAAAATAAATACTAGTTTTCATAAAATAATAAGCAACTCGTGAGTGTATAATAAAATGAGTAAATGCTAAAACTCTATGCTTCTTACCTACTTAATTTTACTAAGAAGTTTTTCATTATTACACTATTATGATAACTTGTGGAATTGCCTTTGTCAAGCGGCATTAAATCTGGATATTTTGCCGGCCATTGTTGAACACCTCTCCTTTCAATCCCTTTCTCAGGAAATTTATTATGCAATCATTGTCTCAGAGGAACAAGAAAATAAGGAGGAGCTCTGTCCTGTTGAAAATATCAATTGTGCTCATTCAAGCATCTTCATCGATTTGGTTTTGTAGCGATTGGAGGATGAGTTGGTTTCTCATTGAGTTTCTCAGCAAACTGTGTATGGTCCTCCCGAAACGCCTCACAATGGGGCGGATGACACATTTAGGTGACCATAATTCGAAAAGGTCGCAATTTCGACGATTCATGTTCACATTCCCCTAGAGGGGGCTTTGGCCCATCTAAATCCGAAAGAGACAGATCATAATAGCGAATACCTGGTTTTCTACGTCAGTCGAAAGTTGGCCCTGTCGAGAAACCACGCGCGACGCTCCGCTGCCGTTTTTTCAAGTAGAAGTTATTTCGTGGATACAGTGTAAAATTCACGGACGATTTCAATTTTGAAAAATGGATGTTAATGTTGAAGTTATGTACAATGATTCTACATACTGTTTTTGAACTTTCTAAAATCAACGTTAAACATTGGACTGCAATTAGAATTTTTTACCATTTTTTCCGGAATATGCATGGAGCATAGAAAAAAATTTCCAACAGATTCCAGGCAGATAACTTCATTAACATGTTTGTTGAAGTGTTTAATAAAACATATTTAAAGAAGAATCTCCAGATGTGTCCAGGAGAAAAGTTGTAACCGTTAATGTGTCGCGCTGTACGATAACGCGCTCCATGCAGTAGAGAGCAGCTGCATGGTAACCATAATTCAAAAAAATGAATGTATGGCTCTGAAAGTGGGTACTATATGGTTTTCGGGGTCGCTGATAACGAATTTGATATCAGATTTATCAAATTCAAAATGGCCGATCCAAAATGGCGGAATTTTGTTTCCAAAAATCTAGTTATCGCTTTCAAAGTGAGTACTATATGGTTTTCGGGGTCGCTGATAACGAATTTGATATCAGATTTATCAAATTCAAAATGGCCGATCCAAAATGGCGGAATTTTGTTTCCAAAAATCTAGTTATCGCTTTCAAAGTGAGTACTATATGGTTTTCGGGGTCGCTGATAACGAATTTGATATCAGATTTATCAAATTAAAAATGGCGGACTTTTTCTCCAAAAAATCCAGTTGCTTTCAAAGTGAGTATTATATGGTTTTCGGGGTCGCTGATAACGAATTTGATATCATATTTACCAAATTCAAAATGGCGGATCCAAAATGGCGGACTATTGTTTCCAAAAATCTAGTCAGTGACTCCAAAAAACCATATAGTACTCACTGAGTACTATATGGTTTTCGGGGTCACTTTGAAAGCGATAACTAGATTTTTTGAAACAAAAGTCCGCCATTTTGGATCCGCCATTTTGAATTTGATAAATCTGATATCAAATTCGTTATCAGCGACCCCGTAAACCATATAGCACTCACTTTGAAAACAATAACTAGATTTTTGGAGAAAAAAGGCCGCCAATTTGGATCCGCCATTTTGAATTTGATAAATCTGATATCAAATTCGTTATCAGTGACCCCGAAAACCATATAGCACTCACTTTGAAAGCGCTAAATAGATTTTTGGAAACAATAGTCCGCCATTTTGGATCCACCATTTTGAATTTGATCAATCTGATATCAAACTCGTTATCAGCGACCCCGAAAACTATATGGTACCCACTTTCAGAGCCATACATTCATTTTTTGAATTATGGTCACCTAAAAGTGCCATCCGCCCCACTGTGCGCCTGTGGGTTTTCATTATCTCAGTACATACAATTGTGTTACCAATAATATCATTTGAAATTTCGATTTATCACTGGAACAAATATTTTTTAACGAATTAGATGATCTGTGATTTTTTAACCGATTTACAATTTAAATACATACTTCAGAGATATACTCGTAAATTCCGTCAATTAAAAATGTAATTCTTAGAGGAAAATATTTATTTTCCTAAATAACTGAAACATTAAACCCAGGAAACTGCAGATTTTTGAAAAAAAAAGAGTAAAATTTAAATTTCCATTACAGTACAAGGAGTTCTGTTTAAAAGAATTATTCCCTTTCGTTCTTTTTTTTTGAGAATAGTATTGAAGTAATGACCCTGTATAGCGTCCAAAAGTTTCACATGTTTTATGAGAAATTAAATATCTCAATAAATGAGTTATGATGTGGAAATTGTAATGTGGACACTCTGTACATGCTGTACATCCTTCTAATTTAATAGCTGGCCTTCATGGACTCGATTTATCCATAACTGAAAAACTTACATTATGTAATGAAATGCATTATGTAGCTCATATTAAATGCACAACCATGCATTAATCAAGAGAGAAGCTGATAAACATTTAATATAGATTTAGTACTATGCATACACATTATAAAATTAGCTTGCTTCGGTTTAATAAAACCAGTAAACGTCTAATCTTTAATAATTACGATATGACTCATGTGTGGAAAATATGCGAACGCCAATAAAATATTCAGGATTTGTAATAACGATAAAATATACACATTTTCTCAGTTAAATTTAACATGATATCATAGGGCAAATATTTAAAGAAATACAGGAAAATACATTATTTTCTGAAACGAAATGTAGTAAAAAGTTCTATACATATATACAGGGTGGACCATTAATAATGGGCCATAGTTCAAGGGTAGGTTCTTTGGACCAAAATATGATGATATAACCAAATATGCTTTGGTAAAATGTGAAAAAAATACAGGGTATCAAAGTTGAAATTATTTTTTCGTCTTTTTTGCAGTAACTTAACAACCTCTTGACCGATCTTCACCAAATTTGGTAAAGGAACATTTTTTTAATCTAAGAAACAATAATTTATGTATCACATCACGTTAGACCATAGAGGGCGTCGCAGGAGCTGCATCTGTCTTGTTTTTTTGACGAAACGTTGTGGTACTTCTGACTAGAAAATCTGATGAGGGCGTCATTTTCACGTAAAAAGGGTACACTTGATAGAACTTGGATACTCCAACTGTTTTCGAGGAAACTACCGTTAAAGATTTCAATAATTTTTTGAAAGACAAATTCAAAGGTAATAAAACAAATTTTACTTCTTGAAAAGTGTTCTTTGTTCTGCCAAGTATGTCATTTAGTCATTTCATTTTGTTCTTGTGTTCCTCGTGTTAATTTATCAAGTTCTTTAACTTCTTTATTTAAAATGCCTCGACATAATAATTTTTCAAATGAAGAAATGAAGGATATGATATGTGTTTACGCACAAAATATTTTAGCGGCTTACTGCAGCTAGGAGGTACTCAGTGCAATATCTAAATAGAAGGCAGCCAAATTACAAGATTTTCCAACATCTGTTTCGTTGTTTGGGAGAAACAGATTAATTTCGCCATAAAAATGATGTAGGATGACCGAAACGAATTACTCCAGAACTAGAAATTTTAGTTCGTATGGATGAAGATCCTCAAGCCAGCTCAAGTCGTTTATCAGCGGCAACAGGAGTGAGTAAACAATCTGTTCTAAGATTCTTATACAAAAAATGCTTCTACCCATATCACATCACTACTGTACAAAATTTACTTCCAAGAGATCTTCCACGAAGGTTAGAATTTTGCCAATTTCTTCTTAATAATCACAATAGAGATCAAAATTTTGTTAAGAACATTTTATTTACCGATGAAGAAACTTTTACTCGTCGAGGCGAGAAATAGCCATTACTGGGATATAAAAAATCCTCATACCATTTTTCAGTGCAAATTTAAGATTATTGTATGATGTGGTATTATCGCCGATCAGTTATTGGGACCATTGTTCTCAATTTGGTTTTCGAAAAGGCAAATCGACGCAAGATACAATCATGCGCCTTATTTCCAGTGCATACAATGCACTTGATGAAGATAAGGCAGCCCTTTGTATCTTCGTAGATCTTGCCAAAGATTTTGATACAGTGGATCATGAGTTGTTACTAGACACTCTCGAAAACTTGGGCTTTCGTGGAACTAGTTTATGTTTGTTTAAAAACTATATGCTACAGAGAACTCAGCTAGTATCTATAGATAATGTGCTAAGTGATTAGAAATATGTACAATATAGAGTCCCCCAAGGTACAGTACTTAGACCAATGTTATTCAATATATATGTAAATAATTTATTCTTACAAAGTTCTAGCGGGCAAGTTACAAGTTTTGCCGATGATACTGCTATTTTCTATTATGACAACACATGGGAATCTCTCATACAAAAGGTGACTTTAAAAACATAAAAAACTGGTTTGATTATCAGTTACTTACCATAAATTTTAATAAAACGAAGTACTTACCTTATGCTATAAATAAGAGCAGCCTTCCAGACCTTCCACCTTTAAAACTAGAGTATGGGGATATTTCAGTTGAGATTCCAATAATTTTGGAAATTAAATATTTAGGAATCATAATAGACAGTTTCTTAAAATTGGACAAACATATTAATGTCTTGGTGCAGAAAATTAGAAGTCTCACGTTCAAATTTAAATTTTTCAGATAAATACTTGATTTAAAACACATGAAAATGTTATACTATGGGCTTGTTGAATCTCAACTGAGATATGGTATAGTTGCATGGGGGGGGGCTTACAATGTACATGTAAAAACCTAGAAACTGTACAAAAATGGATTTTGAAAGTAATCCTCTCTAAAAATGCACTATATCCAAGTGACTCGCTGTATTCTTTGGTAAATCTATTAGATATAAAACAACTTTTTTGTACTGCTGTTATTCTTGAACATAGAAAGTCTAGCTCAAATTAGTATTAGTCATCCTTATACCACAAGATATAAACAGGGCTCTTTTGTCGTGCCAAAAGTAACAAAAGCAATAGCTCAAAATTGCTTTTTCTTCTTAGGTCCCAAAATATATAATCAAGTTCCGTTGGAAATAAAATTTTTAAATTCGTTTTCTTCATTTATATCTAAAATAAAACAATGGCTCATATCACATACCAGAACCTTTACACATAAATTACTAGATTTAAAAAATAATTATTATATACTTATAACTATAATTAAAATTATTGCAGCTTCATTAAGCTGAATAGTGGCACACCAAATATAAATTGTAATTATATGAATGTTTGCACTTATATTCTGATACATGTTACCCAATTTTACTTCCTCACCCTTCAGTTAGGAAGGTATTCGTGAAAAAAATTTAAAAAATTTGTATTGCATTTCTGGACAAATCTCGACGAATTATAATGATACAAAAAATTTCAGACAAAAAAAAATTCTGTCTGTGTATCTGTCTGTCTGGTTCACGATAGCAGCTACAGTTTTTGAGATAAAGCTTTCAAATCTGGTACACATATTCTAGAGGTCAAGGAAATAAAAATTTGTGGAATTCCTTTAACTTGCTTATTTTTCGATTTTCAGAAAATCTTACTCTTGACAAAAGTTTCTATTTAACGCATTGAGTATAAAGCCATCACTTAGTTTAATTCATGATGTATAGACCGGTGAAGAAATAGACAGAAGTGCATTATTGGCCACAGATCGACTTTTAAGCCTTCCACCGACTTATTTAAACCCTAAAATTTTATGAAGGATATCCTGTCCTATGTAATTCGGCCTAAAAAGTTGTATGGTGCTAACGCTGATTCTCTCCAACGGTCTGCGAGGTAAGGTCGTCTTTTCGGAGAAAATTTCGTGGAATTCCTGTAACTTGCTTATTATTATTATTAGTAAAATTTTAAATGTCAAAAAAATATTAGTGACATTTTTGAAACGTCAATTTGAAATGTCAAAATTTCTTTTTGACATTTCAAATTTTAAAATATTAGTGACATTCCACCAATGTGACTTTTTTGAAACGTCAATTTGAAATGTCAAAAAAAATATTAGTGACATTCCACCAATGTGACTTGTTTGAAACGTCAAAAATTACTTTTTCAAAAAAATATATTAGTGATTCCACCAATCTGATTTTTTTTAAACGTCAAATATTACTTCTATTACTTACTCCACCACACATCGATTTTTTTGAAACGTCAAAATATGACTTTTTTGAAACCTCAAAAAATTTTACATTTTTGAAAGGTCAAAAATTACTTTTATTATAAACTCCACCACACGTCGAGTTTTACTATGGTGAGGAAGTTCTGATCCCCAAATAATTGGTAGCGGTTTTTAATATTGGGCTTAGTAGAAATTGGTAAAAAAATTTTCCGGCTGCTATGGATTAAAGTACTTATTAATTTTAGTACTTACTTATTCTTTTTTTTATTCTATATCCACTAGTGTTTTATTATCATAGTAAATGTATAAGATAGTCAATACGCTCACCACAAGATTGTCTTTTGTGGGCTTTTTCTCCCTTAATAATTTACAATGTTAATTGTTATTTGCCCTGTAGTTTTTTTATCTAATTCTTAAGCAGGTGTTTTCTTTTTACTTTGTTTTTTTATTTATATTTATATTCTACTGAATGTATTATACTTTACATATTTGGTAAATAAATATTATTATTATTATTGTTATTATTAAAAATAAAATATTATTATTATTACTTGTCATTCCTCCAAATTCAAATGGGCATTTTTATCTGTTTTTTCTTCGAAATACCCTTGCTGATATATTAGATGATTTCATGCTTAACATAAGGGGCAGAATGTGGTTTATGCAAGATGGAGCTCCCCCTCATTTCTCCATTGCAGTTAGAAATCATCTTGATGTGACTTTCCTTCACAGATGGATCGGTCGAGGAAGTAAATTTGCTTGTCCACCAAGGAGTCCTGATTATAATCCTTTATATTTTTATGTGTGGGGACATATGAAGTCCGTAGTCTATGCAAATATTATCAATTCAAGGGAAGTACTGTGCGACGAAATACAATAAAACGAAAAAATAATTTCAACTTTGACACCATGTATCTTTTTCCACAGCAACATTTGACTAAAGCATATTTGGTTATATCCTCATATTTTGGTCCAAAGAACCTGCCCTTGAACTATGGCCCATTATTAATGGTCCACCCTTTATACACTATTTTTTTATTGTTGAATGTAGAAAAAATATTTTTTCCCAAAAAATTAATTATATTACTTCTGGTTTCGTGGACTACACATTATTACTCAAAGGAAACAATGACTACAATTTGTAAATAAAAAATATAAAATGGCAGTACCTGCAATATTATTGAAATTATACAGGGTGATCCCGTTTCCGAAGCACAAACTTTAGGAACGTGTAATGTAAAAATAATGGGAGTTTATTCTATAAACATAATTTAAAAAATGCACGATAATTTAGATACATTTAAAAAACTTAAAACATCTAAAGGAAGACAAAAGCTATCGTTTTTAAATTTGTCACAATGCATTTCTACGTCAAGTCAAAAATAGTAACAGAAAACTATTGGCAAAGTCATATTAACAAAGAATATGGAGCTATTCATTACTGTAATGGATTATGTGTATTTTTCGAATTATGTTCATAGAAAGAACTATTGTTTTACATACTCTACATATTCCTGAAGTTTGTACCGCCAAAACTGAACCACTCTGTATGTATTAATTAAACCAATAATTTTCATGAAAAATTTTGGTAAAATACACATAAAAGGTAATAAAAATATGTATGTATAGCAATTAACGAAATTAGAATTAAATTAAAAATTAGATCAATAGAACAATCAATGATTAGAGCAAGAAAGTTTGAACATGGGTTAAATGCTAATTTACCATATTTGGCTTTTTATCGAAATTTTAATTTCTGGCGAAGGAGCCGGTGAGAAGAAACGGATTTTTGTTCAAATGTCTTTAAAGGACGGTTTTTAATTAAAACTGCTGGCTAGTTGGCATAAAAAAACTGTTCAATTTCATTTGAATTGATTGAAGGCCCATGCTTCTATTTGCATTGTTGAATGAATAAATAGTATGTGCTTTTTTAATATAATTAATGATAAATATTGTTCAGTTATTAAACTTATTTTCAGATAAACTTCACATCGAAGTACTCGAGTAAACAAAATTAAATCAATTTTCATGTAGAGACGCCGTTGGCATCAGTTAACAACTCGTATTATTTTAATGAAATCGATTTAAATGGAGATTCCCAAGGTCTGAGGGCTTAAAAAACAGACAAATACACGGAGCGAGCATAAGAGACGAAACAATTTTAACAATTCCCATGTGGATACATACTCTCAGTGTCTTCGTTGAATCGATTTAGTATTACTTTGGGTAGAATATTAAACTAAAAAACATACAGTACCTCTCAGTAATTTACATTAGGCTTAAAAGTGGTAAATAATTTGTTTCGAATTAATGAATAAAAATAACTAGCATTTTTTAATTATTTATTTTTTTGAAAATTTCAGCAATTTTAAATGTATTTCCACAGTATGTAATTTTATAGAGCCACCATTCAAGAAATACTTCTTATCTAAACATAGATAATATATTTATGTAAATACATTAACATTTTCTTGCTTGCAAAATAAATTCCTATATTTTTTGGCATCTAACTGCGCCTTTATGTCAACGAAATTAATAAATATGAAATTTCTTTATACAGACCGATTAGGAATAAAACATAAGAGAATTAAATGTCTTTGGAAAGTTAGAAACTAAAAAGTTTTGATCATCTCCAGATGGTGCCAGTTTGCTTGGCAAAATGCGTATATAAAGTTTATGATATATTTATATGATTGTGGCGACTATTTCAGTGTCAGCGTCACAACAGCCTTCTTATTGGGAATAACTTTCTCAGACCAAATGTTTACAGTTCACAAACAGATAAACTAAACTATTGTTTATTTTTGAAAACTGTAAAATATTAGATTTTCTGTAGTTAAAAAAAACATATATTTGGTTAAAAAATATTTTTCTACGATAAATGCATAAATATAGAAAAATGGTCATTTTCCATCAGGTTAGTGTGAAACCTGTGAATTTATCTTATGACGAAATCTAAATTTATATGGACACGCAGTGAATTTTTTTAACAAGGTTATTAAATCACACACGCAAAGTCTTCAATTATAAATAACAAAATAAGTAAATTTGATCTTTTATAGATTAAGTTAACCTTGTGTAAATAGACGTCCCCTCCTAGTAAAATATAGTGTATTATAATATAGTACAGAATATATGGAATAAAAGATATGCGATTTATTTAACGTTAAATACCACCAAAGGCAACCCATCAGCTAGTACAGTCAATAAAATTGAAAAACACACATGAAAAAGCGATCGCGGGTAAATGAGCATCATCACAGAGAAGGAGGCAAAGAAAACCGCCTTCAAATCATGGAGTAAAGCGCGTACAAATAATGCAAACCATGAACATGTGTTTCGGACTTATCCGTCTTCGTCATCATCGTCATCAGAATGCTGTAGCTAAGTTGATAGGATGAGCACAACTTAAGCAAAACACACAAATCAACCGCAAAAAAAATCACCTCCAAATCATTGGTAAGGTACCCATAAAGAAAGCAAACTGTAGACACGTCTTGACCAAGTTCGAAGCTTGACCTATGCACTCAGCGACTCCAAAAAGTGAACGTAGATGGCAGTGTAGTTGAAGATCCTTTATTTTTCCAAGAAAATGTAACTGTTGAAAATCAGTTTTTTCAAAAGTTTTAGGTTCGTATTTTAATGAAACTGTACTATCATAATGATTACCGGATACTTCTAATGATCTTCATTTTCATCTGGATGATGCACCATTATATTATGCCCTTCTTGTACGTTTATCGCTGAATTGGTGGACCTATTGAATGACCAGCATTGTTCCAAGACCTTATGCTATTATGTTTCTTTTTGTTTTGTAAACAACATAATACTGTTTCTGTCATCTCCGACGTTTTGAATACTATTCTCGACCACTGGGATGAAAATAAGCTCTCAGCACTAATATTAATCGATACTCCAAGGTCTATTAACCACAGAGTTATTGGTTCAAGGCTTAATTACCTTGAATTTCCGATACATCTACATCCACATTACATAGTTATTTATCTAATCGCACTCAAAGGGTTTTTGTTGTTGATACTGTGTTATCTGCTTCAGCAAATGTTCCACAAGGCTCTATCCTTGGACCTCTTCTTTTTATTATTTATTCCTCAGATATACTTAACTCATACTATAACTGCAAATAACATGCATACGCGGCTGACAATCAATTATTGTATATTGTATATCTTTCGATATAATCAGTTCCAATTAATGGAAAATACTATTAATTCAGATCTATGTTTCTAAAAGGCACAGCTTAAAACTAAATTCTTCTAAATGTAATGTTGTTTTTTGGTATGGTAATGGAAGGGGCTAAGAATTTTTTTTAATATTAAGATTAATGATAATGTATGGTCTGTTCCCACACAAATCAATTAAACTTCAAGTAAACCATCATTCACACAAAAATTAAAACAAAAATCCTATTTTAGAAGATAACCTACTGTGTTTGCTGTCTGTCAATCAGGAAACAAGTGTCATTAAGACAGATATAATTAGGGAAAAGAAGTCTGTTTGGTCGTTGTATGACGCTGTGTGTTGGCGATGAAGTTAAAGTAAAAAATATTCAAAATGCTCTCCCTAATTTTATACACAATCTCTGGCCCTTTTTGCAAGATACTGCTGATTTTAAAAAACTACAACATTTTGGCAAATGCTATCCGCAGCATTTTACATGCTGGCTTGTAGTTCCTCGAACGTATTGATTGGTGTTGAATGAATCAGTTGATTCATGTGCCCCTATAAATAAAAATCGCACGGAGTTAGGTGAGGCGATAGGACAGGCCATGCTACTCCGTTTCTTTTGACCCACCTTACCGGAAATTTCTCAGTAAGCCAGTCTCATACGTTGCGAGCATTGTGTACGGGGGCACCATCCAAGAGGATCCACAAATTCCAGCATATAGCAAGAAGCACATCATCGAGAAGTTTGGGTAAGGTGTTAATTCATAAATTTAAGAATTTAAGTAATCATGAACACCCTTCCTGAAATCTGTGCTCGCGCATAGCATGAGGATTCTCCTCAGACTAGATATGTACGTTATGCATATTGAAAATCACTTGCCAAGTAAATGTAGCCTCATCGATGTATAACATGTGCTGAAGGAAGTTTGGATGGTCAACAATTATTTGCAGAAGCCATCGAAATATTTTTGGGGGTCCTCCTCCGGATGCAGGGCTTGCACATAGGTTGAACATGGTATCAATGTAAGCCCTACTCCCGTATTATTCTTCATACTGTGGCCTGTGAGGTTTGCAACTACAAACCAGCCATCTGCTGCTTACTAAGAGAGTTTCCTCGATAGTACTCAACACTTCTTCCTCAATTTGTAGAATTTCGTCATTATGATGACGTTCTCGCAAATATGCTTGAGTTCAAATGTTCCGAAATCTCGAAAATGTTGCACTACACTGCTTAATGTTTAGTGATTGGGATGTCATTAGTATATTGAGCCTTATTAGGTGTTTTTTATTCGGTTTATTTCTGAGTCGCCCTGTATAACACACTGACACTGTGTTTCAATAAGAACGCAATATTTCAAGGTTCAATAAAATATGGTTTTCTGTAGCAAAGTGAAATATTTATTGAGATATAATGTAGACATTTGGGAGTTATGTATGGAACAACAATCCTGGTAAATGGCCGCCACGGCTTTGCTGGCACATGCGTACTCTTTTGGCGAAATTTTGAGTAACGGTATTGCATACATGTGGCGGTATTTCACTGATATAGCGTTAATTTCGTCCTTCAATGCTTCGGTAGTCGCGGGCTTGTTACTATAAACCTGTGACTTCAGATAACCCCACAGCCAAAAGTCCAAAGGTGTTAAATCGCAAGAGCATGGCGGCTAATTCTGGTCACCAAACCGAGAGATGAGACGACCAGGAAAAGACTTGTGCAAGACCGTCAATGTTTCATGGGCAGTATGGCAAGAGGCACCGTCCTGCTGAAACCACATGTCGTCAGGAGCAATGTCTTCCAATTGAGGCACAAGAAACTGGGTTATCATAGCACGATAACGTTTGCCATTCACCTTTACTGCATTGCTTGCCTCGTCTTCGAAGAAAAACGGCCCAATGATTCCTCCAGACCACAATGCACACCAAACAGGGACACGTTTTGGATGCATTGCTTTCTCATGAATCATTCGTAGATTTTCTGAGACCCATATGTGGCAGTTTTGCCTATTAACGAAGCCATCGAGATAAAAGTGGGCCTCATCACTGAAAATGATTTTGTCCGCAAAATCGGCATTCACTTCTTGTTATTCAAGGATCCAATTGTTGAAACACCTTTATAATGTTTACGTACATACTCAAGGGTATTGCCCACCGTTTACTTTTAAATGAAAAACAAATAAATACTTTTTTAAACTTCAACAAACTATTTCATAATGTTTTGTTTTAAATTGTCTTAGTTTCTTGTCTTTTTTAGATGTTGTAGTACTTGTATATTAATATTTAATATTATTATATATTTATTAATTAACGTAGTATTTAAAAATGCGTTATTGTGTGATTATTAATCTATGTGTTGTGTTTCTCTTTCTGTCTGTATGCTGTCGTTTTTAAATTTTCTGTACCTACTAAAAAGATGAAAATCAAAGTATCAAAAAAATATTTATTCCACACTTTTATTACACGCTGTATATTGTATATCGTATAATGTATAGCAATGAGTTTGATAATATGTCATGAATCTAGAAACGCATCTCTCAAGAAAATAGAGAAGAAACGGTGTAGATCGAGTGAGAAGATGAATGCAAATAGAGAATTTAATGAATAAAAATTGATAGAGATGTTGCTCCTTGAAGAATTGTAAGGGATTTAAAAAGTTGTAATAAATATTTACGGGAAAATAAATCAAGATAGAGTTAGGCAATAATAAAGCGGACCTTGATAAACGAGCTATGTTACACGGGTTACGTTTAGATATATTAAATGTTATAGCTGCGAATATAAAAGCTGCAAGCATCCTGCCCCTATTCCAAAATAAATAATGATAAATAGGAAGCCTCACCTCAAATCCAACAAGCCTATTTCACACTGTCATGCGAGCTATCTGTGTTAATTTATATTTTTCAAGAGCTACACATTCTTTATTTCATGTAATTTGCATATCAAGTGCTATAAAGATAACAGATTTTTTGAGAAAAATAAGAAGGTAAATAATATTATATTTTACACGAGGGATTCTACAATTCAACCAGGTTTAACCTGAGTGATGTCACAGTTTTGTAAAATGATCCAAGGTTTTACGTATATTTATTTCTCTATTTAGGCTAACCTAGCGTGTTTGAGCTAACCCCGCATTTTTGTTAGGGGTAGTACGCAGTAAACAATTAAGTGAGAATGGCAGACGTTAATTCTTCATCGGCTATAAAGTGGGGCATATCGATGAGTAACTCATAAAAGCAGACCCATTTCTCACCTGGCTAATTTACTGCTCATAGCTACTACCCATGACAACATAAGACTTGTAATAAAATTTCAGGTTTCATTTTAATACTACTAGAGACATCTATGGACAAGATACGTTAAAATCAAGTGGTAGGCGATATATTGATTTGATATACAGGATGTTTCCATAAATTCAACACGTAATTTCTATATAAAAATATACAACAAAAAGTCTATTAACACATATATTATTAGTCAAAAGCTTGAACATAAACCATTTTCGCCAATACGGTCAAATCCTTTCCTGGTTTTATTTTGCCATAATTAAGGACATTTTGCTGATATTAAGAACATTTTACCACTTTCTTTTATTGTAAACTAGCTGACCCAACAATCGTTGTCCTGTCAATTTATACAAAAATAGATATAGATAGAAGATAGATAGATAGATTATTTGAATTAGGATTTAATGTTGAGACCAGGTTGCAGAGCACCCATATTGGAATATTACAAATATTTACAAAAATTAAGTAATTCGTTCATCGCAACGCTTGGTGATGAACGATATTTTTTGTCTTTCCGTTCGGAGAGAAAACGAATAGCGCCGATGGTTTATCAACTCTCGAGCAACTGCCCATGGGAAAAACATGGCAATTCAAGGCTCATTCCACACACTTCCAACGATTGACCTTGCAATTTATTAATCGTCATTGCGAATTCAAGGCGAACAGGAAACTGGACACGCTTAAATTGAAACGGCAAATCGGTTGGAATCAGTGGTATTCATGGAATCACAACATCCTCACCTTTGAACTTTTCTATGATTGTAGTTGCTTCAGTCACGTTGTTCATCTTAACAGCGAGTCTTGTTCCATTACATAGTTTCGGTTGGTTCAGGTTGCGTAACATGATTATCACCGAGCCTACCTTGAGCTGCAAATTGTGCGGCGGCATTCCTGGCAAATCCAATGAATTCAGAAATTCAATTTGATAATTGACGACTTCATCTGGATCGGTAATTCAATTAATCGACTTAAATGAATGCAATTGGCCAGCTATTTGACTTTGAATTTTTTGTAATTTGCACCAATATTCGGAAACACTTATTCAATTTGCCTCCAAACGCTGTCTACGCTCTTCATCAGTCTCAGTGACTCGACTATCATGTATTTCTCTTGCGTTGCGCGTACGCCGACCGATATTTCAACGCCTTATTGGTGGCATTTTTCCAAAGACACCAAAATAATCTTTTCAACACACAAACGATTTTCAATGCACCAAAAGATCACCACCGATAACACAATATTTTTTTTTCGTTAAACCAAAAAAATATAATGAAATCACTTCGCAAAATGTCAAATGTCAAATGGTTGCAAGACCTTTAAGCTATGCACGCTTTTTTTATTATGAAAACATGTGACAGCAGAACTCTCAAACTGTGCCTCATTTCACGTAATGACTATTAATATCAAAACGTCAAAATTTAACATAAAGATTTTCGAATTTTCCCGTGGATTTTTCAAAAATTTTCTTTCATACAAACCTTGTCCTGACAATGACGAACACAACGAAAAATAAATCAGCCAAATCGATGGAGCCGTTCTCAAGTGATGCTCCGTCATACATGTGGCAATTGATGTTTATTTATATAGATAGATTGAATACCTTACATATTTATTAACACGAATGTAGTTAGGAATCTTCAATATAAAGTCAGAAATACATGACGTACCGGCGCCATCGTTACTCGCTACTACGATATAGGGAGAAAATTAAAACTACTTATTTGCTCCAAATTAATTCATTAATGGATAAGAACCGTCGTTTAAAATGTCCACCAATTATTTCCAGATATTAGAAGTTTCTATTTAGCAGTTAAATTTCGCACTAGGTATCAACTCTTTCGTCTAGATTATTGGGTATGTTTTTTATACCACACTCTTCAAATTACCCCACAAATAAAAATCCAAAGGTGTTATATCCGAGGATTGGGTGGCCATTCGATAGCAACCTGTCTTCCAATCATTTTAGTGAAAATTTTTGAATCAAATATATATAATATTAGTCCATATATATTGTTGTTCCGTCTTGCTTCAACCAGATGTCATTGGCAAATCGATTATTATCTGAATAAAAAACGCAACAGGGGCGAGTACAATTTCATACTTGAATATTAAATATCTTGCACCTGTCAAATTTGTTTAACAAAAAATGACCAATTATGTATCAGTCAATAGGTGTAAAATAAGCAAACAGACCAATCAAAAAATAATCTCAAGGTGTGAGGTAGGATGATCGAAGTGCATCCGTCTCAAAAAGATATTATTCTTAATAGTAGTTGTAATATGATAATAGCACTATTCACTTATATCTATGATATAAAATTAAGTATTGCTAATTTTTCTGCTATGCCTATTACAAATACAAATATACAAATCTGATTTTTCACATATTCTCTTAAAAATTGATGAATTATATCCTTAAAAGGACCACCAACACTGCATTCTATTTAACAGATGTAATTTGTCTCCAGTGGAAATACGTCGATTTGTTACATAGCAGATTGGCAGGACATTGATTTAAGTTTGTTTTGGTTTCAATAAACTCACTTTAAAGTAACACTTTTTTATTACTATCTTATACTAAGCTCTCTATACATTCTAAAGGGATTTGGAACATAATGTTTCTTTCATAAAGCTTCTTCGGAAAATTTTAATAACCGTCCATAACAGAACAACTAAATTTGACTTTTCAGAAGACTGACGTAATTTTCCATGAAACACCAAAACACTGTACCCGGTGTAACAGGATCATGGTACACCCCTCCCCTTTTCTCCTTTAGTTTTGAAGATAATTGATTGAAATTTGGGAAATCTTATATACATAATAAGCAGCACTTTTTGACAAACAAGTGATTTTTTTTTCACTTCAGGTTTCGCCGGAAGTGACACTAACTTTCGATTTTTAAATAGAATACCTTGTATTGCATTTTTGAATTCTACATAATTTTCTGAATCCAACGATACCAAATAAGTGACATTTCAAACGTCAATATTTTTTATAATGTAATTTTGAGTTTTCCATTTAAGTATGCGATAATGGTTCCAATTTATTCTAAATAACCCGTGTAATGCTAGAAAATCCGATATCACGTCAAAAATACTAAATGACGTAACTTATGAGCAAATAAAGTTCTTCAAAATGATATTTGGGGCCAAACTCATTTTTTTCAAATGGAACCATATTAGTATAAGGAATTTATTCATATGTCGTATTAAAATGTGCGATAAATAGAAACTAAATTACAGCTAGAAGAAAATAAGAAAATACAATTTTGTGTTTTGGTGTTTCGTGGAAAACTACGTCAGTGTTATCTTCACATCAAAGGTTTCAATCACTCCAGGATTTCAGAACGTTTATGTTGATTCTAACGTCAATTTTCATAAATATATCTGTATAACTTTTTTCTCAAAAAAAAAAATAAATAAAATTATATAACACTAGAATGTCTAATGCAACATATGTAAAAACATGACACTATCACAAATAGGAGTTGTCGTTTAAAAAAAAATGTTGATGGCGTCATAATTTTTATAAACAATTTTGAAAAATGCACGAAAAAATAGAGAAATTTACCAAAAAATTGACGTAATAGATTATTTAGATAATTGGTTTTCAATTTTGCATCTTTCATTTTTAAATTTACCTTGAGGGTCTGTTCACTTTCATTTTAAAAACTTGACTAACAAATTAGCATTCTAAAGCTTTTGCTCAGTTGGTCTCCTGTACTCATAATCGTTAGCAGCCATTGTATAATTCTAATTAGAAGTTTAATGCGCAGTTAGTTTACAAAAGAAGAAAAGAAAATTCTCCACCGTTGTAGAAATTTGCATAAGCACACAGTTTACTTGAAATCTCACCCACGTCTTGCCTTCTTGATGAGAATATTAGGTTCCCTAGAAAGTAGATGAGTTTTGTCCAAGCCAAACTAAGATTAAAAAACCGGAAGCAATATTTGATAGAATTTCTAATATTTTTTAAATACCTAGTGAAAAAGTTTTGTTAATTAAAACTTTCCTTTAAAGGCAAAAATTCTTTCACAAGTTGAGTACGTGGCCCATCATAAACTACCCCGTTAAGAATCATAATGAAAAGTAATTTCAAAAGAATTTACTAAAGAAAATAAGTTATATATACTATTTCAGAGTACATGGTTTATGTAAATATAAGTGAATTTTAAATTAATTATTGAACATTTTACTTTATAGCACAGAAATATTACAAATGCAATTTTGAAAATAAATTAAAAACTCTGTCACCAAGTAGATGAAAGCATCAGATTAAATGCCATCTATTGACCTCTTGACAATTATCAAAATACAAATTGTTCTAGAATACTGTGAAGGATTTTTTTGGCTAATGCTACGAAATCCCTTAATTTGATTTCTAAATTCTCTAGATTTCGTAGTCTATTAACATACACCCTCGACAAGTAACGTCATAAAAAATAATCAAGAGATGTAAGGTCTGGGGACCTTGGTGGCTGCTATATTCGCCTCACACCTGGTAATCCACTACCTAGGAAAATTGCGAATAGTTAACGCAAAGTGCGGTGGTGCATTATCTTACTGATACTAGATATTATTACCTTGTACATGATGATAGTTTTCACTAAGGTGTAACTCTGCAAGTGCTGGAACGAGATTTTTATGCAGCCAACTCTAAATATCTTCCCTCTGTAAGGGTTTTGTCAAAGAAAAGACCTAATATTTTATCCGGT
Source organism: Rhamnusium bicolor (assembly GCA_029963845.1). Taxonomy (NCBI): domain Eukaryota; kingdom Metazoa; phylum Arthropoda; class Insecta; order Coleoptera; family Cerambycidae; genus Rhamnusium; species Rhamnusium bicolor. The sequence goes on from JANEYF010001621.1 coordinate 343,259, forward strand.
ATTCCTGTTCAGACATTTATCTTCTACAGATCTTGAGCGTGTGCCATAATAATCCAATTCGTATTTTTCCTGTAGTACCTGCAGGATTTCCGGTTAACTGTGCCATTTAAGCAAAACGTGGCCTCATCCGAGAAAATATCTGGCGGTGGAAGCATGGATTATTGTGACACATTCAAGAGCATCTTCGTTTAGCTCTTGAATCAGTTAAATTTTGTATAGATGATATATAATTTTTTAATATACTGATCTTTAACTAACTTGATTTTTAATTGTTGGCTGCGATTTGTCGAAAAGTGATAGAAGGACTAATTTTTAGATATACCAAAATATCAATTTTAATTGTTCAGTAATTTTCTGACCCCAATTTTTGGAAGATCTTTATAGGCCTGGTTTCTTTGCGACCGTCGCATCGTCGACCGCATTTATTGAGGCGATAGATGGTATTCAACGAAACCACACACACGCCGCCTGCATCAGCGGCCATCATTGATGATCGATGATCGCGACCAACCACCGACGTTCGTAATGAAACCAAATCTTTACATGTCCATTTTCTCTAAATTTACTCTCCATCGGCTGATGGGTTGATCTGAGTGTTTTACATTAAATAAATTGCATACATTTCTCTGTTCTTGTCATATTTTTGTTAAATGTACAATAAATAAATTTTTACAATTTTTCGTTAATACGGGGAGGTAGGAAACTATATACATACATACATACATACATACATACATACATGCATACATATACATATATATATATATATATATATATATATATATATATATATATATATATATATATATATATATTTGAAGGTGTAATTCAATGCAGGTCGGGGTATTTGCCCGCTGAGTAGTTGTTTCCTTCAAATCATATTTAATAACATTAGTTTATTATTATTCATATTTAATAACATTAGTTTAGTCCACCTGGGCTAGGGGTCGCCGCTCTCGGTACTGGCTGTGATGCAAGTCGCTATCCGCCACAGAGACATCTAGGATGTCGGTCGGATAGTAGCATTCAGACCATATGAGAAGTTACATACCTCTCACCACTATTCACTTCACCTTAGTTAGTATATAACTAGCAGGTTGGCCACTATCATTTGTCTGTTCCATAACCTATGGCATACTGAAGAGAACAAATAAGTTCGAAATCGATCTATGTCTGGTTAGGAATTAACAAATGATATTGGCTATCGATCTATCATGATTTGAAGGTGTAATTCAATGCAGGTCGGGGTATTTGCCCGCTGAGTAGTTGTTTCCTTCAAATCATATTTATATATATATATATATATATATATATATATATATATATATATATATATATATATATATATATATATATATATATATATATATATATATGTATATATATACAGTTCTATCATTAAAGTAAAATGATGTAATAAAATTATGAAATATCTGAAGGTCCGATGTATTTCGCGATATTTCAAGGGATTGATTTAATTATAAATTTCCTAAGGCAGTTAGCTTGTCAGCTAACTAAATGCAATGAGGGCTCGTATCAGAATAATTCATTTAAGACAAATGGGAAGTGAAACTGAATAGATTTCGTTACTTATACTGGTTATTCACGAAAACTTGAAATTAGATCTGGGGACTTTCGATTCATCCATTTCATTGTGAAAATGCAAATTGAGTTTTAAAACTTTTGGATTGGTGATTTATAATTTATGCAAAATAAGCATAACTAAAACAGAAAGAAACTAAGTTATTTTTTCTAATTATATGAAATATATACAAAAATTGCTTATCTCCAAATTAATCCAAGTCAAAAGAATTTTAGAAAACAACAATTTACTTAAATATTTAACAAAAATAAGATGTAGATGTTCCTTTAAATTTATAACATCCGATTGAAATAAATGACTACTTTCCATCTATACAGCGCACCAAATAATTAGCCAATTAACGATTGAAAAAAATGTAATGCCAATTTGTATTGTCTTTTCCTGTTTCTTTTTCTTTTTTCTTTTCCTTTTCTTTTTCTTTCCCTTTTCCTTTTTTTTCTTCTCCTTTTCATTTTATTTTTTATTTTTTCCTTATCTCTTTCTTTATTTTTTTCTATATAATATTATGCAGAGATTTATTTAACAAATATTTTTAACAAAATATGTGGCATAATACCCAAAAAAGTGCAAGAAAATTAATGTTTTAACTCACATTATTGTTCCACATATTACTTACATTATCAGCTGCTAAAAAAGAGGTTACCTTCCTAATTAATGAAAACTTCCATAGTTAGTCCTCTTCTTAAAAGGAAAGTATGTTCAGCACATAACCTTCAACCTATCAGTAAAATAATAAACACAATCTAAATAGTAGGTTTAGGATTTAGTAATGCATTATCATCATTATCCAAATTTCATTTATTTACATATAATGCTACAATATCTACAATGATATATCCAATAATTATAAAAAAAATTCATGAACAGCTTTCGCGAAAAAGCTAAATCATACTTTTTCTCTCTTCAATGAATTCTCTTGATAAAGGGTTTTTGGAATCGAATTTGATCTTATATCTCGTTTACCGCAAGTCTGGCGTTAAAAAGGGCTATTAGCAAATATGCAGAGAAGAATAAGCAAGTTCCTATAAGAAAGTATTTAAGTATTTTCCCCCAACTCAACGGTTAGCTGTCAAATGCTCCAAGAAACGGATAACTTATTTGTTTTCTTGATTTGGATATTTTAGAATATAGATAATCTACGCAACAATTTCTGATGTATGATTTCAATATTAAAATTAATTATTAATTTATTGTATGTCTATTGATTCTAGGTTGGTTTTTACTCTTTTGTACTCATTTCAGCATCAACACGTGGTAGAGTGGGCGGCGCGTTCTTTTTACGTGGTGTCCTCAGTAGGCTTACTCCACGAAACATGATTTTCCTTATTTTAATTGATGTAAAAGTTGAAGCCTCTTCCAGATCATCTAGAAATGCTTCTATTTCTAGAATGTCTTCTTCGACACTTTCGAGGGTGTCTATACCTGCTTTCTCTTGATCTTGGGTTTGACTTGGAAAAATTTGGGAAATAAGTTTTTGTAGGTCATCGTCGTCGCTGAAGTCAGGTTGAAAACTGTTTAAACATGACTATCTACAACATTGAGTATTTCAATCTGCTTTTCTTGGGCGGCTTAGGGTTGTCCAACCACTACTGTATTTGGTAAATGACCTTAGAGAATGCTGTTTTACCTTTAGTCATCGATGTCACATAGTAATAATATCGATGTTTTAAGGATGTTTCCGTGGGCTTCGTCACCATATACGAGTAGAAGAAGGAGGGACAATTTTCCCGCCTGGGCTATCTGCTCTGCGTCGGCATCTTTGTTTTTAAAAATCTGTATGATATCGTGCGCATTTTTGTGTTTTCTGGGAAGTTTCACTAACTTCATCTTACCTTGTTTAAACAATCACGATGTTGTGCTACAGCCACTAAAAGATTATAGGAATAGAATGTTTTCTAAAATGATTTGGTTGACGTTCAAGCGATTCGAGTAATACAATTTTCTTTCAATTTTGCCCTTGTGAGGCTTGATGAAGTATATATTTGGAAGATAGGATGCAGTAGCCAAAATAATTAATAGATCCTCTTCAATAATAAATTAACAAATGGTATTAATTACTGATTCCGCAATCAGTAATTTTAGTCATTATACAGAATATAGAATAATTTATATATTATATTATGGTTAATTGTTCCAGTTCTTTTATTAACATTATAAACCGCCACCTCGATCTCAAGCTGATAAAGAATGAAATTGATTAGATTGAACTTTTTAAATTTTAAATTATAGCTGAGTGAGGAAAACTGTAACCGGATTTTATTCGTGAACATCTCTTTTAAAATTTAACACACGTATTGCATAAACACAGCCTACTAAAAATTGTATATTTAACGATGATTGAAAAATTCATTTAACAGACAGGTTTTCGTGGCCTGAATATTTATTTTATTTGTTTTTAAACTTAAAAATTTACTTATTTTATCAGTATTTGTACGGGGTATCCATGCAAAAATTTTACTTTTTAAACTCATTTCAATATCTTAAAAAATGGCACCGAAAAAAGTCAAAAAAATACGTCGATACTGTTTTTCAATGTGTTTTTGTATTTGCTATCAGCAAGTGCCATGTTGATAAATGTACAGAAGCGACCCAAGTAGGTTGTTTTTAAAGGAGCATCCTGTATATTTTTGTATATTTGGATAGCTCTTTTCATTTTCATATAACTGTAGTGCATTTCCTCTTCAGATAACTGTATTATTAAATTAAATACATGTAAATAGAAAAAACGATCTATTAAAAACAATTTTTTTTGAAGTAACATTTTACGTGTAATATAGAAAATACTCAAAACGAACAAATTATAACCTGTTTTGAAATACTCAATCATTTTCGCTAAATAAAATTTCAGTCGTTTTACCTAATTGTCTCTAATTTTTTTGAAACACGATTGCGTCTTTATTTAAGTTTCTAATTTTTATTTCAATTTTCCTTTTCAATTCCCCCAAAAAATTGGGTGCGTTTTTATATGACTTAATGTACTTCACAAAAATAAATCGAGGAGGGTCAGATCTGGTATTCGTGGAGTCCATCAAAGTATACCACTTTTGCTAATCAACCTTCTACATTTTTGGTTTAAAAATTCAGTGGTCTCCCTAGGCATGGAGCTACGTCTTGCTGCCAGATGATACGAGGAACAATATTTAAGTGAGGATTATAATCTTCACTTAAATATTGTTTATTATCAATGCAGTCCTCCAATTCATTGTATAACAATAGTACCCTCTTCCACCCAAACCGACTTCCTAGAAAGTGGGCCCAAAAATGTTGTTTATTATCCAACCAAACCTGCTGATTGGCGATCTTGATATTAAATCTCCTTCACTCGATAGAAATTTTCATAAGCCTTGTGTAAGTCTGGACTTTGCAAAAAGTTGACTTTTTTTCTGATGTGGCCAATATTTTCAGGAACAATATGTACATACTGTTTTTTTAATCAAGTTATTAATCGACTATACAATCTCTTCGCGTCACTTTAGAGAAACATAATTTCGATGATGGCACACTCAAAAATGATGCGTTTCGGTATTGCAAGCTATAAACAAAATTGCGCTATCACTTTTTTTCATTTATTTAAGTAACTGTTCGCTTTATCAGGAAAAGTTTTAGAAAAAAAGAAAAAAGGTTTCTTTTTTAATTCTACACAAAAAAATGTTATTGCGTATTTTTATGTAGGACGTACCAATTTTAAAAAAAAACAGTACCAAATATTAAAAGTTGTTTTTTGAACAGTAATCTTAGTCATCTCTTAATAATGGAAACAATAAAGATTATGTCTGCTTAATAATAGACTTTCACGAAGGTTTAGCTAGTGCAAATTTATATCTGTACATGACACTGTTTCTGGGGATACCAGAGATCAATTATTATTCTTAGTGATATGATTTCTGTCTGACACGAAATAGTTTTTATACGATGCGATGGTTCACTTTTATTTAAACTCAGTTTAAAAGTCAGTCGTGAAAGCATAGAGTTTAAAAAAAAATGATGAAGCAAAAATAAAATTCATTTGAATTGTGGAAGAGAAAACAAATTGCTTTATAAAACTAATTTTAAATTTATTTAGTACTCAGACAAACAATGATATTAAAGTCAGCTTTTGTCTTAAGACTAAGAGTTTTCAAAATATAGCGAATATTAAATTATCAATTGTCTTCCACCGTCCTCAAACAATGAGGATTTTATTTGTTCACGCTCGATGTTTTTGCTCTACGAATTTATCTTTTTTGTAAAGGGCATTAATTTATTCCCAGTTTTATCATATTTCTTCATGATTTTTTTTTATTAACTACGCAATAAAATTAAGAGAAACAGTTACGATTTTCTTTTCATTTTACTTTTTATTAATTGCGGGCACTTGTACATAATGCACGCAAGTTGTAAATTTTTTGTTGCCCTAATTGTGGCTGCTTTATACAACATTAAAATTGTAATAATTGGATCGTTAAATAAAGTACTTATCTTGAATCAAGATAACCCGACTCTCTTTTATAGAATGAAAGGTTGAGATGAGTATTTCATTTTACCCATTAAAATTCTTTGCTTGTTTTTAGAACATAATTTTTTTTAATAAATTAAAAAATACAGCACAAATTTAATTTTCAACTCTATATCCATTATATAAACTTAACGTGATGTTGCTGAAAGTGAAGAAGTATTTTTTAAGTTAATTAATTTAGCCTTCCCCACTTTTAATTCAAAATAATTCGTTCTATAGAGGGAATAGATTAGAAGACGACTACTTTGTTTTCTAAATTTAAAAAAGTATCCTTACAATATTACAGTCGCCTTCTGCTTTAGTCATTAATAACTCATTAACGATAAAAAATACTAAGGAAATAAGGAAGTGACTTAATCATGGGCATTCGGAACAGGCAAAATTGGACGTTTGCCCTCTGTTCTTTGTTTTTATATAGAATTAATGTCAGTTTTATGTTTACTAACATTTTTTGTTTGAGTTGCGATATATAAATAGTATTATCATCAGGGTTCGGATTTGTCTTCCAATTTTCAGAGCCGGCATTTATAAAACAAATATTGATATTAATAATCACGCCACATAAAAAATTATCTAGTGTGTTTATTTATATGAATATCTCCAACATATACAACTAGTGGAACCAGGATACAGGCAGTGGGTTGCCTTACTGTACGAGAATAAAGGGCTTTCCCGTATACAATTATATTAAGCTTGGCAGCTTGTCCGCGTGTGATGTTGGTGTTCCTAGCAGTAGTTTAGTAATCGTATCCATCTGGAACTGTCCACACATTGTATGAAAACCGTTCCTGAAACATATGTTCTCGCATATCATGAGGGTTCCCTTCAAGCCAGACGTGCGTATTATGTATATTAAGAATTCCTCGGCGAGTAACTATAACCTCATCGGTGTACAATACAAACTAAATGAAGCAGTCAGCAATTCATTGAAGAAATCACTAACCATTTTTCAGGACCTTGAGAGATCCTCCGGATGCAGAGCTTGCACAGGTTGATCATGACAGAGATGTAACCTCAGCTCTAGTAATATTCACCATACTGTGGCCTGCCATGTTTGCAATTGCAATGCCAGCCTTCTGCTGCTTACTGAAGACGACATTAAACCCTTCTTCCTCGATTTGTAACATTGCGCCATTACATGTACTTGAGTTGCAAATGTTCCTAAATTTGGAAGATGTTGCACTACACTGCGAAATGTTTCGTGATTGGGATGCTGACATGCAGGAAGCTAGTTGTTTAGCATTTTACGTTAAAATATTTACCTAAATAACTAAATCAGTTTTTTTTTCAAAATCGACATAATTAGTGATGTCTTGATATCTTTAAAAATGAAATTAAAATAAATAATGTTTGATGTATAAATTTCAAAGAGTTATTACTTATTTAGGTGGCGTTAGCACGCCCTCGTCGCAAGCCAACAGAAAACGCTATTAAAATATTTTTATCGAAGAGAACGAAAAATCAAACCACGACACAATTCATCTTAATATCATATGGACTTAATATATAAAAATTACAGGCAATACTGACGCGTATTTTTTTTTTTTAATAAGAAATACGAACATTTTATTTGGTATCATTTTGCAAAACTAAATAGTCGTATTTCCTATTAATGAAAAATACGCTTCAGTATTATCTATACGTTTATACAGTGAGGTCCATAAGTAACGGATAAATTCATTATCTACGTAGTTTACAAGTTATGAGTAAAATCCTGAAACGTCAATTTTTAATCCTAAAATGACATTTTTTGAACATAATTTTATACTACCCCCTTCAACCCCCTTGGAGTGACAGCTGTCCCTTTAAAATTTTTAAATGGAATGAGGGTGCGTGTGATAGCTCATTTCAAAAGGTTTTTAATTCTCTCTCCAGCAATATAATAGGTATTTTTGAATTTTGTATATTTTTCATCAAGAAAATTAAATTTGAAAATTTCAAAATGTATTTGTAATGTATACAATCAAATGTTATTTATGCCTATGTACCAAATATCTGTCAAATCCGACTTTTCTAATTAATTTTGTGTCATAACATTCAATTTATATGTATCGGTTTTTCTGGTACGCAGGTGGCAAAATACCCAATAAAAAGTAAGAAGTAAAAAGGGTTTCTTTTTACATATCAGAAAAAAATTATACATTTACATTTCTTTATTGTTACATCTGTGATTCTAGTTATTTATCGCTGATTGTCAAGTTGATCATTATTTTAACAATGAGTCTTTCGGTTACCCAAAGAATTGAAATTTTGATATTATTAGGATGTGGTGATAAAGCAAGAACCCAGAAGCAGGTATGCGAAATTTTCAATACTAACTATCCTGATCGTCGCATTTCTCAGTCTACGATTAGTAGAATAGAAAACAAATTTCGTGAATTTGGAGATGCTACAGATATTCCTAAATCTGGTAGAAAACGCATTTTAGACGATTAAAAGAAATTGGATATATTGCTTCCTTCAAATCATATTTAATCACATTAGTTTAGTCCACCTAGGCTAGGGTTCGCCGCTCTCGGTACTTGCTGTGATGCAAGTCGCTATCCGCCACAGAGACATCGAGGATGTCGGTCGGATAGTAGCATTCAGACCATATGAGAAGTTTCATATCTCTCACCACTATTCACTTCACCATAGTTAGTATATAACTAGCAGGTTGGCCACTATCATTGGTCTGTTCCATAACCTATGGCATACTGAAGAGAACAAATAAGTTCGAAATCGATCTATGTCTGGTTAGGAATTGACAAATGATATTGGCTATCGATCTATCATGATTTGAAGGTGTAATTCAATGCAGGTCGGGGTATTTGCCCGCTGAGTAGTTGTTTCCTTCAAATCATATTTAATCACATTAGTTTAGTCCACCTGGGCTAGGGTTCGCCGCTCTCGGTACTTGCTGTGATGCAAGTCGCTATCCGCCACAGAGACATCGAGGATGTCGGTCGGATAGTAGCATTTAGACCATATGAGAAGTTTCACACCTCTCACCACTATTCACTTCACCATAGTTAGTATATAACTAGCAGGTTGGCCACTATCATTTGTCTGTTCCATAACCTATGGCATACTGAAGAGAACAAATAAGTTCGAAATCGATCTATGTCTGGTTAGGAATTGACAAATGATATTGGCTATCGATCTATCATGATTTGAAGGTGTAATTCAATGCAGGTCGGGGTATTTGCCCGCTGAGTAGTTGTTTCCTTCAAATCATATTTAATCACATTGGATATATTGTTAGATATTCAAGATAATCCACATAAACCTACAAGACAAGTTACCACCGATAATGATGTTAGTAAAACGTACATATTACGTCTTCTAAAAAACGAAGAATACCGCCCATATAAAATTCATTTGGTTCAAGAACTTAACGACAATGACCCGATTGCCGATTGGAATTTTGCGAAATCATGGCAAATAGATGCTAAGATGATCCATTATTTATAAAAAAATATTATTTTTTCTGATGAAGCAAGATTCGTCTTAAATGGCACAGTCAACAAACAGAACTGTAGATACTGGAGTACAGAAAATCCACATTGAATGATGGAGGCCAATTCTCAATATCCTGAGAAGGTGAACGTTTGGGCTGGAATTATAAATTCTCAAATTTATCGGACCATATTTCCTCGACAGCATATTAACTTGTGCGCGTTACTTGAATTTCTTGCAAAATTTCTTAGTTCCAGAGTTAAGAATACTTTTCCCAGATGATGATAACCCTAATGAAATTAATATAAATATTTGGTATCAGCAGAACGGAGCTACACTACATTTTGCATTGGAAGTAAGAGCCTATCTGATTCAAGTTTTTCCCATTAGGTGGATCGGTAAACGCGGTGTAATTGAGTGGCCTGTCCGTTCTCCCGATTTGACCCCGCTTGACTATTTTTTTGGGGTTACTTAAAATCGAAAGTCTACTTCAACAGACCAAATAACGTCGATGATATAAAATACAGAATAAGGCAACAAATTAATCAAATCACCCCGAAAATGATACAAAATGTTTTAGAAGAATTTTTGCAACGCCTCCATTATTGTCAAGAAGCAACGGGCACCTAGTTTGAACATTTGATTTAAACTGTTTCATGTTCTTTTGTTTACTTAGTAACATTAAAAATGTAACATTTTTCAATAAGAAAATTAGAGAAATTCAAAAAAATTTTATATTGCTGGACAGAGAATTAAAAACCCTTTCAAATGAGGTATCACACCCATCCTCATTTCATTTAAAAATGTTAAAGAGGTAGCTGTCACTCCTAAGGGGTTGAAGAGGGAGGTATAAAATTATGCTCAAAAAATTTCATTTTAGAATTAAAAATTGACGTGTTTCAGGATTTTACTCATAACTTCTAAATTACATAGATAATGAATTTATCCGTTACTTATGGACCTCACTGTATAATAAATATATATGGTATTTAGGAATCAGTAATAGTGTGGACTTCTTTCATCACTAACGAATACACTTATTTATGCAATTGCATTATTACACAGATAAGACTTTTTACTGATAAAAAAGGTTTTGTCATTGATTTCAATCAGATAATAAATAATTATAACCATAGGCAGGTATGGTGTTACCCTTCACTTTAAGAATTTTTTCTAGAAATCTACCGTACCGATTTTTTGATATTTTGGGAAAGTCGTTAATATATTAAGTCCTATTGAGTTTTTTCTTCGTTTCATTTCTGAATCGCACTGTATTTACTACTTGACTACATTCGCACTTTGACCTTAACATTTTCTTTGTTTTTAAGTCAAACGTAACTCGGTGTCTCAATTAGTAAAATTCAAGTCCATTTTATTTGTCAACTTGGTGCAACAGCATTTTAAAAGAAATTAAACTCTTTTGAGCTAGTATTTATGTTTCTTTCACTTTGACCTTAATGTCGCAAACGTGCCAGGTACTCTTTGTTACTTTTCCTATTTTATCAACCTTCCGCAATAGAATTTCACTGTTGACTTAAGAGGCACTTCTCTAGGAAAACTCTTATTTATAGCATTGCCGTTCCCAACTCAAATCAAATAATATTTATTTTGTCTTTATTGTATTGAGTTCAGTAAATAAGATAAAATATATGATGCGGAAACTTTGTAATATGAATTTACATTCGAAATTCTGACTGGTTTATTATCGGCCCATCTTTATATACACAAATACACTTTCGAACTGTTTACACTCTTGTAAACGCTCTGTTTAGTTATACAATCAGGGAGGAGACGTAAAGTTTACTTTAAGGCCAAAATTGTAGTAGACGTTTCATTTGAAATTGGCTGACAAAACGGTAGATAATTTGAAATACATAATTTAAATAATATTAACAAAAAACAACGAACGAGATGAGAAAACTCGAAATTAACCTGAACCTGAACCAAAACCATCAAAGGAAGATTAAAGAAACTTACTGAGAGCAACTTATTGTTGAATACATTCGTTTTAATTTTGTTCCTGTCATTACATCCTGATTTTAGCTTACAATTTCGTGGTTTTTTATTACGGTCAGTGTTTTTTGACTAAATATCTTATTAAGTTCAAATTCTTGCCCGTCAGATTTAATTGTTACACAAATTTCCGTTTCTTTACTTTGAATTTTATACGATACCTCATTTTGATTCATTTTTATATTTTTATTTATTTATTTATTTGACAAAATACACTCAACAGGCAAAGCCCTATTACAGAGTATATACGATACATATACAAATTTAAACTTAATATTAACAGTACTTAAATCAATATATTATTTAACATGGATTTTAAACTTCTTCAAATATATCACAATTGTGTTGTATCCCATTGTAAATACTATATATTCTATGGAGTGGGGAATTTATTTGATTTGTACTAGCAAGTTCTAAATAAAAAGTTCTGAATGCTATGGTAGGATACATAGGTACATTTAAAGATATAAAGGACAGAAAGTTAAAATCATCAATATTGCTATGTAACAGTTTATGTAATAAATAATATGTCCGTTTTTTTCGTCGAATGTCCAGTGCTTTAAGATTATATATAACATATTTTTTTCTACAGTTCATACAAACCAGTTTCTTTATAATTGATGAATCTTAAAACTTTATTCTGTACCCTTTCCATACTATCCACATGTATTTGATAAAACGGATTTCAGACAATGGAGCAATATTCCAACACAGATCTAACATACGATATATATACAATTATCTAATAGCACTTATACTGATAAACATTTTGGTATTACATATTAAAAAAGCCATACATTTTAATAGCCCCATTTATCATGGAGTAACTATGACTATTAAATGTAAGGCGGGTATCAAAAGTTATATCTAGGTCATTCATAGTTTCAACTCTGGCCAAATTTGCGTCATTTATTGTATAATGATATACAATCGGATTTTTTTTTCTAGTATAGGACATAATAAAACATTTATTAACATTAACATACAATTTATTTTTAAGTGTCCACTTATATATTTTATCTGTCATTTTGGAGCATGATGCAATCCATAATACTTTCAACTTTTACGTAGATTTTTAAGTCATCAGCAAATAATAAATATTTGGAAGATTCAATTATTTCTGTTAAACTATTTATAAATATTAGTAATATTAGTGGCCCAATGTTAGAATCCTGAGGAACCCCAGAGAAGGCAATAAAATGATTCGGCGCATATCCATTCACAAACACATACTGGTTTCTATTTTGTAAATATGAAGTAAGGAGTTCTGTCAAGTTTTTGTGAAATTCGAATTCATTTTTAAGTTTACAAAGAAGGAGATTATGTGATACCATATCAAACGCTTGTTGAAAGTCGGTATAGACTACGTCTACCTGACTACCATCATGTATTACTTGTGATATTGTCGTGCCTGAATAATATTAATTAGGTTTCTAGTAATTGACCTATGTCTCATAAAACCGTGTTAGTGTATAGATATTCTATTGCAAACTGAATTGTAGATAACATTATATATAATAGATTCATATAGCTTCGCTGGCACTGACAGTAAGTATAGCAATAGGCCTAAAATTTTTAATATTAGCTTCATCGCCTTTCTCATGTACTGGACAAATACGACGTTCATTCCAGATTTCCGGAAATACATAAATTTTTAAACTTAGGTTATATAAGAAATGAAGAGGGTAAACAAGAAAGTCAATGCAGCCTTTAACGATGTACGAAGGTAACATATCAGTAGAGTTGGCAAAAATGCGCCGCAGGACATAGGTGTACGCACCATAATACGTGTAAGAAAAGAAATTAACTAGTAATAAAACCAATAAACTGTTACAATTCATAACAATGTATGCACAACTTACCCTCTTAATTAGCTTGGTTATCACAAACTGGAAAAGATGTGTAAAAACTTTGCAGCATCATGTATGTTTCTATGGTTGTCTCCAAGAGTAATGTTCGACGTGGTGAAAAAATATGCTTATATTTTGAGAACGACCGTTCAACATCTATTGATGTAATACAAGCATATTTAAAACAGTCTTTGAATTCACTTAACGGATCTGGAGATGCATCATGAGTACCATCACAAATTTGTTTTAATCTGGTAAAACCGGTGTCTTACTTTAACACACGTGCGAACTTTTCTCCAACGAGCTCATTTTTTGCGTCACCTATAGAGTGTAGCAGTCGATTTACTTCGTCCATTATTTGCAGTGACTCCGTTAACGACGATGCACTGTTTTGTAAGTTTTGTATGACGTCATGTAATCCTCTATAATTCTTGTGAATATTTTTTAAAGCCGTTTCAACAGAAATATTTTCAAATTTTGTCTGGCTTTCCTTAATAACTGCAGCCTCGTCTGGATTGAATTGTAGTATCACAGCTTTTATTTGGTGTAAATATTTAGCATAATAAAATGCTGCCTCCAACCATGTTCCCCCAACGTGTAACAATCGGCTGTGGTGGTTTGGGAATACCGGGACACTTGCTATGAAATACGCGAGGATGTTTAGGAGATTTAAAAAACACTTTTTTTAGTACTTGTTATTAATGCATCTAGCTCTGAAAACCTTATCGAATAGTTTCTGCCACAAGGTGTAAAGCATGCATGTACTAACCTACAATCGTGTTCTTGAAGAGAACGGCCTACTAAATGCATTGTTGCGGCACTATCGGTCACAAACATCAACGCTTGTCTTTTTGACAAGTCAAATTTTTCTAACTCTTTTTCTTCTCCAGCGCCACCCACGTAATTGTTTGGCCAGTACACTCAGTCTTTTGCTAGCTAGTAACAATGGAAATGTTGGTTTAAGAGGGTCCAGTACACGTACTATAACATTTACAATCGAATTTTTTTTATAATCTGTCGGCTCGTCAACACATAACCACAGCCGTGTAATTTTAGTATACATTTGATCTTATTTACAATGTCTTCGCTTACAGTTGGTACATAGTTACGCAACGTTGTGCGACTTGGTAAAGTCACCTTCGGATTGTATTTATTCTAGAACTCCTGAAATGGTTGTTTACCGAGTATGTACAGCGGAACATCACAGGCAGTCAACATTAAGAGTAAATCGAACATAAACTGTGTTGTCGAAGGCACGCCATTTTTTGTTTGTTTTTTTGTTGCACGGAATTTACGTAACGTTTATAATTACGTTTGTCCCAGACATCAGGTCAGTCTCGCACAGCTTACAAATTATTATAGCACCATTGTAGAATAAATCCGGGAATTCAGTGATAAATTTATTCACTTTGTCATCGTATGGCCGTTTTTGCCCTGGGCAGGTCTGACATACTTTATTATTAAATTAATATCAAGAATAAAATACAAAACATAAAATTATCAACAATACAACAAAGAGAAAAAAATTACGTTATTGACACCTCGACACATAACATAAAATAGTAAACAAGTCTCGCATACGTACTTGGGTATTTCTCTACCTGGCACCGCCCATGATTTGCGGATCGAAATGCCAACTCTACATATCAGGACCAACAGTTTTATTTGCCTTTAATATTTTTACAGCATCACGCACCTCATCTTGTGTAATAAATTGTATAACTATTTGATCTACATGCGGGTTAAGTTTTACATGCGAGTTATTTTTATCGAAATCTACATTATATACACTATTAAGGTGATTGGCAAATGCATTTGCAATTGCCTCTCCCCCTTTACGTTCCAGTTATCGAAATGCATTACATTCGAAATAGAAACTGACCCCTTTTTATTATTCATGAATTGCCAGAATGACTTTCAATCATCACCAATGTGATGATTCAAAGCTTTTTGCCAGTAACTTAATCTGTCCCTTAATCCAAAAATGTGAGCTTGTCAGGTTCGTAATTTTTTATATTTTTGTATTTAGTTGAACTCATTTCTAGTGGTTTACCCATCTCACCTTAACTTACCCCACTTGCATGGAAGAAGAATGTACTTTTTTTAAATTTTAAATAAAATTAGAAGATGACCCCTGTATGCACACCATTGGAGGCAAAGATTTAATCCAAAGGTAAACTGTAACTTTTTCACACATAAATTAATCTGAGAAATTTGACTTTTTTTATTCAAACAATTATTGAAATACTAGTTAAACTAAAGTTTATCCCAGACAACCCGCTTGGATCAGTGATATCACAAATTCGGATATTTTAGAGAACCTTGTTGTATCACACTGTTCTATCCTCTTTATATAGTTGCACCATTAGTATTTATAAATTTGCTACAAAATTATAAGATATCAACATTATAAAACAGTAGTAGATGATCCTCGTTATTATGTATTTATAATATCAAAATGTTTTGTAAATATTTCGTAGTCATATTGCATATTTAGGGCATTAATTATTGATGCAGTGAATACATAAAACGGCTTTAAGTTTGTTACAATATATGTTCTTTACAAGCTGAAAATCTGCGTAGGAATTGACAACACTGCGATATGTCATATGTAAACGGAGAAGGATGAAGAAGTTTGTGTGTGTGCCTGATGAAAGTTTTAGAGTTTTACTAAATAAATAATTCTTGTCTTTAAACTAGGTGTGTTTAATCGGCTGTTTAATAATAATTTATACAATTAAATATGTTGCTTTCCTTTTACCACCAGTCTTAGCTAAGCTGTTGTTTTAGGGTGTGTAAATAAAATAATAATTTCTTTCGATAGTTTTTGTAACCGTAAGATAACTTGGATTAGCTAAGACTGGTGGTAAAAGTAGATCAAATGTAATTTGGACTTTTGAGGGAGTCAGCTTCATCAACCCTATCTCGGTAAAGTATTTAGATTATGAACCAACTCTGTGTTAGGCACACGTAATGTTGTCAGATTGTGAAAGTGTATGATTATCATAAAATAACTGGGATATTACTAGATACTTCAATTCAAACAATACGCCAATATCCAAAAACAACAAACAAAAGTAAAACAAATGTATATATTTATAAGTAGAAATTTTTCAGTCAAGTTCGACATGCACTCAAGTTCGATTTTTCAAATCAAGTTCGACATGCATAAACATAGGCAGAACTCAAGAGTTAATAAAAGGCGCGTTCTTCCTAAATGAGATCTCAGTTAATCTAAGTAGTTTTACGGTTACATTAAATGAAATTATGCTTTTATTTATGCAGTGTAAATGTAAAACAACTTAGATTAGCTGAGATCTCAGTTAGAAAGAACGCACCGAAAGTAAGAAGGTTGCCTGATAACGTTCAGCCAATAAGCGGACGTGGAGGAAAGACGTCACTCTGTGACCGATTTAAATTAAATCTAACACCTTTATTTTAATTTAATTATACTAAATTAACTTTTTTATTTCAATCCAATAGGTAAGCCAACTATTTCAAACTTATAAGTAGTTAACTTACCCTGAAAATAAAATAAATAAATTAAATACACCTATTAAAATATCATTTAGAATGTACTTTTCAGAGCACAGACCACTAATTGTTTTTATAACACAGAAATTTTTTTTTGCATAAATATAACAATCAGATTACAAAAAAAATCTAATATTAATCACAAAACACCAGAGATACTGTTCATAACATGAATTTCTTAAGATTATATTAAGAAATTCGTGGTTCATAAACACAAAGCACTCTTCACGATGACAGCAAGCTTCATGGTGACGCGAATATGGCCGCCCACCAAAGGTTACGAGGAAACCTCCTTTAGTTTATAAATCTTGGGCAGGGCTCTCATTTTTCGCGCAGCGTATCATTTTTTTTGTAGTATACTATGAAATAAATGAGCATAACTGCATAAACAAAATCTCGTATTACCGCCAATTACTAACACAATGTAGCCTAATATTTATCACAGTTTGTAAAACAGAAGTATTCAGTGTATATTATGCATTTTATATTAAACAAGTTAGTTACTTTCCAAGGTGTAAATGATTTTATAGAAAAAATGTTGTTCCAAAAAAATTATCGTAGATTTTACCATTATCAGAGGCTCATTACCAACTATTAAATAAAATCCCAGGTTATCGTAACATTCTGGTAATTATCAACCATTTGGCAACACTGGAAAATAGCCTACAGCTATTTTCTGGCATCTACTGCCGTCATGTTCTTGAGCTGAGCTTTTTGGCGTAAACTTTGCATCGAAAAATAGATCTTTCGAATGTTCCTCAAATCCTTCCCTAAAATCACGTTTTAATTTGGTCAATTGATATTTTAAGCAGTGTGAAATCTTGTCCTCGTTTTGATATGTACAACCTGCTTATACATTTTAACGCAACCGTTTAGAGACACCTCGTATATGTGGGCTTCATTAATATATACTAGTAAACTACTATCAGTCATGTATGTATGTACTTGATAGTAATACAGCTGTTGTATGATAAATGTGCCAAGTAAAGTGGAAAATCGGACGGGTTTTTGCTTTTTGTGGTGACTATATAAGTAAAATGTTAACAGTGTGCTAGTCCAGTTAAATTGCAAGGATTACGTTTCGAAGGAAAAAGGATTCGTTCTCGTCCACTGATGATAATCCTAGTATAATTGGGTACACACTGCGAGTCCCATCTCTGCACATTCAGACATTTGAGTTTCCACTTTTTCTATTAGGGGGGATATGGGTTCATATTCTGGGATTAAGGAAATCATGCAAGATTAATTGATTTTAATTTTTTTAAGAGAACCAAGTGTACAGGTTGATATATTAAATGAATTTTCTGATAAATATAGTAATGTACAGGGTGATCAGTTGAAAATTCTACTTTTTAAATCCATTTTTGTGCTTAAAAATATAGCTAGAACAAAAGTTAGAAAATGGATCTGTAGCATATTTTACCATGTTTTTCTATATGGTATGAGTTTGCGTCTATCTTAAGAATATAAAGCGGACACCACATAGTCAAGTTTTTTAAACGGGACATCCTGTATATTTTCGGATATTTGGATAGTTCCTTTCCTCCCCATTATAAATATATATGATTCTTATATATTCCATCTTCAAATAACTGAGTTATTCAACTAAATGCACCTAAATGCATCAAAAACAAGTTTGCATTATAACCAAGTTTATAATAATATTAACAATTTAAATACATATAACAACATACAAGTTAAGCAAAAATTATAAAAAATGGTCAAGAATTCCACCATTATTTACCAAACAAAGGTTTAATCCTTTTGTGTAATTGTCTCTAATCCGTTGAAACATTTCTGGATAATTATTTAAAACCCCTACTTCCCTGACAATTTTTTGTTTTAATTCATCTAAATTATTAGATCTATCTTTATATATCCTATTTTTAAGTGTAACCCAAAAAAGTCAAGAGGTGTTAAATCTGGGCTTCGTGGAGGTCATAGTATAGTGCCACTTCTGCCTGTCCATGTTTGATATTTCCGATTTACAAACTCAATTACCTCCCTAGTTGAGTAACATGGTGCTCCGTTTTGCTGCCAGATTATCTGCGTAGAAATTTGTGAAGGAAGATCATCTATAAAGTCTTTTATTTCATTTTCTAGTAATTGTTTATATCTTCTTCCATTTAAACCACCTTCTTAAAAAATCGGTCCAAAAATTGTATTGTTCAATAATCCATAACAAATCCCTATAGACTGGCCACCTTGTCGTTGAATTTCCTTTACTAGTTGGGGATTTTCAGTAGACCAATAAAGTTCATTTCGTCTATTAAATAATCCAGATAAAGTAAAATTTGCCTCGTCTGTGAAAAATATGTTTGCAATGAAACCATCTTGTTCTATTCGTGCTAATATTTCATTGCAAAAATTCATACGCTTTTCGTAATCGTTATCGTTAAATTTTTGAACCACACTAAATTTATATGGTTTACATTTATTTTTCTTGAGTAAATTTTGAATATATCCGTAGGACATCTCAAGATCCCGGACTGCATCCCTAATATATTTTGAAGTATGTTCAGTAAAATATAATATAACATTTAGTTCCTCTACTTCATTTGCAGTATAATTTCTTTTGGTGTTATGCAAAGAACTTGTTTTTCTAAATTTTTTTATAAGGTGTTTAAAATAAGTTTTATGTGGGCATCTTCTCTGCGGATATCTTTATTTATATAATTTTTGATTTGGCTTTAGTTATACTTCCATTGGAAAGAAAATATACATTTAATATATTATTACGTTCTTCTACAGAATACACGGGCATTATTATCTATTTTAATAAAAAAACTCTTTAAGAAGTACTCAAAACAGAAAAATACGACACACGTTATTTATTAAAATATCTTAAAAGTTGACGAAACTATACAGTTTTGCAATAATTCATTAGGCAGCTGAGAATTTGTAAAATAAATCAAATAACAAATACTTTAACTTAACAAAACTTTACCAACAGCTGGGTCAAAGGTGTATGGTGTGAAGCTGTCATCGAGGCACTTGTCATATCAAGTACCATGAATGCGAGGCCCGTTCAATGATCATAGCTGCAGGGCTAGCGTTCGGCTATCTGCGTCACGATTAGAGAATTAAGCAACGACCTCTCTCGCGAGAAATGATAGAAAAATGCGCGATGGCGTGAGTTTGGAGTCATATCTTCGGCAACCCCTAGGCTATAGCTTTGGTCTTAGCAGCCAGGGATGTCAGAATTTGACCAGCTCTCCGAGACCTAGCCTTACTTCGGGATAGCGAGCCACGGTTAAATTAGCATAGTTACCGACAACGACAACTATGCCCAACTCTCCCTGAAAGTTGGATCATACCCCGCACTTTGTCTAAGGCTTCGACATCGTCCACCGACGCCCTTCACCGTCAACGTATATCCGAGGGACGTGTATTAAGGGACTCACGAATCCGGGTGAGCGGACCCCGCGGAATTCACAGTATGAGCCTGAGTGTGAATGACATTAAATGGTTTTCCATATACCACTGTCTTTCTTTCCATACACGAGATTTTATAAATTTCGTAGTATACAATTTACCTTCTAAGATTGATGAATAAAATGTCAACGTCAATCAAAGTACGACTCTATATGCTTTGGGTTCGCGAATTTCAGTATCTGTTTTACAATGCTGCTATATTTTAGTAAAATTTGCTTAACCAGTAATTTAATTAAATATTAATTAAAATAATTTTCTGTATCAAGTTTCATGTAACATTTTGGATTATTTCAGGTCGGGTTTGAAACTTATATACTGTTGATAGTATATGTGTCATCTGGAGGGTATGCAGTTTAACAGTGCGAAATATTACTTAGTAGGAAGTATTTGAGCAATCAGTTATTAGTTAAATAGAGGCAGGGGTAGATAACCTCATATGCTTATTTCACTCTACCATCGGGGATGGTCACCCTCAGATCTTGTCCATCGATAGGGTATTCTTCAATGGCTATTCTTGAGGTTCTCCAATTAATGTTTTATGACCACCGCCAACGTATAGGTGCAATGATGAACATCTTGGTTTAAACTGTGAATGTGGGATGCATTCGGCAAGCCTAAGAAAACGAATAGTTGTCTCAACTAAGATTGCAACGTCATATGTTTCTAGAATACTCTCTATTGCGGCAGATGCCCGTGTGTCAATACAAAAGCATGGTTATCTGCATCTGTCTTTCTAACTTAGCAGAGGGCGTCCAAGTAATTCATGCAGAGAAATTACCATTTAAAAAAATGTCGATGATATCATTACTCAGGAACAAATGAAATGAAATGAAATTTAATTTGATATAAAAATGTATAATTTTATAAAATGAAATCAACCTCCCCAAAGATTTTTTCCAAAAAAAAATTTATTTCAATTTTAATGAATTTGTTCTCTACTTTAGCCCTTCACTGTATGTTAATTTAACTCAATTAAGACAATCTATCACATGCATGATATCAGTTTCTTTACAGACATAAAGTTAGTTCTAAAACTTATATTTTCTAGTGTTTTATTTTTAAAATGCCAGTAATTCCTATCTATCCGAGGACGGAATTTAAAATAACTTCTAATACCTCAATTTATTCATTTAAACTTAAAGTTCAGAGTTCCTCGTTGCCCCTAATTTGCGCCTCCTTCCTTAGAAATTCTCACGCGTATAGCTGAAACAGAATCATCTTATCATTTGGTTCGTTGCCAGTACCCAGATTGTTCTTATAGTCTCCAAAAGGATTTAAATGCATTTATAGCAGTTTCCCTAATCATATTACAACTTTGGCTGTTGTTTAAATTAATAAGACAGTAAAGAACTAACTAATAGTATTAAAGTTTTAGGGGTACATTCTACACAATAATTTCCTTCACTAAATTCCTCTCGAGATGATATAAAGAATTAAGTTGCGAAGTAAATATAACGTTTTTTGATCATACACTTTATAAGTGAATTATAACTGTCAATCTAGAATTTCTACAAGATACTGAACTAAACACCAATAATCGTGGACGACTTTAACGACCATAATTTAAGTTCAAGCTTAAACCTTCGTAGTTAGCAACAATTTATTACAGTTGGGTCAGGAGCCCAATCGAAGTTCAAACATATCCATTTTGCTAAACTCTGGACCTTTTTCTAACCATTAGTTCCACTATATACACATTTATACCTCGACCTGTTGGAAACTGATCTTCTGATCAAAGAAAGCTTCTTTTTCATTACATATCACCAATCGGGAAAGGACGGTTGTCTTTTCCTCTTGGTGAGACGTGGTGGCGTCAAGTCCTTTTTAGTTCAGTACAATTGAGGTGTGTAAATGAGTTTACTTTGAGTTTACAAAATTATTATAATTACGTAATGAAAAAAATAAAGAAAAAATAACATGGACGGATAAAATGGATTTTGTGGAAGATGTCCATCTTTCCGCCGCTGTAACTCATGACATATTAGACTTAAAAAAAAAGGTATATATAAAAAAATGTAAGGAATTGTCTTCTTTAACTTTGTCGTTGGATCAACCGTTGGTTAGTTGTTTTGAAAAAATCAATTAATTGCACTTTCTATTCAAGATGGTGGCTCGCGCCTTCCCCCAAGGTCGAAAACTTGGATTTTTCCCAACCTAAACACCATATATCAAAATCGTTTCTACTACATCTTTTGTAGGGCAATAATCTCTATTGTCTGGATTAACCTACATGCATGGCGTGATACTTGCTTTAATGTGAACGATTCATGCATATTCGAAGTCTGTTATAGCTTAAAAAGTATTGAATGCAACTTTACATGCACCAGTTATAAATAAAAAATAGGGCGGTGAACACCATTTGAGGTCGTGGTATCTAAGAGTTCTTCGAATCGAATACGATAACTTTTCCTTGCACACACCTTAGTGTAGATGGTAGATAGATAATTTTATTCACCAATTAGTAAAGATACAAATGTTGTACATTTGGCAAGTCATTTTGAAAACATATAGAAAATGATATAAAATAACAAAAATAAAAAAGAAAATAAAAGTACGTATCCATTCAATAGAAATTGTCAATAAAGAAAAACACCTAAGTAATAAATAATAATAACAAAAATTATAGGAAAAGAATAAAATAATTAGAAATAAATGTATTACCAATCTAGAGATAATTACAACCCTTTTAAAACGCATGAATTCATTTATGCCATTATAACAGTTGTTTGTAAGCAAGGCTTTTATTTCAGATTTGTATTTTATTAATGGAAGATCCTTAATACTTGTGGGTAAGCTATTGTACAATATAATACAGTTGTAGTAAGAAGAGCTCTTAAAAGCGTTAGTCTTGTATGTTATTGTTGGCGTACATTAGGCACTTGTAAATATATATTTTTATTTATTTGATTTATTTAAATACAAAATCCAACAGGCAGGAGCCCAATTACAGGATTAGGTACATTGAAATTATGTGTAGATAAATACACAATAAACAATTTTGAATGTTACAAAAAATTCCTTAATTAAATATATAATATATACGAACAAAACATATAGAATTGTATATACACATATAAATATACACGTGTACATATACATACACATACATATACAGATAAATAAAGAATACAGTAGATTACAAAACATCAACATGCAAAACAGAGTTTTTAATTACACTTTCATTACAGAAAAATATATCAACACAATCTTCGATTTTAGCATAGTTGACATACATTTGGTGTATTGGAGAGGTCAAGAGAATATTAGTTCTTGGTATATGTGAAATAAATTAGTTGTTATGGCGAGCAGAAATTCTAGGTATTTTATAACTTATTTGATTTAATAGGTTAATATAATCCAACCGATTATTAACAATTTTGTATAGAAAAATTATTGATTGAGATATTCTTCGTTTGGCAAGACTTGGTAAGTTAAATTTTTCTAATATATTTTGTGGAATAGGTGGATAAGTTCCCTCAAGCAGATTTTAAAAACCACTGCAGATTTTAAAAACTTACGCTGAATATTCTCCAATTGAAATATATTGACATTATAAATTGGGTTCCACACAACTGAAGCATATAAAAGGCGAGATCTAACAAATGTTACATAGAGTAAACGTTGAGTGTTGACATTTTTAAAATCTTTGCAGTTCCTGATTACAAAGCCAAGACCTTTAAAAGCAAAAGTAGTTACCATTTCGATGTGCTTATTGAATGACAAATTAGGATCAAAGTACACACCAAGGTCTTCCATAATATCAGGTTTTTGTAAAACAACATTATCAATGTTATAATTGTACACGTACAGATTATGCTTCCGGACAAATGACATAACATTACACTTGCTAGCATTGAGGGATAGATAGTTGTTGATGCACCAGGTATTAATGGTATCCAAGGTCTTTTGCAGAATTTGACAATCATGAATATTATCAATATATCGGTACATTTTTAGGTCGTCTGCATACAAGAGGAAGTGAACATTAGTATCCAAGCTTTCAAAAATATCATTAATGTACATTACAAAGAAGAGCGGTCCTAGTATAGAACCCTGTGGCAGGCCAGATCTTTGCGAGAAGCTATTCGATTTATGACCACGATACTGAACAAATTGATGCCGTTTCTCTAGATATGACTGTATTAAAGGAAGTAACGATTTTGAGAGGCCAAATTTATCAAGTTTAGAAATCAAAGCACCGTGGTGCAATCCTGTCGAAAGCCTTAGAGAAGTCTGTGTGGATAGTATCTACCTGACCCCCTCGATCAAGACCTTCGCAAAGAAATTGCGTTTTGCACACAAGGTTCGTTACTGTAGATCGACCCTTCATAAAGCCATGCTGAGCAATAGATATTAAGCCAGATACGTGAGTGTACATAGAACCGTGAAGAAAAATTTCAAAAATTTTCCCGAAGTTACAAATAATAGTGATGGGCCTATAGTTTGTTATGTTGTTGAATACCCCAATGCATAGTATAATATCTCCATGAGTCTTAATTCATTTAAAGCAGCTCTAATTGAAATAAAGTAAAAAATGCCTTATTTAACATTTTGCACACATGGTCAATATGAGATTCCATGTCAATTTGTCATCAATGTACCTACGAATTTTCTTTTGCTTATCAAAGAAACAAAGAAATCTACTATAGATCTTCTAAAGTGAAAATTAGAAAATGCAGTCTTGTTTTCGTTTAGTTTAAGGAAGTTATGGAATGTATTACATCACGTTTTTTCTAAATCTTATTCTCTTTAATTGTTTACTATCAGAGTTAACAGGTGCCGCCATCAATCTTTACGCGTTCACTTCACATATGAGGTGCAATAGGGCTCTCCCTAACGAAATGACGTTCAAAGTAAAAATAATAAACTAATCTTTAAAGTATACTGTAATACCTTGACCTTCTCTTATAGAACGATTTTAGATCGCAATAACTTACTGCGTTCATTGTGACTCCGGAAATACATAGAAGTCATCATTGGATTGGAATATTGTTTTATTTGTAACTAGCTAGTTTATTTTGTTTAAAATTTCTAGCTGCCTTTTGTTCTATAACTCTGAGCAATAAGAAGGAAAGCTTGAAGGGAATACAATTTATTCAATTCTTTGCTACTTTGTGCAGTCTGATTACTTGACACTACCAGCGGCAATCGTGCTGCAATGTTAGTGATTGTTTTATTACTCCAATAAAACTGATTGAACAGACGTAGAGCGGGTGAAAATTTTGCTTTCCTATGTAGAAATTTTCTACTATGTATACAGGCATAAGTGTATTTCGTTATCGTGTTATTCGTTGTTTCTAACGAAACTCTTCATTTGTTTTTATCTCCTAAGGTTAAAAACAATAACCTGTAGTGCGTGTGGAATGTTATTTCAGGCACTTATTTAAAGCCATACGTAAGTAAGGTAACAATGAGGTGGAAATGGTGGCATATTAATATAAATCCTTTATTAGCATTACAGGGTGTTTACTGAGTACGTGTAGAAAGTCGACTACATATTTCTTAGCTTATTTTAAGACAAAAAGTTTATATCAACATGGGTCCGTAAGCCCTTTTATTTCGAAATACACGATGTTGACGTTGAGAGAAAAAAAATTTAATTTTTGAAAACGCCATAGGATATGAATTCGGATATTAATTTCAAATTTTGTACGTGTACATGCAGCGCCAAGGACCATCTTTCAATTTACCTGTAGCGTGCATATTAGTCGCCTTTGTACGATTGAATATGAAAAAGGATGCACTGCTGAATTCTTTACAATTTTGGTACATTTTTTGAATCTTTGAATCTACATAAAATGTGTCTTGCGTTTTTTTGTTAAAATGAGCCATTTTTGGAAAAAATTAGAAAAATTAAATCAGGTGCTTGTAACTTTTTTGTATTTATTCTAACATGAATAGATTCCAGTTAAGAGAAAACAAGGTTTTAGGAGACAAGTTAATAAAAAATCAAATAAACTGCTGGAAAGTCATGATGTACGCCTCGTCTCAACTTTCGTCTCACTGAATTATGTACACGTTTAAAAGCAACTGGTGTTTGACATTTAGCTATGATGCATTCTATAAGTTGTTCCTCGTTTTGGATTGGCACGTTATGTAAACTGGAGACTTTCGGTGACCCCACAAGAAAGAATTCAAAAGAATCAATTCTGGAGATTTTGGGGGCCACGTTGAATTGGTATTCAAGAGCTACGACCAATCAATCTGTTGTTAAATTTTCTGTTAAGAATTCATGTGCTGTTAAACTATAATGCACTGGGGCACCGTCATGTATGTACCACATCATCTCCTCAGCCTGTATGGAACATTTTCTAGTAGTTGAGGTAAAATATTTTCAAGTTAAATTAAAAAACTTTCTACCCATTGTCGGGAATTTTTCTTCTTTATCAGCGTTAATTATTGATTTCATTGGAACAGAAATACATTAAAGATGTAGATAAAAATTATTTTTTGGCCGTTAGAATCATAAGAACATGAGTTATAACAGTTGAAAGACTAAATTTTAGGACATTTACAAAAAAACAAGAAAATAATATCTCGAAAACCGTAAAACTTTGTATAAAGGTCATTGGGGCTAAATATGTTCCTAACGACCTCACCTATCCACCGTTTCCGTTTGGCAAACCATCCACCAAACGCCCTGTGGTCGATATCTCCTTTAATATTGATTGCACACAAAAAATTTTGAAATAAAAGTTGTAGGAGTCAAAGAGCCATATTCTCAAATTATAGTTTTTCTTAACTCATTTTTATCCAATAACTTAAAATTTTAAACATATATATTAACAAGCAAAAATTGAAAAATTGCACAAAAATTCAAAAGGCATTCTTATATAAATAGAAACATTTTCTGATAGCTTGCCACGTATAAATAGCTCCATATTCTCTGCTGGTTCTTGGATTATTTTCTCTCTGCTTGGACCAGGCCTTTCCTCTGGTGTTTATCTCATATATGAATCAACAGTTTTCTTTATTTTCTCTATTAAGCTGCAATTTTCGCACATCATATGCTTCTTCTGAAAATTTGTAAAAGTCAACTGGGAAAATCCAGACACTAAATATTCTGGTTTGAAACTCTTCTCCCATCTTTTTTTATACATTTAGATTTAGAGAAATCTCTAACTTC
Source organism: Rhamnusium bicolor (assembly GCA_029963845.1). NCBI lineage: Eukaryota > Metazoa > Arthropoda > Insecta > Coleoptera > Cerambycidae > Rhamnusium > Rhamnusium bicolor. Next base: position 370,753 of record JANEYF010001621.1, read on the forward strand.
TTAGAGAGCTAATTTTAACGTATTTATATCGTACAATATTCGTTTTTTTAAAATATGTACATTCGAAGCATTTCTGTAAAAAGTTTTCTTACCACAGCTTTTTTCCACTGTATTCATTATTAGAAAGTAAATTGTATGTTATTTAGTTACAACTTATTTTAAATAATAATTGTACACTGTATTCTACTGAAATTTGTTCCCTTCTGTCTTGTTCATATTTATAATATACCAAATCTTCCATTTAATCTTTTCAGTTTTTACAAATCTGACGTCTGTTAAAATTTTAAAGGCAGGCACTAGGTCACGCTAACTTTAAACAGAGTTGATTAAAAATTTCACAGATTTTTGTTATGATTTAAAAATTATAAACACTTTTTTACTTGTCTAATTTTCACTTTATTTGTTATTTTACAACTAGTTTCATCCTATTCGGACATTTTCAAGTAAACTAAATTATACACAGATTTTACTTTAATTTAAATATAAACTGACCTGAATAGAGGGATGGGTCACTTTATGGTTGGTAATATAATTCGAATTTGTACAGACGTAATGTTTTTAAATGTAGGGGTTTTTCCAAGCTAGTAAATTATATTATGGTGTGATTTTTATTAGCAGTAGTTTATCTGAATAAGTTCAATAACGGAGAATTATTTAAATCTATTTGGTCGTTTAATATGTTGTAATTTTTTATTCCTATTTAATTTATTAATTTCTAACACTTCTAATAAATTAAGTTTTTTACTTTTCCCACAAATATGTAATATTTTAGGTTGATGGTCGTCAGTTATTGTATGACCAGAATCGGTTAGATGTTTATAAAAGTTGGAATGTTGTTTTTGTGTGTGAATATGTTCTCTATATCTTACTCCGAACGATCTCCCTGTTTGGCCTACATATGAGGCGTTACATTCTGGGCAATCTAATCGATATACACCACATTTTTTAGAGATATCAGTTTTTTGTTTTGCATTGAAAAGATATCTGCCTATATTTTTGTTAGAACTAAAAGATGTTTTAATATTAAATTTGGAAAAAGTATTGCTAATTGAATAGGAGAGTTGACCTGAATATGGTAATGAAATGTATGTTTGAACTTTTTTCTCGTTAATAGTGGGATAAAGTTCTTTCAAGAGGGACTTATTTTGTTTTTTATAGATTAAATTGTTGATTATATTTTGAGGGTACCCGTTATTATGTGCAATAAGTCTTATTGTGTCTAATTCTTCTTTTAAATCTGTCTCAGATAGAGGTAAGCTGAAGGCACGGTGTGTCATAGATTGATATGCGGCTAATTTGTGGGAGAGAGGGTTATAGGAATTAAAGGGTATAGTGGCGTCTGTAAAAGTTGGTTTGCAGTAAATATTATAGGAAAATGATGTTTATAATTTTTAAATCAAAATGGATTTTCACAAAGTAACTTCATCTTCAATCAACTTTGTGATTTTTGTTATATTAAAGTTACAGAATACCGACGACAGTTAAAATAGTCCCGCTAGAATTTTAGCGGAAATCCAGTCTACTAAAATTCATAGGATAGTTACAGAATACAGCTAGTAGTCTATTGTTTTTATATATGCCGTTAATAATTTCACTCATACTACTGATATAAAATTCATTACACCTTTTCAGTAATCATATCCGGTAAAAGGTCATATCATTCCGAAATCTGACAAAATATAAATATAATATAATACGAATCCAAAAACTGCCGGCATTTGTTAAATTATTTATTTTTACATATGCCGGTTATGTTCCACGCCATATTTTTTTGATGATGGCTAAAATTGGCAGAGGAAACGTTAGGAGCTGAAAAAATATGTCACACATAATATATAAAAATTATCAGGTTTATTAACACATATGAAAGATTCAAGAAATTAATTAAAGGACTACGGATCCCCTTTCCAACTTGTGAATCGTGTACGCTTTTGTTAATGATAATCACAATTCTAGAGAACAGACTGTGTTTTCACTTTAGGTATCTGACAATTTGCATAATAACTTAATTACTTAAGATATTCGTGTAGTATAATGTATCTCTCACCCATGTTACTCCATTATCTGTGCTAATTCAGACAGGTTGATAGTCTCCATATGTCTACTATTTGTAATTGAATTCGGTAGTAATTGTTTTATGATTTTGGTTATCCTGTCTGTATTGTTTGTTCTACCTGTGACAAAGTCAAGCAGAGGTGCTGTAATCTAATAGAAAAAATTTTTAAGCGATATAATGAAACGTATTAAATTACATAAATAACAAAAGTAGTGCCTAACAAATAAACCAATTAAAATATAATGGATGCCTTATTTTATTTCATCTCAATAATACTGGAGGAATATAATTGTGGACCTTTGTCTTTATATCAAAGGCACAGTCAAACACCATCTGGCTGTTTCTTTTGACGTAAATGCAGAGTATTTTTTTTAAACTCAATTTTGGAAGAAACAAAATACAACAAAATATATAAGAAGTAACAGTCAATTCTGAATCATGACCGCCAGCCGACCAGCGCAGATGATGCCTCCAAATGCAGTCAGAAGGACAGAGGCTAGTGGCTCATGATGACCTCGCAAGAAGCTCATACATATGAAATTTTTTAAATACTGCTAACGTTAACATGCTGACTAGTTAAACGGTGTTTTGTTTATAATTGCAGTTAAAAGTTCAATGGTTATACCATATTGCCTTTCTTCAGTTTTTTGAATATTTCTAGAAAAATAAGGATATTTTAACGACATTTTTGACTGAAACTGGAATTGGATTTTGGCAACGTTCGCTTTCTTTTGTTTTAACGGGTTGTATATATTTATATAATAATAATAATAGTAATAATGATAATAGATAGGGGTAAACCAAACACCAGTGCTGCCTTACGTCCCCGGCGATATCGAGACCGTTGTCGAAACGAGAGATGCCGGATTTACTGGAACTATTCATCCCGACTGTCAGGCTAATCCAAGCCAACAAGCCTGACATAGTCCTCCTCGACCATCAACTCAAGGTGATGTATGTCATCGAGTTCTCGGCACCTGTGGAGAAAATGGTCGTCACCAACTTGTGAGCTCTCGATACCGCAGAAATTATTTTTAAATCAGAATTAATGGAATCTATAGCTGTAGCTAATTCACTAGTGTCAAAAGAAATATAAACTTGACTGTCATCTGCACATTGATGAACGTTGCACAATCGCTAAAATCAGAGGTATAAATAGAAAACAAAAATGGACCTAAAATGTTGCCTTGTGGAACATCGACAGTAACAGATTTAAAGTTAGATATTTGACCATTGTTTACTATACGCTGATTTCTGTGATTCAAGTAGTTTTGGAAAAATTAAAAGAGCACTTCCATCTGCACCAAAATATTGAAGCTTTTTACATAAAATTTAATGGTCCAAGATATCAAACGCAAGATTAAACAGGTATTATGTTTTTCATCATTCACTCTAAAAATGTCGTCTGCAACGCGCGCCAATATTCATATGGCTTGATGTTGCTCTCGGATGCTAGGGCCAGGCTATTACCTTTTTATCCTAGTCATCTCTGTAGACCTGGACCGGCCTCGTGCAGGGCGGGTTAGCTTATTTTACGAGCGGCCCCACTCACAAATGTGAGCGGTGCCGAAGATTTCGGCCAACCTTCCTGGGTCCTGGCTGATGAACCATGCTGGCTAGGGCCACTTCTGGCGCTCTTCTGACTTCGTCTTCTTTCTTCGCCAGCTTGTCACCCCCGGGAGTAGTCATCGGTCTGTCAGGGACTGCGGATATTCTGTGACTTGGGATTGACTGCCAGTACACAAAGTGTCAATTGACACATTGTCATCTGGATCATCGGACAAGGTGAGGATGTAGCTCTAGGAGGTGAAGGCCTAAGTGATTTCTTAGCTCTTTCGTCCTTCACGGAGCCAGGGGGCAACGGGCACTGGTCGGTTCACTGACCGATGCCCGCAAGGTTTGTGGGAAGGTGGTTGATTGCGTCATGTCTCTTCTGTAGGTTGGTCCATCTGTAAGGAAAGGATTAGTTATACTCACCCGTTGTCTAGTAACTGTACCTTCGGCCTCTTGTGCCTCGGGGCGTCGGCCGGATCATAGGTGGTGGCCTCCCTAATCAGCGGGTTCCTATGCTCCTCGGCTAAGGTGTACAGTTTCTTTGCTCTATTCCGGATGATTTCGGTGACTGGTGTGTACTCCAGGCCCCTGAAGATGTCAGCGTTTCTAACGTACCATGGTGCGCCCACCGCTGTCCTGATGGCCACGTTTTCCACGGCTTGGATCTTCTTCAGATAGGTCTTCGCTTGTTATCCCCACCATGCTACGGAGGCGTAGGTCATCTGTGGTCTGATGAGTGCTTTGACTAGCAGAAGCTTATTCCTCAGATTGAGCTTGCTCTGGTTCCCTACCATTGGGTAGAGGCCTTTACCACGATGGCTTCGGTGTTCTGTATCCATGTCAGGCCTTTGTCCATGAATACGCCAAGGTACTTAACGGAATCGTGCCATTGGATGTCCTCGCCGAACATGGAAACGTGTCCTGTGGGGGTTTCCTTGCATCCTTTCCTGAAGAGACTTTTCTGGCTTTTCTTCGCGTTGACTGAGACTTTCCATTTGATGCACCGTTCTTTCAGAAGAGAGGCTGCCTCTTGGAGTCTGCAACGTGCAATAATTTAGTGGCAGTGCTATGGATAGCCCTGAAACCTGATTGGGTAGATGGTATTATATGTTTAGAAGATAAATAGTTTTTTAATTAAGCGGTAACGATTCTCACGTACTTTCGATAATGTCGGCAGAATGCTAATTGGTCTGAACTGGGAAAGTTCAGTAGGGTTACAATTTTTAGGGATTAGCAATATATTAATCTTTTTCCAGACATCTGGAAAGATACCGTTTACTAGACATTTATTTATGATATGCGAAAAATAAATAGTCAAGTGAGGGAAAATTAGATTTAACATTTTTAGATTAATGTTGTCCGAGCCAGTAGCATTTCATTTCAGATTATGTATAATACACTCTATTTCGTTGGTAGACACTTGGTTAAAAACAAGAACTTCATCTATATTGGGGTGTTTTACATTTTCATAATTTTTAGGAATTTCGTGATTAGAGTTAAGACTACTAGATAATAATTAAGTTGTCTGGTTAACAAAAAGTCGTTTATGACCTCAACTTCAGTTAGATCAGTAGACTCTTGGTGTTTAGAGTTAATATTCAAATAACTTAAAGATTGCCAAAAGTGACGTGGGTTGATTTTCGAAATATAGTTAAAATATGCTTTTCTTTTCACATTTTACTGAATGATTGACTAAGTTCCTAATTTCTTTATATTCATTCCAAAGTTGTACAGTTTTGTTTTCTGTATATTTAACATGAGCTTTGTCTCTAATCTTCATCATACGTTTTAGATTATCTGTTAACCAGGCCGCCGGGGGTCTCGTAACTCCAACGGTTTTAGGGTGCATCGATATTAAATAGTTCAATGATATGGCAATTCCAAAAATATATGTCACTGACATCATCGATTTCAAAAATTATATTACATTACTTTAAACTAATAACTCAGTGTGCCATGTGATAAAAATCCCATCTAAATAAAAGATTACTGCGAGTGCTAACGTGACATGAATAAAATGTTATCCACTATTAGTGGAAAATGTTTGCATTCAACAAGTATGTGTTAAACGCAGAGAAGAGCATATAATATTTTGAACTATTTTATTTATTAAATACAGATTTCTTCCAGTTTGGATGGGTAATTTAATATATTCTTTATATGTACATGCAGGAAATGTTGGTATACTATAAGCATAAAGAAACTGTCTAGTGTAGAATATTTAAAGAATTATTTGTAGAAAAGTCACCTGCAGTAAGTCGTTGATCTTTACTACGTAATGCTTTCCATATTACTATCTTATTCCTAAATAAGTTACATGAAAAATATTATTATTGGTGGTTTTTATTTGTGCCTAATTTTAAAAATGAAGCATAATGCACATACAGTAGAAATAATACGGAAAACTCTGTTAATTGTATGGTTTAATTTCTCAATAAAATAGCGACAAGACATATTAGAACCATATTATATTGAAATTATTACAAAAAAGTTCTCTTTAAATGCCTGATTTATATCATGGGGTTTCTGGCACAAGAGGTTACATGTTATTAATTGTTACTATCAATCAAGACTAAAAGCAAAATTACAAAAATCTTGAGTGAAAAATTACAAAAATTAAAGATGTTGTCTACAATGTCGATTTTGACCTCGTACACACTTGCTTTAATAGCCCTCGAAAAAAAATCACACGGGTTTATATCTGGTAAACGTGGTGGCTACTTAATGAGAAGATCTTGTCCTCTGCCAATCAATCGGAGTGCGTATTCTTCATTCAAAAATTGGCTTACGTTTCGTGCAAATTGAAGTTTGCATTATCAGCATCTTTTGGCAAAATTGCAAATAAACCAAGGAGACTGCTTCGAAAGTAATTTATATAACTGTTACCATTAAGACAATCTGACAATCTAAGTGGTCCAGTCAAAAATATACTAATAATTGCGAACCAAATATTAATGTTGACTTCCCTGTATCTCCATAATTTTATGAAGATTTTTGTCTGCGTACATTATTAGTTTCATTTGGGCAGCAGTTTAAAAAAATACTAAATTTATGAATTGTGTTTTGCCGATATTATATTTTATTTTTCATTTCATTCTTACAAATCATTTACAGACTTGTACATCCATAATTCCGTCATTTTACGGAAATAAATAGCATCTATAATCTCATACCAATAAAGCTCTTTATTTTTCTTTTGACTTACCATAATTACATTTGCCACACAAAATGTAACTGTGTGCCCTAAACGAAAAATCTTCTAAAATACATAAACTTGCCAGCGGTATTAATTCAAGTAAAGTTCAAAATTATTTTTCCAACAGTCACTCTCATTTTGTAAGCACTGATCAATTGATTAATGGGAGCCGCAACAATTTTATCTTGATTAAAATTTAAAATGCTGAAAAGTTTTCAAAGAGGGCTGTGAAGCCGTTCGTGCAAGGAGATTCCTTTTAAGATAGGAAAAGTATATGCTTAAGGATCCAGCGACAGCTTATGACTTAACAGGAAAAGAAGAATTTTAATTTTTTCGTTTTAAAATATTACACACTTCATTTATCAATAAAATATAAGACATACTCAACAAACAAAATGAGAAGCTAATTAAATGACCAACATGTATCGAAAAAATTGTTGAAGGTCAACTGTTGAATTAGAAAATGGAGTCGATTACCTGAATCTGTAAAGTTTATTTAATTTCAGGAAAAATAAAAAAAGTGTAACGTCATTTCCGTCTAAACCGGATACAAGAAGTGATTGTAATATAACACGTTACGTAAAATTAATACACCATTGAAAATCTGGGATGTGCTACATAGGAAAATAAAGAAGACGTAAAAACTTAATGTTAAAACAACCTAGGTACCTATTTATCACAAAAATAAATTCTCAACAGAGTCAAAATATCGAGAGGATCGGTAGGGACAATTTTGAAATGACGATCAAACATCGGCTATTATTATGTTCGCTAAAGAACACCATGCAACACGATCACTACAATTATACCAACAGCTTTTCAATAAATAATGATATACGCAAATTGATATTCCAAGATTGAAAGGATTTTACACATCAGACATCAGAATAACCGTGTTTATTGTACAGAAAGAAAATGTGATATTGCGCCATGAAAATGTTCAAAGAAAGTTATGGTTTCTTATGGCGGAAAAATCTTTGCTTCTTTGCCGATCCATGCCATCAAAATCAACTCAAACAATCATAGAGCTAATCTGAAAAATGAGTTGAAACCACTCAACGCTCAGAAACTCAAAATTTTCCTACATTCGTGAGGGCAAACTAGCAGCCTCCAAACTTCTGATCTAAATCCAACGGACTATTCAATTTGGAATTTCTTACAGAAAGATGTTTATTTTCAAAGGAGGCAGCCATTTGCCGCCCTTAGAGGAACAACCAGGAATACTTGAGGAAGTAACGCCAGAAATAAGTGGTATGTTAACAAGAAGAGTTATTTTATAATTAATATACAGATTAACATCAGTAAACTTGCAAAACGGAGGGCCCAGTCAACATAGTTTCATATGAATTTTAAGATAAAACTTTAATTAATTGTGTATTTCTTTTGATGTTAAAAAATGTTTTTTTTTATTCGACTGTATTGAAAAGTGACGTTTTTTGGTTCGAATATCTGGACGAAAATATCATCTTTTTATAAAGCGTATTACAACTTTTTGTTATGGTTGCCAGACGACTACTTTTTTAAATCAAAAAGTACTTTCCGGATGGTAAACAATTATGAACAAAATAATGTATACCATAAACAAATGAAACAAACTGACATGGTATTCTTATTTGATTGTGTCAAAAGTGAAGTCGATTCGATCAGATCTTTTAATTGAAATAAATACAATATTCTTACAATTGAATGAAAATAGTGTATGACACGGTCGAAAATGTTTTTCGTACTTATACGGTTGCCAACTCAACTTCACCTGATCCGGCAATTTTCCGTAATCATACCAAAAACTGCACTTTGCGTCCTAAATAACTATTTTGATCCTATATTTAAGATACTGCTGTTCTGTTGTTTCCATGAATAAAAGACTTAAATTCACAATAATGTATTTTTTACCTATTATGTTTTAATTGTCGAAAATTAATATCTTAGATCAGTCGGAAGTTATAAGCCTCCCAAACAAAATGCATTTCTTTGTTCTACCCGGTATATACATGCATTATTATACCCGAATTAAGGAATATTATTTAGGTATTGAGCTAAAATCTGTCGACACTTTTGATACTTAATATAATAACAAGGAATTAACAAAGGACAGTAATTTCAGAGGTTTGAGTATAGGTAGTTGTGGAATTATTTGGATCCTAAAATCCGTTCATTTATCTCTTCTTAGTACATCAGAACAATACTTTTTTAAGACAGCCTATATATGCACTGACGTAAAGGAAGATAATTAAATTCAGTTCTAGAAACCCTTAGTTGAAGGAAAATAAAAATCTCTTAAACCGCAACAACCGTATGAATATTGCATAGGAAAAACACTTGAGGGAAAAGGGTACAATAAATTGAATTGATAAGTGATGGAATCCGTAAAGCGAGTATGTTATTCATGAAGCTATTTTCAGTTCAAAATACACTATTTTCTACCGTAGTTGATCACTCCGTAAATAACGTTATTCTGTTAAATCGTACCCTTATTTAATAAATAGGCTTTCCATTTAAACAAAGCCCTCCACACAAATTAACCTACTGTATTGTCGAATTTTTATAACAATCGATTGTTTTTTGTTCAAACAGCTTGTGTATTTTAATCAAGAGCACCTATTGATTTTTCCCGACCCCGATCTACATATATACAAAGATGGAAGGTAATAACAACTTGACGTAAACAAATAAAGAAAACTAGAACTATTTTTTTATGACATTTCATAATATTATTACAGTTTGGATATCGGCGAGTCATGACGTCTAAGACAGGGTGAGCGCAAGGGAATATTTGTTATTAATTTATATACCAATGAAAGCCAAATATTTCTTAAATTATTACTGCAAACTAATATATTTCATGATGACAGACAAACGGAAAAATTCTCATAAAGTTCCTTTATTGGTGTGGCCGGTTTCGTGAACAAGCAAATTTACTTCACATCATCAGACACGGAAATTTTTATAAATAAAACCAGGGTAGTCAAAATTAAAATAGTTTTGCAACATAGTCAAAAAGGGGGGGTAAATAAATGTAAGATATATAAATTTTGTATCTAATAAATTAACTTTCTAAAGAAATTATAAAATTAACGTGCTTTTTTAAAAAACACATACATACACTACAACAGCTTAAAATCGAATTTTAGCTGTTGTAGTGTATGTATATTTTTAAAAAAAGCACGTTAATTTTATAATTTTTTATATATACCACGGTAATTCACAATAGTTCCAAACAATCATTACAAATAGAACACTCACCATTCCACAGTTTCATTAACCGCCTATTAACATTTCCTTTAAATCGAGAAAATTTTGAAAAAGAAGTACAAATAATTAAAAACATTGCCAAAAATAATGGATACCAAGAGAGTTTGATTGATAATTTAATATCTGCGAAACAAAAGAAAAATATTCTTAATGAGTTTTATGTCGGTCATTCAAAAGCCTCCCAGAAAAATTATAAATTATATATATATATATATATATATATATATATATATATATATATATATATATATATATATATATATATATATATATATATATATATATATATATATATATATATATATATATATATATATATATATATATATATATATATATATATATATATATATACATATATATATATATATATATATATATATATATATATATATATATATATATATATATATATATATATATATATATATATATGTTAAATTCGTTTTCCGGGTATACTCCCGCGTAGGTGATAGGCCCCGAGAGGGACCGTGGTTGTCTGAACAACCACGGTCCCTCTCGGGGGCCTATCACCTACGCGGGAGTATACCCGGAAAACGAATTTAACATTCACCACCCGCGAAAACCTGAAAAAAAAAAAAAAAAAAAAAAGCAACATATATATATATATATATATATATATATATATATATATATATATATATATTGGACAAACGGATCGAGGAACATAAAAAATCTATTTTGAACAATATACATAGCACCGGCATGTCAACACACTGTATAGAAAGTAATCATTTCATAGATTTGGATAACATCGACTTGCTTCACTCAGAAAATAAAGGTAATAACTTAGATTTATTAGAAATATTAGAAATTAAAAAAAGCAGTAAAAAATAATAAGAACATAACAAATGATCAAATAATTTTTATCGGTCACGACATTTTAGACAAAATAGTGTAAGTTAAAGAAATTTTCATCGGTTCATACCATAAAATTTAATACTTTACAATTATATTGTATTACCCAGATGTTATATATAAGTAAAGAACACGATTTAAATTCTAATATCATCTATACTCTTGAGAAAGGTCTAAAAAGCCTAAACACGTGTAGAGTTTTAATAAAATATTTTTGAAACATTTAAAAGCAAAAAGTTCCTTTATTTTTAATAAATGAAATTTTCTCAAAGAAGATGCATCTTATCGCCTATGACTAAGAGTAACTTTTTTTATGCATTTTTTGCGATGGACTGACGTTCCTCGAGTAATTTGATTAAATTTCTATTAGTAAAAAAAATTTTAAGGACCCTCCAAACGACACGCCTTTGTTCATGTTACTTCAACACAAATATAGTCTAACCAAGGAGCTTTGAGGCATAATACAAAAGTATGTCAGAATTCTGTATTTGAGATATTTATAAAAAATTTATTCACACCCACCCTCTTTATTGGAATGTATAGCTCCTTTAGGAATCGATCCGAAGTTTAAGTGTACTAGAAATATTTTGCTTAAAATTACATTTTCTTCATTCTCCTACAGTCCTGGCATTAAAAAATCAAACATCCTATATAGGTAATCTTGTGTGATATAAATAGTTCACTCATATGGTTAATGGTGCCATAAGTTATGTTATAACCATGTGACAGTTTTCTGCCAACTTTTCCTAAATTATTTTCAACTTTATATAAATCACAGTATAAGATGTCGAAGATATTTGGTTTGCACATTTTGTGGAATTCATGTTTGCATATTAAAACGAATGTGTCCTAGTTAGTTTAAACCGCCCGGCCCGACCGCTAGACTGTATGTTTATGACACCTGAACCCACATAAATTCTCTTACGGTAACATTAGCAGAAAGTTAATTATAAGCTTGTTGAATTATTTAATAAGGTATGTGGTAGGTGGTTGGCAGGAAATATATACATTAAGGATGTCTTAAACCATATTCACCTGAATCATGCAAAAAGTATTATTTGACCAACACTTTTTACTAATTTTCTGGATGTTTTAGGCGTTACACAAACAGTCAACAATAAAAAATATGTACTTCTATTGTATGTGTGTGTGTATCTGGGTTTTTAGACTATGCAGGGTGTCCCGAAATTAGTGTGCAATATTTTGCCAGCTGCTTCTACGGCCAGAAATAGGAAAAAAGTTCATATAAATATTGGTCGAAAAATGCTTCCTAAGGGAGCTAGGCCCCTAAGGGTTGGCCCCTGAGGTTAAGCCTGAGCCTAAGGTTTTTATCGAATATCTCCAAAACCACTCAAAGTCAAATATTGAAAATTTACACAGCCGCTACATTTCTTTTGAGTAATAAGATGAAATGGAAATAATTCGAAAATTTTATCCAGGGCTGTCCCAAACTGGGGGGTTGTGGGGTTAAAATAACCCCAACTTTTTTGTATATAAGTTTTTTCTATTTTTGATGTTAGAATATGAAATTTTAGAGTTTTATATGTAAAAAAGGTACTCTTGATGGACATCGATAAAATGCACTGATTTTGAACAATATCGACGTGAAAATTTTATAACATGGTATGAGATAGGTATTGGGAATCTAAACTAATTTTTTATTAATAGTAGGCCATGAATAAAAAAAGAATGCTTCATGTCCCCGCGCCAATATCCATTTGGCATGATGACGGTCTCGGATGCTAGGGCCAGGCAGGACTATTGCCTTTTTACCCTAGTCATCGCTGTAGACCTGGACCGGCCTCGTGCAGGGCGGGTTAACTTACTTTACGAACGGCCCCACTCACAAATGTGAGCGGTGCCGAAGATTTCGGTCAACCTCCCTGGGTCCTGGCTGATGAACCCTGCTGGCTAGGGCCTCTTCTGGCGCTCTTCTGTCTTCGTCTTCTTTCTTCGCCAGCTTGTCACCCCCGGGGGGTAGTCATCTGTCTGTCAGGGACTGTGTGGATATTCTGTGACTTGGGATTGACTGCCAGTACACAAAGTGGCAATTGACACATTGTCATCTGGATCATCGGACAAGGTGAGGATGAACTGTGTAGCTCTAGGAGGTGAAGGCCTAAGTGCTTTCTTAGCACTTTCGTCCTTCACGGAGCCAGGGGGACAACGGGCACTGGTCGGTTTACTAACCGGCGCCCGCAAGGTTTGTGGGAGGGTGGTTGGTCGTGTCATGTCTTTTCAGTGGGTTTGGTCCATCTGTAAGGAAAGGATTAGTTATACTTACCCGTTATCCAGTAACTGTACCTTCGGCCTCTTGTGCCTCGGTGCGTCGGCCGGATCATAGGAGGTGGCCTCCCTGATCAGCGGGTTCCTGTGCTCCTCAGCTAAGGTGTACAGTTTCTTCGCTCTATCCCGGATGATTTCGGTGACTGGTGTGTACTCCAGGTCCCTGAAGATGTCAGCGTTTCTAACGTACCATGGTGCGCCCACCGCTGTCCTGATGGCCACGTTTTCCACGGCTTGGATCTTCTTCAGATAGGTCTTCGCTTGGTATCCCCATGCTACGGAGGCGTAGGTCAGCTGTGGTCTGATGAGTGCTTTGACTAGCAGAAGCTTGTTCCTCAGACTGAGCCTGCTCTGGTTCCCTACCATCGGGTAGATGAGAGCTCTCGTCCGTTTGGCCTTTACCACGATGGCTTCGGTGTTCTGTCTCCATGTCAGGCCTTTATCCATGATTACGCCAAGGTACTTGACGGAATCGTGCCATTGGATGTCCTCGCCGAACATGGAGACGTGTCCTGTGGGGGCTTCATGTCGCTATGATATAATTTGATGTTAGAGCTGTCAACAAGGTTAATAAATTTGTATAAACAGTTGTATGACATAAAATCCTAAGAACGCGTAGGTATCGGAAAAAAAACGTATTAGTATTGCCTTAGCAATACTAATATTTCGAGCAAAATTTAGCGTTGTTACTATTTTAAGAATACCATTTGGACTTTCTTTTTTGTCCAAAAATACATAAACTACAGAAATTTCCTCTACTAATTCAAGACCGTTAATGTCAGCTGATTCACCATCAGACAAAATATTTTTCAAATCTTTGCAGATCTTTATCAGTGTCTCTTTAGGCATGGTTTTCAAATCATATATATTATACAATAGAGATTGAAAATGGTTACTATGGTGATTCAGTTGTTCAAATCGACTATCTAGTGCGTTTAATGCTTGATCAATAGTATAGAAGAAAAATTCTATTTTGTATTTTTCTTTGGGATCTTCAATTGGGTCGTCCCTTGCCTCATATGAAACGTTGGCCTTTTTTCTTCTTACGCGGTGTCGCGTCGTTGTTGATTCAAAATTGGCTTTAATGTTAATTTCATCAGCTAATTCTCTTGTGTCAACAATAATTTCATTGAAAGACTTATCTGATCGAAGATTTTTAAAGAAATATTTGTAGTTCTCTAGAGGATCAAGTGCTTTTTTCAAATCAAAATCTTTTATTTGCATTAGCTTGCTTTTATGGGATTAATACAGTTTAAAATTTTATACCATATAACTATTGAACATAAAAATTTAAATTGTTTATGCAACTTAGCAAACCCCAAGCTTCGTCTCTTATTGAGATATCGATGTCTTGGTTTTCATAAATGCTTAGCATATCGTCGTATACTTCACCAAGTTGAAATCTTAAGGGCGTTAAAGATTCTATCCTGCTATCCCATCGAGTGTCACTCAAAGGTTTTAATGTTAATCCTTGGACGGGTTTTAAAAATACTGCCCATCGGAAAGTAGAAGAAGAAAAGAAATAAATATATTTCTTGGACCATATTGAGAAAATTAACTGCTTCCAGGAATGCTTTTGCTATATCATTTACTACTAGATTGAGCGAATGGCTACTACACGGAACGTAGAATGCTCGGGGATTTAAATTCCTAATTCTAGATTGCACTCCTACATTGTTGCCCCTCATGTTAGCCCTGTTATCATATCCCTGCCCTCTTATATCTTGAACATCAAGTCCCATTTCATGAAGCTCTTCAATTATAATTTCATATAGTTGTCTTCCTGTAGATCTTTCCACAGGTAAGAAACCTAAAAAGCTTTCGTAGATTTTTATTTCGACATCGTTTGAATCAGAATCAGACTTATTGATGGAAACATATCTAATTATCAGGGTCATTTGCTCCACCTTACTAACGTCAGAAGTGCAATTTAATATGGAACAGTATTTAGCTTTTTTTTATTTCAGCAATAATATGTGATTTTACACTTTCGTGAAGCAAGTCTATTATCTCGTTTTGAATGTTTTTTCCAAGATAGTGAGCTTTGGTTCCCCTTTTTTTAAGCACACTACGCACGTATTTCTCCATGACGCGGTCAAATTCAGATAACAATTCAACTATTTTTAAAAAGTTGCCGTTATTATGCTCAAACAGCTTGTAGCTTGTACCTTGAAAAGCTAAATATTTTTTACCGAGCATTTTAGTAATTGCTACAATCCTTAGAAGCACCTCGTACCAGTGATTCGTTTCAGCGTTATTAACTCTTTGGGTAGCTGCATCTATAGTTGTACAACACTTTAACCTTTGACTGAGTTCTAGCCAGGATTTTTGAGCCTGAATATGATTTTTAGAAATTTCGTAATGCTTCAAAGTTCCATCGAAGTGCTTCCAGCTTTTAAAACCTTCATTTGAAAGGGAACTTGTCACGTGGCCTCAAAATTTGCAGCAAAAGCAACATATGCAGTTTTTTGAAGTGGAGTACAAAAGCCAACCTCTTAGAACTTGCTCTCCATTTCTTAACATTCGAGAATAGTAATTTGCGCTAAATTTTCGACCAGTGCCATCATAAGGAAATTTGTAATTAAACAATGGTTTAGGTGGACCTTGTCGTACTAAAAAACTTTTTTCGGCATCTCCTAAAATTCTGGGCCACAATGCTGGGATCTGTACCTAAAGTTTGTACAGTGCATTCCATGGGTGGTAGAGTGGGGTCAGTTTGTAAAGGTAGGGTGTTATTAGTGCTAGCCAGGGTGCCATCTGTAAGTGCCAAGGCGGTGTCAGTTGGTAGGCTGCTTTCATTTGGTGATAAAGTTGATTTAGAAATATCGTGTATTGATTGGTGTTAGTCACCAACGTTCTCTGATGATTTCGTGTTTTCCTTCTTATCTGAATTTTTGGAGATATTTGTTTTGGTACTAATGGTACTACCGGACCTACCCTGTAAATAATTGTGCAGAGCACCAGCTTGTTTTTGCTTTTGAGTTTCCTTCTCTAGCTTTAAAACATAACTAACCACAAAGAGCAAATGTAAATTGCATAGTTAGTTTTAGTTAGGGAAAAAATCAACAAGTAGTGTAAAATTTATATTAATTGAGAATAATTAATTTATCAAAATTTGGTTGACACTCAGGGAGGCAAAAATGCCGCCCTCAGGTTCACCGCCCCGGACAGAGGTCCGGATTATCCGCCTCTAAAGGGGGCCCTGCTTCTGATTAGTGTTAACTAACCTAGACTGAAAATACCGACCCTAAAACTCCTAACTTACTCCCAGATACACTCCCCTTACTTCCTTCCGTATCTAAATTCGCTCTTAGTTACATCTAACACTCTAATATACAGGATGACTTATAACTCTATGACAAACTTTGGTAAATTAAATCTAATACAAATCTAAAAAAATGTTTATATGTACATTGGTTTTGGTTAATAAGTTACAAGAAATCGTTTTTGTATATGGGTTTTATAACGAAAACTTAAACAGGTCTATTTTTTGACACCGCCTCAACTCCTAAAACGGGTTGATATTTAGCGACATTTAGCTGTTAGTTTTCGACAAATTCCTATCGAAAGATTTAGTATCTAAACAAAATAATACCATGCAACAAAAATTTAAATTTTTTCTTTTTTAAAAGATTGTTAACCATTCTAATTGTGATTTATTTATAAATTACTTACTAATATATATTTATTTTTTACAGATTAGTAATAACTGGATTATGGGTCCAGAATTATGCGATATGTGGACGTCCATAGACGTTCTTTGTTGTACAGCTTCAATTTTACATTTAGTAGCAATAGCGGTTGACAGGTAATTATTAAATAATAAATTTCTATTTCAGATGAATTTTATGTAGCACTTCATTTTCAAAATATTATTTTATATCGTTAAATTCACTGATGGTTTACACTCGAGCTCAATCATATCAATTTTTCTTGGTTTAGGAAAAGTAGGTCACTAGTTGTCACGCTGACCATCCCGATGGGATTCAGCTTTATTTTTATTTATTGAAAGTGTCATTTCATTTATTTTATCATGTCGGTCTTTAAAATTTAAGTCAATTTTTATAGGTCAATCTGCAATAACTTATTTGCTAAAGGAAATGAGATATGTTGGAGTTATTTTCTTTGATGAAAACCAAGTTTTAATATTTAATAAGTAAGAAAAAGAACATTAAAAATACAGGGTTAGTTTTATTGACAGGTTTGTAGCAGCTTGTTATATAAGGGTTATCTAAAGTAGGCTGCGAAATCAAATGAAAATATTGTAAAATGTCATTATTTCTGCACTTTGTTAAGCGTGTATTCTGAAGAAATTTTGATTAGTTATTTAGCACAATGTATTAATTAATTGAAAAAAAGACGCAGTATCGTGGAAATATATAAATTTATCAAAAAAATATGCCAGAATCTAGAAGGTAATTTATTAGAAGATTTCCGGATGAAGCACTAACTACAAAAATTGCATTCCAGCAAATGTATGACATATTTATTGCTAATGATTCCTTGGAAAACTGTAGAACACGCAAGAATAGGGCTTGAATTAGCAGATTTTATTAAAATTTTTCTGGAGAATCGCGCCGCTTTACGGTGTCTGTAGCCATAGAATTAAGCATTATATAATTCTATACATTGTTTTTAATAGGCCAAATTTCCACTATTAGGCATATATTTTATTGAACATTATTATACTGGAAACATTTTGTATAAGAGCGGCCAATGTTTACCTAACTTATCACAAGAATAATTCTTCTAATATGTTAGATAGATATTGGCATCTTTCATACAAAAAGTTTCACATATTATAAATTTCAATAACACACATACGTGTAAATATTGAGATTAGCCTGTTTAGAACCAAGGTATAGAATTACAAGCCATACCACGTGCTCCCTGTGCAACATTTAAGTGAATATGATTTTCAAAACAAAAGATTATGCTGTGAAGAAATGATTAACGGATTAATGAGAACGAAAACTTTCTGAAGAAAATTTTTTAGACAGATGAGTCATCTTTTTCTAAATCTGGTATATACAAAAGATTTAATAGAAAAAGTACGTATCACTGGGCAACATAAAACTTACATTAAAACCCAAGTAAAAAAGTAAGGGCATAAAACTATATGGTGTGGAATTCATAAATCTAAGATTATTGATCATTTATTCAT
Source organism: Rhamnusium bicolor (assembly GCA_029963845.1). NCBI lineage: Eukaryota > Metazoa > Arthropoda > Insecta > Coleoptera > Cerambycidae > Rhamnusium > Rhamnusium bicolor. Next base: position 389,140 of record JANEYF010001621.1, read on the forward strand.
TAGTGAGTGATTAATAGGCCAGACTTACATCTGGTATATACAAAAGATTTAATAGCAAAAGTACGTATCACTGGGCAACATAAAACTTACATTAAAACCCAAGTGAAAAAGTAAGGGCATAAAACTATATGGTGTGGAATTCATAAATCTAAGATTATTGATCATTTATTCATTAGTGAGTGATTAATGGGCCAGACTTACATCTAGTATATACAGAAGATTTAATAGAAAAAGTACGTATCACTGGGTAACATGAAACTTACATTAAAACCCAAGTGAAAAAGTAAGGGCATAAAACTATATGGTGTGGAATTCATAAATCTAAGATTATTGATCATTTATTCATTAGTAAGTGATTAATAGGCCAGACTTATTTAAACATTTCGCGAAATAATGTTGAAAACTATTTAGATGAGTTACTTCTCTTAGATAAGTTAAGGGTTTCTTGGCAGCAATTGATGCCCCACCCCATAATATTCGAGATATGACAGATTACATAAATGATAAATGTCGCCCCTGGATAGGAAAAAATAGTCATTTGCTAGCCCTCACGAATTTCAGATTTGAATCCTCTAGATTGTTTCTTTGGGAACACTCAAATAAAAAATTAATTAAAAATTGGAATTGAGGGGAAAGTAAATTTGCTAAATCTGGATGTCACACTTTTAAAAAAAAATCGTTTTAACTTTCTTTAAAATGAACTTAGGTTAACAGTGGTTATGTTGAAAATATTTTATAATTTATTGGTAATTTTAATACACTATTATCATTTAATAAAGTAGATCAACAAAAAAAAACAAAGTATATTAAAGTTATCATCAGTTACAAAAATAACACTTGCTCAAATATATCCACAACCAATTTTTCAGTAATTAACCAATAACATAAAAAATAGTAAAATATTAATAAAAAGCTATGTAAGATTAGCTCTGAAAATTTTTATATCTGGCAAAGAAATGGGGGTTTACATTAATAAAACTAACCCTGTAGAAGGTGATTCTTGTGGCAAAAACTTATTTTTTTCTTATGATTTCCAAAAACATTCTCAAAAAACCATCTTTTATAATAAAGATGTATTTTATTGACGGAAATGAACAGACATAATTTACAGAAATATTCAATTGAATTTTTTGATTCGCGCTTTTTACATTGTTCAACACAAAATACGTAATAAATGGCAATGAATATAATGAAGTATAAAATCAAAGATAACAGTTCTAAACTGTTGTTTTGACTGACGTCCCCACACCAAGCTATGATTTGGTTCTTTAATCCAGTTAAAATACTTCTAATACTAGAAATTATTATCTTGCTGGTTCCCAGCTTGCCATAAAAGTAAGAAATTTTTTAAATATATATTTCTGTATATAATAACACAAATATAGATAAAAAATATGTATTCGAAATTAGGTAAATTTTAGGTAAACCAACATTTTTTTTAACAATAATACTTCTGGATTATTTGTTTCTGAGCGACTAATTTGCTGTAAAAACACAGTGATTTATAACTTGACGTTATATTTATATTTTTATCTTCTATAATGGAAATGGAAACTCATTTTTAATTAACTTTTCAAGTGTTATGTACTCTAATGTTATATTTACTTTGACATAAAATAGAAACAAAATTACTTTAAGTAAATGGTATTTCTATTTTATTTAAAGTAACGTATAGTAAAATATAGGTTTCAAACCTATATTATGAATTTCAGGCCCTCAATATTATTTGAGTGTTTACGGTTGACTGAATATTTCCAACGATTTGATTCTTATACAATTTTCCCAACTTTTCAGATACTGGGCCGTGACAAACGTGGATTATATTCACACTAGAAATAGCAATCGGATAGGAATTATGATAGTAGTAGTCTGGAGTATAGCATTAGTGGTGTCCTTAGCACCACAAATTCCTCAGTTCAAAGATCCTGATTACTTGTATAGAATTCAAGTAAAGAAACAATGCTTGGTCAGCCAAGACGTTAAATATCAAATTTTCGCAACGAGCTCAACTTTTTATGTTCCTCTACTAGTCATTTTTGTACTTTATTGGAAAATTTTCCAAACGGCGAGGAAAAGAATTCGAAGAAGAAGAGAACATAAATCCCAAATAACTGAAAAGGTTGAGAAAACCAATAATAATAGTAGGGTGTCAAAAAACTTCCTAGCTAAACGAAAATTTTTACGAATGAAAAAATATACAGGCCAACAGTCATCCGCTGCAGAAGTTAATTCCCTAGTCATGATGGAAGGCCAATCAACGACCACGATGGAAATAGTAGAGGAACAAGACGAACAGCCAGAAGACCAAGAAGAAACGACTGCTTTTACCATCACCACGCCAACGACACATGCTAATGTACAAAGCGATGCCCCCGTAATATCGAACAACGTTTCACCGGAAAAGTCATCTGCAACGACCAATAATGGCTCCGCCAGCCATCAGAGCCATATAAGCGATACCAGTAGGGCAGAGATACTACACAAAGAGATACCACCTTGTCCAGCTTCTGTCGATAAGCTCATACCGTCCAGAAAAGAGAAGAAAGAGAGTTTAGAAGCAAAACGTGAGAGGAAGGCAGCAAAGACTTTGGCTATTATTACAGGAGCTTTTGTAATGTGTTGGTTACCATTCTTCATTTTAGCCTTGTTAATGCCCTTGTGTGGGGACGCATGTACCATAAGCGATTATATAATGAGTTTTGCGTTATGGCTGGGTTACTTTAATTCTACTTTAAATCCAGTGATTTATACCATATTTAGCCCTGAATTTAGACAAGCGTTTAAAAGAATTTTGTGCGGCGGACATCGTGCTGGACGAAATTTCAGATCGGGAAAAAATTAGATAAAATAGAAATGTTTATTTTGCATTTGTTATTGTAGACTTATACGTACTGGGTTTTCTTATATAAAATGTTGTCATCAATTTTCAATTCTAAATGATATAAATGACATGATGAAAAACGAAAAAGCAGGTTACTTACAACTTGCCACTTACACTTTAACTAAATATTTAATTTCAAAAAATGGTTACATATAAAGTGTCCTCCAAATTTTCCTTTTCACTGAACAGTGGTAAAATCAATCATCAAATGTAAGATGATTTTGGACAGTACTAAAACCTTGAAAACTGATTTTTAATAGAGCAACAATCCTTCAAATTAGAGAGAGAAGCAAACTATTTTGTTAGAATTTAGGACTGCTCATAAATAACTTTCAGGTTTGGTACAGAGATACTTCTTAAGGGTGTTAATAGCTTGATAGGTTGTAAATTGTAATAAACACTTCATGTCAAAAACTTAATTTTTCTTTCTTTTTAATAAATTTTGCAACGACAGTAGAATAAATTTTTTGTGCAACTCGAGCGAAAGATGTTTTTCGGACTTGGCGTGTTACCCATCTTGACTTACACCTCTGTGCCTCACCTCTGTGCCTCACTCACTCACCTTCTGATTTAGTTCGTTTCATAGACACCAGAGCATTGCTCACCTAATACTCCAGAGAAATAAAACTTCCTCTGCGGAATGAGGCTGAACAAGCTGAATTTTTGCAGAGACCTTCGTTTTGATGTTCTAATGAAGCACAAAAAAATCTCATATGCCTACCCTTGTGCGTCTTGAGATATCGAAGGTCAAATGTCATGAAAATCGGTTTTTCGCGAAAATCTCGCTTCCAGTGCATCTGACGTCGTAAGAACTTATAACAAAACTTACGTAAAATGGTATTTTCTACAAAATTTTTCATATACATTTTTTTCGTACGACCAACCGTTTTCGAGATATAGCATGATAAAGCGGGAGCGCGCATTCGTAATAGGTAATACTGTATTATACTGCAGAGCTATAAATATAAAAGCACTTTTCTTAATCTGTTAGACTGGAAAATTAAATTCCTATTAATAAAGCCGTTAAGAATTTGTTTATTTATAAAAAAATATATAATAAATAATTAATAACAAAAAAATACATTCTTTTCCACACCACGCCTTATGTTTCCTTGCCTTCATCCTCGTCTTCGTCGGGTTCCACTAACACCTCGATCAACACATTATCTTCGTCAGACGCTTCCTCTATATCTGTTGGCTCTATGTCTGTTGGCAAAACCTCTTCAGGCTCAAGGTCACTGAAGTCTTCGATGTTTTGCAACTCTGTTGACGGGTTCAGGCATGCCTGTTCGTGACACTGACCACAAACTTTGGAGCATGCCCGACTTTTCTACACCCGCACTGCGCACCACACCCCTTTTTACAATTACAGAATATTGTATTTAATAGTTCGTCTGGAGCAGGTGGCAGTAGTGTTGTTTTCGGCTGTAATATGTCGTTTTTTAAATCCCAACCCCATTCTTCGGGTTGTAGATTTTTCCCTAGCCAAATCTGTACTTGGTAGTAGACCCGATAAATATGCTGTCGAGCTGCTTCACTGGTAGGTGGAAGGGATGACAATTTAACAGGTCTATTAAGTCGTGTAGCCTTAATGAATTGGGTGTATCTAAATTTGTCAAGGTTCACTTCATCTTTTGGAGCACTATACATAGCTAACAGAAAACGCTTTCCGTTCTGAAATACTGTATCTGGCGGGCCGTTTTCTGCTTGAAATATTTGAGCCGAGTGAGTCAAATCGGGATGTTTCTCAAACATTGTCATAACCTTAAGTTTTCCTTTGTTGAATTTATAGCTCTGCAGTATAATACAGAATTACCTATTACGAATGCGCGCTCTCGCTTTATCATGCTATATCTCGAGAACGGTTGGTCGTACGAAAAAAATGTATATGAACAATTTTGTAGAGAATATTATTTTACGTAAGTTTTGTTATGAGTTCTTACGACGTCAGATGCACTGGAAACGAGATTTTCGCGAAAAACCGATTTTCATGACCTTTGACCTTCGATATCTCAAGACGCATACGGGTAGGCATATGAAATTTTTTTGTGCTTCATTGGAACATCAAAACGAAGGTCTCTGCAAAAATTCAGCTTGTTCGGCCTCATTCCGCAGATGGCCTTTTTTTTACCTTATTTCCCTGGAGTATTAACATTATCAGAAGATTACACAGCCTCACAAAAAAAAAAAATTCTGACCTAGCAATGAGACGAGTATATCCTTATGTATTTTTGATCGCTGATTCCGAATCCGGGGTCAAAAAAAGTCGTACACCCCAAAAAAAATTTTAGAACCAAAAAATTTGCTAGGTCAAAAAAAAATTTTTTTTGTAGTGCTGTGATCAAAACTAAACATAGTCAATTTGTACATAAACTGTCGTCACAGTATACAAAACGAGTAGCTTATCTCTCCTTGTTGCCAGGCCTCGTCGCCGGGGACCTTCAAGAGCCGTTACTCTGAAAATTATCTATTTTGAATCATTTTTAAATATATTATAAAATAAATTTTAAAATATGTATATGTTGTAGGCGAATTACAAATTAGTCATTTTAGGAAAAGTTCAGTAATTTTTAAATAATATTGGTGCCTTCGTTTTGTAAATCTATATTTTTTAATTCAACACTGATCATTTCAGCCTTGCGGCAACGGGTTATTATTAGATTTATGTAAAGCAATATATAGGCAATTATTTTTAACGCAGCGTATCTTGGGGTTCTATTATTTGCGGGCCATTTACAGGGTGAAAGGGTAAAATAAAGTTAGAGCATATACAGGATGTCCCATAATTAAGTACCTTCTTTCATGGGAATGATAAAACTAGAAAAAATAAGTTGAGTTTTGTATATAAACATTTGCCTTAAACTAAATTAGTTCGTAAGGGAGCTATAATCCCTTGGAAGAGGTAACTACAACACAGTTATTTGCCAATAAATTCAAAACGTCTTAACTTGCAAAAATTAAATTTGGACCATTTATTAATTTCATAATGTTACATGTTTTGTTAATTTTTTACGGTAATATCATAATTTGTAGGCGTAATTACAAATGGGGTGGGGGTGAACTTCCGCCATAACTTTTTGTCTTTTCTTACACATTTATAGCGAAAATATTGCAATTTAAGGCAAATCTTTATATACAAAACTGTTTATAAACAAAAGAAATTCATTAATAGAAATTTTAAGACGTGTAGAAAAGATGTTAATTATTTGAAAAAACGTATTATTTTTGTTTCACTTATTTTTTTTATTTTACAACTAACCTTATGATTATATGAACAATCGTTAATTGTAATTTAAAAAATCATGCTAATTTAACTTAATATATATTACCTCTATGTTACATACATTTATGTTACCCCATTTCGATTGTTTCTTCAATAGTAAAATAGAATGCTATTTATTTTAGAACACCCTGTATACATCTTATAATACGTATAGAATGATAAACAACATAAAACTAAAATAATATTTTAAAATAGAGTTTTATCCCTAGTATGCCTATGGAAAAATCATAAAACCTCGCCCTAACACGCGGTCGAGGTATCGTTTTTCCTATGGCCGAGGTCACCGAGCCCCGAGCGAAGCATCAAAGGACCGCCAGAGAGATAAGCTACTGGTTATTTTTGACTGTGCTGTCGTATTGCATCCTGTGGTTGGTTTCAAACGCATACTGAGGAACGTTAGCCTTCTTTCACTTATTTCATATTTAAGATGGGCGATGAGTTCTCATATTTAGTTCATATTTATCACTGTGTTTGTCCCACATAATTTAGATCTGCTTAATTCCATTTTTTTTTTTCATTTAGACTGTTTACATTTAGTTTAATTGCATTTATTTCTCGAAGGATGGATAAAAACTGTCATAATGTCAAGATTACGAATAAACTGGGATACATTTGGATTACAATAATTATTGCTTCCATTATCTCATTATAAAAGGTTGAGGTATTTCCTTAAAGTTATGTTTCCAAAATACTTATCCTACATCCATTATTATTTTTCAGATATATTCTTTTCCAGTGTAAAGTTTACTAGAAGATGGACTAGGAAATTAAAGCTCACGATTTATGTTATGCACTATAGTAGCATCATTTCTTTACATATACGAGTTAACTTATTTTCACTGTCTATTTTTAATTACTAACACATCTAAAAATAATAGTTGCGGTCCACTGATTTCAATTTCATATGTGTTGTAATTTGAAATCAAAATATATTGGACAAACAAGATCAATTACTGTGACTCAGTTTAAAAGACATAGGTCATCTCGAAAGAAGAACTGCTGTGCAGCATTTATTTAAGAACAACCTGATGATAGATATTACTAATGCAATTAAGAACCTACAAACACAAACTAGATGTCATTGAAAATTACCGAAATTACAAAATTTTGAAATTCTATAAATAGTCAATCATAAACCAAAGTGCAGGCTACACTATAGTTATAGCTCATAGCTACGTTCATACTTTTAAATTTAATTAACTGCTGATGACGTCAACTTGGCTGGCGAAAGTAGTTTGCTGGTTATGATATTTTTGAAAACAAAAAATACAAAACGCATGCATTAGATTTAGTTTTGACTTGGGTAAATTGGACCACATTTCTGAAAAATTTACAGAAAGCAAATGGTTAAATTCCCTTTAGCCTGCCTTATTTACAAAATAGATAAATATCAAACCCCTGATTATTTGTATTTAAAACTTTTAAAAGGTAATTATGCCTATAAACGTTCTACTCATTTTAGGCATCTGTATAATGTCCCCAAATATAACACGGTTCAATTTCAAAAGAGTTTTTCATACAATGCAGTTAAAATTTTCAACGAAATACCCATGAATATCAAATTTTCTTTCTGGCATGATTTCATTTAGTAAACAAGTCAAATCAAGGTTACTTTTAAATAGACAATTGGTTACTTAGTTTTTTTCTCTCTTTTTTGTGTATGGTTTTAGGTTAAGTATATTTTTCCCTCTTTTGGTTATAATATGGAAGAGCGACCCGAGGTCGAATACCGCTAACTCATTAATCATTTCTGTCAATATGTTTTAGTTTTATAAATAAAGGCAATTTATTATTGTTATTATTATTAATTACTTAACTGGTAAGAAAACACAACTTTTTGATACAGTGAAAAACTTAGATACATAACATTAACATGAATGATTCATGTTAATGTTATGTATCTAAGTTTTCGTAATATGTGATCCTTGTAAAATATTTCATGTATTATGAAGTAATTTAAAATCCTGAAAAAAAAATGAGATTGTATACAAAATTATTATCTTTCAGAAATGGTGCACATTTCTAACGTTTACAATTTTTTTTAAATTCTTATGTATCTAGTGACAATACAAAATAAATATATCAGACTAAACCCAGTATGTAACGGTTCATATTTTACTGTAAGTTTGAAAATAATAAGCTAGTTGTTATCAAGTAGAACAATAATAAATTGTTCGAATGCTACAAAGTCTTTCTATAAAATAGTGCTGAAACCAGATCGTTGACTAACACTGCCCTACTGGCACTTTGTTGGAAAATGTAACTGGAAATCAATGAATAGTTGCTTTGTTTATTGTTGTATGTTTTGTGTTATACATAAATAATGTAATATAAGCTTTATGACACATTACTTTCGGCGAAACGGGATTTTTATAATAAGTCTAATACATTTTATCTGTATATATACCTACATAATGTAAGATTTTGATGTAAAATGTACTGTCCTAAATGCTACTACTGAAATATATTTTATATCATTGAAGATGTGTCGCATTTTTTAAATTGGTATACTGGTATATTTTCATTAAATTGTTTATATAACATGCACTTAACACACTGAATTTTTTTTTAATATGATTCTTTGGATGATAATATCAAAACATGTGTCAATGACCAATAAAAATGCAACATATCTGTCCATAATAAGTTCCATTAAACGCTTAACTAAGAAAATATAAGAGGAGTTTTTGTGTTTACAAATATAAATGGCTCTAACAATGTTTTAAGAGAATGCGTATTCATGTACAGTATGTATAGCAGAGTGTCATAATCCCGAATAACACGCATTTTTGACATCTAGAATTCCAAGCCATCAAAAGCTACATATTCAAAATTTTTTATTATGAAATAATCTTACGCTCATGTCCACCACGACTGAGTTGACTCATTTAAAAATATTATAAATTACAAAAATATATAGAGGTACTGACCAAAAAAATAATTTTTACCCGATTTTCTCGGCTTCATGTAGCGGAAATACAAATTTTCTTTCTCGGGTTCTTTTATATATTTATGTTCTACCCTACACTATGAAATCTGTCAGGGAAAGGATCCTTAATAAAATCATTCTCTACGTGTGCAATATTAATATTGTTTCAGTTATAATTGTTTCCTATCTTTTCATTTTACTTTCTCATCTGCCTATACCCTATGCATGCGCCGAGTGTGGCCAATTAAAAAAAGAATATAAGTGATGGCTGCGAGGTAGGATGAAATGAGATGGAATAAGATACATCCAGCGACCATAGGGAGAGGCTCAGTTTGTGCCCGATCAGTCACCTACATTTATACATCCATCTCTCTTGTTCTATCGGTCTTTGTCAATAATGGGCCACATTAGCCGTTTTTACACACGGTATATAAAGTATGACGTCGTAAAAAAAATCTAATTCCAGATTATTATGCAGATGTACGTTTTGTGACCCGAAAATAGAAAATTTATCCAAATTAACATGTTGTCTGGGTGTCTGTGTGTCTGTATGTCTGTATATCGGTGTATCTGTGAGTTGCTGGTCAATATTGTGCTACCATTTACTCGCACACATTTCAACGTAGATATCAGAAACATTCACTTAATAATAATAATAATAATCACAAGTGGTTAAATTATTTCTGGAAGTTTTTTCTAATTCACAAATATTTTGAAAATTAAGGAAGAACCCTATTGAATATCAGTAAAATTGATTCATCAGAGAGGACACGTCTCAAGGGAGGCCAAAAAATTGCGTCAAATCAAAAACTGTTCCAAATAGATATTTTCAAAATCAGGAAATGTGCCGAAAAGGTCTCGTCAGATTAAATGTTATTGAGAAAAATGGTCTAAAATTAATTTCGTTCAAGTAAAAAAAGTATAAAGTCCCTCTCGACAGTACTTTCCAATCATGTCCGATTTGATTTGAATGAGAAATAAGTTACTTAATTTATTTTATATAGTTTGTTTCGTTTGTTTTGTTTCTCTCGCTTATCTCGTTTGTCTCTTTTATGTCATTTATTTTATTTATCTTGTTTTCCTGTTTATCCTATTTATCTCGTTTATCTTATGTATCTCGTTTATCATTTTACCTTGTTTATCTTATTTGTTTTGTTTATCTTATGTACTTTGTTTATCTCATATCTAATTTATCTTAATTGTCTCGTTTATCTCATTGGTGTCATTTATCTCATTTGTCTCATTTCTCATTTATCTCGTATATCTTATTTATCGTGTTTATCTTATTTGTGTTATTTACTTTATTTTATTTATCTTGTTAATTTTATTTTATTTTATATAAACAAATAAAACAAATAAAAATGTTTTTTTTTAATTAATTTATTTCTTTGATGACATACTGAATATGATGATGAGAAAGTACTGTCGAGGGTACTTCACCGAGACCGAGTTTTTATAGCTTTATATTAGTGTAGAAATAGAAAATGTAGCAGACACCAGCTTTTTTTAGAGATTTTAAAGATATGACGATTTTCCTGTCTTTATGTAGGACAATTTTCGATGACTTGTTGTTTCTTAACCCTCAATTAACAATTTTGAATATGTCGATTATTTCACCTACGAAAATCAAAACTAAAATTGTTTATAATACCCTCTACTAGCATGTCAGAGACATTTTTAAACTATCCAATCCTTCGTGTTTTATTCTTGTATAAAAAAGATATCTGCGTAACATATACTAGTGTCAGCCAAATAAATTGTATTATTTATATATTTCTGCCCTCAATAATAAATGTTTTAAACATTTATTAGAAATTTTAAATAATGTGATACTTGATACGAGTACAAGGAACGATGTAGGTGAATTAAAAATTTTTCTTGTTTTCCTTCATCGAAAAGAAGGAAATCAAACAATGTAGAAATTCGTTAAATCAGTTTCTTCCAGTTAAAGAGTTGTTATGAGATGTATACAACTACCTCAATATAGAATTTTATTTTATTTTTATATGTTATTTTGACAGTAGCATAAAAAATTGTAAATAAGACTTTTGTATTTTTATATAATATAGTTTCTCTTCCATCTTACTGTAGCATCTTGAAATCATCTAATATACTATAGTAAGAGGGATGGACTAATATAATCCTGTAAGGATAATCCTAATTTGCCTTTATATCATTAACGACTAACTGATATCCGATATTCAAGGACATCATTTCGTTAAATGAAGTAAAAAGTATCGATTATCCTTGGAGGGAGGACTATAATTAATTTAGCTTCAAAGATATGCGATATATAATTGAGCCTATATATATCGGTATATAAAAAAAGGAAGCTACCTATTTAGTAATAAAAGCGAATCGCAGGGTGCGAAAAATGTACGTAAAAATATAATATTGTAACATAATAGTATTAAATTTAAATAAATGTATTTAAGTAACAAATTGTTGTAAATATGATTATATATATATATACATATATATATATATATATATATATATATATATATATATATATATATATATATATATATATATATATATATATATATATATAATATATATATATATATGTAATAAAATATTATGTATATCAAATCTACATATTTTACGGAAAAATATCTAGTTTCAGTGTTATAGAGATATTGTATAGAATTTAATAACCACTGTATATTGCTTTAAATGAATATTAATAATGAACTCATATTGTGATAATATGCGTTTAAGTTAAGCTAAGTAATAAACAATGTTTTTATTATATAGGTGTTAATGTAAATATCGTATTGTATATGTTATTTTTGCCCATGCCCACCCATATTATTAATTAATAATTGTACATATATACATATATTGTTCATTATACTGTGTTATAAATACATATGTAATAAATAAATCAGTATTACGAAAATATTGCCTTTTAATCTTTAATGAAAACATTAAGGCTTCAAAAAACTGAGGTGTAAATTTTGCTGTAAAAATCGTGAAGATTGGCCAAAAAGTTGTTATCTACAAATGGTATATGCTTCTCTCAAGAGTTACAGCTCTCCAAAGTTGCAAAAAAAAAACCAAAACATATGCCCTTAATCCAGGAAGTGTTAAATTAGAACAAATATTATGTGAATGTTCAGGGCCGTACCTAGCTATTGCACTGTTGGGGTGCTAAATGTAATTTCCAGCTCATTCTTTATCAACTCAAAATCATATATTTTTTGTCCAATTTGGGAATGGAAATGAAGGTTTTTTCTGACATTGCCATCCAGAAAGCCGTCTTCTTCCATCAGACATCTAATAAAGGAGGTAAAGAAATACAAAATACACATACACAGTTAGGAGTGAATTACATATATTCAAAATAATTAGTTTAACTACAAATGCAAAGTAAAGTCCATGTATGGTATCAGCAAACAATTTAATAGATGATGACCGCGAGCGAACACATCATCTCTCTCGCTTAGACCCACGGGACTTTGGTTGACTGCGAGTTTACCACGACTATATTTACTTCAGATTGGTAATACTAGAAGATGAGTAACAAAACATAAGAAGTTGTTCGATTCATCTACGTCATACGCGACGTACGTAAATATTATGGCTGGTTCTATTCCTATTGGTCAGAATTATGAATGCAGTACGAAGAAACCCGATAGATGCCCGATCTATCACCGTCTTGACAGCAAATTGTGTACTGTAAGACGACGTCTGTCATTTTAATCTGTGTTTTTAAGTGATTTTAAAGTTTTGTGTTATTTGGTACTGGTTAATAATCGATATTTAATTATAAAAATTTATTTAGTGAATATTTATTGAGAAACAATGACCATTAGTGTGTAGTGTGCGGCCAAAGAGAAAAACTACGGGGTTGTTTATCTCTTCACAGGTAAGTAAACAAAACAAATCAGGGCCGGCATAATGCGAAAGTGTGAAAGTGAAAGCTCAAAATTAACTAAAATTAATGATAGCTTTACAAAAACAAAAACAACATTTGATTCCATCTGAACAGTAAGAAATCCACATTTTATAAAAAATGATACTTGTACAAACATATTTATTTTAACTTCAATGGAAATTTCATTCTTAAGGTTGCTCACAAGTTATAGATGTTTTAAAGTCAATTGATTTTTTTTTTAATTCAATTTTAAAGGTTGTTATTAAAAAATGTGTTTATTTTCAGCTTTCCCGAGAATCTGGAGAGAAGAGAAAGTTGGCTGAAAGCTCTCAAAATGGAAAATGCCAGTAAGTGGTACCACGTGTGATCACAACACTTTAAAAAAAGTGATTATAATATTATAAGATCTGGATTAAAAGTGTTGAAAATCAATGCTGTTCCATTTTTTCCCCTAGTAACACTATCACCAATTCGTCACACGTACTGTCCAGGTTAGTAGAGAATTATAATGAAAATTAATAATATGCTAAGTAGTCACTCATTCATACCTCATGAAATAATATCAACTAGATAGATACCTACAGAGCATTAACTGTTATGTTGATATGTTACTTTTATTGTAGTGATGTAAGTTTGTTTATTTCAAAGAAATCTCATTTGTTTTAGCATTGAAAATTTAATTCCTTCGCCACCATTAGTGCCCACGATATCAAGGTATGTTAAATTTAAATATACGTGCAGCGTGCAGTGATTCAAAATTTTTTTTTGATCACAGCACTGTATATTTAAATTTAACATACCTTGCTATCTTGGGTACTAATGGTCGCGAAGGAATATCATTTTCAATGCTGAAACAAGTGAGATCTCTTTAAAATATACAAACCTACATCACTGCAATAAAAGTAACATATCAACAAAACAGTTGATGCTCTATAGCAGCTATACTCTAAGTGTGTTCCGCGGAACCCTAGGGTTCCGCGATACCTCTGTAGGGGTTCCTCAAGAATTTAGAAAAAAAATCAAAACACCTCTCTCTGGTCGAACGTTTTGACTCCGCGGCCGCGCGTAGGTATATTTATTTATTTATTTATTTATTTGTATTTGTATAAACATGTGTTACAATAGCTGGTACAATATCTCATAAGTTTGGTATCAACATGTATACTTGTATACTTGTGAGCGCGCAGTCCCTTTGATAAAAGCCGCCTCTGAATTAGACGCTATAGTTGTCAACAAGCGACTTTCGACTCTAACTTCAAAAAATAAAGTCGAGATTGTTTACAACACAATTTTTATATTTCTCTTTTTTATTTTTGCTTTTTGTTTATCAAAGGCGCCGACTCGAGTATTTTCGAGAATATTCGAGATCGAGTCTAGGACTAAGTATAAAAGCGACGATCGCGCGTCGCGCCTCGTCAGTCAGTTGACGATTAGCGTTCGGAGCGATAAGTTCCTACCTACCTACTTACAAGCTTGCTAGCGAGAAACTAGTGTTCATTGTTCTACTGCCTGCTGTATTCTGTTGTCTCAGTTTTATACATTTCTTCATTGTACTAAACTTAGTCTCTTATACGCAGTAACGATTGTGCATTATTTAGACCCCACCATCCTGACGTGTAACATTATAAATAAAGAAGAATGGAACGTTGGCTTAAAGGTGTTAAACGTGTTGCAACAACATCTTCTAATGACGCTGAATGTTCAAAAGCAGTACGCGCGGATGATGCCACGACGTCAAGCTCGACGGTTTCAAAGACGAAAAAAAGGAAGTATGATGAATCATATATCAGTTTCGGATTTGTTGATTCCAACGGCTCACCTCTCTGCATGCTATGTAGTAAACTGCTTCCTAATAGTTCCATGGCACCTGCCAAATTGCGCCGACATTTAGAAACTGTACACCCCGAGTCTAAAGACAAGAATAAAGAATTTTTTGTTCGTAAAAAAAGATCAGTTATTGGAAAGTCAAAAAAATATGATGCATGTAACACAAACTATCAACGAAAAGGCCACGGAGGCATCATATTTAGTTAGCTATCGCATTGTACAAGCAGGTGAAGCGCACACTATCGCTGAGAATTTAATAAAGCCATGTGTATTAGACATAACAAAATGTATGCTCGATGAAAAATCTGCAAAGCATCTTTCTACTGTGCCGCTATCAAACGATACTGTTTCACGGCGAATCCATGATCTGGCAAGCTACGTCAAACAAGAACTAGTTACACGTCTACAAAAAACACGATTCGCCTTGCAAATGGACGAGTCAACTGATGTCGCTGGTTTGGCTATCTTGCTGGTTATCGTGAGATATCCATACAAAAGTTCTTTTGAAGAAGACATGCTTATGTGTTCACCGCTGCTCACAAACACTACCGGGGAAGAAATTTTTAATAAAATAAATATATTTTTTGAAGAAAATAATCTCAGTTGGAACAATTGCATTGACATTTGTACAGATGGGGCCAAGGCGATGACAGGTAAAACAGCAGGAGCAGTGTCACGAATAAAAAATAAAGCGCCTAATTGTAGTTCCAGCCATTGTATTCTGCATAGACAAGCACTTGCGATGAAGCAAATGCCGTCAAATCTAAAATTAGTTATGGATGAAGCGGTAAAAATAATTAATTTTATCAAATCACGACCACTACAATCCCGATTGTTCTCATTATTGTGTGAAGATTATGGCAGCAAACATAAAACACTGCTGCTCCATACAGAAGTGCGATGGCTGTCTCGGGGTAAAACTTTAACAAGGCTATTTGAACTTAGAGCCGAGTTACAAATGTTTCTTTCAGCAGATACTTCTTTTAATTTGAAGGACCGTTTGTATGATAAAACTTGGTTGTTCCGATTGTCTTTTATGGCGGATATCTTTCAAAAACTGAACGAATTGAATTTATCATTGCAAGGTAAACAGACAACAGTGTTTCAGGCCTATAACAAAATAACTGCCTTCAAAAGAAAATTAGATTTTTGGATTATTTGCGTTGGTAAGAAAGAAATAGAAAGCTTTACGTCACTCAGTGAGTTTGTTAGCGATAACGACTCAGAAATGTTTCAACACATCATGTGTTTGAAGAATTGGTCCAATATCTCAGTTCGATGCGCGCATCTTTTGAAAAGTATTTTCCCGAAGAACAGAATACAAAAATGAAACTGAATTCATGGATTCATAATCCTTTTTTACCCAACTTGGAAAAGCCCGAAAGTATGTCAAACGAGATATATGAATCTCTTTTAGAAATGTCATCAGACACAAGTATGGAGTCACTGTTCAAAACGACGCCTCTCAACGATTTTTGGTGCAGAATCCGTGATGAATATCCAATGCTTGGCAAAATGGCTCTGAATATTCTTCTCCCGTTCCCAACAACATATTTGTGCGAAACAGGATTCTCAACCTATGCAGCCACGAAAACAAAATATCGCAATAGACTGGACGCCGAACCTGATATGAGACTTCAACTGTCTTCTATCAAACCTGATATCAACCAATTGATGAAAAATAAAAAACAGTTTCATACCTCCCATTAGTTAGATTTTTTCTTTTTTAATATCTTCTATTATTGTGTGGTAAAGTAAGTAATAATTAGTAATTGTTACATTGTACTTTTATTATGCTTATTAATAAAGAATACACTTTTAAAAACTATTGTTTTATTGTAGGGTTCCATCAAGTATTTTGCTTCCCAAAAGGGTTCCGTCACCAAAAAAGTTTGAGAACCACTGCTCTATAGATATCTACTTGATATTATTTCATGAGGTATAAATGAGTGACTACTCAGTATATTATCAATTTTAAATATAATTCTCTAATAACCTGGACAGTACGTCTGACGAACCTGGTGATAGTGTTGTCAGCGGAAAAATAGAACAGTACTGATTTTCAAGACTTTTAAACCAGATCATTTAATAGTATAATCATTTTTTTAGGTGTTCTGAACACACGTAGTGCCACTTATTGGCATTTTCCATTTTGAGAGCTTTCAGCTAACTTCCTCTTCTCACCAGATTCTTGGAAAATCTGAAAATAAACACATTTTATAATAAGCTTTAAAATTGAATTAAAAAAAATATCAACAGACTTTAAAACATCTATAGTTTGTGAGCAACCTTAAGAATGAACTTTCCATTCAAGTTAAAATAAATAGTTTTGTATAAATATCTTTTTTTAATAAAATGTGGATTTTTTACTGTTCAAATTAAATGGAATCAAATGTTCTTTTTATTTTTTGTAAAGCCAATATTAATTTTAGTTATTTTTGAGTTTTCACACTTTCGCATTCACGCAATATGCCGACCCTGATTTGTTTTGTTTACTCACATGCAGTGGCGGCTGGTGAAATTTAGGCTATGTCATATCTCAGTATTGGAGCATGGGACCCAAGCGATACTTAAAGGCGTAACTATCAGGACTAAATGAAGAAGTTTTGCAGAAAAAAAATTGCGCTTGAAATTTGCGAAAAAAAAGTTGGAAAAATTAGTGCCCCCCCCCAGGTTATTTTTTAAACGATTTATAAAATATTTGTGAAACATTTTTTTTCAGAATCAGGTGGAAAATATAAGTTCATATTTCAAATTTCATCGAAAAATATTGGTTTTCTATAAAGTTACACCGTTTTGAAATTTTATTTTAGATTCATTTTTCACTTTGCAAACTTCAAAAACACATGTGAGTCACATGTGAAAAGATAAACAACCCCGTTGGTTTCCTCTATGGTCGATATACTACACATTTATTAGTCATTGTTTCTTAATAAATATTCACTAAATAAATCTTTATAAGTAACTAAAAATCGATTATTAATCAGTACTCAATAACACCAAAACTTTAGTCGCTTAAAAACAACAGAGATTAAAATAGCAACAGCAGAATAGCATTGAAAATACATTCCTCAAGCAAACAAATTTTGTATACCTATTAAGTTTTAAGTTATACAAAAGCATTAAAATAAACGCTGAAGCCTGGAGCCGCCCCTGATTTGTTTTGGATACGTTGATATGTAAACATGAAAATTGTTGTTTATGTATCGGTCATAAAAATCAGCGTATCTCTTTATGGATGTTACATATCTTTTTATTATTAATCTGAGATATTTACGGTATCTATTGGGAACTTTGGATACTAGGAACTTAAATATAAAATATAAAAAAACAACAAACACAATACTAAATCAGTAATCTAAACCAAATTTACTATAAACTTATTTAAATAAATGACTAAATATACAGTGTCCCAACTAAAAGTAGGCACCCTGAATAACTTTGGAGATAAAAATTTTTTGAAAAATTGGTGAAACACGTCGATCTTGTTTCCAAGGGGGACATATTTTAATGTAATACACCACCCCCTCAAAAAAATTCAAATGGCAAGGGGGTCGAGTGATGCATCTTTTGAAAGGTCTTTCAATTTCCTACATAACTGTGTATTTTTTTAAACTTTTATCGATTCGTTCTTAAGAAAAATAATTTTATTTTTGATGATTACACACAATCGAAATCGTTTAAAAAAATCTAAAATACATGGCACTGGGTATTGGAACTTATAAAAAAAATACATTTTTTAGTGCACTCAAATCAACACGAGTTTTTTCGACAAAAAACACTTTCCTTGTCCGTTTAGTTTTAGAATAATAAAAGACTCATAAGTATCTGATAGTCCTTGAATATTAACTTGTTCACAACCAATTTTAAATCGAGATACATTTTACCAGAGTGAGTTCTCAAAATGGTTTATACCCTTCAGAAGAGAACAGAAATTGTCAACTTTTATTTTAACAATGATAATTGTGCTAGAGCTACGGAGCGCATATTCAATAGAAATCACCCAGATAGAAGGGTTGGTTCTCAGTATGTTTTACAATTATTGACAAAATTTATGGAAACAGGTTCTGTAGGAAACAAAAAGCATGAACCTCAGCAACCGATTAGGAATGAAGCAGTCGAAGTGGCAGTTCTGGGTCATTTGCAGATGGATACTCAATCGATCAGGAAAGTAGCTGAGGCTTCCGGTGTATCGAATTGTAAAGGCCCACAAATTTCATCCATATAAATTTAAATTGGTACACGAATTAAACGAAGATGATCCCGATCGTCGGTTTGAATTCTGTGAGACTATTAGTGAACAATTAAACGGTAATGCCAATCTACTGTACAATACGTGTTTTTTTGATGAATCAACATTTCAATTAAATGGGGAGGTAAACAGGCACAATTGTAGGCATTGGAGTAAAACTAATCCATATTTGTTCATGGAAACTCATACCCAAAGGCCTCAGAAGTTAAATGTTTGGGCTGACATCTTAGCGGATCACATTGTCGGGCCGTTTTTATTCCTGACGATTTAAATGGCGAAAGGTACCTTGACCTATTAGAAAATAACATCGACCCAATGATTACCCATATCCTCGAAGAAGACGATAATCTTTTAGAGGGCGAACTGTTTTTTCAACAGGATGGGGCACCCCCATATTTTCCTATAGCAGTCCGTCAATTTTTGGAAAATCGGTTTCCTAAGCGATGGATTGGAAGAAGAGGTCCTGTGGAGTGGCCCGCTAGGTCACCCGATTTAACTCCCTTGGATTTTTTTCTTTGGGAACATTTCAAATCGAAGGTATTTGCAGCAAAACCCGCATCTCTGGAAGAGTTACGTGAAAGAATTGTTCGAGAATGCCGTTTATTGACTCCAGATGTGTTCAGAAATGTTCGTACAGAATTTCAAGACGGATTATACTACTGTATGGAAGTCGGTGGAGGTCATTTTGAACAATACATACGATAATTTACACTGCTTCTTTTATTTCTATTTCCCGAACCTAAAATAATGAAACAATTATTTCCCAGGAACGAATCGATAAAAGTTTAAAAAAATACCCAGTTATGTAGAGAACTGAAAGACCTTTCAAAAGATGTATCACTCGACCCCCCTTGCCATTTGAATTTTTTGAGAGGTGGCCGTGTAAGGTATAGGGAAGATGATGGGTATACAAGTATTACATTAAAATATGTCCCCCTTGGAAACAAGGTCGACGTGTTTCACCAATTTTTCAAAAAAATTTTATCTCCAAAGTTATTCAGGGTGCCTACTTTTGGTTAGGACACCCTGTATATAATAACGCTGATTTTTGGCAGGCCGGTATGATTTTCAGTCACGAGAGCAGCGTGGGCTTTATTTCTTCGAGTACACCGATTATTAGGACGACCATTTTTACCGAATAGCCTGGGTACAGAACTTGGAACTCGCAATATTTGGTTTGTTTCTCCTCCACCTTCAAGGTGATGTTTTTCTCCGCAGGTGCCGAAAACTCGACATCACCTTGAGTTGATGGTCGAGGAGGACTATGTCAGGCTTGTTGGCTTGGATTCGCCTCACCGCCGGGAACGAGTATTTCCAGTAAATCCGGCATTTCTTGTTCTCGACAACGGACTCAATATCTCCGGAGACGTAAGGCAGCACTGGTATCTGGTCTACCCCGTACCAGTGCCTTAGATGATAGTATAGCACTCATAAACGCCACGTTATGTCGGTGGATGTAGGCTGAAATCGCGTATATAGGGTATGCAGATAGTATGTGCATGTCAGTTGATGTCAGGAAACTCTACACGCCACACGCAGCTACGATAGACCAAGGTGTTGAACACCATCTTGGTAGGCCATAATGATTCCCTCGGTCTCCGACTTAAGCCCGGCTAACCTTAGAAATGCGAATGTCAACCTAGTCGATAAACCCAGTCTTTCTATATTCTTATAGAAGACACCATACTGCGATTTATCGAAGTGCTGCCGAAACAGATTTTCCTGTTCGGCAGCTCTAATTCGGGCTTTCAGGCGATTTGAAGTTCAGTGACTGACTAGATCAGCACCTCGCCGGCCACCTCGTCAAATGCGAGACCGAGTTCATCTGCTGCTCTTTTTGCTGCACTTGAACAATCCTAGATGTGGGTTGTACACACCGTTATTATCATTATCATTATTATTCTAATGTGTGAAATTTTGTCAGTGCCTACCCACGTGAACTATTTAGAATTTCACCATTAACCTCGGTACATGTGTAACATTCGTTTTCCTTGTACAAATATATCTACAGACCAAAACACTCAAATTTAACAGCCACGAATTTATCTACATATGTCCTTCTGTGAACCATATGAGGCAATAGTAGCTACCGGTCTAGTTTCCTGACCTTACACATCACACAGCACTAGAGATAAAAATGCTCATACTCTAGAAGAGGGAAATTTGGTAAATATTTGGCAACCAATTTTAGAACAATCAGAGTTTCCTAAGAAAATAGCAAATTTATATTTTAGAATTCACGTGCAGAAGGCGTGGATTTCATTTAGCATTAGCATTTGATATTCTGTTCGATGGCATAGCTATGTTCACGATAGTACTATCTTTAACCATTCATTATAAATGATAACTATGACAATCATAATTGTTAAAGCGATAGTATGTAATAATTGTTATACATTTGAACATGTACTTATTAACCCAATGTTTAAACGTCAATATCCCATTGGGACACCATTAAATGCATATATACAGATCGAATCAAGAAGGTGCAAACATGAAAGCATATATCCTGCATAGGATTAAATATCGAAATTTCATGAAAAATATCATCAGAACGGTGATCCCGCTCTGCTGATATACAGCGGGCAAAAGCAAATTTCTCATATTAATATACATATTCGCATTTTACAGTATATACTACAAATTACATATAACTCTTCTTGGTGTTCTGATATACAATGTCGATATTTTTCAGAATCAATGAAAATTTAAGAAAAGCATCCCAATTAAATATGAAAGTCCACATTTGGGTATATTTATTTATCTATTTATTTGCCCAACAGAAATCCACTTACAAGATAAAAATTAAAAAGTGTAGTACATATTTCTAAATTGTTCTCTTGTATCTTGTATGTGGTTTAGAAATCAGGCGACAATTTCGGTAAGCAAAACAAAAGAGGCTTCTGTTCATAAAAAATAAAACGATTTGAAGATATCCGTTGTTTTAGAAACTTGACATTGTAGCCTTGAAATCTGCTCCAATAATAAATTTGTGCCACATAATGACGCATTGATTTTTTACGTAAAATTTTCGCTACTAAAGAGTCGTTAACATTTTTTCTTATAAAAATCTAAATCCTTTTCGTTGGAGTCCGATTCCAAGGAGCTATCATCACCATCGCTTAAATTAGGAGCAGACTCTTTTTCATCACTACTTGAAACATGTTTAATTTTCTTAGGTTTTGATTCAGCTTCTGGGTTCACTATTTTTTGCCAATCTATCTTTCACTGATTCTTCTTGGTCTCCTGTTATTCAATTAATAGTTTTTCGAAAATATCTATGGTAATGCATTTGCCTTTTTTTTCTTCCTTAGTAAGTTATTCTGGTGAAGTAAATAGACTTTTTCTAGGTTTATGGAATTTTCTTGTTTTCGTGTTATTAGTTGCAATTTTCTCTTCAGATATTACCTTTCTGACTGAAGACCCTCAAATTAGGATCGGACTCTTTCTCATCACTGCTTGAAACATCTTTAATTTTCTTAGGTTTTGATTTAGCTTCTAGGTTCACGACTTTTCTTTTTGCCAATTTTTCTTAGTCTTTTGTTGTTCAATTAATAGTTTTTTGGAAGTGTATGTGGTAATGCATTTACCTTCTTTCTTCCTCAGTGAGTAAATTGACTTTTTTTCAGGTTTTATGGGAACTTCTTGTTTTCGCATTATTAACTGCGATTTCTGTTCTATTTATCTTTGGATATTATCTTTCTGACTTCAGGACCCTGGTAATTACAAATCGTTTTGGTTATTTTAGGTTGTGTTAAAGCCTATTTATATTATCTTAGATCACGATCACATAACCGGAAAGATATTCTTCTTCAGTCAATATATACCTATCAAACGGGTAAATTCCAGTGCATTTAAATCGAGAATTTATATTTACTGGCGTAGCTCTGCTGTTCCAAGCTAAATAGCACAAGTTGTGTATATCATATTGTGTTATTGTTTGTCCCGGAAGGTTAATTAACAGTCAATTGCTTGTTCGGTCGAATGGTTGTAATCTGTTGGACGTTGCTTTTGGTGTTAAGCCATAAAACATAGCAGAACACTTTAGGAGGTATTTTGTATGGCAGTTTCCATTCGATCAGAAAATACTTAATTTGTTTTGATGTTTGATTTGAAGCAAACTTGTAAAATGCTACTTTTTTTCACATAATTTTTGTGACGTGATCATCACTGGCGGTTCTTCTATAGGGTCATTTGGTCAATGACCTCCAACATACAAATAAAAAAAAGAGCTATTCAGTTTCTGAAGTTTAAAAATATATAATATATATATTTTTAATATTTTTAAAAAATATATTAAAGTTTCTAGTTCATTCTATGCACAATACTATTCCAATATCTAAATCATTACATTATTCATTTATAGAACTTAAAAGTCTTGGGTCAATCCACAACGTATCCTCAAAGCTAGCTACGGTCCGAATTTATAACGAATTATAGTGAAATAGATTTATGCGCGAATCGTCAGAAAGCAAAAGAGACAGAAAACAGTGGAGGGGACAATGACCCTGACGACCCTGACGACCCTGACACGGTAACGTACGAAATTTAGTACAGCAGTCGCTAGTCACCAGTCTTAATGTTAACTAGGTACGCGTTGGTCGATAAATTGTATCGCGTTTTTTTTTTTAATGTTTTTATTTGTGAACATTTTATTAGTAAATCTCTACTTGTCGTGAAATTAAGTAAAACAGTGTTTTTGGTGTTTACTATTAAATATGAGTGTCGTACAAAATATATTAAAACTGAAAGATGGACATAAATTGGGTTATGAAGACCGAGTGAAATTCAAAGGTGGTGGCCATGCAAAACCTAATATGACGATAAAGCAAACATCTCTTGATAAGAAAAAAGAAGGTAATAGGTATGTTTAATCAAAAAAAGTTATCCTTCAGCAAATTTTATTCATTGTTACGCTCATCAACTAAATTTAATTTTACAAAAAGCATCAAGTCAGGATAAAAGCATAAGAATTGTTTCTGCTAATTTACATATGTTTTCTTCATTCTTTGGAAAATCGCCAAAAAAGAACAGCTGTGTTAGATAATGTTGTTAAGGTGATATTACCTAAAGCAGCTCCAACACGATGGAATTTTAATACAAAGTGCATAGAGATTGTTTATACCTATCGAACAGAATTATTAGACTGTTTAGAAAAAATCATTGATAATGAATCAGAAAACAACACTCTAAACCAAGCTATTGGTTTAAAAAACTACTTACAAAATGAACATTTTCTTTACTGGTTAAATTTTTTTCATTTAGTTATGCCTCATTGTGATATATTTTTCAATCAATGACAAAAATGTAATATCGATGTCATAACAGTAAATAAGTGTATTGGCGTTTTTAATAGTAAAATTGAAGACATCAGAAATAAAATTTTGAATAACTATTTGGTGGAGACATCCATGCAGTCTGCCCAGAGATGTAAAACGGAAGAATCAAAAAGGAGAATTTCATTAGAAGTTTGTGATATAATTACATCTAAGATCAAAAACAGGTTTGGCTTCAGTAATCATTTAGCAGTGTCTCAGTTATTTCACGCAGATCGATTTAAAGATTATAAAAAAAGCTTTCCTCAAGATATGTTTAAATTAGTTAAAACGGAGTATCCAGTCATAAATCATTTGAAACTTCAAACTGAATTAGAAGTATTATATAGCCGAGAAGATTTTTCCAATAGTGAAGGTGCAGTTGCTTTCTTACAGCTTTTTATTAACAACTTTTTTCTGTAATTGAAGTTAAGGGTTGTATTCATAACGATATGGGGGTAGTTTTGGGGTATTACGTGAATTGTACGTCAGTTTATTGCAAACCTAACGAAACCTAAACATTTTTAGATGTTTTTCAGTCATTGTCGTTATCAATTGGTTTGATGGCAGATGAGGGTGATTCTCACCCTCTATGGGGGTGCGTTTCATACCGATAGGGTGAACGCTGCAATTCACCTTTATTTTTATCGTAATACATTCAATTTTTCCGGAAAATATTAAACAAAACGATTCAGGGGGTGTTTCTTGGCTCTAAAATTTTTTTTTGGGGGTGTACGACTTTTTTCGACCCCGGATTCGGAATCAGCGATCAAAAATACATAAGGATATACTCGTCTCGTTGCTAGGTCAGAAAAAAATTTTTTTTGTGGGGCTGTGTTATAGGTATTAGAGAGGAATACAAAACACACCATAGCGGGAAATATAATGTTCTCCATTATATCCCCATGCCCAGACTATCCCCGGTCTCCCCCTAACAGTAGTTTACAGAAATTATGCAATAGTTATATATGTTGGCAACGCAGTACGATTAATTAATAATAATTAAAGTAAAATGGCTAATGAACTAAATGAACTAGATAAACTAAAGGTGAAATACACCGTGATCGTACATGAATGGCACAAACTAAAGTTTCTATAATTCATTGCCTACTAAACAGATTAAAATAATTAACATAACCAAGTAGTCTATGAATTTTTGGTTCAATGCTGCCAAATAACTTATGCCATTTGACAAAAGTATGATATCGTCGCAAATATTGAATTTATATAACGAAATTGTCTCAACTGTTCTTACCCAAAAGGGTTTTAAAAGAGAAACAGGCAGACAACCACGTCATAGGAATTTAATTCGTCAATGGGTAAAGAAATTTTCAGAAACTGCAAGTTTCAATAAAGAAAAGTCAATTCGACGATGTGTTGCCAAACTTGATATATTTAATTCTTGTTACAACTTATTATACGAACATTTGGATTTTATGTTATAAAGATCTGGTTTCTTTAATTGTCTACAATTTTCTTAATTACAAGACCAAATTTGTTTGGGCGAAACTGTCATAATTTTGAATAAAAATAAATCTAGATATCTTTGAATATGAAATTTCAATAGGTACAATTAACGAAAATAGATCGCTGGCGCTGCTGGTCCTTACAAGAAATGATCTTTGTGGTTGAACATTCAATTATTGCTATTCAAAGTGCATTTCGGTTGAACTTTGGGAACACCAGAGCCAGAGGGAATCATCTGGACTAACTATTCGCAGATGGGTCAGAATATGGCAAGATGGAACGACTGTTACAGATAAAAAAAAACGGATAGTGCAAAATCTGTAAGAATGTTGAAAATATTGAAAGTGTAACACAATTGTAATGGAGCCTAAAGTAATCAGGAATTTTACCGAACAGCTTCATACGTGTGGTCAAGAAAATGGTGGATATTTAAGAGATCATATATTTAAAACACAAAAACCAAATGTTCGTAGAATAAGTTGTGACAACAACTAAATATATATTTCGATTTATTCAAGTTATTACGTTTTTAAAATGGTAACATAATTTAGCCCAACACAGTATATAATCTGTTTAATCGAGATATTACACAAAACTTAATTCAAAACTTGTTTCTATTCAAAAATGTTTATATCGAGAGTTTGTGTTCATTCTATCGTTATTGACCCTGGAGCAATTACATCAAATTTGCAACGACATTAGTGGACTATATCAAAGATTCCACGAATTTAAACTCCCTGGTAATCCGCTAAGCGCCAGCATCACTCAAGGGAGCATAACGCGTCTTCTCGGATAAAACACAAATTACCATACCAGACGTTATCAATATTTCGACAACTTCTGTAGGCTACCACGCCCCTCCACAAAAGGGAAGACACGTCTTTTCTATAAATATGGCACCAAAATTCAAAATTTTCGCCTGTCTCTTCCCTATTTTTTGTTTATTTTTGTCTTCTAAATTCCCTTTAAAATTGTTTCCATATTATAAGAAAACCATCAGTAAATTGCGGAAAGTTATATACAAGAATATTTTTCTAGGTGTGAAAATAAGCCGAGTTGGACTTTCCCGCTCTCTATCTCAGTATTGTTTGGAGACGAGCTTTTTTGTCTGTGACAATTTGGCTCGCCGTGGTATACTTAAGTTAAAAATTTATATACACCAATTTACACTATACCTCGGTTTTCTTTCAGTACTGTTTGAAAGTATTTTCGTTAGCAACGCCTTCTTTTGCATGCGTCGCTAATTCTATTAATTGATGTTATTATACAATTTGAATTATTTAGTTTAGGTGTCGCATTTATTGCTATTTTTAAGCCCGCACCGGCCTCGCTCTGCCCGATCTAACAATTACCTCGTCGTTCTCATACGCGGGGATGCTAGGTCAGCAATAGACCGGATGTCGGCGAGGGACATATACTCTGTTCATTTTAATCGTAAAATAAATATATTTGATTTTACATTTTGCCTCCTTGCACCAACTTTCAAATTTGCCACCCCATAAATAATAGTAATAATAATAATAGATTACTTGGGCCACATGTATGTATATACCCAATAAATTTTGGATTTTATGGCTGTAGTGAGTCTTTCAAGTTCAAAATGTTAATATAAATTAATTTTTCGGTCTTTTAGGCCAGCGAACTCCCACACAAATTCTTTATAATACTAACTTTCACCAAATTTATGTCCGATCGAAATAGTCGACAAGTCCACCAAACGCACTTCAGTCATTGTTGACCTTTAATACGTTTTTATTAATTTTAATTTGGAGAAACTGCGTTCGCCACTAGCAATACTTATCGGAAGTGTCAGTAAAATTCGCAATAGCAACGTTGGAGTAGTATTCATATCCGATTTCAACCTCTATTTTGAATTAATTTCGTGTCCAAATTACTCAATTAAGAATACTTTTTAAAGGCATAATGATGTTTTAAATGATGTTACACTTGTACTGACTATTTTTAGTTAGTATAAAGAAAATTATATTACCCCACTCTTTCCCTCTGCTAATAGTCGGTGTTCTTTGAAAAAGTTTTTATTTGAAAAACTTCGCCCATGAATTTTGCCTCACTGCGCAGAAACATATATTGCTCATTGGGTTACACCGGCCCTGACCTGAACATGAATGCAATATTTTATTTAATACTGCAGTTCAGTTATATATATAAAATAGTATCAGCTTCACCACAAGAATAGAAGTTTAAATCTATTCCTGCGACATTACCATCGGCGATTCAACAAACGTACTTAATATAATGAATATCATACTCTGCGTATTTTTAATTTATAATATTTTCAATACTTTTTTGACATTAACAAATGCGTCAAAAATTTTGGTAGTGTGTCCTGTGGCTGTGCACAGCCATTTTATTTTGGGATTTCGACTTGCTAGGGAACTAGCAAATAGAGGGCATGAAGTAACATTTATTAATGCTTATCCACAAAAGAAAGCTATAAAGAATTTAAGGGAAATATCAGTGGAAGAAATCAGAGGAGCTATGAATGGTAAGTGTGTAATATCAAGCATATTATTGAATTGTGAATTATCACCAAAATGCATAATATAATTGATATTTTTCTTTAAACTTAGTGGGATTGATACTAATAATTAAAACCACAAACTGTTTTTAAAAAAAATCGACATTTCGAAATAAATTTATTTCATCTTCAGGACACTGAAATAAATAACAATGGTAATTTTGCGAAGAAGCTATGTTCATATAAAAAATAATTATACACTATTAACAATTTCTTTATCACAGAATAGAGAGTATTTAAAATTTCGTATATTTATTCAACATTTGTTGAAAAAAAAAATGACAACAATAAAAATTAAATTAAAATGGGAAAAGTAATGTAATTTAAAAAAAAGGTTAAAACAGAATTCGTACTTAAAGATTATGAAATTTTTATTTACTTATTTATTTTTTGGTAAAAGCAATCATAAAGTTGCAAAAGCATATTAATTATGTATTTGAATTAATAATAATCGACACTTACATTTAAAAAGTTTATTGTTGTCAAAATAACAAAAATAGCAGATAAAAACATCAAACTGATAACAAACTGTTACTCTTGATCTCAAATACGAAATGAACTGCAATAAATAAAATCATATTTGTTCTGCTATAGGTACAGGGTTATTCATTATAAATTACCCACCCCTTATCATTGTTATTATTGCCTATAGAAAAAATAAATAAATAAAAGTTGTGTGGTTATGACTGAATTTTGTTAAAATGCTATCAAAAGTACAGTAGCGTGCAGATTTCAGGGGATACAAAAAATAATATTTTTTTTTTAATGGGATACTCTGTATATTATTAAATTTTTGGAATGATCCTTTGTTCCTGATTTCAAAATTATACCATATTTTACCCCTATCATATACCGTTTTTGAGGTATACAACGTCTAATATCTTAGTTAAACTAGTTACTGTAAATATGGAAAAGTTAACATTATTAAAGTGAATTATGAAAATGACAACTATTATGTAATAAGTGACATTTCCTTAATGAAATAATCAAAATGGTTCACAGTGAGGAAGAAAAAGTCCAAATAATTACTTGTTATATACAAAATAACACAAATAAACGTGCAG
Source organism: Rhamnusium bicolor (assembly GCA_029963845.1). Classification (NCBI taxonomy): domain Eukaryota; kingdom Metazoa; phylum Arthropoda; class Insecta; order Coleoptera; family Cerambycidae; genus Rhamnusium; species Rhamnusium bicolor. The sequence continues at coordinate 418,580 of JANEYF010001621.1, forward strand.
CAAAAATAACATATAGGGTGTTGTATCCAAATCGTCCAACACCGTCAGAAAATACATTCAAAAATATATACCGAAAAGTGAATAATACCTCCAGTTTTAGTAGAAAAAAAGTGTGTAGTACAAGCAAACCAGGAATAATAGCTAGATATACTGCTTCATTTCGAAGGTAAGCCCATCCATATTTATTCGCGAATAGACTTTTTTTGAAACATTGTATTATTTTTTTGAAAATTTTGAATGTAGTATAAATAATGCAGTCGATCAATTAGGTAAAAGTTATTCCAAAATCCAACGTACGTTAAAAAACAACAGCTACAGACCATATAAAATTTTACCCGTACAAGTTTTAACAGAGGCTCATAAAAAGAAAAGGCTGGACTTTTGCCACCAGATGAATCAAAAGTTGGATGAAGATCCCGATTTTTTTACTAAAATATTATGGACTGATGAATCATCCTTTTCTACGGTAGGAGTTTTTAATAGGAAAAATCGAAGGTAGTGGGAAAACAAGCACAACAGAAAAAGATTGGTAAAACAAATAAAAAAAATCAGGAAGAAAAACTGTTAGCGTTTGGTGTGGAATTTTCAGAGACAAAATTGTTGGGCCTATATTTTATGATTATACTTTACCTGGAGTTACCTATCCGAAAATAATTATCCCAGAAGCAGAAAATATTCTTTTCAGAATTTTTCGGAAGCCGAATTGATGATATGATTTGGATGCAGGATGGGGCAACTCCACATAGTGTCCTAGATCATTTGAATAATGTATTCCCAATATGGATAGGGAATAATGACCCTATTAAGTGACCACCTAATAGTCCGGATTTGACTCCTATGGATTAATTTTTTTGGGGATTTCTAAAAGACATTGTCAATAATATTATTAATAATAGTATTCAAATCATTAAAGACAAGATTCCACTTGAAATAAACAATCTGAATGTAAATAATGAAGCCAATTATAAATATAAAATGTAATCAATTATGCATTGACAATAATGGTGGACACATCGAACATCTTTTATGAGTTATCATTTATTTATATTTAAAATTCCTAAATAAATCTTTGTTATCTATTTTGTATAAATATTTGGCTTCTTTCTTCCTCACTGTGAACTATTTTGATTATTCAATTAAAGAAATGTCACTTATCACATAATAGTTGTCATTTTCATAGCTCACTTTAATAATGTTAACTTTTCCATATTTGCAGTAACTAGTTTAAATAAGATATTCCATGTTTAATAACTCAAAATCGGTATATGATAGGGGTAAAATATGGTATATTTTTGAAATCAGGAACAAAGGATCATTCCAAAAATTTAATAATATACAGGCTATCCCATTTAAAAAAAAATTATTTTTTTGTTTCCCCTGAAATCGGCTGGCTACTGTACTTTTGATAGCATTTTAAAAAATTTCAGTCGTAACCACACAACTTTTATTTAAAACTTTTTTTCTATAGGCAATAATAACGATAATAAGGGGTGGGTAGTGTATAATGAATTACCCTGTACATATCTGTAGATACTGCTGAAATACATGCGGACTTATTTATACATACATTGAATATTTCAAAACTACATATTATAGATACATACATATACATTTCTTATTTTTTTTTCGATTAATAATATTGAAATATGCAGTACTTAAATCATCAGTATCTGTTCTTTTGTTCACGCTTTTATAATTTTTATTGATCATTTTTTGTGTAATTCTTTTTTTTATATAATTAGGTTGACATCCAGCAATCTTTACATCAGTAAATGAGAAATGATGATCAGTCCTACTATGTATAAATTAAAGCAGATTAATCTTTTTTACGTTATTTTGGTGCTCACACAACGGATGTATAATCAGTAATTTCTACGGCTCTTAAATCTTCATTCGTTGCTCTGAAAATTTCTGAAAGCCCTAAAAGATAAAAAATTAAAAAGGAATAGGTTATATTGTTTACTCACTCAAGCTTGTTACTTTTACCATTTAAAAATCGTAACTCCCGCTTGGCGTATTATCTTCAGCTGGTTTAGAAAGTCAACACCTTCTCATCGAAATCTCTGTCCAATTAACTGTCCTCTTCCATTTCAATAATCGCATTTGAATTCAGGCAAGAGGTTCCATGGCAATGTCCACATATTGCCGCGCATTTCATTAATGCAATTTTGCATCCACAAGACGAAGTGCAAGAATTTTTGCAATTACAAGAGATCAAAGCAAAGAGTCTGGAACAGAGGCCTGGAGTGTTGGTATAGGGGTAACGAAGTCTTTCATTTTTTCCAACCTCAAAGTTCAAGATTCATTTCACATTCACGCCATTTTTGAATATGATGGTATACCATCCCAAAAAATGTACTGTTGTGCTGCGGCAGCAGTGAGGAGTGATAAAGATACATTTGATTTATTTTTTTCAACTGATCTCGCGGAGAGATTATATCGATGTAGATTTACAGATGTCTTGGTTGCAGGTGCGCCATATATAGACAGAAGCGTTCTACAACTCGAGTTACTTCGTCGTGTGTTCTGTATGTATTTTTTGACTTGCTATGATAGATACAGTAAAAATGTATATGTATAACTTTTTTGTAGAGAATTTTATAAGCTTAATTTTTTTGTATAAAACATATAATTCCGATATCGCTAATGGTTAACGAGATACAACCAGAAAACTAAATCTCAGAACAATTTTTCCAAGATGATGGCTCGAGCGCAACAGATTGATTTCATGAGTTTTAATATGTTTAATAGTCTAAATGAACATATTTATTGAGTTTCGAAACTTTATAAGTTATTTGTATCAAATGTCAAAATTTTGTCCTATTTGACTGAAGTAAAAAATCACTAATTGTTTTTAAGTGCAACATGCTTATTACTTCCTCACCCCTCAAAGTGTGGAAGTTATGTATTTGTGAAAAAAATTTTGAAAATTTTTATTGCATTTCTGGACGAATCCGACGAATTATGACGATACACAAAATTTCAGACAGAAAGAATTGTGTGTCTGTATGCTTGGTTCGCGATAGCAGCTACAGTTTTTGAGATAAAGCTTTCAAATTTGGCACACACATTCTAGAGGTCAAGGAAGAGATTGAGATCGCTGATGAGCAAAATCGGTCCCAATTTTTGAAACTTCAAAGAATGTGACTTTCTTGAAACGTCAAAGTGACTTTTTTGAAACGTCAAAATGTGACTTTTTTGAAACGTCCAAATGTGACCTTTTTGAAACGTCAAAATGTGATTTTTTTGAATCGTCAAAAAATGTGACTTTTTTTAAACGTCAAAATGTGACCTTTTTGAAACGTCAAAATGTGACTTTTGAAACGTCAAAAAATGTGACTTTTTTTGAAACGTCAAAAATTATTTTTGTTATAAACTCCACCAAACGTCGAGTTTTACTACGGTGAGGAAGTTCTAATCCCCAAGTAATTTGCAGCGGTTTTTTTTAAGTTGATTATGTTTAGAATTTGGCAATCGGTTTAATTTCTTTTCATCCCCCTAATTCCCCCACGACCAGCTTTCAATTGCAATGTTGCTTTAGATATGTGGATGTGGATATGTTATAACTTATTTTTGATTTTAGTGAAAAAGAAACAATTATACGATGTAGGCCAAATGTCCTACATTAGAATTTTAACATGGTTAAACGACTATGGCTCCGGTTATACTGAGGATACTCTAAGGGTTAAAGAAGTTCAAGAATTACTAAAATCCAATGAGAAATTCGATCTAGTGGTTACTGAACATTTCATGAATGAAGCAATGCTCATATTCCCCTACAAATTTAATTGCCCCTCTGTAATATTAACACCTGGACCAACAATGATATTTAACAATCATCTTTTTGCAAATCCTTCACCATCCTCATACGTAACAAACATTTTATTGAACTTTGGTAATCACATGAGTTTCTGGGACAGACTGAAAAATACTTATTATAATGTTGTGGGGGAGTTATTCTTAAATTATATAATGTTACCAAGCCAAGCAAAAATCTTAAAACGGACTGTTCCTGGAGCTCCTGATCTCAAAAATATTTTATATAATTCTAGTTTAATGCTTTCAACTTCTCATATAAGCTTAAAAGATCCTGTTCCGCTTCAACCGGCCATCAAAGAAATTGGAGGATATCATTTGGAATCAACAAAACCTCTGCCAGAAGATCTACAACAATTTTTGGATAATGCTAAAGAAGGAGTGATCCTTTTCTCCATGGGTTCGAATATAAAAAGTGCCGATTTTCCTCCTAATCATAAAAAGGCAATTCTTAATATATTTTCGAAACTTAAGCAAAAAGTATTGTGGAAATTTGAGACTGACTTGCCAGGAAAACCGAAAAATGTAAAAATAATGAGCTGGCTTCCTCAGCAAGATATTTTAGGTACGTAGATTATTATTCGCATCTTTTACAATTACGTTTATAATGCTTTTTAACAAAAATTTTATATGTATAGTTATATGCATAGTCACAGTATTAGAAAATATTGACCAATAGGTATATATTACCAGAAAAATGAGCTTATTGCGATAATAAAGCGCCTTCTAAGAAAACGTTCAGGAAAATAGAAAGTAATTTAAAATGCTTGTTGCTAAAAAAATATGCATAGACAAATGGCAAGAAAAACAACCGTAAAATTATTTTTAAACAAAAGATTTAGAACTTAGTATTTTCAGGAATTGTAAACGCTACAAGTAAGTAACATTATTTATGACTGTCTAGGTAAGGAAATGACATATTTTTCTTTAATCAATTATTTTTTCGTTAGTCTATTTCTGTCTGTCTATTATTAGGCCAATAGGTAACCTCAAGAGATATCAACCTATAACCAGAAGAAGTAATATGATGAACCTCCACGTTATCATGGAGTAGGGATCTTTGGTTGCATCATATCGCAAATATACATCTCACAATTTTATATTCTCAGGTCATAGTATTACAAGCAAGTCCCGGACCCAGACTTGAGCCCGAGGCGCCTGTGTGGTAGACGACACAATTAGATTTAATAGATTTATGTTATTAAGTATTAAATACGTAATAAGCCACTAGAACAAATAAGTACATTTTTCTTTTTCAGCCCATCCAAATGTCATTGTCTTTATTTCTCATGGAGGTCTGTTGGGAACAATAGAAGCCATACATTACGGAGTTCCATTGTTAGGTCTGCCAATTTATTTTGATCAAAACAAAAATATTGAAGATGTAAGACGTAAAGGTTTCGGTCTTAAAGTTCCATTTTGGGATCTCTGTGAGGAAAATTTTGGATGGGCTTTAAATGAATTAATTAAGAATCCAAAGTAAGTATACACCGTTCATATTTTCAGATGGCCTGCTCTATTACTAAGATTACTACTAGTGGGATTAGAACAAGAGAGAACTGAGAGAAATTTCCTTCTCTGTTAGTCGACGTTTTGCTAATATTTGATAGCATCCTCACAACTACTTTGATGAATAGTTTCAAATGGGGTACAACAAAAAAAACAGTTTTCAAAAAGTGAAGCTATAATTTTTCATTTTTCCCTTCCATTTTTTTTTCGAAAACTGTGCTACTTAAAGAATTGTTTCCAGCGGTCCAATATTCTGTACAATCAGTAAAATATGGTGAAACAAAAAAAAAACTGCATTTTTCAAAAAACGAGAAGCAACAAAATGTTTCCTTTTATAATTTTTTTCCAAAAACTGTACTAGTTGTACTAGTTAGGAACTTATTTCCAACGGTACAATAATCAGTACAATTAGTACAATGTACTACTAAAATAAAAATAAATTTTCCAAGTAGCGGAGGTACGTCAAAAAAAAGCTTTTTGATTTTTTGCTTAAAGTTATGGGCAATTCTCTACGGTACGAAGTTGTACAATGCTGGTATAACGTAGTACAATATCGGTTTTTTATTTGTTACTACAGTGAAGGGGTAGCTTCACATATATTATGTATAATGTAAACTGATTAAAATTCTCTCTTGTGGCAGAAATTAAACTTTTTTTAATTTAGTATATTTTTTTATTTTAGATATAGACAAAATGCTAAAATGCGCTCAATGATAATGCATGACCAACCAATGAAACAAATCGATGAGGCTGTTTTTTGGATTCAGTATGTTATACGTCACAAGGGGGCGCCACATCTTAAATCAGCTGGACTTGACCTTAAATGGTACCAAAGATACCTCGTCGACATTATATTTTTCCTAGCTTTTATCATGTTGACATTTTTTGTGGTAATTTTTTATTTATTTAAATATATTTTTGGTACTAAACGAAATGTAAAAAATACTAAAAAAGATTAAATTATCTACCATTAATTAGATTATTTTCGTTATTAACTGACTTGATTTTTATATTTAATGTGATCATAAATAAATCAGTGTGAGGCAGCAATTTTTAATAAAATTAATGTTAATGAAACATTTTTTTTTGTTTCAATTATTCATTCTAAGACTTAAGGTTAAAGAAATAATTGTTACATATCAATTATCTTTCGAGTAAATACTAACAGCGTCTATCTTTTTATAAGCACTTTGTATATTCCTCTGCAATATTCTAAAAACTTGTTCCCATACTACTGTAAATCGTAAAATAATTAAATAAGAGATAAGGATTCATCGTTGTTTGTTCACATCAAATCAAATCTTAGTTCTATATATTTTATTATATCATATTATCGCACATTACTATTATTTATTTTTGTTCGTACTGTAGTACTTTATGTCAACTTCTACATTTTAACTGCCTATAATCATAGTTTTATCAATTTTATCATATTACTACATTAGCTTATTCCAGACCAAATTTAACATGTGTAAACACTTCTGTAAATATTTTATGAACGTTATTTATGGCATTTTTCTTTTTCTTTTTTGGAACTTTCTACCATATGAATAATTCTTCACTAACACCAACAAATTATTTATCTAGTTACAAACACTGATATTACCCATCTCAGCCAGTGTTGAAGATTTTTAATGATTGTAATAAATCGGTAGATTTGGTATTCCTGACGAAAAGGCAGGTCAGAGTTTAGTGTTCCTACGAAAAGACAGGTCGGCTTAGAGATCTATATTTTGTAAGTGTTAATACCGATATGCCAGTGGCGGTCGGTCCATGGAAGCAAGGCAAGCAGTGCTTCCCCTGGGATTATTTAAAAAAACACATAAATAGAACCTAATTATTATTTATCACATATATTAATCATTAAAATTTACTTTTACCCAATTTCAATAGATACGGCCCTGCTTTTATGCAGCTGAGATAATGTTGCACGCTAAAACCGTAACGATGACGCACTCGATTAATCGAGCCAACACGAACTCGCGCAACTTCGATATATGTAAGCAGAGACAACTGTCTCTGGTAAGTAGGTAGCTTATTGAAATGCATCCCATCCCCACTTCATAATCTTGATATCTGAGCTGTATAGCATCGTAATACGTTTTATTTTATAGATTTTAATCTCGATTTTAATATCGATTTTAATATTATACTTAATATTAATCTTCCTAGTATTATTCTCAGCTTTTGTGCTATATTTGTAAAAACTTTTTTGGTGTTTCTAAACCTGTGGTGCGGCGACAAGTGATTTTTAAAACGTTGAATATTAGTGCGCGTGTACGCAGATTTCGAATTACTTATTAAATTTGGAAGCTGGTTCTAGCACTGTGGAAAATATTATTTGCGTTTGTGTGGTGTGCAATTTGTTGAAAAGGGGATTTTCAACATATTCGTTTCAAGATAAACTGGATATTATTAGAAATGGGAAACCAACACCTGATTTAAAATTCTTAAAAACGAAAGTTAAATCATGCTATAGGTACTTTAATATTGAAGTGTACAGTGCTAATCAGTAGTTAAGGGGTTGTGAAAATTTGTGTAAATTGTTTTGTTGGCCATGTGTACTGTTCACAAATGAAAAAGGTGTTTGGAATAAAAATGGCTTTTCAGATTTAAACAACATTCACAAAGTGACAAAAAGGCATGGTAAGTGTGAAACTCATTTGGGAGCGGTGCTAAAAGAATAAACATTTGGAAAATCACGAATTGAGCATTCATTAGATCAGCAGTTGAAAGAAAGTGTTAAAAGGACTTATTGATATTGTTTGTTTTCTCGGCGAAAATGAACTTAGTTTTCGAGGTCATACTGAATCTCGAAGCGTTCCTAATAGGGGCAATTTTATCAATTTAGTTGATTTATTAGCAAAATACGATACAATTTTAAGTAACCATCTGAAACACTCCACGATATTTCGCGGTACATCAAATCATATTCAAAATGATTTGATTCAGTCGATAAGCAATATTGTTTTAGAAAAGATCAAGCAAGAAATAAAAAAGCTCCTTTTGTTGCAGTTATGTTAGATGAAACAACCGATATTACGAATATTAGTCAGTTGTCAATCGTAGTACGCTACATAAATCTAAATGGGAAATTCCAAGAGCGCTTTTTAGAATTTTTAGACGTAGCAACGCCATGAACGGCCGCAGCTTTATATACTATAGTTTGTCAGATAGTCGATGATCTACAGTGTGGTGCCAAACTTATCGCCCAAAGTTATGATGGGGCCGCTGTAATGGCTGGTGAATTGGGGGGCCTGCAGGCCAAAGTAAAAGAGACTTTTCAGAATGCAATATTTGTACATTGTTTTGCGCATCGATTAAATTTAGTTCTAGCTCAATCTGCAGCGTGTCTTAAAGAGTGCAAAGTGTTTTTTTCAAGTATTAGTGGAATAGCTGCCTTTTTTTCAAAATTATCAAAACGGACACGAGAATAAAAACTTTTTCAAGAAATTTAACCAGTGAAGAGCGGCTTTCAAAATTGTCCCTGTTAACAATAGAAAGTGACTTTGTGAAGATGTCAAAAAATTCAAACTTTTACGGCGAAGTTATTTCCGACATCGCAAAAAAAGAGAGGCGGATTAAACTACATTGTAAATAGGTAGGTATGTGCATGTTAACTACTTAACAAACTCTCTATTTCGCTGCGGGTTCAATCCTCGCCACCGGCGCTGGCAATGTCGGTGGATATGGTTGTGTGTCTGCGTTTTTTTCATAAGTGTAACCCTCGCCCGTGCAGCTTCGGCTTTGGAATCGGGGGTTGTCTAATTTTTGTGGTTTTTATGTTTTATGTTTATTGAGGAGTGGCGGTCCTATAAGTGTACTTTTTTCTAGATATCATAACTTTGCAGCTTTCGACATTTGTTTTAAAATGAGTATACGGAAGCCACGTCCCTTTTCTTAAAATAATTTTTGCCTCGCTTCGCTCGGGGCCTCGCGCTACCCATCACTCTATATCACAAACTGCTTCCCCTGTATCAAAACTCACCGCACGCCCCTGGTAATTGTAATATATTTGGTTCAAAAATAAGGCAGATAGCAACTTAAAGAAGAATGGTCAAATTTTATAATAATTCCAGCGAGATTACTATCATTTAGTTTCTCAAATAACAGTTTCTATAGAGAATAATAAAATTACAAAGTTTATTTCAATCATATTTGCAACATAAAAAAGTCGGTACCTTATGTTGCAATAAGTTTGAACTAATGACTAATAAATTATTAATTAATTCTTATTAACACTATTAACCTCTATCAACCCTCGGCATCAAATGATTTTTGTGCGACCAAGCTGGTTTAATCCTTATGTATATGAAAGTTTATCACGGTCAAACCATTTTAAACACGATGTGCCCACGGAGTCACGTAAGAAAACGATAGTATTTTATTCTACTCCTTACTATTAGTTTATTATCAATTCATTAAATTTTTCTTGTGTCACATTGTATGTGTTTGTGATGATATGTAGATAACCCTAGTCCACAAATTGTTTCAATCTCCGATAAACAATTTAGCAAGTGAGAGCAATGAAATTTATATTTTTTGTAGTTTTCGTTACTAATGCTCTTTGGGCGTTGGGAAATGGCGCTAAAATTTTGGGTGTGTTTTCAATGGGAGCTCACAGTCATTTTACTCTAGGATTTCAACTCGTCAAAGAATTGGCAAATAGAGGTCATGAGGTAACATTCATTAATGCCTATCCACAACAGAACCCCATACAAAATATAAGAGAAATATCCGTAGCAGAAATAATTGGAGATTTAGATGGTAAGTGGTTAATACCATTTAATCTATTCCTAATTATCTGTAGTAATACATTAAGTGCATTAAAAATTATAGAAAATTCAGCGCATGAAAACGTGTTGCCTAGAAACTGCTAGAGTTCACTTTGATGTGATTTGACAAAAAGTGCCCAAGACGCAGACGAGGGTACTTTTTTCAGTCAAATCACCTCAAAATGAACGAGTGAGATTTATTAAAGGCAACACGCTTTGAATGCCGAATTTTCAGATTATTTTTAAAGCACGAAATATATTTATTAGACTATTTCCAGAACAAAACATAGAACAAGAAATATTTTTTATTATTAATTGAATTAACAATTCAAATTATTATAACCACGGCTGGGTATACTTTTATTCCCGTGCCATAATTTTTAAGCGGATATATTTAAAAATAGAATTTTAAAATTATAATTTTTTATAGAGAAAACCCAAAATATTTAAAAAGTAGGTAATTAATTATGTTCCTTTTGCCTTCTATCTTCATGGGAAAATAAAAAAGAGAGAAAAAATCTTCGATTTTTATATTGATTCAACTGACGTTTTAAGTTGTCAAGCACAGTGCAATTTTCGCTGTAATTTTATGTAAAATTTTCACTTGAAATACAATTTTCGCTGAAAGTTTGTTCTATTGGTTCAAATTTTCAAAATCTTGCTATTCCATTGGTTCTTATAATGGGAGGGAAATAGTCAGCTAAATAGTTAAATTGTTAAAATGATTAAAGTTTTAAGCAACACTCAAAGATATACAGGGTGTCTCACCAGGAACTGCATCGATTGATATAGGGGAAAGTACGCACCAGAAAATTTTGAAAATTTAGGGAACTACCTACTAACGGCAGTGTCGCCAATCCAACTAAAATAATTACAATCATCTGGTACTTCCGGTTTTACCGAAAGTCGATACCAACTTGCTTATTATAAATGAAACACCCTACATATTTTAGTTTTCTAAAAGAGAATAAAATTCTGAGTCAAAAATATGTAGGGTACCCTATGTCTAAACCCAGCCGTTTCAGAGATATTTGACATTTTAAAAAAATATTGACAGGTGTAATGGTTTACAATAACCTTTATAACTTTCTTCGTGTAAAAGATACTTATTTGCTATTTAGCATGCAGAAAGACCAGAAGGTGAGCTACGCTCTGCAGTTTAAAGAAATTCAGTAATAGGATACCAAGTGTTCCATTTTTGACGTTACATTTTGTAAACTTCAAACCGTGAAAACTTGCTTAAGTTAAATGGAACACCCTGTATTTTTTTACACCAATTATAATTAAATTCCTTTTTTTCTGATATCAACATTGTGTGGGTTTAAGTTACAACTTTTTGAAATATTTGCGATTTTCTTAGAAATTCAAGAATTTGTAGCAAAAATGTTATCAAATTAGCCATGATTTGAAACAATCAGTAACGTCAGTTATTCTCTTATGTCAAAAAATGCCACCGCGTTTAAATTGCAGACACGAAGACTTTTTGAATTTGTTTATTATTTATTGAGAATGTGATAAAGTAATATCAAGAACTTGTAGTACATTTGTTACTAGATATCCACAAAAACTGAAAATAACACTAAACACTGTATAACATGCCTATTAATTGGATTGAAGACACTTTGCATAAACTAAATAGCTAAGATAAAATCAACTAAAAACATGATTCCATTTTAATTTAATAATTGTTCAAAATTCTGCCTCGAACCTCCACACATTTTTCGCGCCTTCGGATTAGTTCTTCATGGGTGGGTAGCTCTTCTAATTGAATCCTGTGATAAATTTTGAAATGCCTTTCTTACTCTCTGCATACAATCTTCAATAGTTGTTAATGGGCTCTCATAAACTTTATTTTTAATAGTTCCCCAAATAAAATAATCTAAAATTAATAAATTGGGCGAGCGAGGAGGCCATAGGAAAGGTCCATTATTGGCGATCCATTGATCGTAAAAAGTTTCTTGTAAAAAAATTATTTATCACATACGCGTTATGTTGGGGAGTACAGTCGTGCTGAAAAAAAATGTTTCTATCATTGGCGAGTGGTAAATTTTCTAAATAGTTATTATTCAAATTTTGTAAAATATTTAGATCTTTAGATATTAGCGGAAGAAATCTTTATAACTTACTGTTTAAATTCTAACACTCTATCGGTTCTTATGGCATAGTAAACATTAAACTGCCAACTTTTTTGAATATTTCGCTCCCTAAACACATGAAGATTCGAGTCACTCCAATAATGCGAATTGTGTCGATTCATCAGCTTCATCAGACCATATAGTATTTACTAGAACAAATTCACAAAAAATTGTCTCTTCTTAGTAAATCTGTTTCTTTTAATCTTTGAACCATTTGGAACGAAAACGGGTGAAATTTATGTTTAATTAAGATTCTGTGAACTGAATCCTTGCATAGTCCCGATTCCAGAGCAGCTTGTCTTAACGACATCATTGGAAATGCATGAAAATGTCCCAGAACTGCTATTTCTACGTATTCGTCATCAACAACAGGCTTCCGTTTTTGAATTCTTGCCTTGACAGAGACATAGTTTTTAAATCTATCCAGTATGTATTTACAGTGTTTGCTGACGGTTTCCGTTTTTGTGGATATCGAGTAGCAAATGTACTACAAGTTCTTGATATTACTTTATCACATTCTCCATAAATAATAAACAAATTTAAAAAAGTCTTCGTGGGTGTAATTTAAACGCGGTGGCATTTTTTAACATAAGAGAATGATGTCAGTCATTCTGATTGTTTCTAATCATGGCTAATTTGATAACATTTTTACTAAAAATTCTTGAATTTCTAAGAAAATCGCAAATATTTCAAAAAGTTGTAACTTAAGCCCCCACAAAGTTAATATTAGAAAAAAAGAAATTTAATTATACATAACTTGATGTAAAAAAATATAGGGTGTTCCATTTGACTTAAGCAAGTTTTCGCGGTTTGAGGTTTGCAAAATGTAACATCAAAAATGGAACACTTGGTATATTATTATTTAATTTCTTTAAACTATAGAGCGTAGCTCACCTTATGGTCTTTCTGCATGCCAAAAAGCAAATGAGTATCTTTTACATGAAGAAAGTTATAAAGGTTATTGTAAACCATTACATCTGTCAAATTTTTTTTGAAATATCAAATATCTCTGAAACGGCTAGGTTTAGGGATAGGGTATTCTAATGTTTTTACTCAGAATTTTATGTTATTTTCGAAAACCCTAAAATATATAGGGTATTCTATTTAAAATAAGCAAGTTGGTATCGACTTCCGGTATAACCGGAAGTGCCAGATGCTTGTAATTAGTTTAGTTGGATTGGCCACACTGTCTTTAGTGTCTCCCTAAATTTTAAAAATTTTCTGGTGCGTACTTTTCCCTATATCGATCAATGCAATTTCTGGTGAGACACCCAAGGGTATTTTTTAGGTGAGTTGAAGGATCATAAAAATTAAACAACATTTTTTCTTCTTTAACTTGTCGACGTTTCGCTAAATTTATTAGCTTCTTCAGGACACTAAAAAACATGATTTTTTTTATATACATTGTTTTACATTAAAATTAGATAAGAATAAATCTACAAGCGTGACTAATGTAAGCGAAACGTTAATTGACATAGTTTTAGTTAGTAATAGATATTTAGTTAATAATATTTTAGTTGAAAATGTAAATATTTCTGATCACAAATTAGTTTATTCTGAAATCTGCTTTGATGCTGAAAGGTAAAAACAATTTTTTTTACATCTATAAAGAATTTAAATATTTCAGTTATAATAATTTAAATCGAGGGATCATGGGATCAATTTTATAAACACGACAATGTAAATAATATGGTTTACTTTTTTAAAAACATTATCTTGATTTTATTTGATATGCTCCATTAAAAACTATTAGAATTTCTAAAAAAAAAGCATCATGATTAACTGATATTATTAAGATAATGATTAAGAGCAGGAATAAGGCATTATCAAAAAAATATAGTCGTACAAAAAGCAACGGCGATTGGTTATATTACAAAACTTTACAATTACAGCGATAAGAGAAGAAAACAGCTTATGTTGAGTATATGAAGGCAATAAAAGTAGTAAACAAATATGGAGTACGATAAATAATTTTAATATAACAAAAACTCGTATTGAGGGGGAAACTCCTGCACACTTATCTGATCCCGATAAGGTTAATAACTACTTTGTATCAATATGCAAAAAAAGTGTATGTGATCAGGATTTATTAAACAAACATAATAAAAAGGCACATGAAAACAATGTGCATTTCGAATTTAAACCGGATATCGAAGTCTCAAAAGCTGTTAATAATATAAAATATAATGTAAGTGGGCACTGCAGTATTAATAATGTTAGATTATTCTAAGGCGTTTAATACTCTTAACCATGCTTGCTATTTGCCAAACTGAAATTTTATGACATTTCACACAATACCCTTAAAATAATTAGGTCTTACTTTTATCAAAGAAATCAAAAAGTGATTATTGGTCAGGGCCTGGAATCTAGTCTGCGATTATTGAAGCTGCTGTTCCGCAAGGATCGATATTAGGATCCCTGTTATATTTAATATACAGGGTGGAGCAGTAATGCGTCCGATTTCGATATCTCGAGTTTATGATAGCTAGAAACTTGATTTAAAAACATAAGATAAAAAAGTCTATAACCGGAAATTGTTTTCTTATATACAGGGTGAGCCAAGACGATTGTACAGGGTCAAGTACATTTTTTTTTAAATGAAATGCCATGTATATCAGAAAATTTCTTGAGACCTCTTTGTGGGCTCCTTTCACTCCTATATTATTCTGACTTTCTTCCAACCCCTTGGATATGATTATTTTTGTCGTTGAAATTATACCATTTACACGTGCATATTAAAAATATCACTACAATCACAACTATTGATTTTAAGAAAAAATATGTTAGTACCAGTTATGACACATCTGTGTGATGGCACTCAGCCTTTTTTACTTTCTAATAGTATGCAGGGAGGCCAAATATAATTTTTAAATTTACAACTATTTGAACTGAATATTCTCATATTTTTCAAATGGGCCACCCTGTATATTTTTGGACGATGTGATGTAGAATTAAAAAAACGAACATTTTTTGTATCTACAGGGTTATTCATTATAAATTACCCACCCCTTATCATCGCTATTATTGTCTATAAAAAAAAAAAGTTTTAAATAAAAGTTGTGTTGTTATGACTGAATTTTGTTAAAATGCTATCAAGAGTACAGTAGCGTGTAGATTTTAGGGGATACAAGAAATAGTATTTTTTTTAAAAGGGATACTCTATATATTATTAAATTTTTTGAATGATTCTTTGTTCTTGATTCCAAAAATATACCATATGCTACCCCTACCATATACCGTTTTTGAATTATTAAACGTCGAATATCTTAGTTAAACTAGTTACCGTAAATATGGAAAAATTAACATTATTAAAATAAGCTATGAAAATGACAACTATTATGTTTGATAAGTAACATTTCTTTAATGAAATAATCAAAATGGTTTACAGTGAGGAAGAAAAAAACCAAATATTTATACAAAATAGGTAACAAAGATTTATTTAGGAAATTTAAATATATATAAATGATAATTCATAAAAGATGTTCGATGTGTCCAACATTATTGTCAATGCATACTTGATAATGTCTTCTTATATTCATAATTGCACCGGAAATGGCTTCATTATTTACATTCAGATTATTTATTTCAAGTCGAATCATGTATTTAATGACTTGAATACTATTATTATTATTATTATTATTATTGACAACGTCTTTTAGAAATTCCTAAAAAAATTAATCCATAGGGGTCAAATCGGGACTGTTAGGTCGCCATTTAATAGGTCTATTATTCCCTATTCATATTGGTAATACTCGAATGATCTCGAACGGGTAAGACACTATGCGGAGTTACCCCATCCTGCATCCAAATCATATCATCAAGTTTGGCTTCCGGAAAATTCTGCAAAAGAATATTTTCTGCTTCTGGGATAATTATTTACAGATAGGTAACTCCAGTTAAAGTATAATCATAAAATATAGGCCCAACAATTTTGTTTCTGAAAATTCCACACCAAACGCTAACAGTTTTTCTTCCTGATTTTTTTATTTGTTTTATCAATCTTTTTCTGTTGTGCTTGTTTTCCCACGATCTTCGATATTTCCTATTAAAAACTCCTGGCGTAGAAAAGGATGATTCATCAGTTCATAATATTTTAGTAAAAAAAATCGAGATCTTAATTCAACTTTTGAATGAAAATGTGTTGAGTGAGAATGTGTCCAGATCATCTGGCAGTAGTTGCCCTTTGCCAAATATTGAGAATCGGATCCTCTCCATAGCGGAACAGGTACATAGGATGTGGTCTGCCTTTTCATCATCTTCCAGGTATAGACGGCACTCGGCGTCTTCCGTTAGGCCGAGATCATGCAGATGATAGTTTAGTCGACAGTGCCCGGTATATAGGCCAGGTTTACCCTGTTTAACTTTAAAAGTTTTCTAGCTCTTGATTTTAAAGGGTATTTTATAAACGCCTTCGAATGAACTAATCCTGGTAACTCCTGCCAATACTGGAGAGTTTTCCGTTCAGCCCCGGTTGAGATAACCATCTTAGCAGTACTTGAAGATATGCCAAGTATCGGTTCTGGTCCGATGATTTGGGATCCCGCTCCTTCTCTGGCCAAGGAGTCAGCTATTTCGTTACCTTCCATACCAGAGTGGCCGGGTATCCAGACCAGAGTCACTTTATTATTTTTGCTCAAAAGGCCTTCTGACATTTCCATACCGTTTTGGAGTTACACCGGTAGGAGCCAAGAGCTTTTATAGCTGCCAGGCCATTTGAGAAAATTTTATCGATCTGCGTGTAAGATATATATATTCCAGCCTTCGTACACACAGTTCAATGGCATGAACCTCAGCCTGAAAAACAGTTGCATAAGTACCTAGGCTGGAGGATATCCTCACCCTTGGTCTGTAGCTATGTACTCCGGCTCCTGTTCCTTCAAGAGTTTTGGAGCTGTCTGTAAACCAGCAATTGTCTGCCTTCAGTAGTTCGGCTTTATTCCGATCCCACTCATCTCTTTCAGGAGAAAGGATGTTGAAGGTCAGCTCGTAGTTGGTCATGGTAGGCATAGTATCCGAGGGCATTCCCAGAATGCTGTGATTCTCTATGTCATCCAGCAACCTGTTTCGCTCGATGATATTAGTCTGCAGCATATTAATGGCCGCTTGTAGCAGTCTGTAGAGATGTAAATATTAAGACGCATTTTGAAAATGTTCAACATCCAAAGACGTAATATTTGCATATGCGTAATATCGTTCTAACTCTCACTTCCATCACATAAGGTCTTGTTAATATTTGTCAATATCCGGATTTTTACTTAAAGATTAACATCTGAATCACCAAGTCATCTGTTAACCCACTGAGATATTCCACACAAGCGTAACATGAAAATAAAGTCATAGATTAATTTTCAGTACGGATATTTTTGGGTATGATTTTGTTTATGGTTTGTACTTGCAACATGCCTGCAGTTATGTGCACTCCAGCCTATCAAGTGTTTTTCACAAATACGGCTATATGTATTCGATCCTGTATATTTTATGTCCGGAGATTGGTAGATAAATTTGTACATTTGGAGAGCGAAGGGTAGAACATCTCACTTTTAACGTTATATACGCTTACGAAAATATTATAATCTCCGTCCACATGTTCCTCACGTACGTATCTCAATGGCATCTGTGTTTGACTGGTCGCTGGAAATCTGTTGATACGCCTACTTCTCGGCGCATGGCGTACGTCCGCCCTCTATCGCCGCTCGATAGACTGCATTCAAATGAGCATTATTATTACTTATTTATTTATATTTTCTTCGATTGTCTGATGCTGGACTTTCCTCCCGTGGCCTCCGAACCTAACGAGTGGAGCACCAGCAAATTACCTACAGCCGCTCCCCGCATCCCTCAGGGTTAGTGGCAGTAGATACGACCTTCTGACTTAGCACAGCAGAACTTGTTTTTGTTTGTTAATAATTTTATATTGTTATTATCTAGCATAATACCATTTGATTAGTGTTGTTATCCATAATGTTCTACACGAAGGGGAATTATGTCTAATTTTCTATCTGCAATTTGCGTCACGAATTCAATTGTAGGTATATTAAAATAATAGTTAAACAACGAAAATATCCTCAAATGATATAAGCATTTTTATTAGTACAATTGCTAGACAAATCTAACAATTACTTGTACTGGGTAGTTCAGTTTGCAGAAATTTACCTGATAAAATAAAAAAATTGTGAAAGTGAATTTTGGCAGCAATATATGTCATTAATATTAAGTAACGATTATTGCGTGTTATGCAGTTGTGCTTTCTCTTCCTGTTAATAGAGAATTAAGGGAATTTATTTCAAATAGTATTATCATTTCCATATCAGATGTACACTTGATTTAAAAAAAAAACTGGTACACTTTCTTTTAGCTATGTAAATCATTCGTTCTTTGATTGATATTAATAATCTTACAAATGTCACTTTGACGTTACTCAGTGGCGTCATTATTAAAAATGGTTCGACATCTAACAGATATTCAAAAATTTCGAATTGTGTCTAAAATTGAAGATGATTCGTCCATAAGAAGACTTGCTGCTGAATACAATGTGAATAAAACCACGATAATGAGTGTTAAAAAACAATGGGAAACCAACCAAACGGTATCCCGTAAAGTTGGTTCCGGTAGGCCCAGAAAGAGCAATAATCAAGAAGATGAAAATCTTATAAATTACCTAATAGAAAGCGCTTTTCAGACTGCAGTAAATGCAATTTCAGAGACAAATTTCCCTGCTTTGGTATCTACTGCTTGCAGAAGAATAAAACTACAAAGCGACTTGAAGAGTTGTTCAGCGGCTAAAAAATACAAACTTTCAGAAGGAAAGAAGCAGGGTAGGATTATTTTTGCACTCAACTATATAATCAATGATGAAAACTTCTGGAGACAAGTTGTCTTTTCTGACGAAAAGGTTTTTAAATCCTGTAACGATGGACATGTTCGCGTATATAGGCCTCCTTCCACTAGATACGACGAAAAATACACTTTCGATCCACAAATATCAGGAAGGTTTTCAGTCAATGTCTGGGCTTGGATGAGCCTAAATGGGTTAGGTGTGTTGGAACAGTGGTGGTCATCTCAATTCCATTAAATATATTGAAATATTAGACAATATTATGTTGCCGTCAGTAATAGAGGTGTTTCCGGAAAATAATTTTATTTTCACAACTGCTCCATACATACGGCCCATCGTGTCAGGCAATGGTTTCTTAATAAAACATAGAGTTGTTACCGTGGCCATCTAAAAGTCCGGATTTAAATCCAATTGAAAATGTATGGGGACTAATGGTGAAACATATAAGAAAATTAAATAACCATCCAAATAATGCCCAAGAATTGGAAGGGATAATTGAAGACGCTTGGGAGAACTTGTCGCAAGAAGTTGACCTTGCAAGAAATCTGATTTTGTCCATGCCTGCAAGACTTCAGGCAGTTTTAGAGGCTAATGGAGCAATGACAAAATATTAGTTAATTCTGTATTACGTAATTGAAGTTCATTTATTTTATTTTTTTATTGTATTTTTATGTTCAGTTGTTTACATTTTTTTTTAATCTCAAGTGGTATTTTTGTGTTCTTATTTTAAAAATAGAATTATCATTATTCAGTTAGTATTTTAATTACAACCATTAGTAGAATTATCCGTAACAAATATTATTTTTTTAAACAATAATATGACAGGCTTGAAAATGTTTTGAAAAAGTTATTTTCTAATTATTTTTTAAAATTCCGTTTGAATAAAATAAAAGAGAAAGGTTTAATAAGTTTAAAAACACAAGGAAAACCGATCTCCTCCAAAAAACCCAGGTCCGGGGTAAATCACCTCTTCTCCGCCCCCCTCTCGACATGCCTGGCCAGCTCTATTTACAGACATATGCACACAACTAAACTATGAAGATTTTCGATTACAAGAGTTGTACCAGTTTTTTTTTAAATCAAATGTACACATTTCATGAGTATTCATTTTACATTTAATGGAACACATTAGTTGTGACATCATATAATTAATAATAATTATGCAACCTACGTGAAAGAGCCATGGCGCACTGGTTGCCTATATGTACCTAACACTAGACCTTGACCCTTATTCTGATGAACATAAAAGCGACATTTTTGACAAAGCAAATCAAAGAATTTTTTTTTCACTCTTGAAATAAATATTTAATAACTTTTACTTACCTTCCACCGTGCACGAAATATGTTAGAATATATACAAGTATAGCACATTACAGTAGTTTATTTTTATTATTATTAACAAAATTTTTATAGTGCACCGTGCTGTATACAGATCGAGCCACACCACTAGATACACGACTAGCGGTATGCGTAGTTTACAATTGCCCTTCTGAATATGAAGTCCGTACGAAAGGTAACCATTGCGTCAAGGTGCTTGTTGGGAGAAGCATACGAGACAAATCCAGTGTTGCCAAGTCAAGGATTTATTTCTTAGATCTAAGGATTTCTACACGCAAATAGAAATTTAGGAAAATTATTATAAATTACCCGAAATATAAGGATTTTCAGCTATACCTAGAACATGGCGTTATAAATTATTTTTCAATTAAAAATTTTAGTTTATTTTAAGGAGACCTCATTTTGTCATAAAACTCTGTAACTCGACATACAACCACAACTATATTCCGTTGCATAATAACTGAAAATTTGCTCCCTAGCGCAAGAATAGGTAACTTTATTCTCATGGCCGCAGCCTAGCAGTTAAGTTGGTACCTTTAATGTCTTGATTGACAATTAAGTTTAAGAAATTCAAATTAATAATAATAGTATCTCTTTAACAATAACAAATTAACAATTAATCTCCAAAGATATAAGTGTGATAAGATTTTGTTGCTGCAATAAAACGTGAATAATTTGTATAATAATGAAATAAGTAAAGATGCAGATACGGGATTTTGTAATTCCTACAATGTTTTTTGTTTTGTTTTTTTTTTTGTTTAATGTATTGTATATTTTATAGGAAAATATATTTTATTCGATTGTATTCAAAATTAACGTTTTTGGTTTGAATATCTGGTCGAAAATATCTCCCTTTTATAACAGGTATTATTTTTTGTTGTGGTTGCTAGGCGACTACTTTTCGGACGGTAAATAATTATGAACAAAATAATGAAACAACAAATGAAACAAACTGTCATAATATTTTTATTAAATTATGTCAACGTGACGTGAAGTCGATTACGACCACACGGTTGCCGGACTCTGCTTCGCCTCGTCGCGTCCGGTAATTTTCCGTAACTGTACGAAAAACTGCATTTTTCGTCCTTATGCCATAAATAACTTTATTTTCAACAGTATTTAGTTCCATTGTTTGCTAAAAAAATGCAAATTTCAAATTGTCTGGTTTTTTTAGAGGATTTAAGGATTCGAGATTCGAGATTCTTTTGGCGATTCTCTAAATGCTGATGTTGGCAACACTGGACAAATCAGATTTCGGTATCGCTAAAGCTGCGGTAGAGAATGTTGTTCGTTCATCTAAAGAAATCTTGGCGTATTAACGTCTTTACTAAAATTGTTTCACAATTTCAGTGTTTCTTTCGAAACGCCACAGATTGTAAAACACTAAATTATGAACAATATCAGAACAGCACACAATCAAATATTGATTTTTTTTTCGAAACAAAAAATAATCCTAAAAACATAAATTAATATTGTCATAAATAATAAAGAAAAATAATACCAACTCTAAAAAAATAAAATAATACGTAAATAAATAACTCAAATTAGATGCTCAAAACGGCCTCCTTCTTGAGCAAAGCAATATCCTAACCTACTGTAAAAGACTCTTGTGACATTTGCGCTGCGATCACCCCATCGTGCTGGCAACACACCGCTAGTCGGGTATCTAGTGGTCTGGCTCCATCTATACATATATTGCATAATATATTGCGCATGGTAAGTGGTAACTGAAAATTCTTAAATATTTCTTTAAAAGGAGAAAAAATATTTGAAATTCTGTGCTGTGTTCTAAAAGTCAATAATATCGTCTTTATGTTTATGAGCATAAGGGTCAAATTCCAGAAAAACCTATAAATGCTGTGCAATTCACAAAAAATACTACTGCGACAACGTCAGATAAAATATTTATTTTTTTTTTTATTTTTAAATTAGTTGGGGTAAGGTCGAGAGAAAGGAGAAAATCAAGTTTTAATTAGTCGACGTTTCGTGTATTTTAACACATCCTCAAAACTATTTAAATGAGGTTTCCCTTGTAAGGTATTAATTTTCTAAAAACTTAAAGATAAACATGAACAATAAATAATTGTAAGAACAGTAATACGAACAAAATACCATTGACTAGAATGAAAAGTTTCATTCTAGTTGTGGCAAAAATCTATGCATAGAGTCGATATTTTAGGCAGGAACATGACTAAATATTGTTGTGAGGATCATTAACACGCTTTTTATTAGCTTCACCTGTATGTTTGTTCGTTTGTAACCGACTCTTTGGACTCGATTTTGACCCACTTTAAACGGACAGATTTAATTGAAACTTTGTACACTTACGAAGAACCGGTAACAATATAATAATTTGATAAGTTTATATCATTATCCTGATCAGGATCGCCAGTCCTTTCCTCACGTATCCTCTGCGTGAGAGCAAGAGGCTTATTACTGTTAGTACATTCCGTGATTCTCAGTTCGTTCGTTGGCCGAGCGGGCTAAGGCGCAAGTCTTAGTCGACGCGAAACGACGGACTCCTCGGGCGTGAGTCAAATCCCGTCTATGGCTGAAAATATATATATTTTTTTTTTCAGAAGTATCTGTTGGATCGTAATATTATTATAATATCAGCATCAATAAGCAATATAAATATAGTTTAAAATAAATATAGTTTAAAAAAAACTAAAAAACACGCTTTTAAAGCACATCAAACTAAAAAGTGATAAATAATTATTAATATAAACTGAAAACAATAATGAACGAAAAATACTAGTATTATTGTGAAAAAAGCGTGGGGTGCTCGATATACGAAAAATATTTATTTTTAACTTTTTAGTTTGATGTGCTATGAAAGCGTGTTTTTTTAGTTGTTTTAAACTATATTTATATTGCTTATTGATGCTGATATTATAACATATTACGATCCAACAGATATTTCTGAAAAAAAAAAAATTTTTTATTTCAGCCCTGAGGTTCGAACTCACGCCTGAGGAGTCTGTCGTTTCGCGTTGACTGCCTTAACCCACTCGACCACCGAGCTAATTAACAATTACGGAATCTACTTGCATATTAAGTCTTTGCTTTCACGCAGCGATACGTGAGGAAATGATTGACGATCCTGATCAGGATAATAATATAAACTTATCAAATTATTGTATTGTTACCGGTTCTTCGTAAGTGTACAAAGTTTCAATTAAATCTGTCCGTTTAAAGTGGGTCAAAATCGAGTCCAAAGAGTCGGTTACAAACAAACAAACAAGCAAGCAAACATACAGGTGAAGCTAATAAAAGCGTGTTAAAAACTAAAAAACACGCTTTCATAGCACATTAAACTAAAAAAGTGAAAAATATAGTTTAAAAAAACTAAAAAACACGCTTTTAAAGCACATCAAACTAAAAAGTGAAAAATAATTATTAATATAAACTGAAAACAATAATGAACGAAAAATACTAGTATTATTGTGAAAAAAGCGTGGGGCGCTTTGTGCCATATTTTTCGTATATCGAGCATCCCACGCTTTTTTCACAATAATACTAGTATTTTTCGTTCATTATTGTTTTCAGTTTATATTTCGCAAGAAAGTCATTTAGTACGTTTTCATAGTTTATTTACAAAAATAGGTAGTTATTATACAAAAAATGGTAGGTTATCATAGAAGGCGTGATAATCCGCCGGCAAAGAGCGCTTAAATTAATAATTATTTTTCACTTTTTAGTTTGATGTGCTTTAAAAGCGTGTTTTTTAGTTTTTTTAAACTATATTTATTTTAATATAAGTTTTCCTGAATTTTAAATAGGAAACAAAACATTTTAAATTAGTTTTAGCTTGAAGAAGACATGGAATATTACATGTACTTATTTCAAGTTAATGAAAATTGTGGCAATTAAAAAATTACGACCTAGTGTTATTCCAGATAAGTATCTTTGGTTATCAGGAAAACCGAGAAACGTTGCATAGTGCTGTTCCTCAAACAGTATTTTTAAAAACACAGAGGCAAACGGTTTTAGATAAACCTTCCACTTCTGGCACACTAGAAGAATCTGCTTTAATATAATTTATATCACACATTGTTAATGGCAGAGAATCAGGGCCGTAGCGACGTTGATCACTTTGGGGTGGCGGGAGACAATTTTGGCGTCCCCTATCAGCGGTGGCTCTAGAATATAATGAAAAAAATGCGCCGCAGGCGAAAATTTTGTATTTTTCAAGGTCAAACGCTCTAAAATAAAAAGATAGAAATTCGAGTTGCAAAAACATTTCTTAGAAAAATAGATTTCGTCAAAACAATTTTTCTTTTTTTGATGTAATTGCAAAAATTATTTAAGCATTCAAAGTCGGTGGTTATAGGTTGAAATAATTTTGTGTATGTACATACATACATACACGTGTATAATATAATAACAGTTAATATTGTTGTTTATGGAACGCGGGAAATTAAAATTAAATATGGAAATATAAATTTTGGAAACTGTTTTTTTTATCACATAAACGGAAGGGGAACACGTGCCCATCCCCCTCCTGGATCCGCCGCTACCACTTATACGACTTTTATTCCATATAAGCCAAAATTTGAAAAAACAACTAAAAGAAGGGGTGGGTACTGTGGGTAGATTTAAGATATTTACTTAATAAAAAACAGTAAAACTACTGTAAACTAGCAAACTCCAAATTACCTATTATGTACGTCTAAAGAAAAAGAAATGGTCACGTCACATAAGAACTGCGAGATTAAAGTGATAAGCGATGGTTGCATCGGATCCTTCCGTATTTAATTCAAACGCTGTATGAAACAGACAAAGAAAGAAATATATATTTATAGCGTATTAGATAAAGTGAAGCGAAGCTCTTGTTTCTAAGCCTAATGTGGGGTGCGCACGCATTGTTTTGAATTTTGATTGTGAACAGGAGAACAGGCTTGGTTATTTATTGCGTTGGCGTTGGCGCTCTCAGTACATAATTAGTGAATGGTCAAATTTAGATACATTTTAATCGGAAATCGGAATTAATAAAAAGAAACGATAATATACATTAATTTAAAAAAAATATAAATACTTATTTGTATTTTAGCGCGTGGCGGCGCCCCCTTTAGGTCTGTCTGAGTCTGAATAGCGCCCCTTTAGATCTGAATGGGGAGACGCTCCTCTCCCCCCCCCGCTCGCTCCGGCCCTGCTGAGAGAATACCGTAATACCGTTATCAGTAAATCTTCATTGACAAAAATGTCTCTAAGTTGATAGTTTTTTTTTTTTGTTTTTCTGGGTAATGATCAATCTGCCGAGACCTTTTCGACACGATTCCCCATTCGGAACAATTTTTAATTGAAACAATTTTTGATTTAACGCAAAACTGTTTCAAGACTACAGACTACGAGACTATGAAATTTATCTGTATGTAGATAGATAAGAAAGTAAAAATGATATTATTTTCAATTATTTTATTTATATAAAATGATAAAAATATTCATTATGATTCACAATCTCATTTATCCATATATTTATTTGATAACATTTAAACTAAATTTGCGCGTTGATAGAAAAATTTACTCAACATCGATGGTGTAACGCACACATGGTGGCGAGTGCAATTTTGGGCATTTGTTAATTGCACTAAACAACTACAAACATTTGCAATTGTTGTTTAGTGTATTTAACTCATTTTTGCCAAATAATGCACTTACTACGTGTGTGCGCTACAGTACCGACATTATCATAAAAATAATGAAATACTGTTTTAGACATGGGCTTAATTATTTAAGAATTATTTAAATAAAGTATATTTGAAATATTGAATTGCAAGATCAAAGTTGTACAAACTTGCTTGATGACGTCATACTTAGAGTAAAAAAATCACAACTTATAATAACACCGACGAACATACCTATTAATAAAATAACAAATTTGTGAATAATTGCAATAGGTAGTGCGAAATGCGACATGTTGGCACTATGCATCCCATATCTCGAAAAATATAGCACAGCAGAAATTTTTTTTCTCGAAAATCGTATTCAGCAGACAAAAATAGGAAAACGAATTCAAAAATCGGACGTTTTCTACACATTACAAGTGTTTATATTTTCAAAACAAGATCTATGTGAATTTTCGAAAAGTAATGTCATTACCATCTTCAATAATACTTTTCTTTGGAGGCCCAAGGGGATGCAATGAGGGCTACCGCACTTGAATTCACCAAGAGAGGCGCTAGTGTATGGTAAGGTCCATGTCACTGAAAGTTAATGTTTACTATGGCTTTTTAATGCGAGTTTTTAGTAATTTTTATAAAAGTTAGCTGAAAAACATTTAACACAATGATGGCAGAAGGGGAAAGTAGTAATTTACTTGCTCAGTAGGGAAACTAATGTACCTATCAGAGGTGTTTTATGTCATTAAAGTTAGGTTATATCAAGAACGAGCATGATGAAAACAACGAATGTGCATGATTATTACTTACGATTTTCTATAGTAGACTCCTTTGATAACGCATAATTGTCAGGATTGAAATATTCCTTACAAACACACGAATATTTCGAAGGAGTAAAGTTATCCCTGCGATCCGCTATCAACCACTGTTTTAGGTGAGTTGTGTCTCTTGGAAGCATATGTCCGCACTTTGTTTCCGCACAAAATGAAACTGTACAACACTAAGGCATAATTAACAAGTTTTTTTATTTTTTCTGGTGTACGAAATAATTATAATAAAACCCTATAAATTGGTCCGGGCCTAACAATAACTCTTGACAGGACCTTACTCGCCAGTGGCGCCAACTGGAGAGCCTAAAAATGGTAGCCCTCATTGCATTGCCTCTCTCCTTAGATTCGCGTTTGCAAGAAGTTGGGGCCCCTCAGGACCCCCCGTAGAACCGTCCATGGTCCTAGTACAAATGTTTGCTGAAGCCAGGCTTATTCCAGACACAGACATATTTATTATGTGTGTATTAGAGCCCAATTTTCCTACAAGTTCTTTAGTACAAAAGTTAGACATCGAACTAAAATCCAATAGACATGTAAATTTCACCGGACTTTTATTTTTGCAAGTACATAAATAACTGTGGAAAGGAAAGCAACGTGCCTTGCTCATGCCTTTGTTTACAGTGAGCACTCAAGCCAGCATTTTGTACGATATCATCATTTATCATTATCAGTCCCTAAATTTAGTTGTAATTGTAAGCTTTGTTGAACACCAGAGGAGATAGTGATATTAGAACCAAGGTTGGCACTAACCTTATAGTGTAGAAAAAACATGCATTTTATTGCATTTTTTACAAGACGTGGATCTATTAACAATAATGCCCAAATGTCAAACAGTCTTTACATTTTTTTAGCTTCAATAACCCGTGACTTGGGAGGCAAGTTTAAAAATTGTTTACAGTTACTAATGCTGTGATTCCCCTTACAAAGACAACATAGGTAAGTTTTTGTTAAAACGTGTGACAAGGACTGTTCCTCATTACTAGAATTCTTGAAATATATCTTGTTGTTCTTGTCAGTAACTTTAGAAATACCTATTTGACTCCAATAAATTGCGAGAATTTAGTAAAAGTCCTCTATGCTCTACTGGAGACAATAAGAATTTTCAGGTGCAGAAAAGTTTTAACCAGTAGTTATAACCTCTGGATTATCATTGGTTGAGTTCAAAATCAAAATTAATTTCAACCAATGACAATCGAGAAGTTATAACCATTGGTTAATAATTCTCGGCACCCAAAAAGCCCTAGTGTTCTTCCCCACTCACGTTTGTTTATAGAATCAAGTTTACCAGAAAATACAAAAATAAGCAAAGTAACCCATTCTGAAACGCGCTTCTCTAAATCCTTCAAAACTCGCAAATACCTTTGAAAACCATCTACCAGCTTATGCAAATCTTGGGCTGATTCTTTTGTCAAACCATCCAAATCAAAAATGTCTTTATGCGTGAATTAATAAGAACGCGTTTATTTTCAAACCGTTGTTCCAAGAGACCCCACGCGATATCATAATTTATTTTAGATACAAGAAATTGAATAATTTGTGCGACTTCACCCTTTAATGCCGACTTTAAATAGTACAATGTTTTTGTATTAGATGAAACTATATTTTGGTGCGTTTTAAACATATACATTAAATTCCAGTAGGTTTATAGAAGGCAGCTTAATCATACCCTTAAAACTAGCGATCTTAGCCATTGTGAGCTGCGCCACTATAATTTAAAAAAAAATAACATTCACAAATAAATTTGGTTGCAATTTTTCAGCCATCCACATACAAATTTTAAATTATTCTAAAAAACTTTGCTCCGACCCTTGGGAATTTTGGTGGTGAAGCCCATGATTATAATTCCAATAAATTAATCACTCCTTAATTCATATAACCAAAAAATTTTTGTTTTAGAGAAAAAGAAACAACTGTACGAAATGGGTCAAATGTCTTACATTGGACAATTAGATTGGGTCGCCAAATTCGGCTACATCTATACAGAGAATGTTCTGAGGGTTAAAGAAGTTCAAGAATTATTAAAATCCAATGAAAAATTCGATATAGTGGTACTGGAACATTTTTTTAACGAGGCAATGATGATATTTGCTCATAAATTTAATTGTCCTTTGGTACTATTAGCTCCTGGGCCGACAACAGTCTTTAACAATCATCTTTTCGCCAATCCTTCGCCACCGTCTTATGTTCCAGGGCTCTTAGCAGATTTTGGCACTCACATGACTTTTTGGGAAAGATTGAAGAATACGTATTATGATATTGCGGGTGAATTATTCGTGAATTATGTAATGTTACCTAAACAAGAAGAAATTTTAAAAAGAACTGTTCCCGACGCCCCTGATCTCAAGGATATTTTATACAATTCCAGTTTATTGCTTTTAACTTCCCATATAAGCCTAAAAGATCCTGTACCACTTCAACCAGCAATTAAGGAAATAGGAGGTTATCATGTTCAACCACCCAAACCTTTGCCAAAAGACCTTCAAGAATTTTTGGATAACGCCAAAGAAGGAGTTATTTTTTTTCTCTATGGGTTCAAATTTAAAAAAGTGCTGATTTTCCTCAAAAGAAAAAAGAAGCAATTCTTAAAGTATTTTCAAAACTTAAACATAAAGTATTGTGGAAATTTGAAGCTGATTTGCCAGAGAAACCAAAGAATGTGGAAATAATGAGCTGGCTTCCTCAACAAGATATTTTAGGTAACAATTAAAATATTTTTATTCATGTATACATATTGGGTGTCCCAGAAAGTTATGACTAAAAAGTTATTGTAAAATCTAGAATCCAAAATATGCACTTTATTTAATAAACGTGTATCGTTAAAATCCTTTTAGAAAATCTTCAGTAAAATTTTCCACGTGGTGAACCCATACGAATCTTTATTTAGACCAATCAAATTAAGCAAAAATCAGGCCCACTTTCACGATAATTTCCAACCATTCCCGACCAATACCATTCGATTCAGTATGTTTTTGAATTCTCATGGTCAATTTTGCCGTACGTTATATGAGCAAGAATTTAATTTATAAGCAATTAAAGTTGTGAAAATGATGAAAATCGATGTTTCTGAATGTTCAACTTCAAACGCTGCGACGGCAACAGATAGAGAAAAATTGCTCAGAACATTTTTTATAGAGCGTTCAATTTCCTTAAAAAAAGTCCGCGACGGCATATCTCTACGATGAATAGTTAAGGAGTTACAATGAGTTAAATGTTTATTATTATAGATTTATTAGGGTCAAAATAAAATAAGGTTTAGTGCCATATCCCCAAAAAAACAACTATGCAGCTACGGACACGTGTTTCAGAGTTATTGCCCCTCATCAGCGTAGCGTAGCTAAAGAATTGGATCTAGGATCAGGAACAAGAACTAAAATAAAGCTGGAAAGTACAGTACACAGTACTCAATTAGTGCATTCATGTTCCCATGTGCCACAATTGGGGCCTCAATGATCACAGTCAACACACAGAGCTCTATGTGTACTGCCCGTTTCCACCTGGCAAATACAAACAAAATAATATAGATTTATTGGGGTCAAAATAAAATAAGAAGGTTTAATGCCATATCCCCAAAAAAACAACTTAGATCCTAGATCCAATTCTTTAGCTACGCTACGCTGATGAGGGGCAATAACTCCGAAACACGTGTCCGTAGCTGCATAGTTGTTTTTTTGGGGATATGGCACTAAACCTTCTTATGTTTATTATTTTTCTACTGCGTACTGGTCAGCTGTATACGCAACGCGTATCCACTTTTTTCCACATAAGAAACAATTTTCTTCGAAACTAAATTGCGGCACACTTAAACGACGTGGGTATCGCTCTTTTGGAATTCCAGAGCCAGGCTTCAAATTATCTTTTGAGGAATACGCTTTTCTACACTTATCATGAACAGTAACTTCATTAACATTTTCTATTTGATTCCATTTCTTATCCTCACGTTTCTTGCTGTTTTCTATAAATGATTCGATTCCCTTTTGTTTGACTGTTACAGTCTTGCCCATTTGCAGAGTTCCTTCATATATAAAACAATTTTCTTCTAGCGACATTTTTGATCGGTTTATTTTATATTAATCAACAGCACAACCACAATGATAATGTAAAAATTGCTCACAACCAGTACACTGTATAACTGCGTTATAACTGCGACGATTATTAGCATCAAACTAAACAGCTCATAACTTAATAATAATTTATCTTATAACTTAATAATAATTTTCCAGGTCTTTGAGTATGCATAAAAGTATATAATAATTATATCTCGACCAAAAAAAGTGATAAATACATTTGCTAACGTTGTAAAAATAAGAAAATTATGAAAGATTTACAGCAAGTCTACTTTCAAATGTTCTGCGCAGGCGGCCATTACGCGGCATACGAGTCTGTTGATCGCGCATGCGCGTTACTTGTACAGCTGAGCAGAAAAATAATAAATATTTAACTCATTGTAACGCCTTAACTATTCATCGTAGAGATATGCCGTCGGGGACTTTTTTTGAACAGAATTTAACGCTCTATAAAAAATGTTCTGAGCAATTTTTCTGTATCTGTTGCCGTTTTCGCAGCGTTTGAAGTTGAACATTCAGAAACATCGATTTTCATCATTTTCACAACTTTAATTGTTTATAAATTAAATTCTTGCTCATATAACGTACGACAAAATTGATCATGAGAATTCAAAAACATACTGAATCGAATGGTATTGGTCGGGAATGGTTGGAAATTACCGTTTTGAAAAACCCTTAATTTTACTGGTCTAATTAAACGAGCCAAATTTTATTTTCATAGCGTTGCAACGATTGAATTGCATTCCCTTTTGTGATAAATATGCTACAGCATATATGCATTTTTGATATATAAGCTTAGCGACCGTAAAATAAAACTAATAACTTTTTCAAATCCCAATAGAGTAATAAGAAAATTAAATTATGATAATAAACACTGTATTCATCTTTTAGCTCATCCAAATGTCATTGCGTTCATTACGCACGCAGGTCTTTTAGGAACTATAGAAGCTATATACCATGGTGTTCCATTGTTAGGTTTACCCATTTTCTGGGATCAGGAAAAGAATATTGAAGATGCAGTTCGGAAAGGTTACGGTCTTAAGATACCTTTTCAACAACTCAACGAGGAAAACTTTGGTTGGGCGTTAAATGAATTGACGAGCAATCCAAAGTAAGCAAAATATCATTAATCAATAAAACAGTTAAGAACTATATATGACGACAAAATTAGTGGGTAATAATTTGGACAATTACAGATATGTACTTATATTATAATTGAGCGGTTTCGTTCATATATGTTGATCTTCAAAATCTACAGTATATTTTTACAGTTTAATTAAATTGATTAAAATTAAAACAAAATGGTAAATAATTTTCACGTGTTCACAATTGCACATTCACACAAATTACATAGTTAGGTATTTATGTAGCATGGGTGTAAAATGAGTGTTTTAGTACCGGCATGAATAGGGACTAAAACACACTTTATTCCCGAGATGCACACAATATTTTTTGTGCAAACGGGCACAATTATTATTACAAAAAAAATGAAGTGTAAAAACTAACGAACAATAATTGGCCACGTAACTTTTGTATTTTATTTCGAATTTATCTAGGTATCCTTGTATTTAATTGTCTGACATCATTTTTTATTTATTTCTGTTTGACATTTACTAAATATTATGACCTCTGAAAATTACCTTATTAATATTAATTTTGATTTGAAATCAGTTACTTTTTATTGTTTATAATATGTTTGCTTCTCAATTTTTTGTTCCTTCTACCATTAAAAGTTTGACACAATAAATATGTTGATGTTACGTTATGTTTGTATTGTTCATTGGTTTCCTTGGCGACTTAATTTAGCACACAATTTAAATTTATACGAAAAAACCACAGTAGAAAGAATAGAAATTATCGCAACAACTGACACAACACAAACTGACACTTTGCAAACTGATTTTGTTACTTTTAGTTTTTTGTTTTCCATGCATTGCCTCCTACTTATTTAAGGTTTTCAATAGATACATATAATATGTAGCGACCTTCCTTTCAAATTCTGATTTTCGAATTTTTGTGGGGTTATAGGTCGAATGGGAAAATCAACAACACTTATTGAATTTAATGCCGACGTTTCGAAAAAATTTATTTTTTCATTTTCAAGGCTCAACTCATGTTTGTGTCTAAAATACATCAGGAGTTTGTTACGAAACATGATCTCATAATAATTATAAAATAAATCTTATAATAAATTAAAATGTTTTTTTAACAAAAGTTAAAACTTATGAAATAAGTAAGACGATGCACATACACGAGAGATTTATTTTAACGTGTATGTGTATCGGCTTACTTATTTCATAAGTTTTAAACTTTTGTTAACAAAACATTTTAATTTATTATAAGATTTATTTTATAATAATAATGAGATCGTGTTTCGTAACAAACTCCTGTATTTTAGACACAAACAACATTATGAATTGAGCCTTGAAAATGAAAAAATAAATTTTTCGAAACGTCGGAATTAAATTCAATAAGTGTTGTTGATTTCCCATTCGATCTATCACCCAACAAAAACTCGAATATCAATATGCATATAAACAGCATAAAAGTCAATAAAAACATGTACTAAAAAGCTGCGTATCCTCTAATCACAGAGATAAAAAAGTAAATCAAAAAAAGGAATGTTACGAAAAGATGAGACATGACATGAGGCTAAAGTTAGCTATTAATTGTAATTTGCTATTGTTGCTGGTGCACACTACAGGGTGTTACGAATTGTTGGACCAAAACCCAACATTATCGTATTTCCCGGTATTTGTACCAAAAATGAATTTTTGCTTAAAAAAATCAGTGGACAGTAATATTCCCGAAGAGTCAATCTATCTTCCAAAAAAAAGGATTATCCAAATTGAACAAAAGACTCAGAAGAAAATTAACATCAAACTTAATGTCAATTTATGGTGATGCGATAATTCTTGTGGGCTTTGTACAACCCTCAAATTTGTTATGAATATAATTTTAACATAACCTAACCAATTACTCTTTGTTTAATTATTGTAAAATGAAAATGCTTAAAATGAGGACTAATTTCAAACAACACATATTGCCCGTTGTATAGTGACATAATTAGGATATATGCGAGCAACCAATTAAAACACTGACGACAGCGCTACGCGTCTTTTTTGGCCTCCATTGTATGCTGTGCTTTGATTTCATTGTTTAGGTTTAAATTTCTCTGTTACGTCACAGCCAATAGAATAACTTAGAAATTTGCGGCAATATCTGATCGCTTAAATTGAGTTTAAAGTTTATGATCATTTTTTTTTTCTATATTAAAAAAAAAAGAAAAATAGGGGTCAACTATTTTTTTTGTATAGATGTTATTAAAATAATAATAAAAACAAGAGTCGACTCGCCCATTGATTGTTAGATTATTAAGGTACGTCCACATTAGGAAATAAATGCGTTGTGTGTTGAATGTAGGATTCGGCACAAATATTTGCGATGCAAATTCAGCAACCTGCCCGCATAAATATTTACGTTGTGCGCCGTGCGTGTCTGAACTAGTGTGTGTGTGTGGCGTCAAATTACTGCGTTAACGAAAAATACGTCCACTCTAGAACGATGTTGCGGCACAAGTCCCTTTGATGTCTTGAAAAAAACCGACAAGTCACGGATCGCGTGCGTTGAATGTGGCGAAAATTTTTTCGTGTGCTCGTATGCGGCGAACACGTCCACACTCGCATAAATTTGAAACGCACAAACAAATTTGTGCCGAATGCCACACACAACGTAAATTTTTACTAATGTGGACGTACCTTTAAATTTCATAAATTGCTCAACTGCATTCTGCATCTGCATTATTTATCTTTGAATCCGAATCACACTTTTTAATGCATTTTATTTTTAGACTATTAAGTCTAATAGTAGAGGATCCGAATTAAGAACGACCTTCACCCATCCGTTTAATGGATGAAAAATATTTTATATTAATTTTAATATGTTATAAAATATATCGCGAGTGGGTTGGCTAAAAAAATTCCTGGCAAGACTATGATTAATTAAAAATTCAAAAATAACTTTTTTTTAAACATTGCACTCATTTGTTTAAGGAACAAATTTTATTCCAATCGAAACTATGAAGCCTATAGAATATGCAAACGTTAGGTTGTCTATTTTTTTCCTGGCGTAACTATTGGGTTGGCAGGTATAAACAGGTAATTCGATACTAGTAATTTACATTCATCTGTTTAATGAATAAATCTTATATCAAAATAAAGGTAATTAAATTGCGACAGAATGATATAGGGTTGTCTGCGAACAATCTGGTTTAAATTCCGGTTGGCGAGCTTTAAAAAGCGAACTATTGGTGAGAATGAAAACGTGCGACAAAGAGGTCCGAGCAAACTATCCGGTGCGATAGAAGAGGACGCAGCATTGCAGCTGCGCGCGGCAATGTTTAAAAAAAAGTTATTTTTGAATTTTTAATTAATCATAGTCTTGCCAGGAATTTTTTAGCCAACCCACTCGCGATATATTTTATAACATATTAAAATTAATATAAAATATTTTTCATGCATTATACGGATAGGTGAAGGTCGTTTTTAATTCGGATCTTAGACTATAAGGTTTTATTTAATGAAATTTAAAATTGAGTTTATTATAGATATCGAAATAATGCCAAAATGCGTTCAAGGATAATGCGTGATCAACCAGTGAAACAAATAGATGAAGCCGTTTATTGGATTGAATATGTGATACGCCACAGGGGGGCTCCACATCTTAGATCAGCTGGACTTGATCTCAAGTGGTATCAAAGGCATCTTCTCGACATTATGTTCTTCGTAACTTTAATTGGTTTGTATTTGTTTGCCATAATTTGGTATATAATTAGATTAATTTTTCCATTCAAAAATGTAAATAAATCTAAAAGGGAATAAATAATGATAAATTAATTAGAAAAGTGTTATCTAGTAGATAATTTATTGATGTGGAAGGCAAACTATTTTTAATAAAAATAGGTACTTACTAATACACAAATAATGTACAAAACCACCTGTGTAGCAGCTAGCAGTATGAAATATTTAGGTCTTTAATATAGAATTAATTACTGACAAGTTGACCTTATAGATCAATGAAACTTGAAAATTAAAAGAATTTTTCAAATTACAGGAATTTTTGTTTTGTGAATTTGAAAAACAACATACCTATTTATAGGATAAAACAGCGAAAGGATAAAATGATTCAAGAAAGGGAAAATTCGCATGATTATAAAAGTGGGTAAGTAACAATAGGATGTTTCAAAACCAATTTTGAAAAACACGAGGAATAATTGCAAGAGCTTGCGTGATTAGATCATTATTAGTAGTTAGTGTTACACGTTTGCTGTCTTTACAAACATCTCAAACCATGGATTCGTTGACTGAAGCTCCTGATATCCTTCTATATACCGGTTAGGACTCCCTTGAATATTCCTGATTGTTCCCAAACAATTCTAGGGCCTTATTTATAAATCTAGATTCACATGGCTGTTTAATGTAAGCAACGGTATTCTGGACACCACTGGCGGTTCTTCTGTAGGGTCATTTGGTCAATGACCTCCCACATACAAAGAAAAAATAGAGCTATTCATTTTCTGAAGTTTAAAAATATATAATGTATATATTTTTAATATTCTTAAAAAAATATATTAAAGTTTCTAGTTCATTATATGCACAATACTATTCAAATATCTAGATCGCAGAATTTCATATTCATTACATTATTCATTTATAGAATTTAAAAATCTTGGGTCAATCCACAACTTGTCATTAAAGCTAGCTACGGACCGAATTTACAACGAATTAAAGTGAAATAGACTTATGCGCGAATCGTCAGAAAGCAAAAGAGACAGAAAACACTGGCGGGGACAATGTCCCTGACACATTTTACGTAAACTATAACACACGAAGTTCAGTAAAGCAATCTTAATGTTGACTAGGTACGCGTTGGTCGATAAATTCTATCGCGTTGCTTTTAATGCTTTTATTTGTGAACATTTCATTAGTAAATCTCTACTTGTCGTGAAATTAAGTAAAACAGTGTTTTTGGTGTTTACTATTAAATATGAGTGTTGTACAAAATATATTAAAACTGAAAGATGGACATAAGTCGAGTTATGAATAAAGTACAAGTAGTTTTTGTGTTTAGATACGTTTTAGACGGTGTTGTATGTGAGAGATTTTGGAAATTTATTCAGCCTCAAGGAACGACATCGCAGCATTTGACAGATGTAATTTTAAAAGAGTTGGAATGTCTGAAAATTAATGAAAGTCCTGAAAAATTGAGAGCACAAAGTTACGATGGAGCATCAGTAATGAGTGGTACTTTTGGAGGTGTACAAACCAAAATTAAAAAAAGGTATCCTTCAGCAAATTTTATTTATTGTTGCGCTCATCAACTAAATTTAATTTTACAAAAAGCATCAAG
Source organism: Rhamnusium bicolor (assembly GCA_029963845.1). Classification (NCBI taxonomy): domain Eukaryota; kingdom Metazoa; phylum Arthropoda; class Insecta; order Coleoptera; family Cerambycidae; genus Rhamnusium; species Rhamnusium bicolor. Next base: position 455,911 of record JANEYF010001621.1, read on the forward strand.
TCAGGATAAAAGCATAAACATTTTTTTTGTTAATTTACATAGCTTTTCTTCATTCTTTGGAAAATCACCAAAAAAGAACAGCCGTGTTAGATAATGTTGTTAAGGTGAGATTACCTAAAGCGGCTCCAACACGATGGAATTTTAATACAAAGTGCATAGAGACTGTTTATACCTATCGAACAGAATTATTAGATTGTTTAGAAAAAAATCATTGATAATGAATCAGAAAATAACACTCTAAACCAAGCTATTAGTTTAAAAAACTACTTACAAAATGAACATTTTCTTTACTGGTTAAATTTTTTTCATTTAGTTTTGCCTCATTGTGATATATTGTTCAATCAATTACAAAAATATAATATCGATGTCATAATAGTAAATAAGTATACTGGCGTTTTTAATAGTAAAATTGAAGACATCAGAAATAAAATTTTGAATAACTATTTGGAGGAGACATCCATGCAGTCTGCCCAGAGATGTAAAACGGAAGAATCAAAAAGTAGAATTTCATTAGAGTTTGTGATATAATTACATCTGAGATCAAAAACAGGTTTGGCTTCAGTAATCATTTAGCAATGTCTCAGTTATTTGACGCAAATCGATTTAAAGATTATAAAAAAAGCTTTCCGCAAGATATGTTGAAATTAGTTAAAACGGAGTATCCAGTCATAAATCATTTGAAACTTAAAACTGAATTAGAAGTATTATATAGCCGCGAAGATTCTTCCAATAGTGAAGGTGCTGTTGCTTTGTTACAGCTTTTTATTAACAATAATTTGTGCAATACTTTTTCTGAAAGTGTCAAACTGTTAAAAATCTTGTGTACTCTCCCTATGACTACCGTCGAAAGTGAACGTTGTTTTTCCACCTTAAAAAGAATAAAGACATTTTTAAGAAATACTATGGGTCAGGAAAGGTTATCTTCTTTAGCTATGCTTACCATAGAAAGGGTATTAATAAAGAAGATAAAAGACTTTAATGAAAAAGTAATTGACCACTTTGCATCTCAAAAAGACCGGAGGATCGACTTGGAATTTAAATCACTTTAAAAGGTACAGTAAACTTTTCTAATTGACCTCCCTATCTCTTGACCCACAAACCACCACTGCTGGACACACTTTGGAATTATTAGCCCACTGGCGTAACAATAGTATTCGAGGTTATTTTGTTCCTAAGTTTGCACTTAATTTGCAACCTGTTGAAGATTTATGGAATAGACTCGTGTGGAGAAAGGAAAGACTGATAGCTTGTTAATGCGCAGGACTGAAATGGATCTAATTGGTTTGCCGGCCATTGCAAATCAGCGTCGATGTCTAACGTGACTAGGATCTTTTTTTTCGGTAAATTATATATTATAATTTATAACTAGAGTTGGCAAAAATGCGCCGCAGGACATAAGCGTACGCATCATAGTAAGTGTAATAAAAGAAATTAACTAGTAATACAAGTAATAAACTGTTACAATTTATAACAATGTATGCACAACTTACCCTTTTAACTAGCTTGGTTATCACAAATAGTCTTTGAACTCACTTAACGGATCTGCAGATGCATCATCAGTACCATCACAAATTTATCTTAATCTGGTAAAACCGGTGTCATGCTTTCATACGTGCGAACTTTTCTCCAACGGGCTCATTTTTTGCGACACCTATTGAGTGTAGCAGTCGATTTACTTCGTCTACTATTTGCAGTGACTCCGCTAACGACAACGCACTGTTTTGTAAGTTTTCTATGGCGTCATGTAATCCTTTATAGTTCTTGTGAATAGTTTTTAAAGCTGTTTCAACAGAAACATCTTCGAATGTTGTCTGGCTTTCCTTAATAATATCACCGCTTTTATTTGTTGTAAATATTCAGCATAATAAAAACCTGTCTTCAACCATGTTCCCCAACGTGTAAGAATCGGCTGTGATGGTTCGGGAATACTGGGACACATGCTTTGAAATAGCGAAGACGTTCAGGATATTTAAGAAACACTTTTTTTGTACTTATTATTAATAAATCTACCTCTAGAAATCCTTGTCGAATAGTTTCTGCCACAAGGTGTAAAGCATGAATTTTACACGTAACATGTACCTACAACCATGTTCTTGAAGAGAACGGCCTACCAAACGCATTGTCGCGGCATCATCGGTCACATATATCAACACTTAACTTTTTGACAGGTCAAATTTTTCAAACGTCTCCAGCACCATCCGCGGAATTGTTTGGCCAGTACACGCAGTTAATCTTTTGCTAGCTAGTAACAGTGGAAATGTTGGTTTAAGAGGGTCCAGTACACGTAGTATAACATTTAAAATAGAATTTGTTTACAATCTGTCGTCTCGTCAACACATAACCACAGCCGTGTATTTCTTTATCTTATTTACAATGTCTTCACTGACAGTTGATACATAGTTACGCAACGTTGTGCGACTTGGCAACATCACCTTGGGTTTGTACTTATTCCAGAACTATTGAAATGGCTGTTTATCGAGTATGTGTAGCAGAACATCACAGGCAATCAGCATTAAGAGTAAATCGAACATAAACTGTGCTGCAGAATGCACACCATTTTTTATAGTTTGATGTTGCACAGAATTTACGTGACGTTTACAATCACGTTTGTCGCAGCACATCAGGTCTGTCTCGCACACCTTACAAATTATAGCACCATTGTAGAATAAATCCTGGAATTAACTGATAAATTTACTTTGTCAGCGTATGGCTGTTTTTTACCCTTGGGCAGGTCTGAAATATTTTATTATTAAATTAATATCAATAATAATAATAATAATGATAAAAATATACGTCTCTATTCAAATATAAATGTATACACATTTAAATCTAAATGGGGCGAAGTTTAACTAATAGGTTACTCTTACACTTAACCCCCAACTTAATCATAGTACAAAAAGAAGAAGAAAAAAACAATTAAAATTTTCAACAATACAACCGAGAGGATTAAATTACGTTGTACACACCACGAGGCATAACAGTAGATTAAAATCAAATTTTAGTCTTTATTAAAATAGTAAACAAGTCTCGCTTACGTATTTTTCTACCTGGCACCGCCCATGACTTGCGGACCGATTTCCAACTCTAATTATAACCAATTAAATCGAATATATTGCGTTGATTATTGCGAAAAATTAAATACAACTTTTTTCGTTATCGTTTTTGAGGGTTGCGCAAACCTGCAAATCATAGCAAAAGCCGCCACTAGTCGTAATATGAACTCATATCTCTGATCTTTAGTCACAATTACCATTATTTGATATTTATTTTGACAATAAATAAGGCTCGTACACCACGGTCTTCCAGGCAGAGGTTTACGCCATCCTAGCGGTGGCAGATAGGGCTGAGGTTAGAAATGGGGCGGAACAGATAATATACATCTGCTCCGACAGCCAGGCTGCTCTAAAGGCGGTGTGCTCCCCCAGGATGAGATCAGCTCTCGTCCAGGAGTGTGGGGATGCCCTAGAAGAGCTGGCCAGGCATAAACAAGTGAGACTGGTATGGGTCCCGGGACATATGGGAGTTCCAGGCAACGAGAAGGCCGATGAATTGGCTAGACTCGGAGCCGAGGAACCCTGTCACGGGTCTGAGCCTATGTTAGATATTTCAAGAAGGCAGGTCACAACGGCCCTCAATGAATGGGCCCACGAGACACTGAGGACGCACTGGAGGACCAACAGGGCCTGCAGGCAAACACGAGATTTTGTGACGGGGCTGAACAAATCGAGATCGGCCTGGTTGCTGGGACGGAGTCATAAAACTCTGAATTTCTTAATCGGTGTTCTGACAGGCCACTGCAGACTTAGGAGGCATCTATCATTGATAGGTACTGAGGAAGACCCTACATGTCCAAGATGCAGGAGTGATGAAGAGACATCTTACCACTTCCTGGGACAATGTGAAGCGTTTGGGCGCCTGAGACACAGTATCTTCGGTTCTGAGGCGCTTCTAAGGGAGGAGATGAGCTCCCTCGCGATGAGTGACATTCTGACCATCAGAAGGTCGGAAAGATTCGATGAGGGAGCAAGAGAAGCACATGGCTGAGGGGACAGCTGGGGGTTGGTAAAAAGGGCCCATCTGTGGCCTACTTGCCAGGCGTCAGCCTCCCCACCATTACCATTACCATTACAATAAATAAAGTAATATGTACCTTACTGTATTGCCGATAAGTCGCCAGCTTTCTGCGAAACTACTAGGAATATAATATCTCTCTCAATGAGTAGGTGCGGATGCAAACGATCAGAAATATGATTTACGCGTAATTACGAATGGAATGCAGAAATCACATTCTTTCCGCGGGTCTTTTTCCCCGACCAGACTACCTATATACATATACTATATAAATCAGTTTTTGGTTCTATTACAAAATATCAATTTTAGCCTCATAGTGTCTTTTTACTAAGTATTGAGCGATGAATGTAGGGGTATAAGAAAAATATGAGGTACTATTTAAAGATGAAGTTTTTTAGATTTCAAATTTATAACATTCAAAACATGTTTTGCACTCCATTTTTAATTCTGTCTTAAAAATTTTTTGACGGTTTGATAACTTATTAAAACATTAAATTGTCAAAAAACTATCAATTTATTTTGAAGATAACTGCAATAACGGGAGACGCTGCAAACCCATAACAAATTTTAAAAAAAATGGCAGTATCTCAAAAACAGTTGAGAATCAAGGTTGGGTTGTGTATTATCAAACTCACTCTTAATTTTGAAGAGGAATCCAAAATTGTAAGAAAAATGGGGGTTCTGTTTAAAATAACAAAGTTGATGTCAGTTTCCGGTATATCCGGAAATCCGATTAGTTCGAAAATATTTTGGAATGGTAGGTCTTTTCCGAAAACACCTTTGATCAAAATTTCGAAACAATATTTCCAATCAGTCCGAGATACGCTAGGGGGTAAGTTGAAAACGAACACACTGTATATACATATTGTCTACACCTGTATTATACATGAATGAAACTAGAATTCTGTTTTAAATACATATGCAAATACCCATAAATACTACATAGATACATTATTTTTAAAGAAAATTCTAAGTAAAAATACCTAATATTAAATTTTTTTTATTTAAAAACCTTCCTTCATACTCAAAATTAATATTCAAGTGGCAATTTTATTTTCTATTATGTTATAAAAAATTGTGTTGTCTTTTGAATATTTATTTGATGAACTGAAAATAAAATAAAATAAATTAAGTAAAAATACATAATACAAAACGCCCGCCTATGTAATTCTTAAAAGATGGCGCTTTTTGAGGTAATTGCTGATTCTAATCTTGATCTCAAAGTGTTTTGTGGTTTTTAGGTTATATTACAACGTTTATTGTTATATTCATTATCATTACAAACATCATGAAACAATAAGTGTGGATATCGCAAAGGTATGTATGTTCTCTGTTGCAAGGTATAATAACTGTATAACAGCATTTTTACTGAATAAGATATACATACGTACCATCGTACCAATCCATAATTTCCAGAAACCTCAGATATATGTCTATATATAATTTCAATCTTCATGTTTGTATTATATTGGCCTTGACATTGAGCACAACATTGAGTAAACAAGAAAAAATATCTATTTCCAATTGTGTACTAGAGCTGTGTTGCCAGATTGTAAATGAAAATTAATGGGTTTGTGTATTTTCTACAATTTTCAGAATACGGTACGGAGCTCGATCTCAATTATTATACAGTATATTTAAAAATCTAAGACGCTTTGATATGATTCACTTAATTTTATATTGCAGAAATAAACTTTACATTAGCAAAGAGAACAAACAAGTATAGTTCATTTAAGACGTAGGTATAAAAAATATGAAAACGCCATAAAATCGCACAAGAAAGATGCCGCCCGGCCCAGTGGAATTGGTATTCTGTTGTAATAGTAATGTATTTTTTTTTATTACATATGTACAAAAATAGATGAGTGGTTGGTAAAAAATTTAGAAAGTAGTAGAAATGCTACTACTGTTATATATTTGGCATTACCGATTATTTGGTAATCTACACCTTCGATCATAAATGATAGAAGATCTACACTGCTTTGGTTATTCCAGGAAGTAAAAAGTCTTTTTACTTCCTGGGTTATTCTAGGATATCAGAGTCATCTATGGCGTAGATACGTAAATTAAACGAGGGAATTAATATTAAAGAAATCTCTCAATAGGTTTTACATGTACAATAGGTAGCTATCCCCACAAGTAGATGGTAGCACGCATACTCTATTTCTTAGATTTAAATCAAACGTGTTAAATTAATAAATAAACACAGACAGGCTATATTAAAATGCAAGCTAATTAGTTTTATATATATCATAAATAATTCGTACCTGAATAGATAAGGTGTAATTTCATTGTTATCTGATATTTTTGTGGTAAACATATTTAGATATCACAAGACAAAATTGCTAGAACAATGAAACTGAAGCTTTTCTTCCTTTTATTTGCAATATGTGCCGTGGAGCCAGCGAAAATTTTGGGAATCTTTCCGACACCGGCGGCCAGTCATTTTACTCTAGGATTTCGTCTAATGAAGGAACTAGCAGACCGAGGTCACGAGGTAACTGTGGTCAATCCATTTCCTCAGAAAACTCCTATAAATAATTATACTGATATTCCAGTGGAAAGTATGAACGATGCACTGTTTGGTAAGTGTTTTCTCTTAATTATATTTTGACTATTCTTGAATTTTAAATATTTTCACAATAATGTCTACCTGTGTGTTTCTCTATCAGTTGATCTTGTTTTGACTATTTCAGCACTAAGTTTCTTTTGTTACTGGGTTTACATAACGTTTATTTACCATTTTTTTTTCTTTTGGGAATCAGATTGAAATTTTTTTCTAATTTCTCAGAATATATGCCAAATAATCAATATGTTGTTTTAGAATTCAAAAAAGATTTCTGGGCAAGAGATGCGATGTGTTTTGCAGAAAAAATTAAGTTTCTTCATAACATGGCATATAAACTAACAGAAAAACTAGTATCCCATGAAAATTTTCAAAAATTACTGAACTCCGATGCCGAGTTTGACTTAATTATTATAGAATATTTTTTAAACGAAGCCAGTTTGGGACTAGGAAAATTTTTCGATGCGCCAGTAGTTTTGTTTTCAACACTACCATCCTCAACATTGACCAATCATCTCTTTGCTAATCCTGGACCGTCATCGTATGTACCAAACTTGTTGACTCAATATACTGGAGATATGGATTTCTGGCAAAGATTTTCAAATTTAGCCTACAACACCTTCGATAACTTTTATAAACATTATTATATGTTACCACTTCATGATCATCTTCTAAAAACATATATTTCAAAAGACTTAAATGTGGAAGATGTGATATACAATGCAAGTTTAATCTTATTAAACTCTCATCCAAGTATCAGCGAACCGGTTCCACATACCCCCAATATGATTGAAATTGGTGGTTTTCACATAAATTCACCTAAAGCATTGCCATTAAAGTTACAAGAGTTTATGGATGAGGCAAACGAAGGCGTGGTGTTGTTTTCAATGGGATCAAATTTAAATAGCCTGGATCTGGACCCGGATAAACGCGACGCCATCTTAAAAGCTTTTAGCAGAATTAAACAAAAGGTTTTGTGGAAATTTGAGGATGACTTGTCAGTTGTTCCAGAAAATGTAAAGTTGATGAAATGGTTGCCACAACAGGATATTCTAGGTAAGTTGTGATATATCTTATTTATATGACTCTGTGGTCGAGCGGTAAGGACACATGCCTCTCACCCTGCGATCCAGGTAGATTTCTAATCAAAGAACTAGGATTTTTTTTGGAAGCAGACATTCATCACAGCATATTTGAATTGTATGTCCGTTGTCTCAAAATTACCTATTATTTATATTCTTTTCTAAGTCATTTGAAGTGGTACTTGTTTAAAAACAACTTCATTCGATAAAGCACAATAATATACACTAGAATAATAACTGCCGCCTCATACCAATGTGAGGCGGCACTTCATTTTTTGCATTTGGTGTGTTGGTAATAAATGTCACGAGGCTATTTTATTGCTGTTTTTGAATATTGTGTACTAACAAGGGGAGGGCACGACCTTGGGAATTTATTTTGGAATGAGACTTCGTGTAATAATTGTACTTCTTTAGGGTGTTCACCCCTTGGAATGGCAACGCGCAACGCTCAATCGATTCGGAGAAAATGACGTTTAAAAATTTAAACTCAGCTTATATACTAGTGAGGTTCTTCGAGTTCCCGCGGCGAAATAGCCTAGCCGATAACGTGTCTGCGTACCGCTTGGGCGCTCGGGGTTCGAATCACGTGCACGACTTACTTTTTTTTTTAATTATTTATTTAATTGTTTTTACAATTAAATAAATTTATTATTTAATATTATCGATCATTTAAATAACAATAATGTCAATAATGTTATTTTACTAACGTAAAAGACTTTAAATTTTAAATCATAATTTAATTATAGTAATAATTTAAATTACTACCAAATAAATATACTATAATTTAATAAACTATTATTATTATTATTATTATATCCATTAGTAATAGTGTATTTTAAATAATAGTTTATTAAATTATAGTATATTTATTTGGTAGTAATTTAAATTATTACTATAATTAAATTATGATTTAAAATTTAAAGTTTTTTTCGTTAGCAAAATAACATTATTGACATTATTGTTATTTAAATGATCGATAATATTAAATAATAAATTTATGTAATTGTAAAAACAATTAAATAAATAATTAAAAAAAAAAAAGCAAGTCGTGCACGTGATTCGAACCCCGAGCGCCCAAGCGATACGCAGACACGTTATCGGCTAGGCTATTTCGCCGCGGGAACTCGAAGAACCTCACTAGTATATAAGCTGAGTTTGAATTTTTAAACGTCATTTTCTCCGAATCGATTGAGCGTTGCGCGTTGCCATTCCAAGGGGTGAACACCCTAAAGAAGTACAATTATTACACAAAGTCTCATCCCAAAATAAATTCCCAAGGTCGTGCCCTCCCCTTGTAAGACTGGCATTTTGCTGTAAATCACGCTGGGATGTGTGTGGGGGACCACACACATATTGGTTGTAAAGGTTCTGGAGTTATTCTCCGGTGCTTCTCATTAAAAATCCATTTGTATTTGAGAAGGACCGTTCAACGTCGACAGATGTAATGGGCGCATACTTAAAATATATGAACATTTATGTATTGTGTAGAAATGTCTACTTCTTTACCATTTAAAAAAATCATCTCAGGTGTGACATCTGCCACCTCGCAGAACAATGCCCCAGGAAATTCAAAAACAAAAAAAAGTTTTGAAAACATCTTTAAAAGATCGAATAGATGTTACATATATAAAGCATAAACGGACAAAACCAAAAAGTCCTTATAACTCATGAAGGGATGTAGATATCGAAAAAATAAATGTAAGAACACCCCCAAATACTCCCCGTCGGCTTTGGCGGCCTACTATCCTCTGCAAAAGTCTAAACGAAAAACAAAAAAGTTTTGAAAAAATTCTTTAGAAGGTCAAATAAATGTTAAATACATAAAACATAAACTGACAAAACCAAAAAGTCCTTGTGACTCGTGAAGGGATGTAGATATTGAAAAAATAAATGAAAAAACAACCCCAAATACTCCCTGTCAACTTTGGCAGCCTGCTATTCTCTGTAAAAATCTGTTATTTTGGGCGAACAACAAAAAACTTTTGGAAAAAATTCTTTGAAAGATCAAATAGATGTTAAATAAATATGTAAAGTATAAACTGATAAAACCATAAAGTCCTTATAACTTGTGACGAGATGTAGATACGAAAAAAATAAATGAAAAAGTCTACCATGTGCAAAAATTTCAATCCCTTTGAACAAAGAAGTTTTGAAAAATGTCGTTAGGAGATTAAGAAATATATACACATTATTCGGTTATGAATATTTCATGAGGTGTTTACAATATATTATATCTACATAAAAGTCGTATCTGGAATTTATCGCTGCCTCCCGATCTGTAATTATAACTTATACACAGTTGCTTATTTATGTCGCCCATGCCTATTATAATGTACTCAAGAAACCAGCTTTAGTAATTACTGCACCTCATTTTATATTTTATAGCTCATCCCAACACAAAAGTTTTTATATCTCATGGAGGTATGTTGAGTACCATTGAAACTGTTTATCATGGAGTTCCAATCATAGGAATTCCTATATATGGTGACCAAAAACTTAATATAGCAAGGGCTGTTAAAAATGGGTATGCTGTTTCTGTACCATTGCAAGAATTAACTGAAGAAAAGTTGTCATGGGCTTTGAATGAAGTTTTAAATAACACAGAGTAAGTTGTTTAATGTAATTGCAAAACTGTGAAACATTTTTATCCTTTATTATTTATTTACCGGAACAAAAAATTAGGAAAATATCTCATTTATTTTATGGTATGCCAGAGTTTTGTGTGCATTGTAAGGACATAACAAGGACAAATAGTTATTTACCAAAAATAAAACCTACAGAGAATAACAAAATAAGAAAAGTTAAGTTTCTGTACCTTCAAATTCAAGTTATGTCCACTCCAAATTAGATTTTCAGCTTCGATCACTGAAAATGTAATGGAGTCGTTAATTGAATATATCTCACTTGTCAATCATTCATTATTAATTTCCCTATTGCCACCCTGAAATAACTGCCAACACAAAAAATATTTTAACTTGAACATTTTATTCTAGAAACCGTTAAAAGAGATGATAGCTAATTACAGTATTTTTGGAATCTTATCTAGAAGCTATAAGTATAGATCTAGTTATTTACTTATCAATAATTTTATTTATTTTCCAATGAAACTGCACATCTAAAAAATAGACGCAATTATAGTTTTATTTATTCTGCCTCTAAAAAAAAAAGGAATTAATGCTATAAATATGTTGTTAAAAAAACAGCAATAAGATAAAATATGTATTATGCATATTCAGTTAATATAAACTTAGCTTTTTTTTTTTGTTTTTTTTTTTATATCTTCATCCTTGAGACAGGACTACAGCCACACACTCTGCGAGTGCGTTAATTACTTTTGTGGAACTCCGTATCTATCATTTTGTTTTTGTAGGTATGCAAATAATGTCAAAACGCATTCAAAAATAATGAAAGACCAGATTGTAACGCCCTTGGATTCAGCAGTATATTGGATAGAATACGTAATTCGTCATAATGGGACAAGACATCTTCAGTCAGCAGGACTGCATCTGACATGGTTTAAAAGAAATTTGATTGATATTATTATCGTATTAGTCGTTATCGACTTAGCATTGTTTTTAATATTTTATTATATCATTAAGCACATTATCCATTACTTAATGAAATTTGTTAGAAAGAGAGAAAATAAAAAATATGAGAGGTTAAGTACATAGTAAAAGAAAAATGACGTAAAGGTGACGCTTGATATTTTTAAAAATTTGAGATTTTCTAATAATTTAGTGCTATAACGCATTGTCTCAGACTGTTAATATGTTTACTATCTGATATTCTTTGGAGAATTTGGTATTCCTCCAGAGACGACCTTTACATTCATATATTATTTTTCAAAATGATATACTGTTACAATATAAATGTAATATCTGATTTCGTTGTTACGTTACAAACCTTTATGCAGAAGGTTAGCTACATACGGGGACTCAACTTCAGGTACCTGTTTAATTATTGTGCTATTGCGAAAGCGTGATATATTCAGTGGTAATTTGAGATCCGCGCGCGGTAGATGTTAACATTGACAGTCGTTTTGGTGTGTATTTAAACTTTAATTTCAACTGGTGACGCATAAAAGATGCATTCTCAGTAATGGCGATTTAGTTTTTTTTTTTTTTTAATTAGTCACGCATATACGATGCATTCTCGGTAGTGACGATTTGTACAGTTTTTTCTTTTACTGCTGTTTTTCTTTACTAATGATTTGTTTAACGGTGCGATGCCGTTTGTAAATTACAGAAACAAATCTGGGAAATTGTGTATAATACAAGAATGAACAAACAAAACACTACAGTATGATTATATTAGAAGTATACATGATACATGTCGAAACTCACAAAATATAGGTCCCTAAGGCCGGTTTTTCAATACCCAGTTCCCAAAATTATCTATTGGTTAGTGTGAAATGAGTGAATTCTATTGGCCAAGAAGTCACTAACTGACAGATTATTTAGCTAACCCAACATGGAAAAACCGGATCTAAGCCTACCTGTCTTCGTCAGGAATACCAAGTCTTAACTTGTCTCTTCATTGGGAAGACCAAATGCTCCGATGTATAGTGATAAAGAATCAAGCAAGAATATTGTCAAGCAGCATAAACGACCAAAGGTACATTTAAAAAAATGTCAATTAGCACCTTTAACGACTACAACCTTATTAAGTTGTTAATTCAATTTATTAGCTAGATGTAGCAGTACTACATGTATATTATTAAGTAACTGTAATATTTTCATTTTTATAAATGTATTATTAAAATAAGTTTTTCTTTACGCATCCATGTTTTTCTTGTTTCTGTCCATTATTCCATAATGTTTTCAAAGAAATAATGAAAAATGGCAAAATACATTGCATTTTTTTTAAATACTATTAATGTACTCCATACACTTTAAGGCTGCGTTAGCACGTCCTCGTCACCGGGATTACGAACATGAAACTTTAAAATCGCTGTTAATAGTTTTCTATTGATGAGAACAAATAATTTATCTTAAATACCATATAGATTTAATGTATAAAATTACAGGAAATACTGATGTGTATTTTTTTTATATATTAATAGAAATATATTTTATTTGGTGACATTTTATGAAACTAAATTACAATTGCCCTGAAGGGCCACACCAAAAGAAAAACTAGACATTTCTACTTTGAAATTAGAAATTTCTACCTTTAAACTAAAAATTTCTACTTTGAAAGTAGAAATTTCTACTTTAAAACTAGGAATTTCTACTTTGAGACTAGAAATTTCTACTTTGAAACTAGAACTTTCTACTTTGAAACTAGAAATGTCTACTTTAAAACTAGAAATTTCTATTGAACCTAGAAATTTCTACTTTTAAAATAGATTTTTCCACTTTTGAAATTAGACGTTTCTAGTTTTAAAGTGGAAATTTCTAGTTTTGAATTTTTGATTCTGAGGCGCGGCGTCCAAAAGGTTTTTTTTGCAAATACCGCCTTACTGGCGTCTAGGCAAAAAATGGCCTTAAGAACATGGAAGTTTTGTCTGCAACATTTTTTTTGCAAGTCGAATAGACACCGAGCTATGGAGCTTCAAAGTGGGGCGTATCATTAAAAATTCCAAGAACGTTCATTTTTTAACTAAATTTGATTTTTAGAAAATTATGTCCTTAAAAAGTTTTATACGTTTTTAATTTGGGGCATATTATAACAAAGATATTAGCTTTATATACAGGAATTTGAGACATGGCCATTAGCCATTGGTATAAAGCTTTTTTAAGGGCATGATTTCTTAAAAATCCAAATTTAGCTTAAAACCGAGCATTCTTGGAACTTTCTGGAAGTGTCTATTCGACTTGAAAAAAAATGTTTCAGACAAAACTTCCATGTTCTCAAAAAGTTTAATACAGGACATTTTTTACCTAAAAGCTGGTAAAGCCTCAGATTAAGATAAAGCTGTATTGGCAATAAAGCCGTTAAGGGCGCTGTGCCTCTAAAGGTCAAAAATGTAAAACTAGAAATTTCTAGTTTTAAAGTAGAAATGTCTACTTTTGAAACTAGAAATTTCTACTTTAAAAGTAGAAATTTCTAGTATCAAAAGTAAAAATTTCTAGTTTTAAAGTAGAAATTTCTACTTAAAAGTTGAAAGAATTGTGCTCCTAACTAGGTTATTTTTTAAACAATTTGTAAAATATTTGAAAAACATTTTTTTTTATTTTCAGGGATATTGGCATATTTCAAATTTCATAAAAAAATATAATTTTTTTATGTCTTATTAAAGTAACGCTTGAGATTCATGCCCCAATACAAAACAAAATCTAAATTTTGCCAGCCACCACTCATACCATGGCTTTGACACCTCATTCCACAGAACCTGTCAATTTTTGCCATTTTTTAAACAAAAAGATAATGAAAAAGTCTACTGGTATCGCTTATTATTGAGGATTCATTTCAATTTCTTTGTTCAAAGAGAGGTGATTGACAGTTACACATCAATTGGAAAGTGGCATGATTAAAATTTCAAGGAAAATGGCAGGACATCTAAAGTTTTGGACAAGTTGACTGTGTCTGTGATCACCTTAGACACGTTGCTATTTGACCAGTTAACTAAATTGTAACCTGACCGGTAAATGACTGCTTATGGTGACCATGACTGGGTGACTGCTAACACTAATAAAAACTAAATTGGTAATTAAGAAAAACTAGCTATAAATGTTGGTGGAGGACGATTACAATTTTTTTTAGTTCAGAGACAAGACTAAGCATATGACAAAATGTCTACTGCTTGCACACTTGATAATGATGCCTATTGAAATTGGACAGGGCCGAACTAAGGGTTCTTGAGTTATGGGCCCTTTTTCCTCAATTTTCATAAAAATTAAATGACCTACAAAAATCGCGCACCACAAAGAATTCTAAGGGTTTGTTGAGATGAAATTTGACAAGATGCTTTACCAAACTTGAAGTTCAGGGGGTTTTGGCTTGGTTCTTGGTAGTCTTTTTCTATTTTTAGAACAGACACATTCAATTTTAGGGAAGTCAACAAGGATGTCAAATAGACTGCTATCGAAATTGGTAGGATTAGGAGGAACCTCCAAAAATCAAAAACCCTAAAATTTACATGCCTTGCCCTATTCATAAGTTCCAACAATATCAGCAAAACATATCAGATTGTCACTGTGCTAATGAATTACTTACAAGTATAGTGCAGGAAAACCCGGCTCATCACAAAAGCTATTCAACCCAGAGGTGATTCTTCCCATAGTATCATTAGCCAGCTAAATTCTTTAAAATTGCCATTGCCAGTAAGCTTTTTGTGAAATATAAAAATTGTCCCAGTACCAAAACTATTCCTTGTTTTCCGATTTTGCTGGGGTACAGGGTACATTCAACATACATGTTGTTCGGTAATTTTGTTAAATAACAACACATTTTTGTGTAAAACAATATTCATTAGTATATTTATTCTTAAGAAATAGTACAACTGTGTGTATACTCTACTGCTGTAGTCTTCTAAGTTCTTTTTCCATTGACGAAGTATGTTTAGTATCTTCTTCTATACTTTTAAATGCAGTTTTATCTTTATTAAACTCGCTTTCCATTGGATAATAGGCCGTAGTATCCTCTAGTTTATTGTTTTTGTCTATATTTTTATGAACTTCGTCCACTGAACTGTGAAATTCTGGACAAAATGAAGAAGTATCCTTTTCCAATAAAAGCAAACTTTCATTTACTTCTTTATCATCTTCATCATTTAATTTTGAATCTTTTTTTGCTTCTTCTAAATCGTTTCGGTATCATTTCTCCAAATCTTTTTTTTGTTTTTTTCTTTTCATCCTCCCTTCTTTCAACAGGTGAGTGCCTTTGAGTTATTTCCTGAAAGAACATTTTTAATAAAACTGGTAATTAATTATTATAACGGTTACCATTATTTCTGTAAGTGTTTTTCCGCGAGAATAGCCACAGTCTCCTCTACCAAATACCCATCCAGGAGCTATTCCTTCTGGATCGTTTAATAATGTGGCATTTCTAGAAGATGTATATAAAATTCTTGAAATAATGAATATCATAATCTACAACAAACAAATACATTACAATTTTTTGATAACGTAAAAAATATTTTATAACAATAATTATGTCATTTCATAAAATTATACTAGAAATTTTTCGAAGAAATACTTGAACACGTCGAATGGTGTTAAATTGAGACATCTTGATATTTTTTAAGGCCATTGTTCGGGCTAAATCCTAGGCCAGATGTGTAGTGATAACTTTAACAACTATGCCACAAAAAAAATCAAGACATCTAAAAACATATTTAAAAAGGCAGAGGTGTTTGAGAATTATTTCGAAATATTTTTTGTAAGAATTTTACTGCATTGATGCATTACTTTAAGGGCACATTGTATATGGTTAAGCTTACATGAATTATGAAAACCATCGAGGAAAAAAATATAAAAAGATTGATTACAGATATTATCGGTTTCCTCAAACCTTCCAAACAACCCTTGGTATTAAGAGAATCTTTCATTACAGTAGGCTCATCACGCCAAATATGTGCATATTGTGCCTGTTGTAAGGGATCGTGCAGGCACTGCATAGGAAAATCTACTCGACAACAACTCCAAGGTGTTACGGGAAGGTCCAAAACTTCTTCACTAGTTCTATACCTAAAAAAAAGCAAACAATATTCAGAATAAGAATTTTAGTAGTCACTTCAGTCAAAAAAGTACTTGATCTTTAAATGTGTATACAATACAGTTATAAAATTTACTCTGTAACAAAATCCTAAGGTTACTGGGCTATGTCTCTGAAATAACGCATATAATGTTTTTCCACAAAAAGAATACGTACCGTATGATAGTGTCAGACTTTATGTCGACATGATATTTACTTAACCAATTGATCGTATGCCAATCTTCGTAAGAAGTTATTCCACAACATTCATTGCTGTACTGCAGTTTATCAATTGTTTCTTTCCATGTTAAATCATTTAAATACTGAGTCATTCCAGTGCTAATAGAGTTTTTCATCGATTTTACTATGTGTTTCCCATTCTTTCTTGCATAATGTGATATTATTATTAAAATTACTACAGTATTTGTGCCTGCACAGTACCATAACAATAGTAAGTTGCTTGTACTTTTTTCTGAAAATAGAGAATAACTTTTTAGGATCACAAAAAATGTATATATAAGCACACTATGGAATGTACGGAATCAACATAAACGATTCCTCAATCAACACAAAAATATATTTTTTGCTTCAAAACTAATAATAATTGATAATTAATAATTGGTTTGATAACTAAATAATTAATTGGCTTTTAATTTAAAATTTCTCATGCTAGTAAACATAAATCACCAACAGTTTGAAAGTACCGGTCGCAGATATTCCATTAACATCGGAAAATATAAGTACCTACTTCTTATTGGCAGCATATACCTATTAGACCAGTAAAATTAAAGATATACAAGTCCAACTTCAAAAAATCTGGAACGATTCCTTCAATATCTAATGCAGAAAGATGTGCTGAAGAATGTTTCATCATTTGAAACGCAGGAAAAACTTCCGTTTTGGAATAATGTTCATGTCACTTTTGATCACAGTTTCTTACAACAATAATACGTTGTCAGAAATACTGTGTATATAATTTATCAACTATAATTAACCACTATGTTTGGATTTTCACGCAGCAACGTTAACTTATAAAATAATTTGTACGTACTTGTGAGCTTGAAGGAAACATTTTCTGCACATTCTAATTCCAATTATCCAGTGGAATATCACGTTAGTTCCATATATACCAGTTACGGCAAATACAAAATTCACTTCCGCCTTTTCTGTAAGAAGAACTGGAGAAACTGCAATAAAAATGTATAAGGAGGAACTTGTCATTCCAGCACCTAATATTATCTGGACTATGTTTAATGTGATAAATACAAAAGACAAGCATTTCCTTTGTTTCTGAGATAATTTAAACATTCCAATGGCCATTGTATATAGAAATGTCCTAAACAATGTAAATATAATATACAATAAAAAAAAATTATGATTACTGTGACATTTTAGACACTGACATGTTCTGCCTTAAGTTTTTAAGATTAATAAGTGAGTCGAGGTCAGATTGTGGCATTTCGATTTTACCATTTTAATTATTTAATCAATGTACCTTTATAATTTCCTAAAGCAGAATAATTTCGGTATTTAAAGTCATCTGGTAATAAATGTGGCCAAAATATTCTAGCAGATGTTGCTAAGTAGGAATAAAACCAAAATGAGGTAAGTTATGGTAGAATTTCTGCTACAGATTTGAGAAAAAAATTGAATACAGGAATGAAAATGTAAAACGTTATGTTCTTAATATTAAATTGATTTGTCTTAAAAATTGTCCAAAACAACAATACAAAATATCTAGTAATATGTAAAGGCAAAAGAATTTTTTGTTAAAAATTTCAAAAAACATGTTTATTAAATAAAAGAAAAAAACTTCGACATCTAAAAACAGCTCAAAATATCTTCTTCCTGTTGAAACAAAAAACTACAATACATAAGTCTAATATAAAAAATTACTAAACAGAAAATATAAAAAAAAAACAGATAACAAAATCTGTTTCTACTTACTTTCTAGATTATTTTCCTTTCCACTAACATTTTATATAAACACAACACATGCATGTACCCATTCTTCCTAATAATATTTATATCCATTCTTGAGAAAGTAAAATTTTTAGAAAGAAAATATTATACATAATATATCCGGACATTTATTTTTCTCGTCTAGTTTCATTAATTTGAAAGTAAATGTCCAGAAAAATTATCGTACATTTGTTCAAATACACCCAAAATTTATACAAATAGTAGTTTAAGATGTAGTCATATGATATCATATTACTTACACAGGGTATTCCCAAAAGATATGGAAAACTTTACTGGAATTTATGGACCATAATAAGCCGATTAAACATAACTTACTTCTATACAAACATGCACCAGTAAAGAGTTTGAACTCTTTAAAAATACCAAAGAAAAACTTTTTTTAACATCTCCAAAACAACAAAACAACAAATTTGGTACATAATTCTTGTTCATTAAAATGAATTAAAATTTTTTTTAGAAAAAGGAAAACTAAGTTTCCACGATTAACAGGGTATTATTCTTAAGCTTTCTTGTGATTGATAAAACTTAAAAAAAAAAAACATATTAATTACAACATAAATATAATATACTATCTGATTGCGTTGTTACCCTCGCAGCACGGGGCGATGCCATTTTGAGGAAGGTTAGTTATGTGCGGAGACGCACGCAATACTTTTAATTAAAAAGTGGCTCTCTAGACCTCAGCAGAACCTATGATTAAAGCGACATGGTAATCTATTTTTGAGCAAATTCTCAAGAAAATTAAAATTAATAAAGCTGCAAATCGTTTCTGTATATCATGGTCGTAGAGTACAGATGTACTTACTGTCGCCAGCATTCACCTTGATCACGAAACTCTTTCTCCAGTCCAGTCTATTATTAGCTTTCAAGTTGTGTATACGTTAAGTCACTTGGACATATTGCATATTGTTTTTGTGTTTTTATTTTATTTTTGTACTGTATTGTTGATATTAATTTAATAATAAAGCATGGCAGACGTACGCAGGGGTAGGAAACAGCCATTTGCTGACAAAGTGAATAAATTCATAGGTGAATTCCCGGATTTATTCTATGATGGTGCTAAAATAATTTGTAAAGTGTGCGAGAAAGATTTGATGTGCTGCGATAAGCATGATTGTGGACTTCATGTAAATAGTGTACACCATAAAAATAAAAAAAATGGCGTGCCTTCGACAACACAGTTTATGTTTAATTTACTATTAATGCTGATTGCCTGTGATGTTCCGCTGCACATACTCGATAAACAACAATTTCTAGAGTTCTGGAATAAATACAGTGCCCAGGTGAAGTTACCAAGTCGCACAACGTTATGTAACTATCTACCAACTGTACACGCAGACATGGTAAATAAGATGAAATGTGAATTAAAAAATACACGGCTGTGGTTATCTGTTGATGAGACAACAGATTGTAAAAAAAAATTCTATTTTAAATGCTATAGTACAAGTACTGGACCCTCTTAAACCAACAGTTCCACTGTTACTAGCTAGCAAAAGACTAAGTCAGTGTACTAGCGAAACAATTACCAGGGTGGTGCTGGAGACGTTAGAAAAATTTGAACTGTCAAAAAGTCAAGTGTTGATGTTTGTGACTGATGGTGCCTTGACAATGCGTTCGGTAGGCCGTTCTTTGCAAGAACAAGGTTGTACGTTTATATATGTTACGTGTAAAGTGCAAGCTTTATATCTTATGACAGAAACTATTCGAAAAGGTTTTCCAGAGGTGGATGCATTAATAGCAAGTACAAAAAAAGTGTTTCTTAAATCTCCTAAACGTCTCCGTGCATTTCATAGCAAGTGTCCCGGTATTCCTGAACCACCACAGTCGATTCTTACACGTTGGGGAATATGGTTGCAGGTAGCTTTTTATTATGCTGAATATTTCCGACAAATAAAAGCTGTGACTACAATTCAATCCAGATGAGGCTGCAGCTATTAAGGAAAGCCAGAAAAAATTCAAAGATATTTCCGTTGAAACAGCTTTAAAAAATATTGCGAAGAACTATAATTACATAAAAGCATAAAAAAATTAGACAACAGTGCGTTGTCGTTAGCGGAGTCACTGCAAATAGTGGACGAAGTAAATCTACTGCTACACACTATAGGTGATGCAACAAATGAGCACGTTAAAGAAAAGTTCGCAAATGTGTTAAATAAAGACACCGGTTTTACCAAAATAAGACAAATATGTGATGGTGCAGCCCCAGATCTGTTAAGTGCATTCAAAGACTATTTTACGTATATTTGTATTACATCAGTAGATGTCGAACGGTCGTTTTCAAAATATAAGAATATATTTTCACCAAAGCGAACATCACTCATGGAAACAACCATAGAAACATACCTGGTGCTGCAAAATGGCTACACATCTTCTCCAGTTTGTGATAAGCAAGCTAGTTCATCAAGCTAGTTAAGAGGGTAAGTTTTACATACATTGTTATAAATTATAACAGTTTATTGTTTCTCGTATTAGTTAATTTCGCGTACGCCACTATCCCACGGAACAGTTTTGACAGCCCTATTAATCAATTAATTAAACACAGATTACTTCCATTTTCAAATTTATTTTTAATATATAACTAGTTTCTGATTATACAAGGTGGACCAAATTTTAATCTGAAAACTGAAAGAATCGATAAAGCACACCAAAATAATATGGGGTTGTCATATAAACTTATAGCTAAAAATGCTTAGTTTTTGAGATAGAGGGCATTAAAGTTTTAATTTATTTTCAGTTTTTCCCATATTTCTTCAGAAAGAATCGAAATATAGTTATGAAATTCTGTACGTTTATATGACAAATCCCATATTATTTTGGCATATTCTATCGATTCTCCAGGTTTCTCGATTAAAATCTGGCCCACCCTCTATACCTACATTTTTTTCACATCATATTTCACCACAGGAAAAAATTAATAAAAAAAAAAAGATAATTAAAGAGCGAACATATGTAAAAATATTCATTACTTATAATATGTGTATTACTTCAACAATAACTGTTCAGCATGACAATTCAATCTGGCAGGATGTTTTGCATTGTCCGTTATTTTATATTTCATAGGATGTTAATTCATGTTGCCATAAACTGTGTAGAGAAACTACGCAAAGTTATCGTTGCAAATGAGTTAGACAAACCTGTACTAGACAATTTTCAACGATAAACAAACTTGTCCATAGATGTAATTGAAAAAATAAATTTTAGCTAGCTTCGTTTGTTTCTTTTTGATTTAGATATAAACATATCCACGTGATGCTTAGCTATCTGATACAACACTGAATCTTTTCTAGCTAGATTATTAATTACGGCCCTTCTATAACATGTCAAAAGTGACATATCTGCTTCAGAAGGATTAAGAAACAATTCCAGGTTGCAAATGCACTAAAATAACAATAACAAAAAATTATAATTATGAACAAAATTGGTAGACGGTTCCAAACCTGTTCAGGTGTAACATTAAATATTTGGACAGCCCCCATATATTCAGACCATAAGGTTTTCTTATACTGAATATTATGCTTCTGTGCCAGGGGAACAAGTATGACATTTCCAAAGAGAATATCTCCATAGCTAACCCCCTGATATTGTTCTAGTAACTGTGTATAAAAATCTTGAAAATTTGTTAAACCTAGAAAAATTAAGTAAAAGAAATAATAATATCGAGTGTTTCAAGTTAATTCATTAAAATTTATTAAAAGTGAGGTTGTCCATCAGATAATAATTAAACGTATCAATAGTATACTACAAATAGCTAACATTATTAATAGCAAAATGAATATCAATAATATATATCAGGAATAACATAGGGCCTAATAATGATCCCCGCGACACCCCATCCCTAATATGCCCAATAGTAAATTTTCAAAACAGTAAGATACTTAATTATCGCATTTTGATACCTCTTGGAAATATTACTACAATTAATCTAGATGTAAACATTTTACCTGTTCACTGTCTACAACATTGACATAAGTATCTGTCTTTCAACTAGCTGTACATATGTAAACGTGAGTATATTGGTTTAATTAGGTATTTACCTTGTATATCCTTTTTAAAATTCAGTTCGTTTTCACATTTGGTTATGACATTCTTAAAGCAATGTTCAAGTAAGTCATGAATTTCTTTAGTCAAAAATAAGCTATCACTACCCAAAAATACGCAAGCCAGTCTGCAGAATTTATCGGTGGGATTAATGGTTGATGCTAGTACAGGAAAGTAGGTTTCGTAAATTAAAATCCATCTTAAACAGTTTCTTATTGTAAAAATTTGTTGCTGTTCATCTATATTAACTTTATTTTGTTGTTGATTTGCGTAAAGGACTAAAATTGGTGTATAAATCCAGTCAATGGGTATGACATTTCCTATGCTTATGTCGATACAATAGCACGATGAAAAATCAGGAATATCCTAAAACAGTGTTTCGGTTATATACAGTATGTTTGGTAAATCACTACAAATATTTTAAGGGAAGCTTGCTATGATCCAAGACTGTGTTCGATTCGTTTCAGGACAGCCAGTATAATATTATTGTGAATTAACTGAGCAGACTTATAGGGACAAATTTCATACTTACATTTTTTAGACCTAAAACTTGAGTATAAACTTTCATAATGTCTTCCAAGTTACTCAGCGATATCTCTAAACTATCGCTTCTTTGGCTAATATTCAAGTTTCGCAAAAGAACATCATTAGGGTAAAATTTGGGACTAAAAATTATCTTCTCAAGTAAATATTCTATATCTGCTTTTTGTTCTGCATTAAATACACTAAGGCATTTTACAGATAATTCGTAGAAGGTTGACGTATCTAGATCGTTTTTAACAGAAACGGACGATTTTAAAATATTCATTAAAATTAAACTTTCTGGTCTAGTAAACCAGTTACTGGTTAAATGGTATTTGTCAAGCTCTTGTAGCTCCTCTAAATACCTCTGAATGTTTGCATGCCTGAGAAAAGCCATTTTTACCTTGAAAAATTACAAAAATCAGAAAAAACTTAAACATAAAAGAACACATTGTTGTGTTGCACATTTGGTACAAATACATTTACATAAAATTTTACCTCAGTCTTATCTGTTGTGTTTACATAATGGGACAAAGAGTATAAAAAAGGCAAACAACTATTTGTTTGCATCAAAGGTACAATGTGGTCCATCGTATGCCAAGCTGCAGCTTCCAGAGATTTTAAATTACTACTAGATTTATGTGTTTCATAATTGTTTAAAAGCATAGAGCCCCTTCTAAAATGTAAAAAATATGTATATTTTAAAATAAAATTGGGTCATAACAAATTCTACCTTATATTGTTTGTAATTTCTTGATAGCCCTTGGAATTTATTATAAACAATATTGTCTTATCAACGTCTACTTGTTGATACTCTCTAATGCAAGACAAGCAATATATTACTGCAGATATGATTTGCAGTTTTCCACACTACAAAGTATATAAAAATAATCCAGTAAGAGACAACTAAAGTTATATTAAGGATTTATATATGGTGTTCAAAAATTACACGCCACGGCAATCTTTGAATGATGAGTGCTGATAGCCAGAAAGCGTTTTCAATGATAAATTTCCAAAATGGAAAACTAACTTCAATCATTTGAATTTTGACAACAATTTGTGCAACGGCTGCGCCATTTTTTGTAAAACATATTTCTTTTTTTGTTTACATTTTCTCTCAGTTAGCAAATATTAACTGCCCTTTGGTGTTTGAAATGGAAAATTTATCATAGTGTACAAAATAAAAATACGACTCTAAAAAAGGATTTGAAAACTTTCTGGAAAACTATCAAGGGTTACGCCATTAAGGAAATATTTATGGACCCCTGTTCAACGCAACTTTTCCGCGTTTTCGCGAGCACTCAACTTTTGAATTTGTGCCTTATATTTTCCAAACACCATATATTAAAGTGATTTTAATACTTTTGCTTTTGATTTTTTTATGAAAATTGAATTAATAATATAAATACTCACTGCAAAACTATTTAAATTAGTAAATTGAGTGGACCATTTGAGAAGGCACTGTGCAAACAGTGGTAAAAATGGGACTATCAAGGTGTAATTTATTTTACCCACATATCCTAAAAGTATTAGTAAAGCTGCCAGATGCCCTTGCCTAACAAATGTAGTTTTCATATCTAAATTTGTATTTTTAAAATGGTAATCTAGCAAACTGAGTAATGTTGACTGAAATATGCTAAGGCAGAAAATATAAGGATTACTCATTAATTAAATAATTTTTCTTCTTACCTAAAATAATCCAGTGATAATCCATAATTTATAAGAAGGGTCCACAGATGCATACATTCTGTCTGTAATTTTAACCCATTTACATTGGAAGAAAAAGTATCATTGGATAAACACATTAATATTGAGTCTAATATCTTGAACCTGAAATATTAAAATCATATAAATATGGTGAGGACGGTAGTATCAAAATAATTGAATCGACATATGCAAAGTAAAATTGTCCCATCCATTAAATTTAACAAGTAACAAATCTCGGCATAACAATTTCAAATTCTGAAATGTCTGAATTCGTAACATAAGCCTATGAAATAAAGACAATATTGATTTTACAAAAACTGTTGAATTGTTAAATCTACATTAGTGTCTACAAACAGGCAACAATACATATATACTATGCACTAGGTAAGTTTTTTAAAAGTGGTTGCGAAGTTTCTATATGGCAGCAAACAAAAACATTATCGGTATTTTCACGAAGATTGTACTGTAAATGCTGCATTTCTGACACTATCACTATTCACATATTATACTGCAAGGCATTTTGAGTAAGGCTGGGAATTTTCCAGATTTTAGTATTCGAATATTCATTCGAAAAAATATTCGATTATTCGAATAATTCGAATACCTATTCGAATATTAGAATACTCGAATAATCCGAATTATTCGAATAGGTATCCGAATAATCCGGATCCTCGAATATTCATTATTAATAGGTATAGCACTGAATACTAGTGAATAGTGAATACTCTATTTGAGTATTTGGTTGGATAGACCACAATAATAGTCGTGACGTAAACCACTAAGCAGGCAATTTGATTTGCTTTCCATACCCACAATAGGGTATATCTCCTGTACATGTGCTTTAAGGGTCAGAATTATTCAGTTAGTATTTTATTTTAGGATTGAGGCGCTATTGTTCACATTTAACTATTGAAGCTTAAATAAAACAAAAATAGAGCTAGTTTATTATACTTCTGTCATAACTATTTTTCCTTTTCGAAGGAAATAAAAGTGCTCTAAAATTAGAATGTTTTTAAAAAAGACGCAGATTGTGAAGGTAAAACAAATACATGAAAAGTCAATAGTTAAATATTTACAGGTTTTCTAAAATTTAAAATTTAATTTTAACCCCTGCCTTAGTACAGTAAGAATAAGGTCGAGGCGAGAAAGAGATGGAATAGTTTGACTGGGAGTAAAACGTGCCACTAATGTGGTCTATTTATATATTTGGATTTTAGAATAGGTACCTACCTATACCTACTATCTACCTACTTTGCTTGGATGCAAACTGCATACCTATTCGTACATAATTTAATAATATATTTTAATATTCAAATTTACTCAGATATAATCGAATATTCGAATACTCGAATATAATAATAATAATAATAATAATAATAAAGTCAATTTATTTCAGAAAACAGTACAAAAAGTACATACGTTTAGGAAATTTCGTCAATAGTTAAGATTGTACATATAAAGTACATAAAAGAAAAAAATATATAAAAAATTTATAAATAGTCGATATAAAAAGACGCTAAAAAACGTCAAAAAAACAAACAAATTAAAAAAATAACATCAATAAAACAACATTATGTATATAGACAATTATAGTAAAATGCAAACTAGCACCTCGATATGAATTCTTGAATCGTGTAACAGTTTTTGTCAAGAAGAAATAGCTTTACAGCAGTTTTAAATTTAACAATTGTAGGTAAACATTTAATAGTTTCTGGTAGTAAGTTATACAATTTACAACCATTGAAAAAAAGACTTTTTTGATATAAAGCTGTATCGTGTTTCAGTGGCAAAAGATTATCTTTATTTCTGGTGTTGTGACTATGTTGGGATCTAACATTAGAGAATTTTGATTTATTTTTATACACAAAGCACGATATCTCGTACACATATACAGAGACTAGAGTAAGCACTTTTAAAGACTTAAAGGCATCTCTACAGGATTCATTATACTTTAAGTTAGTCATGGCACGTACAGCACGCTTTTGTAGTACAAAAACACTGTTCACTTCGGTTGCTGATCCCCAGTGAACTATAGCATATTTAAGGGTAGAATGGAAAGAAGCGAAGTATAATTGTCTTAAAATAGATAGACTACATTGTTTTGATGCTACAGCTAAAGCATAACATGTTTTGGATAACTTACTACAGATATCTTGTATGTGACAAGACCATTTCAGACTGCAGTCTATTCTCAAACCTAACAATTTGGTGTTACTAGAGTAACTAATATTCAGTGAATTATCCAAGGTAATGGTATTTTTATACGTAATGTTAGATCGTGTATTCCTAAATATAATGCATGTTGTCTTATCTTTATTAATACATAATTTATTTTTTTTGAACCCACATATTAATTTTTTTATACATTAAAATGGCACAGTTTTCAGCTTCAGATATGTTATTAGTCTTTATTGGAATGTTAGTATCATCAGCATATGAGACTGTTAAACACAAGGGATGTTTAATATAATTTAACATGTCATTAATATAAATATTAAATAATGTGGGCCCCAATATAGATCCTTGAGGAACTCCACAACTAATGTTAGACATGCTCGATACAACATTTTTTATTTTTACTTGCTGGGTTCGATTTGCCAAATATGATGTAAACCAATCGTGAGCGACGCCTCTAATTCCGTATTTCTCTAATTTGGTCAATAGTATAGAATGATTAACACAGTCAAATGCTTTAGTGAAGTCAATAAAAAGTCCCAGAGCAATCTGTGACTGATCAAGTGTCATGACAATATCATTAACAAATTCGCTAAGGGCAGTATCTATACTTTTTTGCTTTGTAAAGCCATGCTGACTACTCGAAAGTGTATTATTAGCTGTAAGAAATGGTATTAGTTGTTCATTCACTGACAGTTCAAACAGTTTAGATATACTAGGTGAAAGGCTGATTCCCCTGTAATTTATGACTAAGCGAGAATCACCTTTTTTGTACAAGGGTATTACATTTGACACTTTTAATCTTTCAGGATATATGCCCTGTTCTAAAGAGAGATTTATTATATGAGTGAGTGGTGCAATTATATAAACACCAATTTGCTTTAGCAGTGAATTGGATATTTCATCAGTTCCCGAAGAATTCGAGTTTTTTAATTTGTGAATTAGTTCTAAAACATCTTTTTCAGTAAGGGGCCGTAAAAATAATGAGCTGCTATTGGAGTTTTTTATATTGGATTCAATAAATTGATAATCAATACAGAGTGATAAGTCGGAAATTGCATTTTTTGGACCTGATAAAAAATAGTTATTAAAAGTTTCGGTACATTCATTAGGATTTAGAATTTTACCATTATGTTCAATTTCGATACGCGATTTGTTATTTCTTGATTTACCTAACGTATTATTTATTATGTTCCACATTGTTTTGGTTTTATTTTTAGAAGTTGTTACCAATTGGTCATTTTTTTGCTATATATGCAGAAGATAGTAATTTGCGGTACTCATTATTAGCCGTTTTAAACTGTTCTTTAAATTGAGGGTACTGTCGGCTTAAATCTGCTAAGAGAGAAACGCGCTTTTTTGCCTCTGTTATTTCAGAATGTTGTGAAATATTTGTACCAACAGTAGATATTTTAATTTTGGTTTTAGATTTAGAAACCGGGAAACAAATCTCAAAATAGTACAGAACTACATTCATAAACAGATCAAAAGCTGTATTACAGTTCAGAATGCTCAGTACTTCACTCCAACTGGTGTTACTTAAATAAGAACAAAAACTTGATATGTTACTGTCAGTGAAAAAACGTTTATAGTCAATTTCATGATCAATGGTTTCGTTAATTAGTATTTTCATGTACTGGGCAAAGTGATCTGATAAATTACTTTTTATTATGTTAGCCTCATATACTTTATCAGTATCATTCACTAAAAAATTGTCAATACATTTGCTAGATGTAGAGGTTACACGAAGTCGGCTCATGAATTGTTATACAAACATTATAGCAACTTAAAACATTTTTTAATTCTCTTAAAAATATTGTATCTGAGTTAAAATCGCCACCTATTACTAACAATTTATTACTAAATAAAAACATATCTAAAAGTTTACCAAACTGATTAAGAAATATCTGATAGTCTCCAGTAGGAGGACGATATACAACTAGCACTACTATTTCATAACCAAGCAGTTCCACTCCACAACACTCAAAAACGTTACACACAGAGGATTCTATACAAGAATTTACGTTTTTTGCTTTTATATAATTTTTGCAGTAAATTGCCACTCCACCATGCTTCTGTTTGGGGCGACAAAACGAAGAGCATAATTCGAAATCTTGGATACCAATCAAGTTAATTTCTTCTTGAGATTGCCAATGTTCACTGAGTAATAACACATCTGTATAATATTCCTTTAAAAACACATCCAATTGTTGTATTTTATTCGTTACACATTGAATATTCTGATGAGTAACTGCTAGAAAGTCTGTTTTATGTATATTTATATTTGTAGCTCCAACTGTGAAAGGCGAGGGTATAAAAAATCTTTATTTTGATTATTATTATCTAAATTGTTTTTCTGATATCTGTAACATGCTCGACGTTTTGGTTCAGATGAATAAATTTTAAATTTTTAATGTCTTGGCAGCCTCAGTATAGTTAGAAAATTGTTAACAATATTTCTCCTTAAATTAACAGTTTTAGATTTTGTATTGATTTCCATGTATTTTGTGTGTCCCTCAGTACAGTAATTGAATTTTTCAAGAAACAATTCTAATTTAGAATTATATTTAGAGATATGTCTGTGTTGATCGTATTTCCATTTAATGTAAGGAATTGATGTAAATACAACATTTGTGTGGGTACATGTTTTCAATTTGTTGCAAATATATTGAAAAGATGGAGTTCTTTTCGCGTCAATATCATTTGAACCAGCTATGATAAGGATGTGATCGTCTAAAGTGAAACTTTCGGCCAAAACATTAATGTTATCCATAACTTGATTTAGTAGTGCACCAGGTTTAATAAAGGAGAATATTTCATATTTAGAATCCAGATGTTTACCAATGTCGCAATTTATATTTCTTGCATTATCGTCTCCTAATATGAGTAAACGTTTTTTATTTGTTTTTGAAGAATTCCATGAGTCAAATGTGTTAGTGGTCATTGTAACATTACTATGTGAAGAGAAAGGTGCTGCTTTTTTACTTAAAGAAGTGATATCACCCAGGTAGCAAGAGCACGTGAAAATGACGTGAAAAAATGGTCACCGAGTGACGAGAAATGACTAGTTGAATGACGTAAATATGACGTGAAAATGTCCTCCTAATGTCTTGGACCGATGACGTTGATTACTTGACGTTAATTTCACGTCATTAGTTAGACGTTATTTTGACGTCTTTTTCAGGTTATATTTGGTACCCCCCTCCCAGGTTTTCAGTAATACAGATAAAACTATTAGTATTTAGTTTATACATATATTGAAAAAATATATTACTATATAAAATTTATGTTTATGTAACATACTATATATTCAAAAAAATAAATGTTTATTCTATCTTACTATCATATACTAAACTGGGAATAATAGGTATTGCTACAGAATTTTCGTTAAACGTCAAAACAAGATATTTCACTAATAGGCCAGAGTAAACACAGAACACAAAATGTCGTAAACGCCTGGGAATTCACAGTGGTCTGTGGTAAGATGGACTGCGCGCGCATAAGCTGTACCTACACCGATTGGTTAATATTAATCACATTGTTCAGAACTTCGAACGTAGTTGCGCACATGTCTGGTTATATAGCGGTACTTTTGATTTCGATGGGATACAGGGTACGAAATTTATATCACAAAAATTATATGATGAATGGCTGTGACGTGCAAATATTAAAAATGTTCCTAGAAGTAATAAAATATTTGTGCAAAAATTATATAGGCAAATGTTTTGCTTTTGCGCAAAAACAAACTAAAAACAATATTTTTGCATGCCTTTGATTATTCTCTTTGGAAACTGTTAAAAAAATACAGGTAATCTTGTAATGATGGCAATATGTCACTTGCGAAAATGCCGCTTCGGTCCATATTGTATATGACTTTGATATATAATAATAGCACCGAAAAAAGACAATATGACTTGTTATATTACGTGATATGCAGCACTTCATTTTAACGTCATTTATAAGACGTCATTATGTCGTCGATTTTTGGTTCACTGACGTCTTATGACCAGTAATCACCAGATTTTGACGTCATTATGACGTACCCTTGCTACCTGGGCAGTAGTTTGGCTTATTTCATCATGAAGGCTAGAATTGTCTCTCTGACAACTTTCCTCTATTAAAATAATATCATCCTGTACATTACACTCATTTATTTCGATTATATTATTTTGATTATTTTTTTGACCCTTAGTATAGTTTCTTTCTATATTGATTATCTCGTTATTTGTACAAGCATTTTTTTGCGGCTTACTTTTTGTTTGTGTACCGACTGTTTTGATTTCTTTATCTTGTAAAGTGTTCACAGTGTCTTCTAATATTTTTATGTAATTATTTAATTCAGCAATTTTAAGTTTCTGTGTTCTAATAATTTCGTTCATTTCTTCCTCACATGTTGATACATCAGCCATAAACAGTTCTTTGTCTTTTTTCATTTTTTCAATATAATTGGTTTTCATCTCATTATCTTGCCTCAAATCTGCAAGAGATTTTTCAAGGATACTGCTATCTGAAATGTTATGTGGTGTATGGTTGATGTCCTCATTTTTGCAGCATATTATACGGTTTCCTTTAACCATTTTCACTTTAAAACGAGGTAGACAAGATTTATGATAAATGCCATATTCGAATATTCGAGTACCTATTCGAATATTCGAATAATTTCCCATTAGAATAATTCGTATTCGAATACTCGAATTATTCGTATTCGATTCCCAGCCTTAATTTTGAGCTGATAGTATGAATGGCAAGTAGAATATTTTTAATCGAAACTTACTTTGTTATTAATTTTGTTGCTATAACTTTACTCCTTGACGACAGAATTCTCATAAGTTTAATGCTTTGTAATAACGGTAGGCCATAGGGTGAATTAGAAATATCTACAAACACATACTTACAGTAATAAATTTGGTTTAACTTTATGTAATACTTACTTGTGTTTAATACTGTTGGAACAAAATGTTTCGTGATACTTTCTATTAGACCTTCGCAGGCGAAAATTTTTAACAAAACCAGTTCAGAGTCTCTTGCCATTCTTATTAAAATATCCATGCAATAAACTATTGTTTCTAAAGATGGTTTAACTGTGTTAATTATGTACCTAGAACGTAAACGAAATCATTGCCAATACACTGATTATCATCATTATTTAGTTTCATACGTAATTTTTGCATAAATCTTTATAAAATTACAGATGTCTACTTAAATTATTCCACCAGATATTTTGCTAAAGAAACAATTTCATCTATTAGGATTTTTATGGATTTTTATTTTAATAAAAGAATAAAGTACAAACTAAAAATAAACAGGGAAGATCTGTTGAATTGTCTATAAATAAAAATCTCAAACCTCATAATTTAGAGATCAAGAAATGAGGCAACAAATTTGTTTTGCAATTTGGAGCGAAAATGAAAAAAGTGATTTATTATCGATCTACTGATTATTTAAAATAATTTTTAGTCAGTTAAGGTACTGTGATAATGATTGTAAAAAATCTATTAGTAAACAAATTGTAATCTACCCTTTCCATTTATCATTACATGCTGTCAAAATTTTACCTTATTCTGGTGAGTATCTCTGTTCTTGCCAAACATTTGATTATATTTCTTTCCGCTAACTGCTGATCGTTAACTGTATTGTCATCTTCTTTTTCATTATCCACTGCCAAAACTGGTTGAATATGTCCCAACGCAAACCCCAATAAACTATCTAAACAAGTCTCGTCTATTTGCGAGAAAATTAAATTTCTCATCGCTTTAATACTGGCATTGAGCACTGTAGGTGTATTGTCGTCAAGACAGAAACGTACCACAAAAAAGATCTGTTCTATAGGTATATCTATTATATCATCATAGATGCCTGTAGAATTTAAAGACAAAATATTTGCAATACAGTTTAATGCAATTATTTTTTGTTGTATGACGCTTGACCTAAAAATATACAATGCATTTAGATAGAAGTGCATTATTAATTATTATTATATGATGAATATTTGGACACTACTAAACTCACCTAGATAATTGAAATAATTCTTGTAAAGTATAACCTGGTCTACCAGGATCTTCTCCATGATGGTAAAGTATTCTATTTTTTTCATTTATTTCCGGTTCTGAATAAGGCAAAAGCCAGCCCTCGAAATCAAACCTACAACCAAGATTTGATGTTTGTCATACATTTTACATTTTATCCTTTATTTAAAAAGTTTAACAAACTAATATTTTTAGTTTATTGTATCGAGTCTATTTCATTTCTTAGGTTGCTCTTTTATTAATAAAAAGTAGAAATAAACTCGATGCATATTGAAATAAATTGAAAATGATAAAATATAAGAATTTTAAGACTGACTGGTTCAGGTATTATAAGCATAACGGATTGCATTTTAGACAGTTTTGTTTATAGTAACTTAACAATACCTGGCCTCAAATTGTTTAGATTTATCGATTTTGGGTATATCCACACTTTTCATCCAAGCTAGTTTATTTGTTTCAATAGTGTCAAAGTTTAACCATTTCTCAGCACTAGGCTGTGTTAAAAGTTCAACGGGAGTTTCAATTTCTTCTATATCCATATCTTCAGCAGCATCGTTTTGCTCTTTTATAGTGGGAGTTCGACTTTCAATTATTTCATTTTTTCTTCTAGATTTTAAAAATGCGACTATAGCAGGATCCATGGTTGCTAATAATTTTTCTCGTTCTTCCAGAATCTCTTGTTCCGACATATTTTTTAAAACATTTACGTTCTCTTCATGAATCTGTTCTCTGTCTGAACCGGTTAAAATATAACTCTGTGACGGTAAATATTCATTTCTCATATTTGGTTTAACTGTTATGTTTGATAAAGGTATATTCTCATTTTTTTCTCGAATTACTAATATACTTTTAGTTATTTCAGTGTCCATAGGGACCTCATCTTTTTTTATTTTCTTCATCTGTTGTGCAAAAATACTACCCTTTCCTGTCGATACATTAGGCTATAAATGTGAGACAATATTATATTAAGGCTTACAATAAATTATCACAAATGGGATTGTGCCAAATCAGTCAAATAAGATTAATATGGAGGCTTAAAAAGTAAATTTAAAGTGTGGCGGTCAAAGTATTAAACTGCATAAGTATAATTTTTGATAGGGCGATAGATATATTATAAGGCCAATATTAACATTCTTTATAAGTCTATCAAAGACAACTGTACTGTTGTGTGTGTTTGATTATTAAAATACAGGCATGTGTCTAGAATTTTGAAACAATGCATTTTATTTTTAAATTTTATTTATTTATTTCAGATAGGTATTATATAGAAATTTAAATTAAACATCTTACATCTCTTCTTTTTGCTTGTGGAAAACCTTGACCTTTATTAAATTTAAATGATACATTTTTTGGAGCAATCTGCTTTTCTATAATACTTTGAAGTTTTATATCACTAGGAATAGCTTCAAATGTATTAGCAAGCTGTTCCCCAATTTCGAAGTTATCACTTCCAATGTTATCGGGTTGTTTTTTATTTTCATCTGCAAAAAGTACAAACATATTTCTGTAATACAATATAATAATGTAACATACCTACCATTATTTCTCTCGCTAACAAATGTAGCAGCAGGCTTAACTTTATTTTCTGCCTTATTCTTTTCAAATTCTCCTTGCAACCGTAGTAAATCCTCTTCAGTTTCTCCTGGTTTAGGTCTGCTATACATGTTTTTACTTTTTATTTTATTTAGTTTATTTTTACTTTTTCCTTATGAAAATAAAAACAATAAATAAGGTTACGTTTTAGAAAACAGTGGAGAAGTCAGCTGCAATTTTAGGGACATTTTATTCTTCGACCATAAAAGTTTTATGGTCGAAGATTTTATTTCATTTATCACGTCTTTTGAATTGGTTGATATTAAATTTAACTAACTTTCTTGGGGGCAAGTCGATCCTAATCTAAATTCTAAATGGTCTCGTCTCATTTGAAAAAGTTTAGAAGAACAAGAACAATACAGTTCCGGTTCGGATAACATTTACGAAAATCCCTTAAATATTCGGTATACTTCAGAATATAGTTGTTCTGTGCACCTCAATATCACATCATCATTATTCATTAGTCAGTCATGAAATTAATAAATTATATTATATACGACTTATTTGTCGTTTTAGCGAAAGTTGGAATAAACATGATACGCACAAATACAGGATATTAAAAGGAACGACAAATACATCACGTCATCTGTTCAGTCTTTGTGACATCATAATATCTACTAAGCTATCCATCGTGATCTTGAGTTGATCGTCTCTGTCTGTTTAGTGAAGACAAAAAAAGAATGTCTTCATCACAGACATGCATGATTTGATATATTTATAAACAAAGCAGGACGTGATAGCATGGTAGGCTTCTCGTGTTTAAAACAGTGAAAAATTTCTGATACTATAATTAGTAATTAAAATTTAACATTTCTTAGTATCACTTTTAAATATTAATAAACTGAAGTTAATGCCCTAAAAAAATGTATTCATGTTTATAAGTATAAGTATACAAAACATGCAAAATTAATCGGTCTTTGTAATGTAACAAATGATGTTTAAAATAACATAAATTTGAAGTGAATTTTTATATTTGTGGTATAATCTTTAACCTAACACCAAACTCTAAACCAATTTACAAATGTCAATGAACAAATCCAACTTTATCAAATATCTACAAACATAATCTTTCTTACAACAAAACGATCTAACTGCATTATCATTATTTATGTTCATTTTAGCATAAGAGGACACATCATAGAGCTGAATATCTTATAATGACATAACAATAAAGTTTTAGTGGACTTGAACATGGAACATTCTGATTAATGTCGTATAACATTTGTAAAAATCTCCTATACCCCTCTGGAATCTTTTCAATCTTAGCAGTATCTGTGTTTAACACTGCCAATATTCTTTACCCAGCTCGTAACAATTTTTCGGGTCGTTTAATTATTTACGATTTAATTCGTCACGAGAATACCGAGGTGGTTAACCGACTTATATTGTGAATTGAAATGCCCTAGTCTCCTAGCCGCTAATTTCTCATTATTTAATTTTGGCGCAAAAACAAATGAACCGTTTCCTGTGTTAAGGTTGTATTTTTATAGTGATTGTTTGGAATAATTATTGCACTGTATTAAAACGAATTATGGAAGAAATTGAAGTTCATTTAGATTCTTCGACAAATGGAGCTCTTGAAGATCATAATACTGAATCGGTGCAGTCAAATGGAATAACCTCCAAAACAAGTCCTATCCAGAGACATAAATTTGTTCGATTGCCTTTGGCTAGAGTAAAGGCAATGATGAAAAAGGATCCGACTTGTGCCCTCATAAGTCAAGATGCAGTTTTTCTTGTTACAAAAGCAACTGTAAGTTTTATTTAATCGTTATGTAATATTTTATTTAGTAATTAAACGATTGTAGGAAATGTTTATCGAATATCTGGCAAAGGAATCTGGAAAACATCTTGGAGCAAGTAAACGTAAGACTGTAATGAAAAGGGATATTGACTGTGCTATCGAAAGCTCTTCACATTTATGTTTTTTGGATGGTGCTTTGGAGTAATTTGAAATGTTACCAATGTTAATTGTTTTTATATGTTAAATAAATTTATTTTTCTATATTGTTTAATACAATAAGTTAAAAATTTAAAATAGGAGTTATTTATTATAAAAACTGTAAAAAGTAATAAAATGTAGATTAAAACCAGAAATGTTTATAACTTGTTCTTGAGTAACTATACACCTATGATATTGTTTATGATTACTATGGTTATTATTTGTTGGATATATGCACACCACAGGATGATTATAGTTATTAAAAAATGGATCTTCTATATGTGTATGACATGCTTCACTTCTGCATAAGAGCTAATTTTTTTATCTTTTACCTGATATGCTCAATGGTAAAAAAAATTAATAGTTGCCTTTTTCGTTAGTACAGAAAGTGTACTTATACACGTTGGGAGAATTTATGATTTGAGTGCAAGTACCCTCTCTAGCAAATATCAATCTGTGTGTGTTAAGTGGGGGGGTTAAATGACAACATTCACATCCAAGCGCACATGGGTGTTCCACCTAACCATTAAACTTTATAGAATGGTTAAAGCATACGTTTTAATTCGCATATAGCGTCCAAATGATGGATTTACCAAACGGTATATGAACAATCTTTCATTTTTGAAAGATGCTTGCATGACCAAGGGGCATTACGATAGCAATCGTTCATAAATGGCCTTACGTGTGCCATAAGTATGGTAAAAACTAGTAGGATTTCCCTTCTATTAATTACTAAAAGGAAGTTGAGAATTGCCTTGATAAATGCATTTGTGGAACTATTTAGAAACGATGAATATTATTCATTACAAAATGAAAATTATCGGAGAGAAGAAATTTAGATCATTCGCATATAACAGAACTTTGCAAAAAACATTACAAATGTGTTAATAAGATATTCATATCATTGATAAAAAGGTAAGAAATATACAGGGCCAAACTGGGACCCTTGAGGAACACCAGATACCAATATTTTCTGTAATTATTTTACAGCACCATTAAATATAAACGGCATCAGTTTCTATGATCCTTATTTTAAACCAGTCAAGGTCAAAAACATCTAAATGTAATCAGTATAATCCTTGCGTATATAAATGAAACAAGGGAAAGTATTTCTTCGAAACATATTTATTTGTTAAGCGCATAATTAATTACATAATATGGTAGCATTTTCTGCAAAATAAAAATATCTGCCTATATATTGTAAAAATTAAAATAATCATTTATTGGCTTTCTTATTCCTACGGCGCGTACCTTGAGAACTGTCATTTTGCCCATACAATGTATTAAGTAAATTTTCTAAATCAGGTCTTTCGGTGTTAGGTGTTGAAGTATGTCTTCTAGGTTGATTATTTTGCTTTCCTAGGGCGATTCTGTACTGTACATGATGTGAATCAGGCCTAAGATGCTTAAGGCTATCTTTTTGACATCCCGCCCATTCCGTTATATCATACACTGAACCTTCCATACAAGCATAATAATGCCACAGGAAGCCAAAAACTCTAGCTTCTGCCCATATGTCTCCCTCTCTGGCAGCATGGTGGATTTTGCAAGTGTTGCAGTTCCGAGCAGCATAGCTAGGCCTATCTATCTTAATTCTTTTATGTCTTAAGCCACAAGCACTACATCTAATAGTGTTTGCTGCTGCTTCTACCTTTTGCTGAAGTTGTTGAAGGAGCTCAGTAAGTTCGCTCCAAGCCTGAACTACTTGGGCCGATTCAACTACTCCTGAAAGTTAAAACAAATTTAATTTTTAATGCAAAATATAATTGAACTTGTTAAATATGGGCATACTCATATGAAAATGGGTACCAATTACTAAGTTCTTAGAACAGTAATGTGCATTAATTTTTATACACTTAAATAAAATTTGAAACTTGAATATAAACCTCTATAAACCTATTTGGAAATGTTTTTAATATTAAAGTACGGATATTTTTAACTAGCTACAAGATTACCATGTCACATTTACTGTTATCCAATTTTTCCGTCAATAAAAAAAATTACCTCTGTCATAAGAAGCTCTCCTTTCAGGTTCACCAATCATGTCAAAAGCATGAACTAATATTTTAAAAGCTTCTTCGGCACCTGGTTGATTATTCTTATCAGGATGTACCAAGAAAGCCTGCCTTTTATAGTATCTTTTTATATCGTCATCTGTACAAGTTGGCGTAACTCCTAATATGCTATACGGATCTTTTCCTTTACATGCTAGTAATCGTTTCATTGCCTCATCTCCCGTGGTGGGCATATTGATATTATGTTGCAGTCCATTGTGGGCAAAGTTATGATTATCTTCAGTAGGTTCAGGCTTTTTCCTACCCTTGAATTTTTCCCAAATCCAAGTAAATAAACGAATCCTCTGCATAACTGAACCACTCGATTCGAGGAAAAGAGTCCAATGGATACATAACCAGGACCACGAATTGACAGCCCTAAAGGAAAGACAATGAACGTATTACTTTACTAACAAAAAAAAATATATTTAAACAATCCTCAATTTATGAAGAAATTTTGATATTTCTATTTTCAATAACAATAACACAGATATAAACATAGTTGTTAAATTAAATTTAACATAAAAACAATGTTTTTTTTTTAAGTCAAACTGTCAAAGTCCGCCATTGGTATTGCACTAATGGTCAGTTCCGTATACACCAGAATTTATGAACACTGTTGGAGATTGACACCAACAAATATTGTTATTCTTGATTTAGTATATTAATTACAATAATACACTTTGTATGTTTGACATTATTATATCATTCGAAGATGTTTATAAATTTACATAAATTAATAAATTGTCTACTTACATGTCACGACTAATATGCAAACTTAAACTGCATATGTCAGAGATCAAATGAAAAAGCCACAAAATAAACACTGTAAATATTTTCCACCAGCCTTTTGTATACTGTTTGAGTTTCTGTCCCACAATTCCTAAAACAAAAACTAAATTCTATAAATTATTCATTAAAATTTTATTTATGAATACAATGGAACCTTTAATATGCATTTTAATTGTTGTACATTGATACTAAAAGATTTAACCGGCTCGGTAGCACTGTTGACCAGAGCGGGTGATGGTAAGTGTAACTAGAAATCTTTCCATCATAGCTGCTGACTCAAATCCTGCCACTGGTAATGACATGTCAGTGGGAACGGTTGTATGACTATGTTTTTCTAAGCATAACTCCCTTCTAAACAGCTTTGGCTTTGGATTTGGGGATTGTCAGTTATTCTGCGGTGCTTATTATTTCATTCCGTAAATTACATAAATCATAAATAAAAATGGTACATGGGAAAATCAGGAAGGAAATGAAATTACTTTTTTTAAGGTGATCCAATATACATACAAAAAGGATCATACATTTTTAAATTATTTATCGAAAAGAATATTAAAATTTAGCACAATTAACACATTCCTAAAACATCAATACACACAATTTACAAATCTTTTTTTAGTATCTTGTTCATTTCCACTTTGGCTGGAAGTTTGTTTTTTTTTTAATTTTTTAAATTGAACAGCCTATATTATTACAAATTCCCACAAAACGTGACAATTTAAAAAAAAATGAGTAGGAGAAACAATTTAATAATTTCAGACTAAAAAAATATGGAACAATATCACACAGTACTAGGTAGGG
Source organism: Rhamnusium bicolor (assembly GCA_029963845.1). NCBI lineage: Eukaryota > Metazoa > Arthropoda > Insecta > Coleoptera > Cerambycidae > Rhamnusium > Rhamnusium bicolor. The sequence goes on from JANEYF010001621.1 coordinate 495,897, forward strand.
AACAGTTGTCAACATTCTGGACAATTCGTAACATAAATAATCGAATAATCAGAGAAAATTTGTACAACCCCGTTTATTCAGAGATCAGTTAATCTAGCAATAGGAGGTTAAGCCGCTTTCAAAAATCTGCCCTATAATTGCTTAGAAAATAAAAAAAATCTCATGCAATAACTGCAAGTCATTACTTGTAAATCATATCTGAAATCAAATTGTGCTGGAATGGTTGCCTGAGAATATGAGAATGTCTTCAGATATTTGATCAGATGTAAAAGAATGTGATTGAACTTGGACTGAAGGATTATCACCTTTACCCGAGCCTTTATACCTTTAACAAGAGGAATGCTTAAATCTTAGCATAGTGATTAAAGTTTCACAAAATTAATACAAGTAGCAAAAGAGACACATTTCTGCATACATATCAAGAAAAATATAAAAATAATACAGCTTACCAAATGGAACATGATTTTCCCTCTTTCTAGACCTTTGGTTCCTTTTACCAGGAGGTCGTTCACTACTTCCAAATGAATCATTTGATTTGGGTCTAACACTAGGTTTACTAATTTTTTTCAAACCATTCTTAGTTATATTTAAAGTTTCACTTTTAATATTTTCATCCAAATCTGTGACATCATTGACAGTTTTATTGAATCTGCGTGAATTAGATTTCGTAAAGTTCTTATTATACATATTATCATCATTTCTCCTTTTCTTTGATTCATCAATTTTGTTAATTTGAGGATCAGAAATATTATCCAAAGAAGCCCATTTTCTACTTAATTGACTGGTTTTGGAAACCTTAGTTTTATCAGTTTTAGTATGAACAGAATTTTTTTCCACAGGTATATCTTTAATATCATTGTTAGTATTGCTTCTATTAAGGGTGTTAGTAACTTTTTGAGATTTATCACTTTTAGCATTTTTCTTATTTTCTTTTTTGGTTTAGTTTCCTTTGCATCGTTTTTTAAAGGCTTACTAATAGTTTGGGGAACTGGCTTCGTTAAAACATCAGAGTAACTTGGACGCATAGGTTTTACTTCTGCAACCATTCGAGGTTTCCTTGTGTCTCTATTAAATTGAAACTGAATATCATCCATTGGTTGTTCTAGAGGTGTTTTAAACTTTGGCTCATCGATAATTTGATGGATCGCATTTGTACCAACAATATCTCTGTCTGGTTGCAAATCAAAAACATTGGATTTATAAGTTTCAGAGTTTCCAAAGGGTGAATATGTACCACTATTATTTGGTACCATCCAGTTACCAACTAGATTTTCAATCAATTGGGTACGATTAGATGTGTGAGATGTGGGTTCCTGATGCTGATGCAATACATGATGATCAGAAATGTTATTAACCATCTGACGTTGCATATTTTGTGGCAAAAGTAACCTATAATCCCTGTCAAAGAGACCCATGTCTGAAGCACCATTTTGCATAGACTTATACATATCATAATCAGAACGGCTGTTCATATTCTTTTTATATGTATTGGGTTCAAAAAGATGGGGTGGTTGAGTCATAAAGTTAAAAGGTTGTTGTGGAAATTGGTCCACTGAGACATGTCCTAGATGGGGGTCAATGTTGTGTACATTATAATGATTCATGTATGTATTCGGCCGTTGGGCCCAATTTAATGATTCTGTTGTAGTCGGTGGAGGAGTAAAGCCTAAAGGAACATATTGTCCATCTATATTTTGCATTTCTGTAGTCATATTTCCAATAATTTTTTCCATCGCTTCATTTGAACATGGCCTGTTTTTTTCACTCATGATTGTAGGAGTAATTTAATAGATTAATTATTTGTATCTATTTATAATATAAAACATTTTTGGCACATAAACACTATTAGTTTTTATTCTGTCATTTTTGACAAAGTGTCAAATTCTTAAAAATGGACGACAAGCGTGTGAGAGCCGATCGCCGAACCTTTCTTTCAAACTAGTTAATCAACCGGCCGCAGGATTTGTTTTCTTTACCCTATCAGATGGCATGCCTAAAGGGAAAATTATTTCTAAGTTTGGACTTAATCCACTTGCTTTTATTTTTACAAGAATCAAGTGAAAAATGTTGCTTCTAACTAAAGCATCTATTTTCTTTTATAAAATAAATGACAATAAACAATTTTTTTATTTCATTTGGACAGAGTGCGATGTTGCCATCTAGTAGTGATGTCCAGAAGATATAAAAAAATATTTGGTATTTTAAGTTGTCGGTATTCTTTGTAGTTCTCTGCCAATAATTATTTATTTTGAAAGGCAATATTACTGAGTCAGCGGTTTTACATACAATTGCCAGATGGCAGGTCTATACAACATCAGAAAATATAAATCCAGTGACTCATAAATCGTTCCTTAAACAAAAATACATCGATACTTAACCTATTACATGTAATACTTTGTCCTGTTGAACATTTTAATTTTAGTTTAAGAAACAATTTTTATAGCTGTTTTTGGCTGATTGCCATCTGGGAGCAGGGTACAGAAAATTCGGTTTACAATTCTCAGAATAAACAGATATCTGCTTATTTAATGGAATTTTTCAATGAACATTTGATTTATAATATATGTACATATTGGCCATTCTTAAGAAACTTTTTTTGGCAGTGTATTCTTGTGGTTCATTAGTACATAATAGATGGCATAGGTACCGTTATTAAAAAAGAGTAACATGAAAAATATGCAATAATAAATTAAGGTCGTATTACAATTTTCAGCTCCTAAGTAAACTCTAGCTAGATTGATGGAAAAAACTCATTTAATATGTATATTTTCTATTGGTTTTAATAATGATTGTGTTGGCCATCTGGTGGTTGAAAGCAACTTAGTATCGCCACCTGGTGGTTGAAAATAATTTGCCGATTTTTATATAGGACCGGCTACTCAAGGATGGTACTATGTATATTATAAAATAAATGTAATGAATAAATCATAAAAATAGCAGATTGTTCAATTAGTGAATCTACCAACGAGTAGATGTCGCTCCTATTGTTAATATCACCAATGAAACAAAATTATTTGTACATAACTTGGAAGTATCCTTTAAAGTTTTATTAAAAATTAAGTACACAAAAATATAGTAATGAGAATAAACCTAGTGTCAAAGAGAGGGTCAAAAAAATCAGGACCGGATTAACACCCTTGGGAGCTCCTGAGCAAAATAATTAAGGGGGCCCTCTAATATATAATAGGTTTATATGCATGATACGAATTTTTCAAAATCAATTTTAATACGTTAAAACAAAAATATAAAAAATAGAATACAATCCCAAAAAAATACATAACTAAATATCCTGTTATTCCTAAATTAGACGAAAATATGGCATCACCTAAGCATTATACTTATAACTCATATTAAGTAGTTTCCGAAACAAGAAAATATTCTTGGATGATTTATCTTCCCCGAAAGTTGTGTCAACAATTTTTTTTGCCAGGCATCGGGAGCCCCCCTGGGCCGGGGGACCCTGGACAGCTGCCCATTTTCCTCTATGAATAATCCGGCCCTGCAAAAATAGACCTAGATATTACACTGTGAGCAAAAATTAGACAACTGCAATTTGTATCTCAGTAGATGTCGAAGTTAAAAATATTTTCTACGGATGAAACTATACCGTCTTGTAGACTTTGGCTTTGGTAACTGGATCTGATCTGATCATCGAGTGATCTGACACTGTCTGAATAAATACCTAAAATCTTCTATGTATATCTATCTAAATTAATTATTCGCTAAACCTGTCTAAAATAAATTATAAAATAAAAGAATATTCAGCTCTCTCAATAAAAACATATAGGAACACAGAGTTGGAAATAATTTTATGCAGATTACAGATCGTATGTATAAATCGCATGTAATATGCGTTTATTTATTAATTGAACAATTGCATGTGAGATTTATTGATGGAAAATTGTGTGGGTTAAATAGTACTCCCCATTCTCAATCCTCTAATCAGAGAATAAAACCATATAGCCTTATTTACATGACTAAGTAAGACTAAGTAAGACCATCATTAAAATATAAGTTGATTTTAGCAGTTACTTGGAGTAAGAAATAGTTCTCAATTATTTTTGAATGCCTTTTGGCAGTGACACTTACCATTCTCCCATTTTCTTCACAAAACTATGCAAACTGACGGTTCTTGAAGAAAAAGTGCATACCGCAGATAGTCTTTATATGTGAATGCACAGAAATCTTCCGACTTTTTAATAAGGAGTTTCATAAAGGTTGGGATTTCGCAGTGAACCCGTCGTTAGAAGTAGGCATTTATTTTTGTTTTTTTTATAAATATTTATGAAATCAAACATGATATTTAAATAGAAAAATGTGGACTTTTAACCATCCCCACCGACACTGTCAATGCCGGTGGCGGAATTCGAACCCGCAGCTAGAATAGAAAGATTTTTGTAACGCTTGCCATCGCGCGCTCTAGCCAGTTACGCCACCAAGCTGGTTAATTTTTAATACAATTAAAATTTGGGATTAGAAATGAAATTATGTAAATATTTTCATGGTTAGGTCACAACTTTCATTGCTTTTGGTTGTCATTTGTCATGAATAGAACTGATGAAAATAGCGCTTTGAGGATCATGCACCATTTTTCTACGCATTTCTTTAAAGAACAACTCTGCTTAAAAAAAATAAGACACATTTTCCAAAATAATATTTATGACACAAGGATGAAAAATGCAGTTTTTCGTACGATTACAGAAAATTGCGGGACGAGGCGAAGCTGTTCGGATATATGCTTCCGAGAGACAATACTCACTTAAAACAGTGGTTGGTAGAGATAACTCTACTTCTGCGAAACATTCGTGTGTTTGTAAAAAACATTTTAATCCTTATGCTTTACCAAAGGGGTCTACTACAGAAAATCGTGAGTAATAATCATGTACATTCGTTGTTTTCATCATGCTCATTCTTGATATAACCTAACTTTATCAGAAGTGTCCTATAATTCTGATAAGTAGAATAATTTTCCTACTGAGCAAGTAAATTACTACTTTCCCCTTCTGCCGTCATTGTGTTAAATGTTTTTCAGCTATTTTTTATAAAAATTTCTAAAAACTAGCGTTAAAAAGCCATAGTAAACATTAACGTTCAGTGACGTTGACCTTTTCGTACACTAGCGCCTCTCGTGGTGAATTCAAGCGCCATAGCCATCATCGACTTCACGTCACTTTGACACAATTTAATAAAAATATCATGACAGTTTGTTTGATTTGTTTATGATCCATTATTTTATTCATATTTGTTTACTGTCCGAAATAGTATAATTCATTAGGAATCCAGAAAATGGTTTATGGAAGTGTAATGAACAATATTTTTCATCTCTGAAAACAACAACACATAAAAATAAATAAAAGTAAATTTCGGGCGAATACTTTTTTAGAATAAAAATTGAAATAACAAACAAAATTTAACAATTTAATGATGCAGATTACAACACAGTGTGATATTAATAGAATTTATTTTATTTTATCGAGTAGGTAGTGTTTTCGGAGAGGTATAGTGAAAAGTACTGAGAAAAGTAGTCGCCTAGCAACCACAACAAAAAAAATAATATCTGGATATCTTTTTGTTCAAATATTCGAACCAAAAAACATTACTTTTCAATACAATCGAATAAAAAATATTTAACATAATAAAACTCTACGCAATTAGAAGCCACCGCTTAAATTATCATAAAATATTAATTAATAACACAAAGCCTTTTTTAAAAAGTCCTCAAAGTTTACTCTTTTAAACAATACCTACCTATATGGTAATTGGCAATACTGAATTTTAGTAAACTTGGTGTTTTACCAAAAATAAGACGTACTGAGCATTTTCCCCGTAGGTATATCTGGCATATAAATAAATACTTACACAAAATTCTTCAATTTCTTTTAAAAGGTGTTCATATTAAATCAAATAAGTGAATGGTTAGTGCTCAATGTATTTAAACAACATAAACATGTGGAGTTGGTTTACTTATTTGTTATGTAAATTTTTTTATAACGATGTGGAAAAATTGCTGAAAGATTTACTATTTAGTACCAATAAATTTACCGACTGATTGTATTTATTATTACACCGTTTTTTTATTATAAATACAGAAGTTTTTGCATAATTTTCCCTAGTAGGGCGGGCGCCATATTAAGGCGCCGTGTAAACACCCGTCTAAGAAAGTTCCGCAATTTTTTATGAGTTGTCCAATTATCCGTACACACAACATTTGGTGTTAACCGAGCATTTGCTCAAAAGAAGCCGCGACATGTCTCTTCATATTTGGGTTGAAAATATGCATGTGGTGGCACAAGCGTGTGCGTTTGGATGAATGTAAATTCTTCTCACCATTCAATAATTGTCTATAAAGTAGGTAGGTACCCATGATGAAGAAATAGTCAACGATTCTTTCGTGTACCTAAATTAAATGAATGACTGCGTTTTAGAAAAATAAAGAAAAAGTAGTCGCCTGTATTACTTCTTCACCCCTCAAAGTGAGGAAGTTATGTATTCGTGAAAAAAATTTTGCTGATTTTAATTGCATTTCTGGATGAATCTCGACGAATTATGACGATAAAAAAAATTTCAGACAACATTTTCTGTCTGTGTGTCTGTGTGTGTGGTTCTCGATAGCAGCTACACTTATTGAGATAAAGCTTTCAAATTTGGTACACACATTCTAGAGGTCAAGGAAGAGATTGAGTTTGTTGAAGAGCAAAATCGGTCTAAAAAAATATTAGTGTTACGAATGTAACTTTTTGAAACGTCAAAATGAGACTTTTTTTGAAACGTCAAAAAATTTGACTTTTTTGAAACATCAAAGTCACTTTTTTTGAAACGTCAAAATGTGACTTTTTGAAAAGTCATAAAACGTGACTCTTTGAAAAGTAAAAAAATGTGACTTTTTTGAAATGTCAAAAAACGTGACTTTTTTGAAACGTCAAAATGTGACATTTTTGAAACGTCAAAGTGACTTTTCTGAAACGTCAAAATGTGACTTTTTAGAAACGTCAAAAAATGTGAGTTTTTTGAAATATCAAAAATTACTTTTATTATAAAGTCAACCACACGACGTGTTTTACTACGGCGAGGAAGTTCTGATCCCCAAGTAATTGGCAGCGGTTTTTTTTATTATACTTATCTTAAATAATATTCTATTTAAATTTTGTAATTAATTTTCGGCCATGTCTGGTAATTAATTAATTTTTACATTTTTGTACAATGCATATTTCTAAAAATAATATTCCTTCTAAATATAATAAATGTAAAGTAATTATTACGTACATTTTCAATTTTCCTGTAATTGGGTGTTACTTGTTGGGTAAATCAAGCATATTATAATTACTGTTATTATTAATTATTTGTTTATTATTATGAAATAAACTGTCTTGGAGTCAAAAGAAGAACATACAAAGGTAAATGCGTTGTCATAAATCTTCTAAAAAGTTGGGTTGGGTTACGTAAATTTTACTCCTCAAATGACCCCATAAAAAGAAATCTAAGAGGGGTAAGTCTGGTGATCTCACTGGCCACTCAACAGGGCTTCCAACCCAGTGACCAGGAAATATTTGATCCAAAAAATTGGCTCACAGGTAATGTATAAGGAGAAGGAACACCATCTTGTTGGAATATCAAATACCTTCAAGGTAATGCTCGTTGTTCTCGATAATATCCGTAAACATTGGAAGAATGTTTTGTAACAAATCCACATACATCTCTTCAGTTAAATTATCAGGCAAACAAAAAGGTCTGACAACAAGAACACCAAAAAATACCTTCCCAGATTGAATATTGTTTATGTACCTCGTGGAATATCCTCGGATTGGATCTGCCCAATAACGATAAATATGGCGATTGACCGTACTATTTACGAAAAATGAGCAGTCAGCGAAAGAACAAGGTGACCCGGTTGCATATACAATAACACCATCGCTACGTGAATCCGGCGAGTCGAAATCGAAATCAGTAAAAGCACCTATACTACGTAGATATAATATACAGGATTATGATAAATTTTTTGTCATGTTTGATTTTTTTTTGTCATTGTTTACCATAATATTACACATAACTATATATAAAGTCTTAATTACCTTTTGGATTGATTGGAACCAAGACCTTTATTTTCTTTGACGGATTTGGCGAGCACATTCGGATTTTAATTTTTTCTATTCGCGAGTCTTTTGGTGCTTCTATCTACTGACACGCAGTATTTTTTAAGGCGGGTCAAACCTTAACCCAAACGAAAATCCGTTTAATTTATCACAGCTTATATTTCTGCATAGTATTGGTAGAAAATATTGGCAGCTGTAAATAAAACTTTTATTTTTGCCATAATGTATTATGAGGCGCTGTTATTACGACATACATATTGCTAGAAATATATATTTTTCATCGCTGTTACCAAGCATATCACGTTGCACAGGTACCTTTACTGCAATACAAACCATTCCAATTAAAAAGTGACCTCATATAAAATGTTTATCCTACCTACCCACCTCAAAAATATATATGTAAAATTTAAAAGATTCGAATGTTAAAAGTGCGAGTTTAGTTAAACCATGATTGAAGAACTGGCACCTATAAAAGAGTTAGTAAATTTCATTTGGGTTAAATATTGGTGTTAAGATAAAGTTCAAATTACTTTTTGGGGGAATTTGTCGATCCCTATTCATCTTTACTCTTTAAATAATAATTAAACACACTTCATATACATTCTCATTTCATATGCATTTAGACCACCCACTTTAATGCGAAGGATGCTGCGCACAGTAATTATGTCATTTAGATTTAATATTTAGATAAAATATTTTATAATTATATTAATTACTAGTCCACAAATAGAAATTTACATATTATTACTACAAAGCTCAGCTGTTTTGGGAATACTCGTTCTCCTTTGAGATTGCTATTTCTTTTTAATTTTATGTGAACGTAAGGAGGATTAGCAATTGTACAAAATCCACCTATAAAAAATAAGGGTTGCCTTTTAAAAAAAAAAATTGGATGAAGTCGTCCATCAGACACGAATGAGTCACTGATTTGCCGATGACGTTAACAGATGAGCAGTAATTTTAATAAATTTAGGTGTCCCTATATTTTTTCAACAATTATGTATTTCCCGAGATTTTGTATATTTTAATAATTCGCTGTGTAAGCAAGTGAAACTATAAAAAGTTGTCCCGAGAGTTGGTTAGACTCGTCCTTGTTAGCCAATGACTCTGAAGTCATTGTTGTTAGCTGTGTTATCTATTCCAATTTACATACATATTGACCAGCCTGCCAAAATTATTAGACAGCTCCCACAGTTTTAGTGTCCATAATAAGCGATAATTATTCATGTTTATGAGTAACTACACCAAATAAACTTAGCGTTATTGTTTGATTAGAGTTGATGTATTGGCAAGAACGTTTCCATAAACAAGCTGGAGTAAGTCATTATACATCAGTCATGTGTTGTACTGACTAGGAGCTTTGAATAATGGATGAATTATGCAATCTGGTCATATCGTATGCTAATACAGGAGAGGTTCTTGATTAATTGCAATTTGATTTTCAGATAATCGGTCATTTGCTATTCATATTTGGATTAAACAAGTTGCTTGTCCCCGGTGTAGCGGATAAACCAACGGATATTTACATTATAAGCATTTTCATCTTAACTATAAGTTCACAGAAGGCGCATATTTGTTTATCGGATATTAATATTTAGTAGTTAAATTACTTATAATGAAGAAGGTAAATATTATTTATTTTTTATTGCTCAAAACGATAATTCATGGTTATTTTTGGGGTTTACACCAAATGTATAAATAAGAGGAACGAGAAAAAGTCCAAAATCTATGACAAGATTAAAAGTATTGTGTCAAAGGCAACTACTACTACTCAGGAAACTACTGAATATAGTGTGAAATAATTTAATAACTATATATATATATATATATATTTTTAAAAGATGCATCTTATTCTATATTAAAAAGTGCCTGTAGAAAGGTTTTACTGCTGGAAAAAAATATTCACAAAAAAAAGTTATAACACTTTTTCGAAATCTGCTAAATGTCAATTTTTGTCGTAATTTCGAAAATGGTTAAAGATGTCGCAACTTGGACCATCCTGTACAGTTATGGCCACGCAAAAGAACATACCTTACAAAACGCAGTTCAATATTACGTTTAAAATATTTAGATAAAAACAGTATATTAATATCAGTAAAACTAACGCTTAAGAGGGCTAATCGAACCAGCGTTTGTAAGGTAATTTTTCAAAATTTATTTCTTCCATACGGTTTGGTCAAATTACACCAAATTTGGAGGATCAGTAGATGAAAGTGTACTAGAGGGTACATGTATAACTATTTTAATTAATTTTCACTTTATGTAGGGAAAATTTATACTGTAAATATAAGTGAAATTTGGACGTGATTAGCTCCTGAATTATGATATCAATCGGTAAAATTCGAGGTAAAATTCATACATGTCTTCTAGAATGAATCTTCATAATTATGCTCAGCAAGTGTCAAACTTTTATTCCGTACTATTTGGTTAAACGAATTTTCTAAATAAGTATCTTTGTCACTACAAATGGTGCAAGGAAGTGTTACCTCTATCAGGAATCGCACCTCAATGAAGTCGGTGATAAAACGTCCAGTGAAGGTATAGTCAAGAGCAAAATTATTCAGCGGCGCATGTATAAAAACTTTCTAGAGAGTGACACAGTTATCCGAAGCTTTTTCCCGACTAGGCCCCTTAATATGAATCCCAAAAAAATTTGTTGTGTTATGGGAAAATTTAAAAATTATTTGGCAAATTTAATTGGTTGGAGATGGAGGCTGGCCATAACTTTCTTAATTGATAGAACTTCCATGTACAGGGTTAGTCAAATTCTAGGTTAATCATTAGGATCTTGTAAATTGTAAGAGTTCAATTCAATTCAATTCTTTATTTCCAAATCACAGGTACATACAAATAAATTATACAACTAGGAGTGCGTCAAGGCAATGCATGGCCAGAAAATTCGCAAAGCGGCCAAAAATCGATATTTATAAAAGTAATAGCATCGTTAACAGAATTTGCAGCTACTTAGAAAAATTGATAATGCCTGTTTTCCCGGAATTCCGAGCAGATAGAAGGTATTTTAGTTCAGCTACCTGCTTCCAAACACAGACATTCTTGTAGCGTCCGTACGGATACAAGCGATCGTTCATTATATTGCCAACTCTCAACCAGTGATTGTGTCTTATAAATCGTTTGAATTAAAAGTTTAATTGTACAGAAAACTTCCTCAAGGTATGTATTTTCATGTTATATATATATATATATATATATATATATATATATATATATATATATATATATATATATATATATATATATATATATATATATATATATATATATATATATATATATATATATATATATATATATATATATATATATATATATATATATATATATATATATTTATTTAAAAGTGTACAAGAACCATTAAAAAAAAGACGTGAATAAAGTATTTTAGTGCCACATTTAAGAATCTAAATTTAAGGTATGTTAATTAATTTGAATTTATGTAATCATAGACAGTAAGTTAATTTTAGTAATTCAATTTTAGAATATATTGAAAAAGGTATAAATCCATACCGAAACGTTTATACGGAAAAAAATAATAAATGAATTCCATCACAAGTTAAAAAATTAATTATTAAAACAAGAACCAAATTCCCAAGAAAAAACAGCAAGAATAATATATATATATATATATATATATATATATATATATATATATATATATATATATATATATATATATATATATATATATATATATATATATATATATATAGACAAACTTAAATAAGTCTATAAATATAGATAAAATAAGTATGTAGTTGATTTTATTGAAGACTTTATATTATAATTTAAATTTATGTTGAACCATAAAAATGTCCAGATCAGATTCGGCTTGAACGAAATAACTAAAAGATAGCTTGAACATTCCCTTATAACATACTAAAATTTGATAGGTGCGATCAAGTGCCTTTTTAAGATATTTCGATTTCGCTTAAGTCTTGTTCATGAATATACACCAACTGTAACGAACGCATGCATTCTGAAACTTAAGATGTAAAATCTACTGATTTCTATTCCATTTTTGCGATATTTTATTTGACTTGAACGAAAATCAAGTTAGCCTATAACTAATACCGGTTCTGGTCTTTACATTAGTTTTGTCTTCATATTTACTTTTATTCTCTTCTGTAATGGTACCATTTTTTTAGAGTGAAATTACTGACCAGAAGGCAACTTTTTGGCGTCTTGTATAAAAAGGATGATTTAGGTCCTTCAAATCGAACGGAGTATCTATTCAATTATTTGTTGGGACACCATGAAATCGAGAGTGATGAAGACGCCATGTTAAAATTGAAGAATATCAATTCAAAGTTTTGCAGCGCCGTTTATTCGAAGCTTGATCAATGCGCAAGAAAAACGAATAGATTTTTGGAGAAAAATAAGAAATTGTTAAGTATACAATTGGTATTTGAACAAACCAAAGAAGAAATTGATCCGGATGCTGAGGCATAACCAAGAACTTAATCTGGAGATGAAAGGAGCCTGCCCATGGTCGTCCAGCTTTAGAATTGTCTGCGAGCAGTGAAAGAACCAAACGTCGAAAGAGTGCAACACTGTCATTGACGTTCGAAAGCGAGGAGTTAGCTTCAGCTGTAAGCGAGAACTGAAGAACGAAGGAAAAGATGCTGCCGTAAAACTTGTCTCAGAAGCAATTTTGACCACTCCGACTTGAGCCAGTAAAATGATGAAAGCTTGGCGAAAGAGTCAGTCGTCAAAAGAAACACTTCCACTTACCCCAGAAGAAGCTCTGTCAGTAATGATTGATGCGAAAGATAACAAACACTCCTATCTTGTTGTATAGACGGATAGCAAAAGAACATTTTGCCGACATCTATCCCTCCTATCACAAACTCCCAGAAGCAAAATTACGTTGCTATCCCCGAAAAGGAGGGCAAATTGTAACCGAATCGTTTGCAGAAATTTTATTATAAGATCTGTTGGATCATACAGTAAAACGGATACTAGAATTGCAGAAACTGGTTCTTCTATCATTATCAAGTGATCTTCTGATGAATTTGAAATTGTTGATAAAATGGGAAGTGATGCAAGCAGAGGGTACTCAGAATACAAACAAATGTTCGTTGAGTTTGGTCTTGGTGATGGTGATTTGTTTCTAATGTCCATAGTGCCATTACAACTGCATGCGGAGTAACCTGAGAAAGATAAAATGATTATGTGGCAAAATCCCCGTCCATCATCAACTCGATTTTGTAGACCTGTATGCTTCCTATTCAAGAAAGAAATGAAAGAACTGACTGTACAAGAGAAATCATACATAGGATACATAGGAAATCAAATTTCGGAACTTCGATCGACTACTAATATGTTAGGTAATGAAGAAATTGCAGTTTCTCATGTTTGTGTGATGACGATGATAAACGGCAAAGTGTGTAATGCAATTACGGAAACAGCTTCTTCACAAATGGGCTATATATGTAAAGTAACTCCCAAGGATATGAATGCCATTGAAAAAGTATTAAAAAGAACAGTTTTCCAGGAAAATTTGAAATTTGGATTGTCAAGTCTACATGGCTGGATCAGGTTTTTTGAATGTTTGCTGCAATTTTGTACAGATTAGAACTTAAAGTTTGGCAAATTGGAGGAACCGAAAATAAATAAGGTAGTTTTCGAAAACAAGAAACGTACCATACAGCAGAACTTCAGAGATAGAATAGTGTTACGTGTTTGCTATCCCCACAAACACCTATATACGTAGATTCGTTGACTGAGAGTCCAGGTAACACTTACTCACTACTTTATTTACTAATTAACAATTAACTACAATAGATTAATCACTGTCCTAATTATAATCACAACTGAACACTTATAAGTCTTTTTCGTATTTCTTCTTTACTCGTTCACGTTCGACTTCAGACTAAATCTCGGCCCACCGTGCGTCTTATTTATACATCCATTCTCCCGGTCTAGAGCACTCCAGAATATTCCCGGTCGTTCGTGTACAATTCCAGCCTAATCTAACCAGTCTGCACAGTCCAGTGGCGTAACACTGCCCCCTCCTTAAGACTGAACGTCCCGATCAGGCAATTCATTATTCCCTGCATACTTGGCTAGTCTCTCTATGTGCACCACCTTCATCTTGGATTTTGGACTTTGCTGAATTCTATATACAACGTCGTTTAGTCTGGTGACCACAATGTAAGGACCTTCCCAGGGCGGGTGAAGCTTCGGGGACCTGCCTTTCTTTCGTTGTGGGTTATATAGCCAAACCAAATCTCCAGCCTGGAACCCTCCTGAATTCGCCTTAAGATCATAACGAGCCTTCATACGGTCACTTGCTATGGTAACTCGCTGAAATGGAGCCCTGGCGTTATATTGCTTATTTCTTATTTGTGGCCCCATTCTTGCCGCGCAAACTTCACATTGGCGGCACCAAGCCTCCACATCTTGACGACTGTTTACCCAGTAGAAACGTTGTCTTACTTTTATCAGGGTTTTGTTGATGCCAAAATGTCCGCCAGACGTTCCATTATGCACTTGCTGAAGTACATCTGCTACGTGACACCTGGGGATTAACAATTTCCAAGTAACTTTCCTCCCATCTGGACTTTCCCACGCTCTCTTCAGCAGTCCATCTGATTTATTTGAAATGTCCTTCCAATCGGGTCGGGTCTCTCTTTCTTTCCATTTCAGAACAGGACCAGTCTCGTTATCGTTTAACTGCGCTTCCCTTAACGACTCTTTTGTCCAATAATCCGGAACATCAATCTTAACGGTCTTCATTATTTGTACATTTTGTTGTTCTTCCTTACGGTAGCAAGGATTGCAGTCTTTCTGATACGGTCTTTTGGAAAGGCCATCTGCTATATTCCGCGAAGTACCAGCTCGACAGTTTTCCTGCGGCTTCTCCATTACTACGACCCTCTCAGAAATGCGCTGACGACAGTTACTCCGAATATGGCCCACTCTGCCACACTTATAACAGCGCATACGTCCTCCACTCTGTCTCCCACTACTTTGCTGTTGGGTTTGTCTCGGATCTTGAATGTTGAGCTCATGACAGTTCCTCTTAATATGGCCCAATTTACCACACATATAACAACGGATGCCTCCATTCGGCCTCCCACTACTTTGTTGTTGGTCTTGTGTCTGCTGGGAGTTCGATTTTGTCAGTAGTTGGGTCATCATCTTGTATAGATCAGATATCAGGTTTTGTGTTGTGTTGTATGGCTTGTCTTCCTCCACACTCACAGCTCGTACTCTCTGATTTGGTTGTGTGGTATCCTCATAGGCAGCTTCAATCTCCAGTGCATGTACTAAAGCCTCACTACTAAGCTTATGCCTGGCCAACTTAAAAATTCGCCTGACTTCCTGGTCCCTTACTCCATCAATAAATGTACCAACTGCTAACTGCTGTTGAAATTCCATTGGTGCATCAGGATAGGCTAGATGGGCTAATCTTTCTACCGCAGCCTCGAACTCCTGGAGGCTTTCTCCACCTCGTTGTCTGCGTGATTTGAGCTGAGCCTGATATACTTGGGCGACATGTTGGTCGCCATATCTTAGTTCTAATGCTGCCTCCAAAATGCTAAAGTTTTGTTGGTGTGCGGCAGGAATTGTTTGGAGCAGGTCTAATGCTTGGCCCCTTAGTGCTAATACTAATGCTGTTGCTTTTTCCTCATCGTTCCAGCTATTTGAACATGCAGCTGCCTCAAATTGTCTCTTATATGTTGACCATGAACTTTGACCGTCGAAGGAAGGTGGTTGTAACCTAGTACCAGGCGACAGTACTAACTGGCCACCCTTCTCTCTTAATTGTTGTTTAAGTCGGGCTACTTCTTCCTTAACTTCCGTTATTTCTCCTTCAAACTTTCCTCTAAATTCACTGACTTCTTCTTTCACTTCCATGACTTCAGCCTGTACATCTTCCTTCAATTGTTCAGTGACCGAGAGCATGACTTGATGCTGTCCCTCCATAATTTGTTTTAATTCTTCCTGTCGTCTTATTTCCAGGCCTTCGATCATTTTTATCAAGTCTCCTTTTTCTTCCTGGCGTTTTCTCTCTTGTTCTTCTTTTTCTTCCTGCCGTCTTCTCTCTTGATCTTCTTTTTCTTCCTGTCGTCTTTTCTCTTGTTCTTCTTTTTCTTCTTGTCGTCTTATTTCCAGGCCTTCGATCATTTTTGTCAAGTCTTCTTTTTCTTCCCGACACGTTTTCTCTCTTGATCTTCCATAATCTTCCTTTGTTCTTGCATTTGTTGCACCAATGCTGCAAGTAAGTCTTGTGTTTGTTTCTCTGCCATACTTCTTGTTGTTGGCATTAACTCACGACACGTAAATCAGTTCAAAATAAAGTTTATTACACTATAAAGTCCGTGAAATATTGATATCACGTCTATTTTAATAATGGAATGTTCCAGAAAAATCTCGAAACAGCACTAAAAAGTCTTATTTAGAGTCTATACTTCTTTTGTGTTGACAAAATTCACTTATCTCCACTAATTGTCCAATGGAATGTTCGAGAATTTTCACGAAATATCACTAATAAGTCTTGTTTTGAGTCTATAACACGTTTCCGTTAACACAGTCTACGTGGTTTCCAAATCGAATGTTCTAGAATTGTCACTAAAAGTCACTTATAGTCTTGTTTTTAAGTCTACAACACGTTCCCGTCGACACAATTCACGTATCTCCTGTAGTTTCCAAATAGAATGTTCTAGAATTTTCCCGAAATTGCACTAGTAGTCCTTTTTCTCAGTCTATAACACGTTTTTACTAGCGGCACTCGCGTATTTGCAGCTATTTCTAAATCGAATGTTATAGAAACTTATCGAAAATCCACTTTAAAGTCACTATTCAGTCCAGAAATAGTCCTCCAAACACTGTCCAGTAGCTTAATTCTCCGTGTTACCACTAATTTCTGAGAAGAACACTGTAGAACCTTTTCGAATATTCCAGAAATTTCTCTTCCAATCCACTTCCGACACCAAATTGTTACGTGTTTGCTATCCCCACAAACACCTATATACGTAGATTCGTTGACTGAAAGTCCAGGTAACACTTACTCACTACTTTATTTACTAATTAACAATTAACTACAATAGATTAATCACTGTCCTAATTATAATCACAACTGAACACTTATAAGTCTCTTTCGTATTTCTTCTTTACTCGTTCACGTTCGACTTCAGACTAAATCTCGGCCCACCGTGCGTCTTATTTATACATCCATTCTCCCGGTCTAGAGCACTCCAGAATATTCCCGGTCGTTCGTGTACAATTCCAGCCTAATCTAACCAGTCTGCACAGTCCAGTGGCGTAACAATAGGATTGCTCGTGGATATACCTAAGAATGGAGGTAGCGGAACCAATAATGACGGTAACACAGCTTGACGATTTTTTGCTAACCCCTCACTTTCCAATGAAATTACTGGCATTGATGGAGAAGTTATTACTCGATTTGATGTGATATTATGCACCTTATCTTGTGGTTATGCAATTGATGTGAGAGCGTTTGAGGAATATGTCTTGGAAACCGCAAATCTGTATGTCGCTAAATATCCGTGGTATTATATGCCCTCTAGTGTACATAAAATATTACTTCATGGAGACATAATAATCAAAGAAGCCATTCTACCTATGGGTTAATTGTCAGAAGGGGTCCAAGAATCAAGAAATAAGGATCTCAAAAGTTTTAGAGAGAAACACACTCGACAAATTTCCCGTACAACAGGAAACCAAAATTTGCTGAACAGTCTCCCTTATAACTTCCGATCCAGTAATATCATCTTTGCAGCAGTGCCCACCACGAAAATATTCGAATACATCTCCTGAAGTTATTTCGTTATTAGAGGCACCCTCGCTAGAATCAACGGAATCAGGATCTCCTAGAGTTCCACAGCCTGAGACGCGAAGCAGCGAAATTTCTTCATTTGACGAGGAAGACAAGGACGTCAGTGACATAGATTTTTTAGTATTAATCTTAATATTAATTATACTGTATTTAGTAATAGGTAACGCATTTTATTGGGATTCAATTATTTTTGTTAGTAATTTCTTTGTTTATAAATAATTTATTGCATAATGATCAAAAAGTCTAGTAAATTCAGTTAATAACCTTATACCCCCTAAAAGTTACCCCAGGGTAATTTAATTTTTTAAATTATTTTTCCATGTAAAGTAGGATTCTAAAGCCCTTTAGCCCATTTTCAGATTTATTGCCGCTTCTCGAATTATCTGGCCTTCTGTGCAATGTACAACATATTATACATAATAGAAGATATGAATAGTGATTACATAAAGCTATAAAACAACATATACCTATGTAGTACTAATAAAATAATAATGTAAGTAACAACAAATCACTGCGTGTACAACAAGCAAACAAATAAAAAGTCATGCTAAATAGAATTCATTGATGTCATAAAGGCTGTTTTAATTAGATACAAATTAGATACAATTAGATACAAACAAGATTAAATTATGGCAAAGTTGCGGAAGTAAAGTCATTTCTCCACAGCACATTTTTCTCCTTTATCCGTAGGTGATCACCAATTTTCTGTACGACATTTCGTTGCTTCAGTGCCATCACCAATGTAATTTTCTTAAATATGGGCCTGCATATTTATTTTTATTTAACAACTTCTTACCTCCAAAACACAATGACATACGAAATTTTTTTATTTTCTGACATTTTGTCTTTCAAAATCCATTTTTGAAATACGGACCCGAAGTTTTATTTATTTTTTAATAAAATATATGTGTAACTGAATAAGTGTAAGTTTACGATCTTCCATAAATCTTCAATGATTACCTAAATTACTAGCTTGCCCTGTTGCTAAATTGCTAGTACACTATAGATTCATTTCAAAAATTGACATTAAAATTGAAAATAAGTGTATCCCCAGAGTTGTGTAAGAGTGAGATTTGTAAAGATAAGCAAGCAATAACTTTTGCACTAACAAAGAAAGTAGGTAATAGACACAAACCTTGCTTTATTGCGATAAAAGCGTTTTAACTATGCCTTTAAAGCGTCGATTAATATTCAACCTTGATTGTTATATTTAAGAGTTGACGGGGGTTTCATGTTTATAATGAATTATTGGCTTTTCGTGTATTTATTCCAAGGAACCGTTTCTGGTTCGGAATGTATACATCGTCCACGTCTACCGTACATGCACTCGTGTTAAAGTTAGATCATATCTAAATGACGTATTAGATTTTTAAAGTTTTATTCGCATAAAAAACGCAGCCACGAGCCATGGCGTAGATTACCGCTTTAATTTATTTTCATTTTTGTTGCGCTCTAAAATACAGGGCTGTGGTGAGTAATGCCTTTAGGGGGTGGGAGGATCAAATCCCGGTCATCCCCTCTCTACAACTCGGTTAACATTTCATTTATCTTGCACGCTTACTTTTACTTATTTTTATTTATTATACTAATTTACGAGGAGACGCTTGCTTATTATAGACATGAACTTATTATGTATATGGTGATTTTAGAGAATGCAGCATGTTTTTTACAGGAGAATCTAGAATTTAAAATAAGTCTGTTCACTAGCACTAAAATGGTTTCTACAAACACTTATAAATACTCGATATTATATTCAACGCGCGTTTCGCCAACCAAGTTGGCATCATCGGAGAGTTATTAAAAGGTGCTGGAAATATTTTCCATGTTTTAGAGACGGCAGTTATAAAAAAATATGTATAATTAAACACACTACATAAAAATTCACGTGGTGTGTTTTTTTATATGCCTGTGATATATGCGACCAGTATAACCGGTATCAAGTCGAATGGTTTAGTTTGGTTCTCGCAAAAAAATGTTCTTGGCAACATTGGTTCAGTCACGTTTGTGGATAAACTACAAAAAATTATTGAGAACTACAATGATTTTACAACAGTTGGGTAACATATTCTGTGTACTCCATGCAATCGACGTTACGTATTTCATACACGCCATGAAAGACATTTAAATTCTGCTATTCATCGACAAAATATTGCAGGTACAGTTACACACGAGAATTTTTTATATAACTTGTGTGACAGCAATAAACTAAAGCATGTTTTACACAGGAACTTGGGATACGAAAAAAATTACAATTTGCAGCATTAACCTCGGTAGAAGTGGAACGTTCATTTTCCTTGTATAAACATATATGTACAGGGTGGACAAAATTAGATGGGAGTTAGGGTTTTCTCTAAAACTATGCAGATAGACAAAAACCAATATAGGTGTTCTGAACTCGATTTTCGAGAAACAAACAATGGCGCAAACCGCGATCTTCTATCTTTTTTGACTACCGAGCTACAACGCGTTTTCGGAAAATTGGCATTTTTGGATGACCTCTATATCTTAATTATCATGTGTCGAATCGAAAATCGAGTAACACATTCTTAAGGCACTTTTTTGAGTAGAATCCGCTGCTGATAAATAGAAAATTATGCGTCAGTTTTCGAGATATAGACATAACTTGTGTTTTTTTTAAATAGAATACACTATAAATTATTTCATTATTCGATGACAACTTAAATTAACTTTCCAACGATATATCATATGTCATTTTTATCTCTAAGAAAAAGTGGTTAATTTTCGAAAAAGTAAATATATTTGTGAGGAGGAAATGTAAAACTATTAACAACAACAACACTTCTTATAATATAAAATAATTTTGCCAAAAACAGGAAAAACTAAACTACAATAAATGTTTGAATTGTCTTCCACTGACATCTATGAATTTTTGACATCTTCTCCTTATAGAATTTGTTGCATTTCTAATCATGACAGGAGTTATTGTCCGAAACGCAGCTAATGTTTTGTTTTCCAATTCTTCTATGTTATTAGAACGTTCTCTATATATAATATTTTGTAAATAACCCCAAAATCAAAAGTTGGCAGGCGTTATTCAGGAGATCTAGCTGGCCACAAAATAGGACCATTACTTCCTAAAAATTTAACAATATCTAAACTACTTTATTGTTTATTAATGTCCAGCTAGCTAAATTAATTGTTAGTTAACTTAGCTAACTAGATATTAATAAACTAGTCCTGAGTGATATATAGATAAGTAGTCAATACTCCTCAAATTGAGCATAAAAATAATTTCGTGTTTCATTTGACATATGACCTGGAGCGCCATCTTATTGGTAATATATATAATCTTTGAAATTGTCTTTAAGGCATATTGTTTACAAAGGGCTCTATTTCTTGTCGTAGAATGTTAATATAAGTTTCGGTATTGAAAAAAATGAGAACCTATTATTTGGTATCCAATAAAACCACACTATACACCAAATCCAAATCGTCCTTGACGATTAACTGTAATGGTTACGTGCGGATTTTTATGAGCCCAATGGTGGTTATTAAAAATTCCGGCACTGCTTATTTGGGCATCGTCTGTTCATATAATTGTTCCTTCAAATCCTGGCACTTCATTGCACTGACGCAAAAACTACTAGCAAAAATCGAGACGCCTTTGAAAGTCGTTTGGGTGTAGATGGTGACTAATCCTAATTTTGTAGGATTTGAATTTATTTTTTTTTAAGCAACGCAAGGTAGTTGTTTTTGGGATTCCTAAAATTTCCTGTATTTCGCGAAACGATATATTAGGATTTTCTCTTACAATTTCTAAAACAAAATTTTCTACAGCTTCTCTACCTGCTTTATTATATATTTTTGCTCGAGGTTTTACAAATGACCCAAACTCTTTTAAATTTTTTGTAGCCTTTTAAATATTTTTATGTCTGGCTGTTTCTTTTCTGGATATCTAAAAATATTGTTTAGGCGGCACTTCTGGTACAAGTTTTGCTCTCTATAACTTATCTAATAAAATAAAGTTCGGAAGCTAAATTTGAATCTTCTCTGCATTCTATAAAACACTTAATCATATCATATTCTTCATAATTAATAAATTTTCAACAATGCTCACTCACAAATTAGTTTTTGACATTACGATTATTTCGATTTTCGTTTTTTTAACATGGCCTTCTCAATAAACATTAGAAATACGATAAATATGCATAGATGTCAATGTAAGGCAATTCGAACATTTATTGTAGTTTAGTTTTTCCTATTTTTGACAAAATTATTTTATTTTATAAGAAGTGTTGTTGTTAATAGTTTTCCATGGCCTCCTCACAAATATATTTAATTTTTCGAAAATTACCCACTTTTTCTAGACATAAATATGACATGATATATCATTGGAAAGCTAATTTAAGTTGTGATCGAATAATGAAATAATTTACAGGGTGCTCCATTTAAAAAATAAAAAGTTATATCTATATCTCGAAAACTGAGGCATGCATAATTTTCTTCTTATCAGCAATATATTCTACTCAAAAAAGGGCCTTAAGAATTTGTCGATTTTTGATTCGATACGTGGTAATTGAGATATAGAGGTCATCCAAAAATGTCAATTTTCCAAAAACCCTCTGTAGCTGGTAGTCGAAAACGATAGACGATCGCGGTTTGCACCATTGTTTGTTTCTCGAAAATCGAGCTTAGGACACCTACATTGGTTTTTGTCTATCTGCCATAATTTTAGAGAAAACACCAAATCCCATATAATTTGGTCCACCCTGTACATACCAAATCGCTCAAATTTAACAGCCACGAATGCAGAACGAATATTAGTTCTGACCATGCAATGCCAATGCGATGGCAGACTTTAGTATTTCTGAATAATAGGTACATTGTATAGACGATAAAGCTGTATGTATTTTATTATTCATTTTATAATTTTTCTTTTATTTGTCTACGTATGTTCTTCTGTTAACTTTATGAGGCAGTACTAGCTAGTTGTCCTGGACTCCGGTCTAGTTTCCTTTCACTTAGGATTAATAATAATTTCCTGATGATGTCAACTTGGCTGGCAAATCATGCGTTCTTTTCGATGTCCAGTTCTCAATAATTATCTCATTAGTAAAAACATATCGTATCTCAAGGACCCACTATCTTGGACATAAGATTCTATTTAAGGATATAAGGGTGTAACAGTGTCTCAGTGCCGATTTAAAAAAATGTTTTTATATGTTTTTGAAGGAAAAGCTTTCTTCCTTTTATGACTAAATATTGTAAGTTACAAATATTTGCAGCAATGTCTTTTCAATTCATATTCAAAAACTAGATCAGTGCAACTAAGAAGAAAATTATATTTCGGAGCGTCAATGTATAAAGTTATATACACCCTAATTAACATGTTACTTTTATAAGCATTGTTAAAGAAGTTTTTTTGAGAGTTAATACTTCTTTTGTGACTTCTTGTATAAGGATTATTAATTTCCGTTAGATTTATTAATGTCACCCACAAAATAACTCGTATATATGACCTTCAGAAGTAACTGTTTATTTCTAAAATAATGGTGTTATATCACTACATTTAAACACTTTTTAAGAAGTTGAATATTGCCTCTTGTAGATTTCACAATGAATATGTTATTTATACATTCTTTATGGTGGTGTACAGTATATGCAATATGCATTTCTTGACAATCTATTGCAGGTTGTATGGATGACAACATAATAATGTTGTCCTGATAATCCTCCTAGCGCGAGGAGTTTTGCTGCCTGCCGACGGTATGTTATTTAATTTTCATGCACTTTGCAACGTGATGTAATATTTATACAAAGTGTAATACAATCATGTTTCTGCCAAATATGTAGAGTTACGAGGCTAAAGATGGAATGGTTAGTAAAATTTCACATTTTAGTTTTTTTTGTTTCGTTTAATAAAATTTTCCACCCCCACTTATTTAAGAGATTAGCTAGTTTTTAGAGATGTCGTTCAAAATATAAATATCAGATATCAGAACATGCTAACCATGCCACAGCATAGATGATAGATCCCATATATAAAAACTTATCATCAGTGAATATTTTTCGTAAAAATATTAAAGCCTGGATTATTAATTCCAGTAATACCTAAGTGATTTTTAGGTATTTACTGCTTACATGTACGTACCTTATATCATTATTTTTAGCTCCATAATTGGTGGTTATTTAATATCATTTTGTACATTAATTAGTCTTAATATAAATCTGTATGTAATTTCAAATGTATTATTATTGCTATTTCTTTCGGTTTCCTGACGCTGGACAATTCTTTCATGGCTCAGATTCACATGGGAGTCGCACCAGCACATTAACCACATCCACTCTCCACATTGCACAGGGTTAGTGACTGTAGATTCCACAATCATGTGCCCTAAGAGGACGGAGAAAATCCACTATGACCGCCTTCTGCATTTGGCCTGCCAGCCTGGCAGGCCGGTTATTATTTTGTTATTTTTGTTAATATTATTATTATTATTTCCTTCTTTCATGTGTCTTACTTATTTCTTTTTGTTTTCTACCTAGGCGGTTTACAATGATTAGTATAACAATAACAATGTGGCTAAACTTCGCCTTGTAAATAGCTAAAAAGAATGTATATATATTTCATGTATTATATATCTTCTTTTTGAATAAAGTCGAGGGGCGCAAAACAAGTCGAATGCTATTTTTTCAGAATATCCGATGCCGGAGAGTCCTCCCGTGGCCTCCAACGCCTCACGGGAGTCGCGCCGACGCATAAACCACAGCCACTCCCCCACATCCCGGAGGGTTAGTTACTGTAGATACCAGAATCACATGCTCTAAGCAGACGGAGCGAACCAAGAATGGCCGCCTTCTGCATTTGGCCTGCTAGCCACTCGGCTGATTTTTGACAGGCCGGTATGGTCTTCAGTTCTGAGAGCAGCGTAGTCTTTATCCCTCCGAGTACACCGATTATTCTTTTTTTTTTCGGAATATCCGATGCCGGACAGTCCTCCCGTGGCCTCCGATGCCTCACGGGAGTGCCGGCGCATTAACTACAGCCACTCCCCACATCCCGCAGGGTTAGTGACTGTAGATACCAGAATCGTGTGCTCTAAACAGACGGAGAACTCAGAATGACCGCCATCTACATTTGGCCTGTCAGCCACTCGGTTGACTTTTGGCAGGTCGGCATGGTCTTTAGTTCCGGGAGCAGCGTAGGCTTTATCCCTCCGAGTACACCAATTATTAGGACAACCATTTTTACAGAATAGTCTGGGTACAAATCTTCCTTCAAGGTGATGTATTTCTCCGCAGGTGCCGAGAACTCGATGACATACATCACTTTGAGTTGATGGTCGAGGAGGACTCTGTCAGGCTTGTAGGCTTGGAATAGTCTGACGGTCGGGAACGAGTAGTTCCAGTATATCCGGCATTTCTCGTTCTCTACAACGGACTCAATATCTCCGGGGATATGGTAGCACTGGTGTCTGGTCTACCCCGAACGAGGGCCTTAGATGGTAGTATAGGACTTGTAACGCCGCGTTATGTCGGTGGATGTAGGCCGAAATCGCGTATATGCAGTTGATGTCAGGAACCTCTACACGTCACACGCGACTGCGGTAGACCAAGGTGTTGTTAACACCATCTTGGCAGGCCATAATGAATACCTAGGTCTCCGACTTAAGCCCAGCTAACCTTAGAAAGGCGAATGTCAGCTTGGTCGAAAAACCCAGTGTTTCTATATTCTTATAGAACACACCATGCTGGGGTTTATCGATGTGCTGCCGAAATAGATTCTCCTTTTCGGCAGCTCTAATTCGGGTTTTCAGGCGATTTGGCTGAAGTTCGGTGACTGATTCAACATCAGCACCTCGCCGGCCACCTAGCCTGGTGTCGATTGCAAGACCGAGTTCATCTGCTACTCTTTTTGCTGCCTTGAACAATCCTGCTCTCACTCCTACAGTTTCTTGATGATTTGCAAACTGCAAGAGGGGATCTGAGCTCCTGAGAATGTTACATGCCATACTCAGTACCTACTACTTTGCTATGCGTACACTCCAGGCTCAAGAGTCCCCCTCCCCCGCCCCGTTGACGTAGGAGGTACACACGAGGAACGGACGATTTAGGATTAATACTTCTGTGAATATTCATCATCTTGCTGAATATTCATCATCTTGCGGGTATCTCTGTCTAATTGGCGCAGCTCGTCTACTGTCCACTTCACTACTCCAAAGGAGTAGAGCAGAACCGAAACGGCAAGCATGTGAGTCGCAGACACCTTGTTCTTCCTTGTTATTGTTATTATTACTATTGTTATTATCATTATTATATTATTTTTATTATTATTATTTTTATATAATGCCAGTACAGATAAATGTCCAAAATTTAAAATAACTGAAAGCATTTCTTTGTTATTTAAAAAATAACAACTTTCTTTTACTTTGACCGTCGCGCGTCGATAGCGACGTAATAAAACAGAAGTAATTTATATTCAATAATAGATTTATTATTGTCTTGCAAATATGTATCTACACATATACCCAAGTTCCCTTTCAAGACATCCTGTATAAGTTTAAATTGTCTTATTTTGTTTCATGATTTATAAAATTATGCTACGTCTTTCACAACACTCGGTATATGTAGAACTTGTTTCTCAGGTACTGATTCCGATTGTGTTTTTGCTCCTGTTATGATGTTTCGGCAAAATCACCATTGCCATTGACATATGTATCCTGTTTCTTCTGGTAGAGTCATACTCGCTGATTTATCAGTACCAAATAATTTTCTTCAACATGAAAGAATATTTCCACAATAAAATACATGATTACAACGATACTTTTTTCAACGAAGAAAAAAATTGATAATGAAAAATAACAATATTTAGTAAATTCACCAACGACTAGATGGTAAGATAAACAAACTTGGCTTAACTATTTCAGTTATGTAAATAACAATTTTGCTTGAGGCTCATATTAACTAGATCACCACCTTGTCATGAGAATGTGTCTATCAGTAGATATAATTTATTATATCAATATATTATTTCAGATATGAGTTTAATTGACACGTACCAGTTTTGTATCTCTGTATGAAGTCAGATGAAATGCAGACAATGCCTTGCTAATTGTAAATGTAAAAAAGCTTATAGGGAGGTGTCAGGAATTTTGCTAAGCATAAGTCGTCTGTCATTATGATTGATCGGCTGCTCCAAATAATAGACGGGAGTGTGGCGTGGTCTTATTTGTGTGTGAAAATTTGTTCACCACCCTACATTTGCAACCCTTCACTTGCTACTCTAAACAGATTAACTCTCTTTGTGCACACAAACTTTATTATGAAAGATACTGTTAAGTAGGCATATTAACACGCGATTTATAAGTATTAAGATACAAATACTTCGACCTAAACTTTTTTTCTGAGAAATGTTTGATAATTTTTTAAAAGTGATTAATATAATCTTAATCTTATAGTGTGAAATTAAACGGTTAAAAATAATGCGAAATATAGAGTTCAATAAGCCAGACTCATGGTGTCGAGGTTTAATAACAAGAACAGACTTTTTCTTTAACTTCTGTATGTGTTTAAAGCTTAAGACAGTTTGTTTTAAGATTCAATAGACAGAAAGAAAATTATGCCAGTGGCGTAAATGTAAGAAGTTGTGACTAGAACTGCGCATAACTTTATTCATACAACGGTGCCACACACGCTGTAGCGACACCAATGCGTTTATGAACGATGTTTACAAATTCAAGCAGGCTGTTTTTACGGCTCGGTGTGTGCGTATGTCACATGTGTATAAATAATGTTGAGTGCACAGCGAGTACAATTTTTTTTTGTAAGGGCAAATTTACTTCCTTGGGTGCTGAACACAAATTTATCTTTACAAAAGTGTATTTACACAACGAAAGAAATGTTGGTCGTTTGTCGGAGGCATAGAAAATATGTTACTTATGCAAATGTTCTGATGGGATATCTGGATCATGGCTGTTTTCCTAACACTAAGCAATTTTATAAATCATAATTGTATCAACTGTGATAAATAAGGCAATTGTTTTGTGACCTCGCTGTTTGAGTAACTTGAAGCTTAGCCTTACCTATGACTTATTTATAAAAAAATATATATAGTACGTACGCCACTGACAAAGATAAAAAATATCGTTTTTAAAATGTACGATCGTCATTAGCTTGAATTCACCATCTTTTGATATGCTCTCTTTCTAGCAATATTTGTAGTAAGAAAGAGAGCATCGAGAAAGGTGGTAAATGACCAATAAGAAAAGCCTAGGTGATAAATTAATTTGAGGAATGCCTAAATGCTCCCCGTTGCTCAGTAAGTATCTGATTTTTATAGCTATAAGCTGCCCAATTACATAAAAACGTTTAATTTTTTGTTCCCATTTTTATAAAGAAAACAGATTCATTGCATAGTATATAAGAATATTTTATCATTTCATATTGTTTGGGAATGTTTCATTAAGTATTTACAATATAATATTATCCCAAGTAGCACAAATTGATTTTTAAAAGCACTAAAAATGTCTACTCCACCTTTTTATAAAGCTTAATGCTGTATAATTAGGAATTGACAACAATATTTCAGTATTAAAGAAGCATCTATATACCCCAAATAGGCACAGTTTATACAGGCTCGGTACGCTTCGTAAATAGTATATAAATGTTTAAGTATCAATATAGAAACATATTTGTTTCATTTTACCAGCTTTTATAAACCATATTATAGAGCTATTAAAAAATTGCTATATAAGGACTACAAGTAAGTTTTTATGCAGTAAAAGATTGCTTCAAATGTGAGGTACGGTTTGCAATTACAAAACAACCGTATTATAGTGTCTGTAGCAACTTCAATGTAGTAACTTTGTAGTTGTTGTATTGCAGAGATATAACTGAAATGAAAAAAGTATATAAATGCTTAAAAAGCAAGAACTTTTTTGTTGTAAAAGAAAATTATTGAGTTATGGTTTCCAATATATCTTTAAAAAATACTTTTTACATTATTACGGCTGTGTTATAGTTCCCTGTTTTCATTTTATACACGCACTTATTAGTGACAATATATTTTCTGCTGGGATAGCGATATAAAAATTGTTATGGCGAATTATTAGGAAACTGAACGAAGATTTTTGCCTACAATTTAGTCGATGCTGTCGTCCGTAGAAAACTAAACTTGTCATGCTTAGAAAACTTTTCTGTTAACATATGCTATGTTACTTCGAAATAACAGACGGGCCTCCAAAATTTCTTAAATTTGATATTATTAAAAATTATTTAAAAAATATATATATTTTAATTTTTTTATAAAGTTGTCATAAAATAAAGCATCCATGTATTCCGAATACCCCATAAGGTATTGTTGTAAACGTTTAGCAAAATTTTCCTTTTCAAGTGATAAAAAGGTTAATTACACCTCGAACTGATAACTTTTAGAAAATATAACACGGCTCCTTGAAAGAATCTGAAGAAGGTCACTACAAAAGCAGTCCTTTAGCTGTATATAAGTGCTACTTACTTTATAAGAGATGTTTTCTCGAGGAAGCTCACTTATAAAACAATTATAAACTAATAAAGGAGTACTTTTGTATATGTAGAAGTGACATTAACAACATTTTGAGAAGATGTAGATGTAGTGATCTTTTAAGAGGTTCTAAGATAGGGTAAGTTTAGCTGTAAAAAGATTTCTATAAAAGTGGAAGACCGCAGTTACATAACTCCAAAAGAGAATTTCAGTTGTATAAATAATTTGTAGAATACTTCTTCCACTACACGTAGAAGCCTGTGTAAATAATCTATATTAGGGTTGACATAGGTGGCATTTGGCTTAAATAACTATATTGGTTGGAGACTATGTTGCTATAAAATGTTGCTTTAAAAGCCTTTAAAACTCAATGTTATGTAACCACTATCGAGAAACAGCTAATCTGTAAAACAGTTGCATAAATGTTATATAAAGGTTAATACACCTGTTATAAATGCTCATGGTTTATATCTGTATAAAAGATTTTACTAAGCCTCTTATGAAATAAAAAAAACTTTATAAGATGCTTTAATAAAGTAGCTTTATATTTATGCTGTGAGATCGTTTTACCAGTAATCTTTTTCCACCCAATTGCTTTATAAGCAATTTAGTGCTGAACAAATCTTCAATATAACCAATTAGTTCTATAAGTTGCCATAATATATTACCTATAAAGTTTTAAGCGTAATAAGAGGACCACATGTGTTACTTGGGATATCGACGTAAAAGTCGTCTCTGGAATTTATCGCAACCTCCCGATCTCTATTGGATTGTATACGGTAAAAAATCTATTATTTTCTATTCGTGTACATCAGTATGCATTTTGGTATATTCATGTGTAGGTCATACCACCTCTGATTTATTTTATTAATCTAACTTTGCAATGTGAGGCAATGCAGCTGAATGAATGTGAATATCTTTAAATCGTTTACATATAGAACTTTCCACAATCCGAATCGCATCTAACAAGTCACTGATAAATAACAAGAAACACAAGGGAACCTTGTGGAATCCTAGATGTTGGTATTAATATAACTGATTTGTAGCGAGTAACAGAAAAGTAATAGAAGAGTGTCACTAAATCCGAAAATGTGCAATTTATTTTCATTATGATGACTTAGTGACCAATGCGATCCAAAGCTTTAAATAAATCGGAGTACATCATCTTCTATATTTATAAAATTAATAGCAGATAATATTTATGCACGTAAACCGGTACCAAAAATTAGATCTAACAGAAATTTTATACAGATCACAATCACACTTAAATTATTGATAAAAGAAAGGACACTGTATTCTGAACACCCTATATTAATATTAGCGCACAAATGTGAACATACGAGTTGTTATTCTATTGTTTTTATCTTTTGACATTACCTGTATCTTCCGTCGCATTCAACGAGTTAACTTTTCTATAAAGTTTCGATCGATATTTCTAATACCTAACAGTACAAATAAATTGTCTTTTAATGCCATTAATCAAATTAATTTCTTGTTCTAAATAAACTTATTAATAGCCCTCAGTATTTCTACTAAAGGGCTTCGTCGACATTATACATTGTGGTATTAGATTGGCATTAAAATCAAGAAGAATGTCTGAGGGAAACACAGTGTGCTATGAATAAGGCTAAGCGCACATTAGAGCTCTGAAAACGGAAATAGGCCGGAGATGAAACTGCGGCGTCATTTCCTTTAGACGCCTCTACTTTGCGCGTCTTCAGCGACGCCAGAGGCGCTGTATTCAGCTCTAATATAATGCCGACCACCACCAATTCGTTGTTGTTAACTGGACAGGAAAATCGAAGAAATAATGTATTTATATCGTTATCGCTAACACTGAATTCAAATAGCACGCCATATTTTTCAGTTAGAACATAAGCATTATACTAGTTTAAATATACTATATTCAAAATTATTACACTACAGAAAAAAAGCCCTGGAGTGGGTTGGAACCTTTGATGTGAAGATAATACTGACGTAGTTTTCCACGAAACACAAAAAACACTATATACTGCACTCGACGCGCTTTTCGCCAACCAACTTGGCATCATCTGGAGATAATTAAAACTAAACTCATGTTAACAACCTACCCTATTTATATCTAAACTATTGTCACGGTTCACCGAACCCCCTCGGGAATAAATCTAGTGCCTTGCATTCTTTGACTAAAGCACTTACGTTACTCCCTTGCTGCATAAATAACTATTAGAAAACATCCATGAAATGACACTGACTTGGTTTCCACAAAACATCAAAACATCATATACTGCACTCGACGCATATTTTGCTAACCAAGTTGGCATCATCTGGAGATGATTAAAACCTCAGTTTTAATCATCTCTAGATGATTTCAACTTGATTTGTGAAATGCGCGTCGAATGCATGTTTTGTGGAAAATTGTGTCAGTGTTATTTTCACATCAAAGGTTCCAACCCACTTCAGGATCTATGAAATGAAATAAAGTTTTATTAAAAAAATTACGGACAAATTAAATTTATTCGTACTGAATATTTTGACACAATACAAAAAATAAATATTGGATATCTAGATAAATTGAAGAAAGAAAGTGAGTGTAGCTGGATTTAGGTCAACAACATAATTACTAGAAGAAGAAGAAGAACAAATAGTAGAAGAAGAGAAGCACAAGGCAGATAGTACATTAGCAAACTTTTTGTATCATATTGTGTACTTCAAAAAAAATCCTATTTGAGAGGGTGATTGACCTAGCTACAGTTACAGTTGCATGAGATACAAAAATGTTTTGTTTCCTATTCCCCTATAACGCTCAGTTTATTCTTCAAGACAGTGGATTTTAAAAGGGCAGTGGATTTTAAAAGGAGTTTAACGTTTAACACCAAGTTTCAGAAGGAGGATAATTTTTTAGTATCAAAAGTTCCAGTATCCTCAATGTCGTGGAAATTATTAATGGACAAGGAAAAATATGCTTATAATTATACATTTAATTTCCTTTAACCCTTTTAAGAAAATTTTTGGCTCCAATTTCATCGATAACGAAAATATATTCTAAAAAACAATTAACAGAAGAACGTATGAAATGCATAAAATACCTGCGTTTTCATTTTGGAAGAAGAAGGTAGGGAGTAAAAAAAGAAGAAGAAGAAAAGTGCAAGATGGATAGTATATTTAGCAAATTATTGGCATCATATTCTGTACTTTAAAAAATCTTCTTTGCGAGGATGATTGGTGTAACTGACGGCAACATACAGAATTTAGATTAGCAATAATGTATTTTTAACGTGATGCCATTTCATAACCAAAGCATTTAAAGATACAATAATAACCTAAATTCCATACCCAGCCAATATATCTGTTGTGTAGGTACTGAGAAATATTCTAAGCAAGTTCAAATCTGGCTGATGCCGTCCGAAGTAAAGCAACTCGCCAAAGTCATGCGCACGTTATTAATTGTATTTGTCTTAAACGTGATTTGTTTTTTTGTTAGCGCTTGATGGAAACAATTTTTTGGCATGGATTCTATATATAGCTACAGATACGCACTATTATATTGTGGTATTATATTTTTAACACGCTTTTATTAACTTCACCTGTATGTTTGTGAGTTTGTTTGTTTGTAACCGACTCTTTGGACTCGATTTTGACCCACTTTAAACGGACAGATTTAATTGAAACTTTGTACACTTACGAAGAATCGGTAACAATACAATAATTTGATAAGTTTATATCATTATTCTGATCAGGATCGTCAGAATTAAATAATTTCCTCACGTATCCTCTGCGTGAGAGCAATTGGCTTATTACTGTTAGTATATTCCGTGATTCTCAGTTCGTTCGTTGGCCGAGCGGGCTAAGGCGCAAGTCTTAGTCGACGCGAAACGACGGACTCCTCGGGCGTGAGTTCAACTCCCGTCCATGGCTGAAAAAAAATATTATTTTTTTTTTCAGAAGTATCTGTTGGATCGTAATATGTTATAATATCAGCATCAATAAGCAATATAAATATAGTTTAAAAAAACTAAAAAAACACGCTTTGATATCACATCAAACTAAAAAGTGAAAAATAAATATAGTTTAAAAAAAACTAAAAAACACGCTTTTAAAGCACATCAAACTAAAAAGTCAATAATAATTATTAATATAAACTAAAAACAATAATGAACGAAAAATACTAGTATTATTGTGAAAAAAAGCGTGGGGCGCTTTGTGCCATATTTTTCGTATATCGAGCAACCCACGCTTTTTTCACAATAATACTAGTATTTTTCGTTCATTATTGTTTTCAGTTTATATTAATAATTATTTTTCACTTTTTAGTTTGATGTGCTTTAAAAGCGTGTTTTTTAGTTTTTTTAAACTATATTTATTTTTATTAATATACGTTGCTTTAATCAAGACTGTAAAGTGTTGTAATTACATAAAAATTTCATTAAACAACTATTTTTGAAGAGGTCTGTGAAGTACCTCATTAGTCATTACTTTTTTGACTGAGTGTTAAGCCTTACTGATTGGGCTACAGTAAGAAAGAATCGGTTATCTTAAATAATCACTTTGTTAAACAGAGCGTTTTGTTCGTAGATAACCGTGCGTATATCATTTTAAACTTACTTACAACATAAAAAACGTCGGCTTCTTTGACGACCGTAAAGCGATCAAAGAAGCCAACGGGTTTTATGTTGCAAATAAGTTTGAAATAAACTGTACACTGGTACCACTAACTCTGAGAACACGAGGAATGTTACTAAAAATGAACTATTTTTAGTGCTGAAATTGGACAAATTCTTTAGGTTAACACATTCTGAGTATAAGATTATTATATTTATTATTTTTAGTGTTAGTGATTGCTCCATAGAATTTGAAAATGGACCATTTTCATGTAGATAGCTTCTTTCATATCCTTCTACATCTAATACGTATCATATCAACTTATATTTTTTATAAAAATACATTTTCGTCAATCCAAATAGTGCATTTGGCCGTGTGTGCGGCATTACAATAACATGAAATGCAAACATGTTTTGTTTCCTGCGCCCCTATATCGCCGAGTTTATTCTTGAAGACGGTGAATTTTAAAAGGAGTTTAACGTTTAACACCATCAAGGCAAACTTCAGAAAGAGGATACTTTTCAGCATCAAAAATTCTAGTATCTCGGAAAATACTAATCTGCAAGAAAAAGTATAATTGCATAAAATTATACATTTAATTTCATTTAGTTCTTTTTAAAGAATATTTCTTGCTCTAAATTCATGGATAACGGAAATTTATACTAAAAAAGAATTAGGTATCCTTCTTGGTAAAAGAACACACATAAGAAATGAGATGGAAATTTAATAACAACAAAAATTTTTGATAATTATTATATTCTAACTTTTACAAAAACATATATCCTTTTAAACACTACTTTCCCTGCTATTTGCCAAGTGCTGAATATTGGATTATAAAAAAGATAATATGCACATTACGTTCAATACGACTGACAGTATATATGAAATTTAGAAAATAAGAAACAAAACTATGGCAAAGACCTATGATCTAAATAACATCAAATATCTACCAACATTTATATGAAATTTCCTTGCATTGTACGCCATAATGTTATTGCTGGTAAATTACATGTATTCTATTACATTTTTATAGCAGCGCAGTAAATCAACGTTTTTATATTTTTGTCCTCGATGTGTACGTGTAGAATTATCGCTCTCGACCCTAATCCTTATTGATGTTGCGATCAGGCGAAAGCACCAGTTTCCCTTTTTCCCTTTACCGTTCGCGATTTGGATGCCACGTGACCGACGCAAGTCGGTCACTTAATCTGCTATTTATGTGACTTCTGGGGAGGACACACGCCTGGTATTATACTCATTCCTGACTTCGCGAAAAAGGCTAATACCAGATTAAATTTACACTTCCTACATAATCCAACCTAAGTGTGGGATACAAATAACCTGTAATAGGTCGAGGAATCTTTGTTCGATAACGAGAGGGAAAGCAAGATCTGTATGCATGAGGCAAGGAATTGATTTAATGAAACGTAATTTTCAAAATAAACGAATAAGGTGTAAAACTACACAAAATAACAAAATAATCCAAGTACAGAATGACAGTATTAAAATCAGCCATCTATTACTGTCTCTAATTAAGAATAATAATAATTTATTCATCCAGAAAATTACTATAGAATATTTTCCAATAAAACAGAAATAATATAAAGAACAATAAATAAACATACCAACAGATAAAACACAATAATAAAGCATCGCCAATAAATAAACATATAGGAAACATAGAATACAATATATTATAGGATTACTTAAAATTGAAAGTTAAAAGTGATAGTACGCAATGCGTAGTTTTCGTATTATGTAAGTGAAATAAACTACTATGGATTAGTTAAAATTTAAAAATAATAAACTAAGAAGGAATTATCAAGGTAATGCACGTATCCAAATAGTTTAAAAATATCTCTACAACTAGTATGACTGGTTACTCCTGCTATAATACGTAAAGCACTTTTCTGAAATTGAAAAACTCTCCAGGTCAAGTGAAGACCCCAGAAGGTTACTGCATAATTAATTACTGAATAGAGAGGTCTATAATAGTAAGTAATTAATATTGATTTGTTAATAATTTGTGGCCATTAATTGATAGAGGAGCTATTTTTTTATAGATTTAATACATATCTTGATTCTTTCAATATTAGAAACAAATATAAATTTAATGAGTTACCTAGCAATTTATCTGATCCTAATGATATTAGTGATTTTTTTTCTAACGTTTTACAATTAAACAACAATATATGTGATGAAAAAATTCAGTATTATGATACACATTTATATGATAATAACATAAATTTTAACTTCAGCTTGGCAACTGTTGATGAAATTCATAATAACCTATTTTCAATAATTAAATCTAATGCGTGTGGTACAGACAATATGTCAGTGACCATGATTAAATATTGCAGTCCTTTTATAGACCCTTACATAACTCATATAATCAATTATGCAGAGACGAGTACAGTTCCTGATTTATGGAAGGTTGCAATTGGATGTCCACTTGCAAAAAAAACAAAACCTCTAGATTTTTCGGATCTTAGAATAATTAACATACTACCTTGCATGTCAAAATTTTTAGAAAAAGTGTTATTTAGACAAATGTATGAATATATAAATAATAATAGTATCTTACCGTCTTTTCAGACAGGTTTTAGGAAGCACTATAACACATGCATGAGTTTGGCTCAAGTTATTGATGAAATTATTGCAGCGTATGATAAAAAATTAATTACAGTGCTTGTCTTGCTCGACTTCTCGAAGACTTTTGACACGATTGACCATAACCTTATTTGTTCCAAATTAAAATTTTACGGATTTTGTGAAACTTCAGTTTCTCTTATTAAATCGTATCTTCTAAATAGGAAGCAAAAAATTAAAAGTGACAATAGGTTTTCTCCTTATTGTAATATAAATTCTGGTGTCCCTCAGGGATCCATACTCGGACCTCTCCTATTTATATTATATACTGCAGATATTCTGAAGTCAATAAAAAATTGTAAAATTCAAGCGTATGCAGATGATTCGCATGACTTAAATTTATTATATGATTTATGTCTAAAACATAATTTAAAACTTAATTCTAATAAATCGCAGATTATAATTTTTGGCAAAACAAAGCAAATTATGTTAAAAATAATATTGATATTAAAATTAATAATATATCATTACCTGTCGTCAGCTATGCAAAACATTTGGGATTAATTATTAATGAAAATTTACGTTTCAAAAGTCACATAAATACTTTTTAAAAAACATACATCTCACTTAAGTTATTATATTCTAGCAGATGTATTATGTCAAAATTTAAAAGTTGTTATCTCTGATTCTCTTGTTTTGTCATTATTTAATTACTGCGATTTTATCTATGGTCCTTGCTTGGATGCTGTGCATAAAAATAGAATTCAAAAAGTGCAAAATATGTGTTGTCGATTTGTTTTTCTTCGCAAGTTCGATCACATTTCCAATAAAATAAAAGAAATTTGTTGGCTTAATATGGAAAATAGGCGAGTTCTGCATTTTGCTTCGTTTGTTCATAAATTATTAAATTTAAAACTAGACGCTTCCTTGTTAAAGAAGTTAATTCCGAGATTGAATATTCACCAACGTAACATAAGGTCTGTAGAAGGGTTCATAATGCCTCATCATTCGACTTCCATGTTTCAGAGGTCTTTTACCTATAATGCTGTGCGTATCTACAATAATGTTCCTAACCATCCAAAAATTTTAAAAAGCGACAGTTTTAAATTTAAGGTAAAAACTCATTTACTTTCTAGGCAGTGATCGTGCATTTAATATATTATGTTAACTTTATTGGTGCCATACTATTAAATATTTTATAATTATCATACAATTATCTATTTACTTTGGCTTAATTCTCTTCTCTCGAATAAAATATATATATATTCTTTCTTTGCATTCACTAGGTTAAGTGTAAGAATAGCCTTTGGCTAAACTTCGCCCTTGTCAATTCCTCACTAGACATAGACCGGTTTCGAACTTGTTATGTTCTCGTCAGGATGCCATAAGTAAAGGAAAAGATAAATAATAATAGCAAACTAGGCTAATCTAAAGCAGACTAAGCAAGACAGACATAGTGAGTGATAAGTGTATCCTTCTGGTGGTCAGTCTACGATCCGTCAGATATCACTGATCTCTTCGTGACTGAGAGCGACCTGCACAGCAGGTACCAGGATCTGCGACCTTTAACCCTGGTGAGCTAAACTCTGCACTGAATAAAATGTACATGAAACAACTACTCAGCGGACAAAAGCCCCGACTTGCGTTGAATTAAACATGCAAGTCTTGTTTGGTAGCTAAGATCATTTGTCAATTCCACACTAGACATAGACCGGTTTCGAACTTGTTAGACATAGTGTATCCCTCTGGTGGTCAGTGCTGCTTTGCAGGTCGCTATCAGTCTCTAAGATATCACTGACGTTTGACGGGTAGAAGCACTAATCACTAGAGGAATACACTTATCACTCACTATGTCTGTCTTGCTTAGTCTGCTTTAGGACAGCCTGGTTTGCTATTATTATTTGTCTTTTCCATTACTTATAGCATACTGACGAGAACATAACAAGTTCGAAAGCGGTCTATGTCTAGTGAGGAATTGACAAATGATCTTGGCTACCAAATAAGACTTGCAGGTTTAATTCAACGCATGTCGGGGTTTTTGTCAGCTGAGTAGTTGTTTCCTGCAAATCTTATTCAGTATATAGTTTAGCCCACCAGGGTTAGAGGACGCAGCTCTTGGTTCCTGCTGTGCAGGTAGCTATCAGTCACTAATGCATCAGTGATGTCTGACGGGTAGTAGCACTGACCATCAGAGGGATAAACTTATCACTCATTATGT
The DNA here is from genome assembly GCA_029963845.1 of Rhamnusium bicolor. Taxonomy (NCBI): domain Eukaryota; kingdom Metazoa; phylum Arthropoda; class Insecta; order Coleoptera; family Cerambycidae; genus Rhamnusium; species Rhamnusium bicolor. Next base: position 534,680 of record JANEYF010001621.1, read on the forward strand.
CCGACATATATATATGTATTTTTCAGTAATATGTAAATCCAGAAATTTAGTAAATATAGTTTGTCGAACGAATCCTTCTTTGATTTTATGAACACACTCAAATCAGTATTGATTTTGCTTGTACTTACTAAAATAAATAAAAATTTATTTTTCATTATTTATTTTCATTTTTTTTCACGTATTTATTATACAGAATGTCCTATACTTAAATACCTTCCTTCAAGGGGGAGATAGAACTACAATAAATAAGTTGAGTTTTGTATATAAACATTTGCCTTAAATCCGTTCATAAGGGAACTACAACACCTTAAAGGGGGTAAGTACAACATAGTTATTTTCCAATGAATTCTAAACGTCTTAAGTTGGAAAAATTAAATTTGGACCATTTATTAATTTCATAATGTTACATACTTTGTCAAATTTGTGTCTAAATATCATGATTTCTTGGGGCAGTTACAGGAGAGGGTGAGGGTGAATTTTCGCAATAACTTTTTTTGTCTTATTCTTTTTTTTAATATTTAAGACGAACAAGGCACCAATGTTTAAACTGCATAAAAAAGGTGCTCTTACTAAATTTCGATAGGAACCATCGTTTTGGAGTTATTTGTTGTTTAATATTGCAATATACAAGATAAGTATGCGGAATTTAGCACATTGTTATTTTACCACTCAATCAAGACAGACAGATACACAAAACAATAATGTCCTCCGACATTTGCCAGATGTCACAGCTGACACTTCAACTCGCCTTTTAAAAAGGCCATTATTCATCCATGCTCTAGCCAGGATACGAACCCGGGACTCCTTGGTCTCAAGCCTAAAGTATTAGCACTGAGCCACTTTTAAATAAACCAATTGTAAGCACTATGTAATTGGTAACTTGCTCTTAAGGGGCCTAGTCGGGAAAAAGCTTCGGATAGCTGTGTCACTCTCTAGAAAGTTTTTATACATGCGCCGCTGAATAATTTTGCTCTTGACTATACCTTCACTGGACGTTTTATTCACCGACTTCATTGATGTGCGATTTCCGATAGAGGTAACACTTCCTTGCTCCATTTGTAGTGACAAAGATACTTATTTAGAAAATTATTTTTAACCAAATAGTACGGAATAAAAGTTTGAAACTTGCTGAGCATAATTATGAAGATTCATTCTAGACGACATGTATGAATTTTACCTCGAATTTTACCGATTGATATCATAATTCAGGAGCTAATCACGTCCAAATTTCACTTATATTTACAGTATAAATTTTCCCTACATAAAGTGAAAATTAATTAAAATAGATATACATGTACCCTCTAGTACACTTTCAACTACTGATCCTCCAAATTTGGTGTAATTTGACCAAACCGTATGGAAGAAATAAATTTTGAAAAATTACCTTACAAACACTGGTTCGATTAGCCCTCTTAAGCTCCATCGACAATTTTGTGGACAATACCAGTATAAGTGTCATCTGTAAATAGTATTAATATGATACTACTTGCTAAAATTTCTAACATAAGTTATATAAAGTATAGGTCTAAGCACAGACCATTGTGGCGCCTCAACGGTGCGTAATATATGACTGAATTTAACTTTGCCTATTTGAACTATTCATATGTTCATACATAGTGCTTTCTGCCAAACTATTCTAACGATGTATTTCGAATGCTCTTTAAAATAGTTTATTATAGAAGAAAAAGCACAAGTCAACAATAAAAAATATTTATAATTTTAAAGTAAACTTTTCAGTTTTGTCAAAATTAATCATTAAAACAACGATCAATGAAATATTAAAGAGTTTAATGGGTCCGAACTTCTTTTGTCCCACGCAACCTTGAATGTAACAAAAACATAGACGCTTCTAAAAACAATTTCTTAATCTTTTAATCCTTAAATTGATTTTAAATGGAGTGATATAACATACATTATACAAATGGGTTTTATAAATACAAACTAAATACAGAGTGATATAAACCAAACTATTGATTATGACATTAACGTATATGTTGATATGCATATTTAAGATATTGTTACGTTTTTGCTATCCACACAAACACCTTAAACCGTGGATTCGTTGATTGAAAATCCATGTAGCACTTATTCACTACTTTATTAACTAATTAATAATGAACTACAAGAACTTAATGAGGCAATTTAATTAATTACAATTAAACAGTTAGAAATCACTACTCTTTTAACTTAGTTATTGTTTACTCGCTTGAATCTATATTAAAACTCAATTTCTGGACACATTGTGTGTCTTATATATCCATCCATGTTTGGTCTAGACCTTTCTTGAATATTCCCGGCCCTTTTCGAACAATTTATTTCCGTATTAATAAGTCTAGAGTAAGTTGGCTATTTAATTCGTTTTAATCCTGGTAGCGCCATCTCAAAGCACACCCCAGAACCAGTAGCCTTACAGAGTCCATTAGCGTAACAATATATATAATAATTACATGATATTCTTATATATTCTGTTAAATCAGAGCCTTATCAAAATATTATGATTAATTCCCCACTACGAGAAATATCCTATTATGAACGTTAATACTGAACAGTAAACATTGTGTTCATCGCTTGTATAACCGTATTGTAAAATATGCTTTTATGAGTTTGAGATTACTTTATTTTTTAAATCTAAATTGTTTTATCTAAAATATGGTGACCAGTAAAAATTTGTTGTTCATTCGTTAAATTTTTATTATTTTTAACAGCCTTACTTATTTCAAATTGTTCTAATAGATCAAGTTTCGTTCCTTTCTTTTCCGAATGGAGTAATTTGACATTATTTGAATCTATAAAATGATTGTTTTCTATGCAATGTGTTGACATGCCCCTGCTATATACATTGTTTACAATTGATTTCTTGTGTTCCTCGAATTGCTTTTTTTACATGTCGTCCAGTTTGTCCAATGTATACAGCATCACAGTGTGACTACATTTTAACTCATATACTCATGGTTTTTGTAACTTTTTAGTTTTGTATTTATTATTAATTAACATTTTACCTAAATTATTTTTATTTACTGAAATCTTTCTACATCCTAGTGTATTCAGTTTATTACTAACTCTATTGCTGACCTTAGGCCTATAATTAATACATTTATATCTCTCATTGCATTCCTGAGAAGAACCGGCATAAAACTCTTTACGTGAATTTTACTTTTCTTAAGATTATCTATTAAGTTTTCTTTACAGCCACTGTTTTTTGCAATCTATTTAATTTCAATTATTTTTTTTTTAATTCTCTTTGCTTAATGGAAATGTTAATAGACGATGTATGTAGCAAATAAAAAAGGCACCATTCCACAGCTACATACATCGTCTATTAACATTTCCATTAAGCGAAGAGAATTAAAAAAAATAATTAATGTCCCAAGCAACATTTTACCAACTACCGACTACTTTTTCACTAATTCCGACGTCAGAATTATTACAAATAGTAGTCGAGTAATAACTTAAATTTTGTAGTTGTAATACGACGTCGAATCAAATATTGCTTCGACTTCACAAACCTACTGCTTAAGTCTGGACGATTTACCAACGTTGATTTGCCGTTGGAAAACGACTTAATAAGGTTTGATATGTTTTCAAGTCATTATCCAACGTTGATGAGACGTTGACAATTAACTAAAATAGGTATGGTTATATTTTGAATAACTTACCAACGTTGGTTAGACGTTGATAGCTGACTAAAATAGGTATGGTTAAATTTTGAGTAACCTACCAACGTTGGGTAGACGTTGGTGACTAACTGAATAGGTCAAGTTTGTTATGGAACACTTTCCAACGTTGGCTAGACGTTGGTTAGTGGCTTAATAGGTTTGGTCCTTTTTAGTTATTAACCAACATTGGTTAGACGTTAATGACTAACTTAAGTAGCTCCGATTAATTTTTCGGTAATACACCTACTTTGGTATAACGTTGGTAACCGACTTGATAGGTAGCTACATTCATCCCAAGTAACATTTTACCGACTACCGACTACTTGTTTACTAATTATAAGGTCAGAATTATTGCAAATAATAGTCAAGTAACGTCTTAAATTTTATAGTTACGATACAGCGTCAGAGTAACGCAGCTTGAACCTCGCAAACCTACTATTTACATCTAGCACATTTACCAACGTTGCGTTGGTTTGATGTCAGAAATCTACTTAATACGTTGAGTGTGTTTTTAGATTATTATCAAACGTTGATTAGACGTTGGTAACTGATTCAGTAGATATAGGTAATTTTTTGGGTAACATTCCAACGTTGGTTAGACGTTGCTGACTGACGTAGTCATCTAGCAACGTCGGCTGGATGTTGGTGTTAGGCTTTTGGGCCTTGGTCTAACATAACCTCAAAATTAATGTCGATAATTCAGGTATTGGTAGATATTTAGTAAAGATTTATACACCAACTGCAATAGACGGTCGATATTATCGCGATTGTTTGGAATGAACGTTAGTGTTAGTGCAGATTTCTGCACCAAAGCCTACTAAAAGTTGCAGGTAAAATTATTTAACCGTGACGTCGCTGTTAGTAAAAATAGTTGCACTTATTCCCGCCTTCGCCATATTTTCTGGTTCCACAGAAGGAAATAATAGGCGGCCATGTTGATTATGTGTACAATTATTTTAAATACACAAAATTTGCCTCTTTTTTCAAACAAAGTAAGAAAAAAAGTTTTTATTTACTCGTAAAATTAATTAAACAATATTTTAATTGCGCTTTCTTTTTTAAAGGGAAAATATTTTTTGAAAGTAAAAAAAATAAAAATAGTACTTTCGTTCTTAAAATAAACATTATTCTTATGGGTTCACTATATTTTTTCGACCTACTTTATATATATGTATCAATAAAATTTCTTTCGTTTCAGTTTTTTCCCCACCAGATTTATTAAGATTTTATTCGAAGTACTTTGTATATAATACGTACTCAATGATAAACACGCCTTATCCATTTTATATAAATAGATAGTTACGACAAATAGAATAATATACAAAATTGCTTAGTTTCACTACCTACACCCGACTTTTGTAGGTCAGATTAAGGGCAAATTTTAAATAAGGTTGGTAATAGCCTGACAACCATTTTAATACCATTTAATACATTTATTCAACATTAATTTTTTTTTACATGGCCACTCAACTTAAGCCGACGTGAAATTTGGTGAATATTTGGTCAGTAATCACAACGACTAAAGTCGGCCCTCTACGTCAAATCGACCCATATTTTATTGACCAGATTAGTACAAATATAGGTCAGCTCGACGTTTTGTGTACGTCGCACACCGACTTTTAGTTGTGAACAGCAACGTCGGTTCGTCGTCAGAATGTTGCTTGGGGTAATTAAGCAAATTGCCGAAAACAATGGCTATAAAGAAAGCTTAATAGGTGATCTAATGAAAAACAAACAAAAGAAAAATTTATGTAGAGTTTTATGCCGGTTCTTCTCAGCAATCCAATAAGAGATATAAATGTATTAATTATAGGCCCAAGGTTAGCAATAGAGTTAGTAATAAACTGAATAAACTGGGATGTAGAATAATTTCAATAAATAAAAATAATTTAGGTAAAATATTAATTAGTAATAGACAAAACTAAAAAGTTACAAAAAAATAGGAGTATATGAGTTAAAATGTAGTGACTGTGATGCTATATACATTGGACAAACTGACCGATATGTAAAAAAGCGATTCGAAGAACACAAGAAATTTATTGTAAACAATGTGTATAGCATGGGTATGTCAACACATTGCATAGAAAACAGGCAATAGTTTTTTAGATTTAAATAATGTCAAATTACTCCATTTAAGAAAGAACGGAAAGAAACTTGATCTATTAGAACAATTAGAAATAAGTAAGGCTGTTAAAAATAATAAAAATTTAATGAATGAACAACAAATTTTTATCGGTCACCATATATATAAAAAATAAAGTAATGTCCAACTTATAAAAGCATATTTTACAATAGTTTTATAGTAGGTACCAGATGTGGTTATATAACCAATGAACACAAATTTTACTGTTCAGTATTCCCTGTACTCTTGACAAAGGCCTAAAAAGCCGAAACACGTGTAGAGTTCTTAGTAAAATAGTTTTGAAACGTTAGAAAGCAAATAACTATCCTTCATATATTTAAAATAGTTTATTTAATAACCTTGACGACCCTATACGTATTCTCAAAGTTATTGGATCAAGTGTTTTACATACAAGGCACATTGTTGATTTTCACGTTCCCCGATGTATTTTTTATCTCACCACAAGATAAAATGCCAACATTAAAATTCCAAGCAAATCAGTAGTCATAAATACTGTTAGAAGTTTGACAACGGCAGGACATATTTTTTATATCTACTATCTATAATAACAAACTTGTTTCCCTCGTGTATGGTATTTGTATTGTTTAGCAATGTGTTAATCTAAACTACTAAATTTGCATTGGTATTTTCCTTGAATATCCCCTAGACAATGCTATAGTTCAGTTCTCCCTGAATCTTAAAGTGAGAAGACGAAATCCTTAACGTTATCAGTATGCGGCAGAGATTGTCACGGGTTCCGTCATATCTACGTCGGGGGTGTTGTTTATCCGGGGGCAAGCAATCGGTTATCGGATTAGCTTATCTTAACGATATAGTCACTGTTCAGTCGCCAACGGCGCGTGTGCCTAGCACCCTAATATGACGCGACTGCGTCACATAAAAGCCGGTAATAACTCTTCACGAAAAACCAAACATATCTTGAAGAACTCGTATCCTTTATCTTAAATACGCACTTCATCTGACAAAGTTCGTCATTGTCTACAGGGGATTATGCTGCGAATTTTTTAAAGTTTTCTCCATTGGGAAATTTACTTAATTCATTTTATTAAAAATTAAATAGAATTGGTTGTTGTAAAATATTAAAGAAATGTTGTTTAGGAATTCTATGTTCCATATTTTTTTACATATTATTTCATATGAAATTAAAATTATACATGTTTATGTATATTTTTCTCCAAGCCAAAAAAAAAACAATGAATTTAAACGGATTAAAGAAGTAAATTTCATTCAAACTTATTTGCAAACATTGGCGACTTTGATCCCTTTACCGCCGTCAAAGAAGCCGACGAGTTTTAGGTTGCAAATAAGTATGAAATAAACTTTACTAAAGCATTGTGTTGTACAGGGTAATTCGTTAAGAATGGGAAATTTCGAAACTGGAGATACTATGGACCAAAATATGACGATTGAGTTCAACATGCCTTATACAAATGTTGCCGGTTTAAGAGGTAAAAGCTTACAAATCTGTTAAAATATGATTATTTTATGTGGACGATATCATTACTTGACTTAACAGCTATTTTAGATATAGCTAATAGCTTTGATCCGTACATCAATTATACATTAGAAAACGAAAACAATGGTAAAACGGTCGCCTAAGACTCTAGTGTTCGGGCGGACCATTGGTAATGTCGATATCGTTTTAATAGGTGCTTTCTAAATTCCTAATACAAGTTTTCTATGTCTTTAACACTAAGATATTTCGCTTATACACAAAACTTACTACCTGCTATGCAACAAATGTAAACATAGTAATGAATTAAAACATAACCAAACTCTTCTTCTTTGGCATCTGTCAAATAAACTAAGTTGTCTTTGGAAATAAATGAGAATCATATAATATTATTTGAACTGTGAGTTTTAAATAACTAATTGATTGTTGCTCCTTTACGTTTACTGCTTCATATTCATTAAAAAAGTACACACAAAATGAAAAAGTCGACATGTTGTTATTTATCGGCGAATTCCGGAAAACATCCAGAGCTGCTGCAAAAAGCTACGGACAACGTTTTCCAAACAGAAGACACGCCGCAAAATTATTTCATAAGACTAGACGCTCAATTTAGAAAAATTGACCCAGTATGTTATGAAAATGAAGGGGTAATTATAAACGAAGAGATTGAAATAAATGTATTAGCCCTTGTTGAACTGATAGGACTGTATACCTCCGAAAAATTGGTGATGAGTTAAATATTAGCCACGAATCTGCAAGAAGGATTTTAAAGAAACACAATTACAAAAACTTTAAATGTCAAATAAATCAACATTTACATGGAAACGATTTTGAAAAAAGTGATATTTTGTGACTGGGCTATAACTAACATTAGAAGAAATAGTAATTTTGCCAGATAAATCGAGATTTACAAATCTGGGATTATTTAGCCGGCAAAATACTACTGGGCACAACAAAACCAACACCTCTTTAGAGAAGGAAACCAACAAGATAGATTTGGTTTTAACGTATGGTTGGGCATATTTGATAATGTGTTACTGCTTCAAATAATTTTTGTGGGTCAGTGATGTTAACAATGATTTTATAAATCAGTTGCTAAAAGAGGCCAGAGATAGACTATTATTTCAGCAGGATGGGGCGTTACCTCATATTGCCCAAATAGTCATACAACTATTTAGATAAGAATTTCGAGAATCAATGAATTGGTATAAATGGACCGGTCAGGTTGCCTCCCAGGTCACCTGACTTAACACCAATGTATTTCCATATTTGGGGTTTTCTGAAGGATAGATTTATATTGTATAGTCAACCACTAGGGAAGACCTAGAATCATGAGTCGGAAGAACTGTAAATGAAATAACTCTACAACAGCTGGATAACTGTTTGAGGGAATTCGTTAGAAGAATTAATTTATGCAGAAATGAGAAGGGGCGTCATTTTGAACATTCAATATATTAATACCACCATGTTTACTATATTGACAAGATAGAAAACGGAACATATTACATTTTTTATAACTTTCAGGGGAACTTTCCTTTCTTTGTATTAGTGTACAGTTAATGCCTTGGTCCAAACTACCTATTTATCTCCTTTCAAAATCGTTCTCATGAGTATAAATGTTGATTTAGTTGATATTTAAAGTTATTGTGATTCTGTTTCTTTGTGATTTGTTTTTATGAATAAATTCTCATTCATTTCCAAAGCCAACTTAGTTTACTTGCAAATTATTTGAATACTTTAGATTAATATCTTCCATACGAGACCAAAAGTTTTAAATTTGCCAAAATTCATTTATAATGAAATCCGTTATACTTACGCCAATTTAAATCTTAAATTATGATGATTTCTATACGGAAGGAAAAAATAGAGGTTACCATTTGAAAAAAAATAGTAACTGTCACCCAAAAGTAGGGACAAAATTATTTAGAATTTTTTCAAATAATTTCATTATAATAAAAAATATTCGCCTCATATTACACCCAGATATCAAAAGTGAACCATGTTATGGTATCCAATGCCTACTTGGAAAATTTTCATTATACAAAGAGCTTCAATTATTAATTTAGAATTTCATAAAAAATTTAAATAAGTCCGCCATATTTGAGGGGAAGGTTAAAAATTTTGATTTATTGTATAGCAAATTTCATGTATAATCAGAATATCTTAGAACGTACAGGGTATTCCATTTAAGAATTCAAAATTGATGACACTTCCAGTGAAACCGGAAGTGATATTGATAGTAGATGTTCGTCAAAACAAACCTATTTATTTCTCATACGTGAGTTTTAAATTTAAAAATTTGATTCCAATTAAAAAAAAGTGGCGGGCTGATACATGATCTCGTTGACACCCGATATATAAAAGTTTAATGATCATTCTCGATGAGTTAAATTTTAAATTTTATGAAGGTATGTTCTTATTTTTTAATAAGTAGTAATAAAAATAGTAATAATATTCGAGGTGGTACTCATTTATTTTACAGAATTTTACATTCTTTATTTTCTTAAAACTTAAATTATAACTGTAACAAAATTAGAAAAAAAAAACACAATTATTACATGTGTCCAATAACTCCACATGCCAGTCGCCCTCCTGCGTGTCCTGTTGTGAGAGAATCTGAATGTCCTCCTTTACCTAAATCATCTTCACCAGCATGAACAACTACGGCGCGACCGATGATGGAATTGTCGCCTTCTAATTCAATAGTAGTGTCTTTAATTTTGATGGTCGCTGTACCAGTAGAATCCGCAATTATGTTGCCAAGATCACCAATATGTCGCGTTTTGTCTTCGGGAGCCCCATGATTTACCTAAAGTTAAAAAATTACAACATTAGCAACAACATAATGTAACTAACTCTCCGAAAAGCAAAACAAGAATCCCATGTTTCCTATAAGTTTGCAAAGATCGGTTATTTTACTTATTTAGGCAGGGACGGATTATTATTATTTTCCAATAGGCAAACTAGCGGGCGCACTTTTACACACAAAGTCAGCATCCTGAACAAGAAGTCCACATTTGAGCGTGCATGCGTGCTCAGCCTGTGCGTGCTCATATGTTTACGCGCCTTTAGTTCTCGCCGACCCCTGCCTTTTATTGTAACCGTTATAGTAGTGAGTGATTTACTTAAATTTTTTTCCTATCACTTAGATGCCTCGTATCACACTTAAAAAAACTTTGATGATAATAATTTACGCAAACTAACCAAAATAGAGTATATTTATTAAGTTCAAACACAGTATAATCTACAGGAAAAGTTAATGCTGTAAAGAAGAAAAATGTTTTGTAACCTAAAAGTGGGCCTTATTGATGGTAATAGATTTTTATTCATATTTCAATCCGGTTTTCATACTTCCGCACCTGTTACAGAGTCTCGAGCTTAACTTCCTATGCTGCGGTAAGCCCGCTCATGGAGGGCTGTAGTGACGTGCCTCCTTGTGATACCCAAAATAGGTTCAAGTCCGAGACAGGAGCAGATAAATAAATTTGTGAATATTAGACAGGGGCTTTAATTTCGAGTGTCTTTTTTTTGACATTGGCACTTAATAAGTGTTCTTAGGAAGTTTGGATGACATCTCAGAGACGGTCTTTTAAACCTAATACTATATTTTGAAAAACACGTGATAAAATAGTTATAAATTAAATTGTAAATTTTGACACTACTCACACATTAATTAATAAATCTTTTGCATGTAAAACCAACACCGATGAACCATCGTCAACCGTCAAGAGTTATGTTGGCATCGATGAGCGGCTGAAAGTTACATTATGTATGTGTGTAGTGTCGAAGGACAAATATCGTTTGTGTCCCTTCTATTAATTTACATCCTTGTCATTTAGTTTGTAATTTATTCAGTTCAAAAACAATCTAGCTGGGGATCTGTTGAATGTGTTGGTAGTATATTTTTTTATTTATCCGATATTTTCTGTTTAGTTGACATAAAAATTGCGAGACAGTTCGCGAAAATGAAATTGATATGTTGTGTGTTATGTAAAGTGTGGGACTATGTATTACTGTGTAATATGAATTTCAGCTGCCCTGGTTTTTACGTCATAACTGCCGTAATATCCGAGGTTTACTAATAACAATAAACCTTCTTCAAGTAATGATAAATTTACCTTATGTGGGTTGAAGTGTCCACCAGTTCCCATACATCCTGCGGAAATATGACCCAATTCGTGAATGTGGAAACCATGTTTTCCTGGGGTAAGTCCACTTACTGTGCCATGTATAAGTATATGATCGGCTGTTTTTGTGAATATAACAGAACCAACGACATGGCTTACCCCATTTGGATCAAATAGATATACTTGAGCTTTTTTCTAGAAACAGAAATATGTGTTAGGGCAGTCACTTAGTTTATTACTGGAAAATAACTATTATTTTAATAATACTTGATACTTGAATTTTTTTTAGAGACGCAAATTTAAAAATAAATCTAAACTAATAATATTAATCCTTATCTTGTGGTAAATGAAAAAAGTCCTGTTAATACCACTCTTCTGAACATTTGTAGCAGACAACCTGTAGATACATGGGGTGTAACAAAAAGCATATAATAAAGTTAATGATAGATTCTGGCAGAAATAATGGCGGTACAACCATATTTACATCTATTCAAAAATACCTTCTTACGGAGTTGATATCAAAAATATCAAAATGAAAATTAGAGATTCTTTGTAATGATTTTATAATATGGTGCCATAGAATTTGTTTACAAATTATGACAATTTTCTCGCAAAGTAAAATATTAGATGTTTATCTTTGTAAATTGTTGGGAAGTATTAAAAAAAGAGAAAAAAAAACGTATTAAATACACGATATTTCGTCTATATTTAATGACATCTTCAGGACTCTGAAGATAAACAAAGATAACGTTACAAAACAACTTGTCGTAAACAGCACGCCATTTTGTAACTCTATATCTTTGCTTATTTTCAGAATCCTGAGGTTGTAATTAAAATAAATGAGTTTATTATTATATTATTAATATAAAATATGTCATGAAACGGGAGGGACTGAAGGTCATTAGTAAAAGTTACTTAATCAAAATTTTTGAAATCTCTGAAAGTCTTCAATGTATGCGGATTTTTTTCTTATAGAATTTTCAATGTGACAGAAAATTAATTCATGGTCAGTTCGAAAACTGTTGCAATGTTGTATTCCACTAGAGAGAACATCTATTCCTATTGAGCAAATCGTTGTTAATGTGACATTGTATTTACTGATATTCTTGTGGGCTCATTAATTAATTGATAAAGCCCAAGGTCATTTAATAAATTTGGAAACTTTATTGTATTATAATTTTCTAAAGCAGGAAGGTCAATATTAATGTCACCCATACATAAAATATGATCACAAATTGGTAATATATCTGATACAGTATCCTCAAATGAATCCAAAAAATCGTTAACATATATTTATATCATTGTCTAATATAATAAATCCTCACTCTATAGGCGCATTTAGATGGTTCACTTTAGATGATCATCCTTGACGAATCATCCAAAGTAAAAAAAAAATAGGTGATTCATTTAAGCAATAAATCTTAAAAAATGATCACCTAGAATAGTCACTCTTGATGAATCAACCTAGATTAATCATACGAAGTAAACCGTTCAAACATATGAAGTGCGACAGTGCACACCCCTAGAATAGCCCATCTCGCAACAAACCACACGACTTGTGTTTGCAATGTTGCCAGACAAATTTCTGCATTTGTGTAAAAGACAAATTATTTCAATAAAGAAATATTTCAATGACGCATTCATCTTGGATGATTCATCCAAAGTGAACCGTCTAAAGGCACCTTAAGTCCAATTGTATTGTAAAAAATCAATTAAATATTATATGATTACTAGGTGTTATAATTTCTGTATGATGTAGTAAGTACATATTAACTATAAATTAAATAAAACAATAATGATAAGAATAAAATTATAATAATAATTTTATTGTTTATAAAATTATAATAAATAGCATAATAAATACACAGAAATAAATTGTAAAGAAAAAAAATTGATTATGCTGTGTTATGATGATATAAATAAATTTAGTATGCGAGTCAAAATAGTATTATGTTGTCGGTGACATCTAATTGTGATTCAAATGTATTAAATAAGCAGAAGTAATAATAACATTTTATTACAGCCTTTGATGAAAACTATTACTTTCAGTTTATTCAATTAACTTCATTTAAATCACTTAGAAAATACGTTCCTGAATAGCTTCTCCTTGAAATTTAAACCGGGTAACACAGCCATAATGTTTCTCCCTTTTTTACTTGGTATTGAGATAAAAAAATTGACTATTTGTAAAATCAGTATAAACTTAAACTTTTTTTTTTTTGACTAACTTTTTTACATTTTGTATCGACTATTACACTCACATTCTGAAAGAGTAATCAGAAACTTTCAATTTACAGAAATTTGTTGTATTCTAGCGATTGATTCATTCAACATAAAATTATAGTTTTTGATTGGTTCTATGTGTATTAATGAACGAAAACTGTATTTTTGTTTTTGTATTTCGGCTGATCATTAGATCTAAGCATGTGTCCTCGTCTTCGTATTTTGCTTTCTTATCGACTGTTTTATTTAAATTTCAATTAAAAATTATTTCCGATTAAGGTGAGATATATAACGGTCGATATCCTAGATATGGTTCAAATTCCCCAATAAACTGTAAAGCCTGGTCTCTTCTGTAAGGTCTTCGTCTCGCAATATTCTAGATTGTCAAAAGGTTATTTCCGTGATTTATAAAGTAGTTAAGAAACCAGTTTTAAGTTTGGTAGTAAAATTAATATGAACGCGATGATCAATAGACGTTATACTTTTACAAAAATCCTTGGAGAAAATTCTAGGCAAGTTTAAAATATTATAAAGAAAGATCATTGACATCCCAAAAAAAATATGCAGATATGGAAACGTGTTTCGGAGTTATTATTGTTCCTCATCAGCGCAGCATAGCTAAGGAAATCGGATCTAGGATGTGATAGATTAAAAACAAAAACGAACACAGTTGTTTTTCTTTTTTGAGGGGATATGGCAATAACGTTTCCTTATTTTATTTTTTAATCTCAATAACTTTATTTTTCAATTACAGTATGTCCTAAATTCGATCCTCACTATTGAGATATCGGAAACTATTTGGAAAAATAAAAATATAAAAATTGAATTTTTTTAGAAATAACTTGAAAATGATTGCAGTTAGACTTGATTTCGCGATGGATTCAATATCAGCATTCAATTTCTTCGTACATTAATCATTTTTGATATATTTGGCAAAAACAAAAATACGAAATTTTACAGTTTTTTGGAAATAACTCTGAAACGATCGCAGCTAGCCTTGATTTCTCGACGGATTCAAAATCAGTATTAAATTGGCTACAACTTTGCTAATCAACTCTCTATCTCTTACAGTATCCGATATTCCAATTACAGTTTCCGATATTCCAATAATGGGAATCGCATATGAGTCACACTGTACAATACTGTTAAAACAAAATCATTAATCTGGAATTAATTCATGAACCTTTGTATGGAAAAAAGTCCGAGTTTCTTCCTATAACTCAAGTTATGAAAATCGGAGGATTGGGCCCAAAAGAATGCAGGAGATTATAAGGGAGTTGTGTAAAATCCATATGGAATACAACCTCAAAATTGACGCAGGGAAAATATAGAGACTACATTTCTTTTGACATACGATACAAAAAAGTTCGAGATGCGTGTAAAGCCAAAGGAAAATTTTTACAACAAAGGAAACAAAGTTTGAAATCTTTAAGTTTACAAGGAAGTCATGACATGGCTTCTGTTTGGAAACAAGATAAATCAGATGGATTGCAGAGAAAGATAAATATTATGTTTGTTCTATAGTTGATTTATAATAATTTATAGCATATTTGCTTTAAGGTATCACATATATGTGGGTTTGAACTAGCCTGGATAGGGGATGAAGGGGCAAATTGTAAGCTATACTATTTCTAAAAAGAAGTGGATAATAAGGAAGATGTTACTAGAAGAATGGATTATAATCCCATATTTCGAAAAACTAGACAGAGGATCCCAAAACTGCGCAGATGGCAAAATCGCGGAAAAAGGGGACCTACCGTAAATACTGATAGTCTCTTTCTTACTTTCACTCGGTAATGGGGCCTGGTTTAAATATATGCCCCAAGGGATAAATTACCTTGTATATTAGACAAAAATATCATCAGAAAAAATTATCTGCATATCAGAACACCAAAAATTACTCTCATCAATCTTTGGATGTAACAACCCTTGCAAAAGAAAATGTAGAGAAAGATCAACAACTTACTAAACATGGAGAAGTGCTAGACATGGAGAAGTGCAATTTATCGAACTGTAGTATTTGCAGGTCGACTCAATATGTATATCATTCACATTTATTTAACAATATGAGGGTTGCAGGATTAACAGAAGTTGATGCAGTTCTGCAAACATCTTCAGAGAAAAGAGATGTACAAGATAACAGAAAGAATAATACAATTTTATATCAGAATTGTCCAATCAATAATGTTAATAATTATAAATTTCGCAAATTTTATTATGATTTCGTAGATTGCATGTTGTAATAAATGTTATATTTTTTATTTCAATACATACGCAATAGCCTATTTTGGAAAATCACTCGAGCCAATAGAGTAATTTGAATAAAAACACATTTTTTGAGCCTATTTTCAGAAATTTTTATCCATACTGGAAAGAAATTATGACATCAACGACTTTGTTTTAAATGATATCCAATCTACTTTTTTTTTCATTGGTCAATAGGGCTGAAAATTTTATTTCTGTCATCTATTGTGAAATTTCCATAGAAAAAAGTTAAAAAAATACTCTGAACTTTTAAAAATTTAGTAAATTTGGAATAAATAACTTATTAAAAAAATGCACGACAGCACTGCGTCCTAAATTATTTACATCACATGAAAAACGTTCATGTCAAATTATGTCTCCTCTGGTTTTTGAATTTTGCCGATTTATTTGAAAAATGTGTTATTAACGTTATTCTGGACCGTAAGTTTTCGTTAGAATGACCTGTATAAGAAATGTCTTCACAAGTAAAACACAATTAGTTTTTGTTTGAAATAAAAAAGCATTTAGGAAAATTGTTTATAATTAATGTTTGAAATTTAACCAGCCAAATAGAAACTATTAGTCGTAATATTTAAAAGAAAACTGATATTTTATTTTTATATAGTTAAAGAAATATATTTAGGTTTTTTTTTATTTCTTTTCCTTTTTGTAATATAATTTCCAACACATTTTTTAACTCAATGTATGTATGTTTACATTTGTCAATAACAGATATACGATTATGACTTTCAAATTTTGGTTAGGAAATCATGAAGTAAACACACTGCTGTGTATAGTATTGAAATTCTGGTATTTTTAGAGAACCTAATATATTCACTGAATGATAACATTTAAAATATTTTTTAAATTAACTTCGATATTAATGTATTTTATTATATTCTGTGCATCAATCTCGATTCCACATGAGAAACTTATTTAATTATCAGACATGTCAAATGTAATTTAAGAACTTTAATATTGTTGTATAATAATAAATAATTATCAAAAACACTTACCTCGGACTGGTCGGCATACACATATGCCACTAATGTGACAAAAACTGCAATTTTCAACATTTCGGTTTAACGACAATGTATACAATCAAAATGGTACTGTATACTGTGTGGATGAATATCTTACACTAAGTTCTTCTACTGAAGACTGTGTCAAGGGAATAGAAAGTATAAATACAAGATGTGTATGTGTCTTGTAGTGAATATAAACAAACTTAATAAGATTTAACCTTGCCTCTTATATGGTTCCAGGACAACTGGTTTGGAATGTTTTTTGCACTCAACACCACTTAGTAATGATAGTCATACATGTTTTTTAATAACAACAACAAAGTTTAGAAGACACTGTTTAAATTCTTTAAAAATAAATATAGATAATCAGAAATGAAGAATAATGACAAGGTTGAGGATGAGGATTTAGCTATGCTGTGGTTTACTTATTTCGCATGAATTATCACTTTATTGTATTTATTAAGTGAATACTGAGTGTTAAAGTATTAAAGTGATATAATTTTGTTTTAAGAACAATAAAAACAAATTAATATTTTTACAAACATTAAAAATAACACATTTGATAGACGCAAGATTCATTAACCAAGTTGGCATCATCTGGAGGTAGAAGGGTCTTGACTGACTAGTTAAGGAAGAAAAGATGAACATTTTGAGGTTGCAGTCAAAGGGGCAAATAATCCAGGGTGGAGCGTAATAAAACTTTTTATTATTTGTGAAATTTTCGGAAACGTTTATTCCCTTCTTCAGGATATTAACTTGAGCTTATTGTCACATATTAAAGAAGGCAAGAATCCTCATGTTGAAATGAAGAAAATCAAACATTTACACTGTTTTAAAAAACCAGTAGTGAAATATTTGTTGAAAAAGGTAAAAAATTGTCATGTTTAAAAATCTTAAAATGAAACACAACCACTGTTGTCGCTTCGAAACAAAAGCTTTTGTTTCAAAGCAACAACATGACAGAAAGGTCTCGTTGTTCTTTTACCACATTTAAGAAGAATTTTTACGGTACGTCTAGCACTGGGATAGGTTCCCTCCTGGTCTGGAGGTCTGCTAAGGTGGTTTTTACCCCCAAAGTGGGAAAAAAGACCATACAGCTACGAACCAAATTATTTAGGGCGATCAGTGTCACGTTCTTTTCGCTAAAAGCACTAGAAAGGATTGTGAATAGATATCTGTTGGAAGGGAATCTAGCCAGGTACTCATTCCACAAGAATCAGCACACATATAGAGAGGTCGGAGATAGCTATAACATCGTCGTACATATTATAGAAAAGGAGGTCACTCAGGCACTGTTTTTCGATATTGACGGAGTCTTTGCTAAAGCATGGACTACTCAATCTGCGTTGCTTCTCATATTAAGGATACCGCCTCAGTACTAGTCAGATGGATGAAATTTGCTCTGGAAGGGAAACGAGTTAGTATTGCTTTAGACGACTATCAAATGGGCGTTGCGGTGAAGGACAGCTGTACACAAAGTAGCTGCCATCGCCTCATCTATGGTGACTAATAATGGATGGTCTCTTGGAGTGCCTAATTCCGGAAAGAGTCTATGCGCAGGCATATGCGAACGACGGGCTGGTCCTAGGGACCGGCCGTGTTTAAATATCGTTTGCAACTGAATGCAGGTAGCCTGTAGAATAATAGAAAGAGAACGTAGCAAAACAGATCTCTCAGTCCAAGACTGAGATGATCCTTTTCACTAAGAGAAGAAAAATAAAGGATTTTATCATGTATGATAAACCTCTTGCGCTCGCGCAGATGGTTAGGCACTTGGGAGTGATCCTAAATAATAAACTGTCAGGAGGCTACAGATCGACAAAGTCAACTACAACCAGCTGGCAACTGCACTTCATTCGCCAGTTTCAGGAAGCGGGTACTGAATTTAGTTGTACTGGATGATGACATGATTGTGCATTTAGGAATCTGTCAGTGAGAGTAGCTTTTCTATACCCCGTATGACCAAAGCTTCCGTCCTGGTTACTATTATTATGGTTATCAAGTAACTATCAAATCGAGCTATTTGTAATACGTCCTCTATTACTATTAAAATTATTTCTTCATTTGTAATTTCAAACAAGGGCCTCTAATTTTCCAACGTTTGTTATATTCTTAACTAAGTTGTTAATCTTGTGGCTATTCTCAAATGCATACTGGGTTACAATAGATTTGTTCTTCTCCGAAATATCCCATATGCTTTTAAAGCCTAGCTTGAATTGATTGACTCGTTTGTCCAACATACTTTAGAATATAGGCATTAGAGCTCATTGCTACTAAACCCGATCTATTTTCATTCAAACGTTCTTTGCGTGTTGCATAACAGTCCTTTAAATATCACAGATACATACGTGATTTTTATTAAAATTAGAGACATCAACAACTACACAATATAAAATGTGTTTGTGAAAGAGATGAACGATTTTATGCGCAAAAACTAGAGTAGAGCTGCTGCAATCATTTGTACATGTAAAATTGTTTCTCTTCAATCATTTTTAAGCCATCAGCAACAAATCAAGTTAATAACTCGAAGCCTCGAGGCAAAGCAACTAAATTTCTCCTTTGTCAATAATTTCAAGTATTCAATAACCTCACCTGTCGTTGAAACATGTTTACACAAGAGATAATTGCAGAAATATACCGGCAATTCCACTACAAGATTTAAACGTTGTGACGTCATTTAATTATTTAAATTAATACCTCGATAAAATTGTATAATTGCTTATCTAGGCAATGTGTATCATATCGGTTACATTAAGTGTACTACTTATCTAATGAATTGATTTATAGGGAGAATTCCAAATAAACAACGCTTGTTGCTATCTTTGAAAGTACCGATATGCCCAAATTTTACAATTTTCTCGCTAGAGAATTTTTTTAGTTGACGATTAACTTAAAATTTTGATACATTTACACAGTATATATTGATATTCGAATTTTTATTGCTTCAAAGGCTTTTAGCTTTTTTTTTTTTTTCGTTATTTATTTCCAAGATGTCGACATATCCAAAAATAAACAAAAACGACAATAATTTCAAGATATAGACTAATTCTTTGTGCCTGATATTTAAAACAACGTATACGTACTGTTGATTTCAATAAAAACTGGTACACTTTCTTTTAGCTATGTAAATCATTCGTTCTTTGATTGATATTAATAATCTTACAAATGTCACTTTGACGTTAATCAGTGGCGTCATTATTAAAAATGGTTCGACATCTAACAGATATTCAAAAATTTCGAATTGTTTCTAAAATTGAAGGCGGTTGGTCCATACGAAGACTTGCTGCTGAATACAATGTGAGTAAAACCACGATAATGAGTGTTAAAAAACAATGGGAAACCAACTAAATGGTATCCCGTAAAGGTGGTTCCGGCAGGCCCAGAAAGAGCAATAATCAAGAAGATGAAAATCTTATAAATTACCTAACAGAAAACCCTTTTCAGACTGCAGTAAATGCAATTTCAGAGACAAATTTCTCTGCTTCGATATCTACTGCTTGCAGAAGAATAAAACTACAAAGCGGCTTGAAGAGTTGTTCAGCGGCTAAAAAATACAAACTTTCAGAAGAAAAGAAGCAGGGTAGGATTATTTTGCACTCAACCATATAATCAATGATGAAAACTTCTGGGGACAAGTTGTCTTTTCTGACGAAAAGGTTTTTCAATCCTGTAACGATGGCGTATATAGGCCTCCTTCCATTAGATACGACGAAAAATATACTTTCGATCCACAAATATCAGGAAGGTTTTCAGTCAATGTCTAGGCTTGGATGAGCCTAAATGGGTTAGGTGTGTATTGGAACAGTGGTGGTCATCTCAATTCCAATAAATATATTGAAATATTAGACAATATTATATTGCCGTCAGTAATAGAGGTGTTTCCGGAAAATAATTTTATTTTCCAACAAGATAACTGCTCCATACATACGGCCCATCGTGTCAGGCAATGGTTTCTTAATAAAAACATAGTTGTTACCGTGGCCATCTAAAAGTCCGGATTTAAATCCAATTGAAAATGTATGGGGACTAATGGTGAAACATATAAGAAAATTAAATAACCATCCAAATAATGCCCAAGAATTGGAAGGGATAATTAAAGACGCTTGGGAGAACTTGTCGCAAGAAGTTGACCTTGCAAGAAATCTAATTTTGTCCATGCCTTCAAGAGTTCAGGCAGTTTTAGACGCTAATGGAGCAATGACAAAATATTAGTTAATTCTGTATTACGTAATGGAAGTTCATTTATTTTATTTTTTTATTGTATTTTTATGTTGTTTGCATTGTTTACATTTTTTTTAATCTCAAGTGGTATTTTTGTGTTCTTATTTTAAAAATAGAATTATCATTATTCAGTTAGTATTTTAATTAGAACCATTAGTAGAATTATCCGTAACAAATAATATTTTTTTTAAACAATAATATGGTAGGCTTGAAAAAGTTTTGAAAAAGTTATTTTCTAATTATTTTTTAAAATTCCATTTGAATAAAATAAAAGAGAAAGGTTTAATAAGTTTAAAAACACAAAGAAAACCGATCTCCTCCAAAAAACGCAGGTCCGGGGTAAATCACCTCTTCTCCACCCCCCTCTCGACATGCCTGGCCAGTCCTATTTACAGACATATGCACACAACTAAACTATTAATATTTTCGATTACAAGAGTTGTACCAGTTTTTTTTTAAATCAAGTGTACGTGTATACTTGGCAATAAAGATTGATTTATCTATAGAAATGTTCTGCTACTGGACCCCTACGAGTTATTTTCAAACAAGAAATCTTCCTAATAGGCCTAACATATACGTAGGTTAGGGAGGATAATGGTTCACCTTCTTAATCAAATATATTTCTATTAATTGTATTTTTGTTAAATTTTTAGTGGCATTCAATGAAAAATCCAAAATGACAAAAATTAAGAAAATAAAATTGGTTTGTATTCAGAGCAAAATGGAATGAGCTAGTAGTAAATATGAGCAATTAGGGTAAATAAAAAAATAGAATTTATATTTTGAGAAATATTTGGAATAAAAATAAACACAAGTAGTGTTGTTCACAGAGTATTTATATTGACGAAATTGTATGAACAAAATAAGAAACATTTAAAAGAACTATGGGTATTTATTATTGTTATCATATTAGGTTTGAAAGTATGCAATGAAAATATGCAGTAATTATTTTTATTATTTTTTCTAGAAATACCTAAATACGAAGCAAATAAACTGTCAAATTTTTTAAGAAACATTTTGTTTAGTATTTTAATATTGCAGATTGTAAATACTTTATGGTGTAAAGTAATAGCACAATTATAAAAGGAAATAAATCTGATGCACAAAACTACCCTGCTATAACAATTATAAATAAGTTATTCGAAATTTCCCTTTATCCGCAAGTCCATCGAAGGTTTGTATTAATCAACAACGTTCCACAACTACGAATCTACTTTGCATAACACAGTACTTAGCGGAAATTATAGATAGTGGTGAATAGATCGGCGTCATTTATATGGATTTGTCTAAAGCATTCGACAGAATAGACCCTGGTATTTTATTAAAAAAATTATATTCCTTGAGCTTTAGCCTAGAATTTATTAGTTTTTTGAATCCTTTCTTTACAACAGAAATAAATTTGTACAGTATCAGGGTAATAGATCTATAGAATTTAAATCTCAATCAGGTGTTCCACAGGGTGTGGTATTGGGCCCCTTGTTATTTATTACATTCATAAATGATATCGTACTTGATTTTTAAATTCCATATCTCTTATATACTGATGACTTTCAATAAACTTACCATAAAATTGGTTGTATATACGACTGTAATACCAGAAAGCTAAACAATTTACAATTATTTTGTTACGATATTAACAGTACTTCACTGGACAATTGCGACAGTTTTAAGAATTAGAATCGCCTCCTAACTTTCTTTTAGGGTGTACAAAAACACGATTAAATCAAAGGGTATGACGCTGGTATGACCTAGGCCTTAGTATACAAGTGTGACTTTGGACCCATGCTACTATAACCATATCAACAATATTGTAGATATTCCGAGAAAGTTTTAAAAAATTCTGTCACTGAAAATTGACCAAATGTATCCTCCTGTGAATTATAATCAACTATTGTTACTAAATCGTTTTGCATACAGTTCAATAAGGCATCGTACAGACATGCAAAGTGTTTTACTTTTATTTAACTTTTAAACAATATGACAGATTGTCCACAATTATTTTAGAGCTCTAATATGATACAATACATTTTATTTTGCGAAATTCACTAAACATAACGCCTCAAGAACTGGGTTGTTTATTGGTTACTGTAATAACTCACGTTCTTCATAAAAACAATTGTACCACGCTTACTATGCATATTATTAGTTTTATGGGCATTTCCCACATCTTTTCTTATTTGCTTATTTGGGAGTATTTGTAAATATGAGCTCACAGAATTTTTTGGGATTTTGAGCCCAGGAAAGGGGTTAAAAAATAACGAAGTTTTGAATTTTAGTCTTCTGACGTTATCCGACTATGTTTGGCGCCAAACACAAGCAACCAGTGAGAGCGGAGATGGTACCGCAGTAATGCCAGTTTTACGAATTGTTTGAAGGCGTGATTGGTGATTACTTATTCAATTATAAATACAATTATAAATTCATTCACACAGATTGTTTTAGAGTCCTAATTTGCTTGAAGTTCCATGGTAAGAGGTTGTAGAACTTTGGACCATAATAAACAACAAAACGTTGTGTCGTAGAATGTGTATATTGAGGGATGTTAATATTTATATTCGTTCTGTGTCTTCTTGTATTAAATTTATGTTCAATATTAGTGTTTAGTAAAGATTTATGTTTGAAGTTGAATATAAGTATAGATTTTATATATAGCAAATCAATATTCAGTACACTAAAATCCCAAAAAAGTGACTCAGTTGCATATTGGCGGCTTTTCTGTAATATAACCTAGTTGAGATATTTTTGGGTTATTCTTAAATGTACTAGATTTGTGGGATACGCACCACCCCATATCGAAATACCATATCTAAGAACTGACTCAGCCAAGGCAAGATATAGTGTCTTATGAATTGTGCGGGGAATAACGTAGATGGTAGAATTTCCATATAAGTTTTCTTTATTTTTTTTTAAGGGATTCAATGTGTTCAGTCCATTTTAAATTTTGGTAATTAATTTTTCCCAAATATTTAATCCTTTTTGTAGACTGAATTTCTTCCGTACACTCACAGTCGAGTTTGTTATTCAATAAGCATGTGTAAGTATGTAGGTTTAGAGCATTAATTTGTGAAATATACTTGTCATAGAGACTGAAACACATGAATTTTTTTTGTTTATGTTTAATGTTAATACATTTTCGGAAAGCCACTGTTGTACTTTTGAAAATTCTACCACTGCTTTGTAAGCCACCGCCTCCCAGGAGATATCCTTCATCAAAAAAACAATGTCATCGGCATAAGCAACTATTTTACCATCAATATTTAAATATAGCAACTCTTTTACATATGTATTAAATAGTACAGGTCCAAAAACTGTACCTTGTGGAATTCCGAATGGTGTGTTCTTGAAGGAACTTTTTTGCTTCACCATTTTGACACACTGTTCTCGATTTACTAGATAACTTCTGAAAAGGTTGTTTGGAATTCCGCGTATTCCATAATCTGCTAGTTTGTTAATTGATATATCGTGGGGTACCGTATCAAATGCCTTGGCATTTGCATAATGCAATCTCTTTCTTATCACTATCCAAAGAGTTATATAACATTTTTTGTAACCGCAAATATTGCATCCTCAGTACTAATGTTTTCGCTAAATCCATATTGGTTGCTAAATAGTATTTTATCATTATATAAGTGGTTAGTGAGATTTGCTTTTATACGCATTTCAAAAATTTTTGCAATATTCTGATTATGGTAATCGATCGATACTTACTTACTATGATCCTGTCACCATTTTTATAAATTGATGTGACAACCGAAATTTTTAAAACAGTTGAAAACTTTCCTCCCACAAAACTCAAATTAATAATATAATATAATGACTTCACACTTTCGGATTTTATTGCTTTAAGTAATTTATTAGATATACCGTCATGTCCAGATGCGCTGTTATTTTTTAATTTCATTGTATTTTTCATTATTTCCATATCTGAAACAGTATTTAAATACAATATTGTTGAGTTGTAAATATCGATGTTCTAGATGTTTGTTAATATTAATTTTTTCAGCCAATGTTTACAAAATAATTATTAAAATTTTCGTTTACTTCATTGTCATCTGCTATGTTTTCTTCATTCTGATTTATTATTATTTTATTGTTACCTTTATATTCATTTAAACATTTTTTTACTGTACCCCATACTTTTTTTTACATCTTTTTTTGTTTCCCATAATTTTATTGTGATAATATTCTTTTTTTTGTTTTTTTACTAGGTGGTTAATTTTGTTTCTAAATTCTTTATATTTTTCTTTAAGTTCTGTGTTGTATTTGTCTTTGGCAAGGTCTTGTTTTATTTTGCCTCTAGTCCTAATTGATACAAGGAGACCATTTGATCTGATTTTTCTTTCATTTGATTTTTTTTTTGTTATATTTTTGATGATAATATAATATTTTTATTTAAAATATTTATAAATTTCTCATAGGCTGTATCAATGTTTTTTAATTGAAATAAATCTAAATTTCTTTTTTGATGTTTTGTATACTCCTTATACATCATAGTTTATTTGTGTTATGGGATTTTTACTAGATATGTTGTTGTGTGTATTAATATTCATACATACATCATTGTTTTCAATTTTTAATATTATGGGATAATGATTTGTTAGATCATGTAATAGAATCATAGAAACTATTCTCACATTTTTAATAATATGTAGATGGAGGAGTTTTAACAAAACAGTGATCTAGACAAGACTGACTTTCTATCTAAGGAAATTCTTGTAGATGCATTGATATACGGAACGAAACTATGTTCAGCTAATATATTTAGACATTCATTTACAAGATTTTTTTTTATTAATGTCAATATTTACATCACCTATAATCATTGCAATTTCGATTTTTGAATTTTGTTTTAAAATGTCGTTTATTTCTTCCAAAAATGTCCAAGAGTTTGTAGAAGGAAGTCTGTAGACAGCGTTAATATTAAATGACATACTGTTAATCTTAAACGTTAACTTTGCAAAAGAATTCTCTGTAATTTTAGTTACATATATTATAAGTCTTGAAAATTTTTGATATAAGACAAAAACTAATGTACAGATTCACAAAATCTATATTTTTGTTAATTCATTAATATCGAGAGCTGATGGTGACCCTTTCGAATAAACAAGGACGTGCACCAGTGACAGAAACCCCACAGTGGACATAGGAGGTCGCACAACCCTGTCACTTGTCACATTCCCTCGCCTACTAGGTATTTATATTTATTTAACTATATTTATGCTTTATGTTCATACAAAACGTATCAATTCTGTAGCCGAGTGGGTTCTTTGGTTGGCAGTAATAGATTGCGTGAATACAATAGAAGAAGGTGTTTATGGACTATACAAAAAGACTTAAAAAGAGTCTTGAGAAAATATATTTTATTGTGTCTATGGTTTTTTTATGCCCTTTCATAAAGACACTTATGAGAATATTTGGTTTCAATAAATGATGTAAATATGAATTGAAAAGGTTTTTTGTGTTTTATTAATCGTGAAATGAAATAATCAAACAAAGCTCTTTGTAAATCTGTATAAGATCAATGAGTTAATAGGAAACTATATTTTAATGTCTGTTGTAAACAACATATAACCATTATTTAAGAAGTGTCATTTGCCATTTATGTGACATAGTGCAGTTTACTTGACTCAGTTTTTGAAACCTCTTTCAGTTGGCTATTAAATCGACGATACGGTAAAAACAGCACTGTATTCCATAAAGTGCGCATGTGCCGCTCACAGTGTCATGGCCGCCGTTTCTGCACTTTCCGTGAAAATAACCAAACTATAATAAAGGTCAAGGAAAATAAAGAAACTATAATAAAGGGCAAGTAAAATCTTACTAACGAACTAAAAAATACTTATTTAAAAAAAAAAAAAAATAATAAGTTTGTGATCGAACCCTGGACCTAGCGCGTGCTAGGCGAGTATCCGAAAACCTGGTCGAAATTCTCAAAGATTTTTTAGTTAAACAGTTATAGCGTTGTGCGAATAAATATATAAAAATCAACAAGTGTATGTTGAAATCCGTTGTCAACGCTGGATTCGACATTTAGGGCGGCGTCATTTGCGTTTGGATCCTAGATTTCTGTCAGTATGTTAGTTGATAGTAGTCATTTAGGTCACATTGCATGTATATGCTCTCTTGTACCATTGTGTGTTTGTTTTGAATCGTTTTCTTCACTCAACGGTCTCAACGCTTCTACTAGCCGCATCTCAATTAAATGAATGAATGAATGAATGGCGTTTATTTATCCTAAGGTAATACAAACAAACAACAAGTATTATTGCATTTTAAGTTATAAAATTAATAGTAGAATACAAATATTACAATACAATAGTGTTAGTAATAATAAATGATAAACCTATGTTAGTAAAAATAATAAACAATACTCATTTATAAATTGTATAAACGAAAAATAATAAAAACATAAATAGATACAAGATACAAAATAGTAACGGATACAAACTCGATACACTTCACATCTGAAACTACTAAAAAAGGAGTAGAAAAAATAATTCCTCATTAACATGGCTGGTGTGTGTTGTCTTTAATGAAATATGAAAGTTGACACTTAAACTGATTGACTGTTATACTAGTTTTAATTACGTGAGGAAAAAGGTTGAATTGTACAACTCTCTTGTGAAAAAGATTTCGCATCGTACTACTCTTAGAAGTTGTTTTTACATAAAAGTTATATGCAATAGCCGTTCTTGTACATATGTACAGTTGTAACATGCAGCAACTGTCGTGTAAAATATTCAGGTAAAACGTTATTAATAATTTTAAAAATATATATAAACGCAAATTAAACTGTAGGTTGAATTTTGTAAGCACTGTGTCTTCCCGTCCTGTCAACCGAATTCGCCCCTGTATTGTCAAAGTTATAACAACGTCCTGATCGACCCGTGGACGAGAAATGTGTGTCCCTGTGTATCCCTATCGTTTCCTTTGCATTCGTTTCCATTTTTCGAATTTAGGTTTAGTTACTTCTTTTTAGCGGCTGGCTGCATGGTCTACGACCCAAAGCAAAAAAAAAAAAGGTTTAAAAATATAGAAACTGCCTGATATTAAGCCACTGTAATATATTTATTAACTGACTGCTTGTGAACCTATTACATCTTAGCAATATCCTCATTGCCTCCTTTTTGGAGAACTTAATCTACTGTTTGTACAACTTGTATACAACATTGTTTATTTATTATTGTTTAAAAAAATTCATATTTTACAGAGAATGTTAGAATTTTTAGGGGACATATGCTTCATAATTGGTTTGATCATTTGGTGTGGTTAGAAAATTTTGATTTATGCTTTTGAGAACACAATGATTTTTTAAGACAGTTTGGTTCGGAATATGCAGGGCTTACGCAACAACTCTAGCCTGGTCATTTTACTCAAAAAGGGTAAAAAAACCAAGTGATTTATTACCGCGTGCTATAATAGTATACGAAAATGGGAAAATTCACATTATAAATCGTGGACGAATTTCGTAGTGTACGTAAATACATATAACTATAAATGTAGACAGGTATATCAGATTTAATACACTAATCTGAAAATGATATAAAATCACTAAATCAGAACTGATTATCTCAAATGAGTGTTCATAAATAAAGATAAGTTTGTGAGACTGAATGGCCCTGCGAATAAATTTATTGACGAGAGGTATAAATAACCAAAAGTAATTGACTTGAATCGGGTTTAATAAATGCGATTAGCGAGTTAGTTCACACGAACACTGTATGAAACGGGGGCTGAATAGTAGGTGTGCATGCGAATACGACAGAGCTCTCGTAGCACGCGTAGTATATGCAAAGCTCAGTGGAGCGAGAGGGGAATGGGGATTAGAGCAACATTAGTAGCCACGTCCGCGTATTGTCGTGGTTACTGGTGTGAAAGTGAAACTACCGATCGACTCGCACCCCTCTGCAAAAAGCTTACTTACTCTCTGCTAAACTAAACAGATTAACTAGCTGATCCGTGGCATATGCTTTTCTTCTTATGCTTTTCTCTAACGGCTTTGAAAAGCCAAGCAGCCAATTTGCCGCTTAGAAAATTTGATTCTAACATTTTTTCAACCAATTTATAGAAGCACTTCTTTTCATGAAAAGTATATACAGGATGTTTCCAGTAAAACTCCCATTATAATTAGCCAAGATCTAAAAAAGTTTATTTAATTATGCAACCGGAACCTTATGGACAATTCTGGTGGTTTAGTTTTATATATTGCGGACAAAATTAATGCTAACTCTGTGGATGGACATGTGGCGATGCCATATTATGAATTTTTTGAGGTTAAAGCATTAAATGTTTGACATTTAGTTATTACCTTTCAATTCGGAGTAATTTTGTATAATACAAACATTTCTCACATGAAATTCTATTAGGAACGTTGAGCTTTTATTTAATTAGAGAAATACCATTAAATATCTTTTATTTATATTTAAATAATAGACAACAATGTGTCTCTATTGATAACATAAATTCACTCCTTCTTTCATTTTAACATGAGGTGCATCAAGGTTCCGTTTTGGAGCCCCTATTTTTCATCTAATATGTAAACGATTTCTTTCATTTTATGTTTTTATTAAGTGCAACAGAAGCAAAATGCATCTATAATGGATTTTAATTGTAACATTATTAACTTAAATAATGACAGCATAGATCGGTACAGTAAACGAGTGCGTGGTTTTATTCCAATAATTTGAGGCTAAATGAGACTAAGACACAAATACTGGTAATTCCAAGTAGTAATTAATTAGTAAAGGACGACAGCAGTAAGATTTTTGATGCAATTTTGGACGACACACAGCTGGTTTAACCACGTGGAACTATCCAACACGTTCTCTAGCGTTATTTTTCTGTTACGAGGACTAAACAGTTTATTATTTTAATACCTTAATAATTTACTAATATTCACTCTCTTATTAGTCCCAGACATCAAAAATCTTTCAGTTACAAAAAAGAACTGTTTAATTAATTAGCAATTTTGGCTGTCGAGACCAATAATTTTCCAAAGACTAGATATAATATGCGTTCCTTCATTGTATGTGTAATGTTACTCTGTCAGAAATTCACAAAAATTAATACACATTTGCCGCCAACTCTGATTTTCATAATTATTGCACCAGATCTGCCACTTGTTTTAGATTAACGATATCATCGTAGATTAACAATATCAATAAAAAGCATTATAAATCTCCACAACTAACTTGCGTATATTCTTTTATGTAAATGTTTTTCAATCCCTATTTTGTGTATCAAACAACTCCACAAAATGAAATGAAGTGGGGTTAAATTAGGTCTGTGTCACAATGACCATAAATATACATATAACAGAATGCTACGGCTTAAATAAGACACCATCGCGATACCAGCAAATTCCGAATAGAAAATGCAGTACACCAATGGGATACTATCTCGCCGAAACTTCTCAACACATTATTAGAATATATGATCATATATGTGTGTATAAGCGAGAAAACTTAAATTTCTGAGATTTGTTGACGACATCGTCGCTGAGGGAATAGTTCAATCGATCGAAATGTTTAAACAGATTTACTCTACTTTTCGAGAAGTCTAGTCGGTTTAAATATATACACCTCCAAAACCCAAGTGATTAGAAATGTTGTGCTTAATCACAATATTTCTGTAGGTGACATCAAGATCGAACAAGCAACAAAATATAAGTCATGCAATCTGAATAGGCAGAGATAATCACACCAACAAATTATTCTGGAGGAATCCTATCCTCTTGATCGGCCAATATCACATCTCATAAGATAGGTTTATAATCAGTGTATTCTGCCTTTATATGCGATGTGGCATGGAGACACATACCAAAAAGGCAGTGAACAAAATTGCTGTGACCCGGAGAGTTATGGAAAAGTCGATGCTGGGTGTAGATAGAGTACCGGAACACAATTATAAATCGAAGAACTGCTGATTCATAAGATAATGAAATCAAGTCATTGATGGTCCATTAGTGCTTATCCAACGTGTACGAAAATTTACAAAAAGAATCTCAACTGCTGCAAACTGGTGCAACATCTTTGGTCCATGTGAAATTTAAAATACTGCACTTAAATATTGTGACTACGTATCTTAATAGATTACTTTATATGTTCTAAGTGTATGTATTTTTATATATTTTATACACTAAATTATAATTGATCATGCACGGTTAATTTATTTGTTTGAAGTCACCTTATAAAAAATCTTTATACAAATAATGAAGTCGTGGAATATTTCATATAGGAATTCCAATTATTGAAATATTGAAAAAACTGGCAAAAGGATAGTTAACGAGATAAGGTGATTTAGCGATAACAAAATTTTAGGCAATAAGTATCTTCATGTGAGCCATATTATGTGTCTTATCTAATCATCTGTTAGAAATATTTCTTGATTTAAAAGGTGATAATAAATATTTTTTTTCGGTAATCAGCATATTTATGAATCTTTTGTTATAATAGGTAATCAGTAAATGAAAAAGCTTTTTACTTATTTGGTAGAAATGTATAAGGTTGGACAAATGTAACGAATAATCGCTGTAACTTTCAGGGAGGCCATTTTGTAAAATGCTTCAAAACGTTAAGCAATCTTCATGGTTGCGTATATACGTCATTTACTGCTTTTATTTCTTTAGCGGTATTTGAGATATGATGCCATCAACTTTTTCTTTTTAAATGGCAACCCATACTTGTTTTTCGTTTTTGTGGTGCAGTTTGTCCTTTTTTCGGCGGAATAAACATTGTATAGGTTATACTGCAAGAATGCAAGGAATGTGTTTTACTCTTGTTTCCCCTAAAGGTGTGTAAATCATGAGACAAATAAACAAGGTATGATACTAGAAGATCTCGTTTTCGTTCGGTTCTGCGCATGATATCACGTGGTTGAAAAAACTCCCACTTTATTTAAATGTGCTCTGCGATAAATGAGGCAAAATAATGAAAATGTAAGATTCCTTTCTACTGTAAATCACAAATATTGGAATAAAACACGTAAATAAGTGGGATAATAATATACATTTGTAATACCCTAAATTAAAATGTTCTCTGAGGGTACGATGGTTGATAGGTTCAATTTTCCTAAGAAAAACTTCCAAGATGATGTAAATTTTCAGAAGATTAGATAGAAGTTCAACAAATGTAACATAACTGAACATAACTCAATCAGTACAGCTAAAGTTGCCAACCAAGGTATAAATGTCTTTAGTATTCTATCTTAATGTAATCACTAAGATATGAAATTTACAAAAATAGAAGGATATTTTGCACATATAAAGATATATCTGATATTTTAGTTTTTACCGAACACTAGGTAAGATCAGATGAAATAAATGTAAATATTAACAACTGTACAATGGTATCACACTTGAATGCATTTTTTACGTTAAAAAATAATAATTTTGATAATACATTCTTTGTTAAATGTCTAGAGATATATTTAGATCCTAACCTGTCTTGGAAAATCCATAGAGACCAATTGGTAAAGAAATTATCAAAGAATATTTATTTTTAAAGGAATTTATATCGGGCAGTAAGTAAGTCAGTAGTTTTAACATCTTACTATAGCCTCTTCCAGTCACATATCGTATACGGTATACTGATCTGGGGCCACTCATCATATGTAAAGTAAATTTTTACACTCCAGCGAGGAACGGTAAGAATTAGTTGTGGTTTGGGATAAGGCTGGAAGAAGTAAAGTTCAAGTTTCTAGAACTGAAGATTTTAACTTTAATGTCATTATCTCAAGATGTCTGTTGTGGGTTAAAGAAAACCTAAACTCTTTTCACAAGGTGTGACATGGATCTCGCAATCGAATATCATCAAGTCCTTAGAAGTAAATTCTCTGCAAATATTTTGCTCCCATTCCCGAACAATATGCCATTTATATAATTTAAACGATTCGTTAAAAATTTCCTCACTGAAAAGGCATTTTATACTTTGAATGAATTTTTAACTTTAAATTTTTAATTGGAAATAGTTAAGTAATGATTGGACTACTGTTCATCCTCTTTTTTAATTATCTGTTTCGTATGTCTCAAGGATTGTATTGTTCTAAATAATGACTGTTGTGATTTATTTTAATAGCTTTTTAATACATTATATTTATACTACCTATAGTGTGCAGTTTTTTTGACTTAGTATGTACTTTTGTGTATTCAGCATCAATAAATTATGTCTATGTCTATATCTAATTATAAGAACTCTATTATTCTGTATAAAATTAAATCGGTTTATTTGAGAATATTAAGATTCAATTAAGGCAGTTAACATTTTTATAAGAAACACATTCCGGCATATTCTAGAGTAAGCAGTAATTTTGAAAGTGGGATAAATCAATTTGATTTACAATCCTCAATATTATTTCTCTGCTCAGTTAATTCCTTATTTAGGTGCCGCATCCTTATTCTTATTTAGGTGTCGCTTTATATACCCATACACTGAAGACCACATTATTATTATAAACAATAAAAAAACATTCAGAAAACAAACATAAAACACGATTTCTAGGAGGTTAAAACAATTATAATCTGATGTTTACTAACCGCGTGACGTAAGTGAAAAAGCAAAGATGGCGTCGAGTCTAGGCAATATCAGTTTGTCTATAATCTATAGTCAAAAAAGACAAAATCGACAACAGTTATCCTCTACTGATTGTATGACATTGTCGAGTGCTAGACCACAGCCTTCATTAAAGCCTAGCCACGAACTAAATATGGCAACTTCGCGCCGCATCGAAGATGCAGACCTATTGAAACTGAGAACATGCACAGCATCCACATATTTGCGGTTGCCGGTTAGTTTAATTTTATAATGAAATAGGCTTATTTACACTGATTTCTGCTTGGTCAAATAAACATTACCATATTTTATAAAAAATAATGCGTGATTCAACAAAAACATGTGATATTCAATTGTTCGGCAAAACCAACGCGAAGGCGCAGAGTTACATAAGCTCTTAAATAATATGAAATATCATATTATTGCTTACACTATAATACATATAGTTATTGCATATTTATTTCAGATAGATAAATATAATAAATATCTCATACTATTAAATTAGCATGCATATTTTTGCCGGGATAGGAAAGGGGGAAAGATGAACAGGTGAAGGATAAAAACAATGGATTATAGGGAGTGATCTAGGGTAATAATTTAATTTCACAAAAATTTCCAAATGCTGAACAAATCATGAAAGACTGTCTTGGCAAACTCAACATTCTCCTCGTTGGACGCAGCGCGCTGTCTCGATTATCATTTTACTCGATAATCTAGTCTGAAATTAATATATATTTCATCAATTAAAAGTATTCTACTACTATGTTGTTAGTCTCTGCAAGCGAGGCAGGTATGTTCATCAGATAGTGTTTTTTACTATTTTCTTTATTTGGAGAAATATCCATACTAGATGAGAGATAAGATAGATACTACTCAGTAGGTAAAATAAAAAAGTCTGTAACACATTGTATGTAGTGGGTGACTGATTATATATCGTAAATGACATTATTATATTCGAAACTGAATATATATTTTTTAATTTAGTCATTTGAATTTAATTCATAAAATACGTCACGCTACATTCAACTTTTTTGACCCCCTCCCCCCTATTGTCACGCTGTGTCACACTTTCTGTGACCCCCCTGTAAATATTTCGTCACAAAAACTAAAACCCCCCGTGAATATAATAAATTTCAATGGATAGTACACAAATTTTGAAAATTAAAAATATTTATTTAGTTTTTATAATAAAATTTGAATAAATTAATAAAAATCTTTTATAACGAACAAATAAATAATAATTCTATTTATCAGAAGTCCAAGGATTCTGTAAATGCGCCGAAATATCTATAATAGGTATTGCAATATCTTCTTCTTTATCTTCAAAACTACCGTCTACTTCATCGTCTTCTATCCATTCTGCATTTTCCGTACCAGCGTTTGCATCTCCCAGTATGCACAACAGCTCTCGAGCTCGCCGAGCTGCGATGCGAGTTGGTTGTATACGCCGAACTACTTCATCTTTTCTTTTACGTTTTGGATGTAGATTCTTTAAATGCTGCAGTAAGGTTTTATTAGACGTGTGATATAGGCCACATTCTTCACATGTTCTGCTTGCCAATTTATCATGGACTGACGGACAAAACCAATCGTAAGGAATTTGTTGAAAACCTGCAGCTTCAGGCTGAAGTTTTACTGCAAGGCGAGCAAATAGATTAATATATGTTCCATCATCAGAATTCACTTGCGATACCGTTAATCCGTTTTGAGTTTGTTGTAATTTAATTGGCGGAGGCAAAAATCCGTTTGGAAGTAAACTTCTCAAACTACTTCTAGTTTGACCACAGCAGTTAAACTCTTAAGTATTGGAAAAACAAAGAAACCAATTGTGACGGATTGCAACGCCGCTAGAGACAAGTCAAAACGCTAGAGCCGCGCCACAGAGCTCATGTCGAAAAATAAACATAAGTAAATATATCGATATTGTAATAAAACTATATACGTTTAAAAGTCTATGTATTTACTAAATACGAAATGAACGATTTTGTATCATAATAAAAATTGAGAAAAAAGTATTTATTGAAAAAATATTAATTTAAAATATTTTAATGAACGGCGAACGTCACGTTGCCGTAGACCCCCCGTCCCCCCTTGTCACATCTTGTCACACTCAGCAAGACCCCTCCCCCCCTTGTATGCGAACGTATTTTATGAATGGCCCCACTTGATCTCCAAAAATACTTAACTGTTTTTAATATAAAAATATTTCATTTCAGTAAAATCTAAGGCCTGTTTTAAATACAACAAGGCCTGCTGCAATGCTTTTTGAACACAATTTGTTTGTGAACTAGTTGGATAATACTTATATTTAAATCTGTTTAATAAATTTTGCACCTGTGACCACCTATTAATTTTCATATCAAAATCTAAAATCCACTTTAACTCGTTAAGATATAATTTTATGAGTCCTTTACAAACACTTTTACAGTTAGGTCGTTATTAATTAATATTTGAATTTCGATTTTAACTGCCTAACTTTTCCGAAAAATAACAAAATTTTCATAATTTCCAATCATATCTGACTTTTCAAAATATTGTATTAAAATTTTATGTTGCTGAATTTGGTTTCGGCGTCTAAGAGAACATCCAGGACCTTTTCGAACACACGACGTTTCCTTTGACAAATATTTAGGTAAATTTGGGAAAATAGATGAGATTGCTGTCTCTTTCAATTTTGGATTACAGGCAATAATATCAAACGTTCCGTCTGGTAACAGGAATTTATTTGTCAAGTTCAGCGGAATCAAAATGCAACTCACATACTACAGAATGGTTTCATTGTGTCCATTCTTTCCTAGAGACAGCTTTGAGCCATTTTTGTTTTAACCCATCGTCCTTGGGTAAACCAAAAACACTTTTTACGCCTTCAGTTTTCACAGATGAATCATAATTTGATTTACATACAATCGGGGATACAACACCGTGTTGGCATGTTACCTACTTTAGGTTATATGCATACGGATGAAATAAAACATACAAAAACTTGAAAATATTAGATTGTATTTTACATTATCACTACACAACACTATCTTCACTTTAATTTACAAGAGTTTAGAGCAATTAATACTTGTTAAAAACACCGATTTGAGGTAAATATAGAGACACTTTAATAGAAAAACACGTACACAAGTGGTCATTTTTCGCAACAACAGGTCTTTATGCGACGTTGCACGATTTCTTATTTCGTGACTAGTACGTAAAGAGGACTGTGGCTAGACTAAATGTGGGCTGTTCGCAATCGATAATTTTAATTTTGAGTATTGTAAAATATTAACTAGTGAAATAATAGAACATTCAACAGCAAAAACACTGTTTGTTTTTAGGTACAATTGTAATGAAGAAGCATTTTAGAAAATCTATGTTGATTCGCTGAATACCACTGTTCATACTCCGGAGCACCTAAGAAAATATGATAGAATGATGGTACAAATATTCCTCAATCTTTTATTAAAATGACAAAACTTAAATACGTGAAAATATTGTAACTTGTGTAAAAAAAAAA
This sequence comes from Rhamnusium bicolor, assembly GCA_029963845.1. Taxonomy (NCBI): domain Eukaryota; kingdom Metazoa; phylum Arthropoda; class Insecta; order Coleoptera; family Cerambycidae; genus Rhamnusium; species Rhamnusium bicolor. The sequence goes on from JANEYF010001621.1 coordinate 571,822, forward strand.
CAATAAGACAAGCGCTTTTATATTTGAAGTGTAACAAGCGTAATCAAAATAGATAGCAATTATTTGAACACCATATTCACTACCGATTCACTAAACCAGAATTTTTACGTTGTATAGCTATTAAATTTTAGTTTTTTTTTATCTGTGTCGGTGGATGTTGGTCCCAAACCAGTAAATCAATTATGATATGTCGAGTGGGGTGTACGTGTGACGTCACAGTCGTTTAACTCTTATCAGTGGACCACTAAACAAATGCTATTCATATAACCACAGCTTATCAGTCCTCATGCATGACTTTTTACAGATATGCTGGCTATTAATGGGCGATGCGCATTTTTATAACAATCGGTGCATACGCTTAAACAGGGAAATTAAAATGTTAAAGCTTCTTGATTTGGAAGAATATACCATTAAAATTTTACCACTATGAATCAGAAATAAACTGAATTAACGTTTTAATGCCTTATCTGCCTTTGTCGACTTGATTGTGTTTTCCATTTTTGCATTGTCCTCTGAAAAAGGGGATTGTAAAATTTCCATATCAGGCATAGGGTTAAGCCTGTTCAATGTGTTGTTGATGCAAACGTGACAATATTAATTTGGCATTTCAAAAAATATATCACCACTGATCGAATGATTAATTTCAGTATGTAGTACATTTGGTGATCATTTGATATGATAATTACATCATTCATATTAATTCCTGAGATAATGTTTTTATTATTATAATTGTTTTTCATACGTCAATCAAAATGGTATCGAAAATATTTCGGAGTAATCAAGCTAACAGGGTTATCATCTGTATCTTTATAGGTCGGGTACTATTATCCGGACAATAATTAGCATTTAAATTTAATTTGGTTTGATCTTAAATATGTACATAGTGGTTCTACTTGATTTTATTAATTATAAGTGCTATGTTGAAACAGCTTAAGTATTTTTTGTATGTATGAATTTGTTGTAAATAGAATTTCATTATCATGCTTGGTTTTTAAACTTAAAGACATCTTGAATTTTGATATTATTATTGCCACTAATGACATTGGCGCATCCACCATATATCAGGAATGAGTTGGTCATCCCCATAGCTTCTTACGTTGGATTAAATTTAAGCGTTTAATTAATTTTGCTTCATATTATTTAAATGCTTAAATGTTCAAATATAAAACCCACGTTAATAAGTGAAGGGGAAGAAAATAAGACATAGTGGATAAGATATAACAATCGGGAACATTACTTTATTTAATGAAAATAGAAAGGATACAAAAACTATCAAAAATACTTAATAATAGATACGATGAATCTATAACGCACTACATCCCACATAGATTCCCATGAAACCCCCTTGGCCTGGTCACTTGTCTGGGCGGGAGACGTATCACTCCAAAACCAACCTTTCTAGCCCCGGCTAATCCCAAAAAACAACTGACTGGACTTTCTTCTTTAGTTTTGATTCAGCCCTAAGTTTGTCTTAGTCAGCGTTAGGAAACTTATTTGAATCATGTTGTATTATCGACTGTTTATCACTATGAAATGCTCTACTTTATACAGGGTGAGTCAATAGTGTGTTCTCCTTCGATAACCTTTGAACCGTTAGTGATACAACAATTTATTAAATACAAAAGTTTTTTGGGTCGATAAGATCTATCATTTAAAATTCTTGCGAAATCTACAGGGTGCTTGAATTTTCTGTTACACACAAAAAATAACTTTTATAAATAGAATACCCTGTATATCACCATTTTTTTAAATAAAAAGAGTATTATACGGTGATATTTTGTTTTTTTGGATTTGCATGCAACGTTGCCAAGTTATTTAACATTTTGTGGAAATTTAAGAATTTATAAGGGTCCGTTTAATAATTTTTGTTTACCTATGAAAACAAGCTGGATAAGCAAATATTATACTATTCTGAGTTTATACAGCACGCTAAGTATTAGTACCTTTTTTACATTATTCTATTTTACAGGGTGTCCATGACGGCATGTCAATTAATGCGAATTTCAAATGGGAAAAACTCTGTTTTATTTAAATGGAACACCCTGTATTTTTTTCGTGGTTGGATTTCTCCTTCAAATTGCTTTCTTCCTATACTTAACTGTTGAAATTTTCGAGAAAATTAAGGTTTTCTCTTTAACCTTGCGATCATGGTAAAAATTAACACAATTTTATCAAGAATGGCTTTGGAAAAACAAAAATTGTGCTGTCAAACTGATATTTTGTGGTTTACACGTAATTAATTTTACTTGGTGATGATTCTTCTGTATTTCCTAGTTAAGTTAATTATTTTTGTTAAATAAATTATGAATTTTTCACACGAAGAGTTGATCGACATGGTTTATGCATTGGGAAAAGGGGAGAGAAATCCGCTATTGGCGCCAAGAATTTATATTCAGCGTTATCTAGAACGAAGACATCCTCACCATTCTGCATTTGAAAGGTTGCGAAAAAGGTTTGAACGAACCGGACGAAGCAAGTTCCAGGCAACGAGAAATCAACCTCCCATACCTTTACTATTAACATCATGTAAGCAATAATGACTGATTGTGCTAAGTGTAAATCAAAGAAGCGAGACAGTTTGGTAGGCTGCGAAGGCTCCTGTCAAAAATGGTTCCATATTTCGTGCGTTAATATAAGTGAACATGATTTCAAGCTTTTAGATAGATGCCATAATTTATTCTTCTGGTGTGATGTCTGCAAAATAAATTGTGAGGTCACTGATAAGGCTGTAACTGCGAAACTCATATCTAATATTGATAATATTGATTCTAATATAAATAAATTGTTGTCCGAAGATGCCTTAAAAAAAGTTATTTGAAGATGTTCGCAATGAATTATTAGAAAAAATGGAGTCTACGTTTACTTCACTTAAAGATAATTTCGATGGCCTACTTAGTTCCAAATTAGAAGACATCAAGAAAAACCTGTCACTTAATAAAGTGTCTCCACCAACTTATGCAGGTGTGGTAAAGCCCAAATCCTCCCTAATACTGCAACCTAAAAATGTGAGCCAACCTATAACCACTACCAAATCTGATGTATTACGTGCCATTGATCCTATCAATTCTAACATTAGTATCTCAAATGTCAAGAATGCTCGTAATGGTGCTCTAGTTATTAGCTGCGATAATGTTGAGGGATCTGAAAAATTTAAAGAACTAGCAGCGAATAGTTTGGGTGAAAAATATGATGTCAAACAGTTATCATCTCTCAATCCACGTGTCAGGGTAGTCAACATATCTGAAAAGTTTGAAGATAGTGTTTTAATTAAGTATTTAAGAGCGCAAAATAAAATGTGTTTTCCTGAAGGTAGCGTATGTCAATTAGTTTCTAATAAACCCCAACGCAAAAACAAAGGTTTATATCAAGCCGTCCTTTAAGTTGACATTAACACCTATCACAGAATCTTAAAATCAGGTAAATTAGCTGTAGGGTTAGACTTTGATTGTCCAGTTTATTGTGCAATTGAACTGAGGCGTTGCTTCAAGTGCTGCGGATATCATCATTTCGCTAAGCAATGTTCGAGACAAACTCCTGTCTGTCCAAAATGCTCTGAATCTCACCCTCTAGTTGACTGTCAAAGTTCAGTATTCAAGTGCGTACATTGCTCAAATATTAAGGCTACTCTAAATATCGACAATGCAACTGACCACGCAGTTTGGGATCCAGACTGTTATGTATATAAAAAAAACACTCAGCAAATTTAAAGCCAATATTCTTGATTCACAATAGCAATCCAAGGTATTAAATAATATTCAAATGGAATGTGTTAACAATAGCGGTCAAAGCACACGGGAGCATTATACATTATCTTTGTACTACCAAAATGTTCGTGGATTGCGTACTAAAACCACTGATTTATATAATATTACATCTACAATTCAAGAGTACCAGGCATATGCATTCACTGAAACCTCATGTAACGAGAGCATTCGAAATTCCGAACTGTTTAATCTTAACAACTTTAGTGTTTTTAGAACTGACCGAGATTTTGTCGCAACCAATACAGGCAGAGGAGGTGGCGTTCTCTTAGCCCTAGACAAACAACTTGAATCGGCCCAAATTGATATTAAATCAATCTGTAACACATTGACTGATGTAAAATCTATTGATGTTCTTCTAGTAAAGGTCAAAATAAATTTTCGCTGGATCTATATTCTAGTAATTTATATACCCCCAGTATGTACATATGAAGAATATCATGTATTATATGATGCTCTAATGTCTATACACCTTCTTTACGATTCAGATTTATTAATAGTTGGTGATTTTAATATACCCGAATACATAAATTGCTGTGCTGGAAATACATCAACGCCTAATTTTTTGCAGACACAAAATTTCATAAATTTCTATGGTCTTAATCAATGGAATAATATACGGAACTTTCAAGGTCGCTTATTGGATCTAGTATTATGTAATATAAATTGTGTAGTTAATAAGGCACTGCAGATTATTCTACTAGAAGACCCTTACCACCCCGCGTTGATTGTAGAAATTGAAATTGCAAAGTCTAATAGAAAAAGAAATAATTTTCCCGTCAAAGCACATACCGATTTCAATTTTAAAAAAAGCAAACTTTTTATCTTTATATGAAGAAATTAATAATACTAACTGGGATTTTCTCAATCAATATGCTGATCCAAACATGGCTATTGCTGATTTAAACAATAAATTAAATAATATTTTCGAAAATAATATACCAAAAAAAAAAAGCTACGGGTAAATGTTATCCACCGTGGTTTAATGGCCAAATTATAAAAAAGATAAAAACAAAAGACAAGGCTTTAAAAATTCATAAAAAAAATGGTGACATGAACTATTTAAACAGATTCAAGTCACTAAGATCGCAAATAAAAATTGAGGTCGACGTGTTGCATAAAGCTTACCTACTACGCATAGAAATGGATATAAAAATCAACCCGAATACATTTTGGTCCTATATAAATTCTAAAAGGGATATTTCCTCTATCCCCTCAATTGTTACATATAATGGGGAAGATATTGAGGATCCTCAACTAATGGTTAATAGCTTTGCCAATTTCTTTTCTGAGTCATTTACGCTCCCGGTTGCTATTACCCATGTATCCTCGAACCAAAATATAAATACAATCGACATTCCATTCATTACTCAGGATGAAGTTGGTAAAGCGATTAAACGACTCAAACCAAACTGTACTATGGGACCTGATAAAATACCTGCATTCTTAATCAAGGATTGTGCATCGGCTTTTATTACTCCTCTAACAGCTATATTTAACTTAATTATAAAAACGTCATGTTTTCCAGAGTCTTGGAAACTGTCTAGAGTGTGTCCTGTTTATAAAAAAGGCAATAGGAATGACATAACAAATTACAGACCTATCACTATCATCTGCAACTTTGCTAAATTATTAGAAATAATTCTGCACAATGTTATTTATAATCATGTGTCTGGATTGATAACATGTGAGCAGCATGGCTTCATGAAGGGTAGGTCCACTGTTACGAATCTTGTGTGTAAGTCCCAGTTCATTAGTGATAAACTAGACCAACATAGCCAAGTTGATGTTATATACACCGATTTTACTAAAGCATTCGACCGACTTGACCACGGAATTCTATTGAACAAATTGGATACTTTTGGACTATCTAACCCTCTTCTGCAGCTTTTCTCTTCATATTTGAAAAACAGATATCAGTTTGTTCAGTACCGTGGTTACAGGTCGAAGAAGTTTTTGCAGCTATCTGGGGTACCACAAGGTTCGACCCTTGGACCTCTCCTTTTTATCATGTTTATCAATGATATTGTGTCAGACCTATGTGTACATTATCTGATTTATGCAGATGATCTTAAGCTACTGTGTGAAGTGAATTCTTACGAAGAGTGTGAACTGTTGCAAGTTGCACTGAATAAAATAAATTCGTGGTGTACACATAACAATTTACCACTAAACGCTTCCAAATGTAATGTTATGTCATTTACAAGAAAAAAAAATCCTGTTGATTTTGATTATAAATTGGACGGTGCATCACTTAATAGGCCTGATTATATAAAAGATCTTGGAGTAACTTTCGATCCTAAACTGACATTCCTAAAACATATTGAAATTGCCACATCATCTGCAATGAAATGTTTAGGTTTTGTCATTAGAAACTCGAAAGGGTTTTCTAATATGTTTACACTTCGATTGTTATATACATCCTTCGTTAGATCGAAATTAGAATATGCATCGATAGTCTGGAACCCAATCTATGTTACTCATGTATCGACGCTTGAAAGAATACAAAGACGATTTATGAAATCTGCAGTATATATATTAGATGGCATATATCCACCAAGAGGGTTCTCTCATAATTTGTTATTAACACGGTTTGACATCATAGAATTGTCAAAACGGAGATCTGTACATCTGATTATATTTTTATATAAAATTGTTAATAACATTTTTGACTGTCCAGATATACTAAGTCATATCAATATACGGGTGCCCAGGATTTCAGCGCGGCACAACAATGTTTTTAATCTTCCTACAGCTAATACCAATATTCTCAAAGCATCTCCTCTTTATCAAATGATCTCTAATTATTGCACCGTGGAGGATAGGGTTGATATATTCTTTTGTACTATCAGGCAGCTAAAAATTGTTTACAGCTAGTCATTTACTATTATAATAATTTGTATACATAATATGTGTTTATATATGTATGTATGTGTGTAGGTGTATATGTGTGGGTATGTATGTATGTATGTATGGATGTGTGTATGTATGTATGTATGTATGTGCGTATATATGTGTGTATATGGGCTTGTGTGTGTATGTATGTGCATGTGTATGTATATGTGTGCATACATGTTTGTATAAGCGTATGTGCTTATTTATGTTTATACCATTTTTATTACCATCTTTCTTTTTCATTTTCATTGTATTGCTATTTTTATTATTATCATTTTTCTTTTTACTGTTACTGTTAATTCAAGTTATCTCCGTATCCTGTAATTGGGCTTTTGCCTGTTGGATATGTATTAAATAAATAAATAAATAAATAAATAAATAAATAAATAAATAAACATTACCATTGTCTCAAATTATTTCCTGGAAAAATTATATTATGAGGAACATGGAAAATTGCATGACTCCCTAATTCTCCCTATTTTAGTGTTATTGATTTCTTCATAGAAGCATGTCAGAGATAACGTTAATACAATTATTTCTTTCTCACCTTTCAAGTAAGGAAGATATGAATTTCCGAAAAAATTTAATAATATTTTTATTGCATTTCTAGACAAATTTCGGTAAATTGTGGCGAAGAAAAAATAATTGCAGCAAAAACAAAATTTCTGTTCCTGTGACTGTATGTATTGCGATATTTGGCAAAGGCATTTGTTGCCAGAGTATATGGATGGACACACTTCCACCCAATAAATATATAATAATGTACATTTGTCAACTCAACATAGAATATAAAAAAGTAAGAAACAAAAAATGTATAAATAAAAGAAAAAATAAATATAATAATGTCAATTTGACACAAATATCAGTAAAACAGTAAAATAATATACAGATTAAAATGTCAGTAAAAACAACAGTAAAACTATTCAGATTAAAATACATGTGAACATAAATAGTAAATATAGTATGTAAAAACGAAATGTAGTCATTTTAAATTAAAATAGGTGAAATGAGATAGACTTTAATAAATAAATAATAAAAATTTTTAAACTAACAGGTCACTTTGTCTAGGAACTCGTTTATTGAATAGAAACCGTTTTTTAGTCATAATGATTTAATTTCTTTTTTGAACTTTTGTGGAGATAGATTCCTTAATTCATTTAACAAATTATTAGATAACACAGCACAATTATAATAAGGTGAATCTTTGAAAGTTGTTGGCCAATGAATAGGATTTAACAGTTTATTACCATGCCTTATACTATATAGATCTTTCATTTAAACTAGTGAATACGCGGGGATTGTTTTTAAAAAATAGTAAGAATTTGTATATATAAGCACAAGGAACGGTGAGAATTTCTTTTTCGATAAAGATATTTCGATAACTCTCTATAATTCATATTAAATAATAAACATAATATTCGTTTTTGGATAATGAATACTTACCCCAAGCTAGGGTGTTAAAAGAGATATGTAAGAAGGCCAGTGCATAATATATATTTAATAAACCAGATTCATTAAAGGTGTCTTTCATTTGTAATACTGCGTAATAGCTTTTATTTAACTTCTTATATTCATGACCAATCTGAGACTTCCAAGTTAACTTAGTAATATCAGTGAATAGAAAATTTTCTAATATTATTGGCCTTCTTATATTAAAGTTTACAAACACAGTCTTTGGCATCTTGGTATCTTTGGCATAAGTTTATTACTATCATCTTCTTTCATATCGTCAATTACGGAGTGTATTTTACATTGAAGTTCATCACAGCAGAGACAGTTACTGTTGTATCATATGCATACATAATAGTACAACTATCTCTTGTATAAATCGGTAAATCATTTATATATAAAATGAACAATAATGGTCCCAATATTGAGCCTTGTGGGACTCCCAAGTTTATGGCATATGTTTCTGATGCAGATTATTACATTTTACTACAAGTTTACGCTCATGCATAATACTAATAATTCCTAAAAACCGCATACATTTTAATAACATGAATATGGTGATCAATATTATATGGCAATTATTACAGCGTTACGTATATATTAGAGAAATTGCGTAAAAAATCTGTGCTGGATTACATATCTTAAAAAAAATAATAATATTTCATTATCCTGCATGAACACTTATTTGTATTCGTGTTGCCGGTGATGCAAATAAAAAATTATACAGATTTACACCATAATAATGCATTGTTGTAGTTCTGTTTCACTTCAGCTTCAAGCAAAGCGAAGGAGTTAATTGAAGGGATTAGAGCAGTGGCGTTTTGAAAAAGTAAATATAGGGACCTTTTTCAAAAAGTACTTACCATAAAATGTATTATTTATGAATCAGTTATACCATAAAGCAGGTACCAATTAAAATAAACAATTTTTAAAGAAGAGAGTTAAATCTGGCATATTGCTAGGACAGTGCTGGTCCCACGCAAATAGCTGTTGGCTTATCCAATAAAAATATATACCACCAGTAAAACATCTGTACCATGTATATAAACAAAATTTTATAATTTCTTCTCTTTTTCCATTCTACTCCCTACTCTACGACACAGTCTAAAATTTGAGCAATTTCTGTTTCTCTTATTATACTTTATAAAGACTAAATAAGAATTGTGGCAACAATACAGCCATTTTTAGTAAAATCAAAGTGAAATTATAATTCTAACCAGAACCTACAAACCAAGTTTCAAATTATAGCAATGAAAGTTAGATTTCGGTTACTTCATGATTTACGTTTAACACTAAACAATTTAAAATCATTATTTTCATGATACAATATCTTTTTTTTTAATTTTCTATTTTACGTTTCTAGTTCACTAAAAAACGTGTATGTGAATGATTTATTTAATCTGACTCATATTAAAGTAAGCCACAATAGGCCTGCTAATGGCAGCAGTGGAGGGTCCACAAGGACCCACTGACAATAACCTAATATATTAAGGTAAAGCATTTTTTGCACTCCCGGACGTAAAATTCTACATTTTACACTCGAAGATTAGAGGTAAAGTGCATTTTTCTGCCCTAGGGCGTAAAGTGTATCCTATGGCAAAAAATATCTATGCTTTTGTCAATTTGACATTTCCAATAGTGCAAGTGTCAAAATTTGCAAATTTGAAATAATTAAAACTAACTAATGTCATAAAGAAAAGCTTCGTTAAACGCAAAAAGTTTTGTAGACACCTCAGACGTAATGAACTATTTTGGCCGTTACCGTGATTAACGGCCTTGGGTTATGTTGAAATCTTCACACCGCAGGGCAAAATCGCTCCTTTTACGTCCTTGATACATAAATAACTATTATATCAGTACCACATTTTTTGCACACCTTTGAAAATTCTAGACCAGACGGTGCTCACACAAAATTTTTACCCTGGCGACGTATTTGTTAATAATGTATTGATTATGTTCATGAGAGTATCCTGTACAGTATATAATTATCGAAGACAGGATAATGGATTAAAAATAAAAAATCCTCAGCAGGACAAAACAGCAAATTTATAAAACAATTCTATAATATTAACAATATTATTATTATTAGTATTATTTTTTAATGAAAAGCAACTCACTAGGGAGGGGCAGGTCTATTTGTTACACTATAGGGCTTCAATGACTACGAAAATATTAGATAAGGTACTTTTTCACTCTGACCTTAAGGTGTTGAGGTGACTATGACATAGGGAAATAAGATTGGGCAATACATTCCATAATTTTATTCTTTGTTGTTGGAAGATTGTCTAATAAATTGATTTATAACACTCATGGAGTTTTAGAAGAAAGATGTAAGTTGTCTTTGCTCTCAGTAGATTGATCATAAGTCGATTTTGATAATGTCACTTTTGTAGTTTCTCTTAAGAAGTCTTTCTGAAAGGAATAATAAAAAATTGGATGATGTATATACTAGAGAGGTAAGTAAGCTTACCAGTAACCACTTTTTTATATTTGAGTGAAATAATACATGTCTATGAATGATTTTTCTTCTATTGTATTTGTTGGAAATTATCACATATTCTGCGTCATTGTTGTTTTATTTTATTTTACTATCATCAGTCACCAGCAAATAATTGATTTTATAAAATATAAAACACAGGGGCCCGGAAACTTATCTTTGAGGTACACTTTTAATTTATTCCTATTCTCGATATATCTTTACATTTGTAATTTATGTTAAAGGCAATTCTTGGAAAATCTTGAAAAAATACTATTATTGATTTTAATATTGAAACGATTTAGTTTATTGCTTTATATACTTTCTAAAAATTAATAAAATGACGTCATTAATATTGTTTTCATATAAAAATGTCCTTCTAAATTAGATGTGGTAGATATATCTTCATTGTTTTATTAGTAATTAATTTTTGAGGATTCTGAGTCTCTTTTTTAAAGAAAACTGAATTTTTAAAAGTTCACAGTCAGATACATGACTTGATGAGACGGCAGTTTATCTTTAGTACAATCAAAATTTGATTGTTCTGTCTCCCACATAGGCACAATGATATTAATATGTTTTAGTTACATGTTAGACCACGAATTTTCAGAAAACAGGAGCCCCTTTACGCCAATGTGTTCCCAAGTTACCCAGCCTTGCATAAATTAACTTCCTTTAATGAGATTCTTCTTAGAACAAGGAGTGCCCGCTTATGCATTCATTGGTTTGTCCTGTTCTTACTTGTCACCAGAAGAATTTTTTCGTCTCTTATACGACATTGTCTCTGTCTGAATGTCTTATATTAGATCGAATTTAATTTATTTACATATCTGTAATCTATACAAAGATTTAATTAAAATATTTTGTCCTAAATTAATCATAACAACTTATAATGTACATGTTTTTTGTATGCCATTATACAATTCCTTGCTGACGAGCATAGATGCGACAGTAGTTCTGAAAATATCCTAATATCTGATTTAATCTTCGTACAATGGAAATTAAAAGAGGAAGAAGGGGAATCGATGGTAGACTATAAAAATTTGTCCAGATTTTTAAATTTTATAAAGTTTAAATATTTATTTTAGCTATACCGGGTGTCCAAATATCCGCTCCCTAGCGTATTTGGTTAAAATAACCTTTTCAAGACAAATTTGTAGTACAAAAACTAATGTGATGTAGTTTCTTCCGAAAAATCCGATGCCACCAAGAAAGAAACAATTCAACATCAAACAAAAAAAGTTATGTCCAAAGGACCAATTTTTTTTAGAAAAAAATGGCGGATTATTTTGTGTTACAGGGTATTATTAGAACAAATTCCATATATTGAGTTACTTTATATCAGTTTGACCGGAAATCAATTTTTCTTCCAAAACTTCGAATTTCCCAATATATTTTGATTGTTTTTAATAAAATATTCAATTATTTATCAAAAATATATAAACCACTTTTGTATTAGTTCTAACCGTTTTCAAAATATTAATAGATCTTTGACTTTATCCTCATACCTACCAATTAGAAACAATACAATTATTGGATAAAATGGTATTATTTCAAATACAAGGCGTCTTGACCACAGCTAACTGCAATGTTATTTAAATTGCGTAATGTATGGTAGGCAAGAGCTATTAATATTTTGAAAACGGTTAGAGATATCACAAAAGTGGTTTATGCATTTTTGATAAATAATTAAATGTTTTATTGAATGCAACCAAATATTTTGGGAGAAGCAAAATTTTTGGAAGAAAATTTCATTTCCGATCAAACCGGAAGCGATACATAGAAACTGAGTATGTGGAATATGTTCAAGTAATACCCTATTACAAAAAACATAATAATCCACAATTTTGATATTTTGAAAAAATCGGTTTCTCTGCCATAACTTTTTTGTTTGACGTTTAATTATTTCTCTCTTGGCGGCATCGGATTCCTCGGAAATTAGTTTTTGAACTACGAATTTGTCTTAAAAATTACTGAGAAAATCGCTAGTAACAGCTGAAATATCCTGTACGATGAAGTGTAAACGTGTGAATAGCTCAAGGAATGATATAACTGGGCATTATTTTCTAGCAAAAATATTAAATAGAGAAACCTTTTTACGAGAATACTCTACTTATTCTTTTTACATCATGTTCCGTTAGTACTTCACCAATTATTTTTCAACAGGATGGAGTACTTGCTCATTTTTCTTTACGAGTCCGAGAGATATTAAACTGAATATTTTAGAATAAATGGATTGGACGCGGTGAATCAGTTATCTAAGCCATTTCGGCCACCCGTCCTTAATCCAATGGATGTTCCGCTCTGGAAATATCTGAAAAATTGGCTTTATTTTACAGAAATAAATGATAGTATTGTCCGCATTTATGGGAACAAGAAATTTCTGAGGATACCCTTAACTCAATAGAAAATAGCTTTATTCGACGCATAAAACAAAATGGCGATCTTTTGGAGCGTTTTACATTATTTATTTTATTGTTATTTATGAGAAACACATTTAAAATAAAATCTTTATTTGAATTAATGCCACTTTTTAACAAGCATTTTCGAATGTTTGGTACACAGTAAAGTCCGACTATAACGAACCCGAAAAATGTATCAAAAATCGTTCATTATATCAGTTACATCATAAAAAAACGATCTTATGGAAAAAATTTCGTTGCTTCAAAGGTAGTACATTATAAACGAGAGTTCGTTAAAAACGAGTTCGCTATAACCGTACTCCACTGTATTTGACTTTTGTCTTATTATATGGACAAATATTAAAAAATGTATCTCAAATATTTTAGTAAAATAAGATAATAAATAAAAAAAAACATTTATTGAATAAATTATTATTACCATAATTTATGATACAAAATTTATAATTTCTATAGAGGAGTCAATAAATATGTTATATTATGGTCGATATTATACAAGCAAATCACTAGAAAACAACTATATTTACACCTTCTTTGGGTATTAAATCACCATGAGACATTTCTTAGATAGACAAAAACCTTTTTTTAAGAAACCAACCTCTGAATAATCCTTTTGGCTCAGAGATTTATTTATTCAACAATTCTTTTAAGTAATTTATAAGACAGTGGATTTATACTCAAAGATGGTGCGAGGAAACATTTTAGGATGTTATAAATAAATAAAAAATAGATAACTATATTTAGTTCCGTCAGAGAATGTCGAAATTTGTTTTTTTTTTTGACTACAGATGTTTTAGAAACCAAAAAATTGAAGAAAATAATTCATATGTTAACGGAGTAACACCATTTTCAATTCCTTAGGTATCCTTAAATAAACCCAGTTCGAAATTATTATCCAAAATAAATTATAAAAATACATCAAACAAAATCACACAACTCCATTTCAAGGACAAAATTTTTTTATCTAATCAAAAACAAACCTATGCAAAATAGATTTGTTTTACAAAATATATCAAACAGAATTCACACGACTCTAAATTAAAGACAATAAAACTGATAGATAATCAAAAACAAACAATTAACTTATTTTACACGGAGTTGATAATCTGGAATTAAATTTATTTTGGTGAATTGTTTTTATAGAGTAAATCAAAAACATGAAGTTTAACGAAATTTAATTTGTGTTATACGCTTTTTATAATCCCCAACTTTATTTAATTAAAGTACCTAAAGATGCCAACAACAGACCAACTTAATATTTCATTAAATCAGAGATGAAAAGTAATCTATAATCAAGTGGTTGGCTCAGGCTAAATTACCCAAATAAAGTTCAAGTGATATTATAGGAAATGTGTCCCCAGAGTAGAGGGTCGCGAATCTCCCTAAATAAGGGGCAGAATAGTTATTAGAGCCGCTCAGCAGGACGCGACATCAAATAGTAATCAACATCCGCACGACAACCACAAGCTAAAAATTATAGTATATAGAATAAGTCACTTATTTTTATTGAACAGTCCACCGCTACTTTGCTCTCATATCAAATATCATATCTTGCCAGGACTCTTTTACCTTCTTAAAATGTAGAGGTATCGGTTGTACTTAATATAGAAATATGCGAATAATATAATGTACTAAGTGAGTACAATAACTATATACAAATCTTAAACTAAACACGAACGGTATATAGATATCTATATACACTTTCTTTCTGATTTATCGTATGTTTTATGGATTTCACCAAACAACCAAAGCTAACGATATCTATATTACGTTTCCTACTATATCGACAAATTAGATAAACGGAACACCACTGGCGGTTCTTCTATAGGATCATTTGGTCAATGACCTCCCACATACAAATAAAAAATAGAGCTCTTCATTTTCTGAAGTTTAAAAATATATTACATATATTTTTAATATTCTAAAAAAATATATTAAAGTTTCTAGTTCATTCTATGCACAATACCATTCCAATATCTAGATCATTACATTATTCATTTATAGAACCTAAAAATCTTGGGTCAATCCACAACGTGTCCTCAAAGCTATCTACGGACCGAATTTATAACGAATTATAGTGAAATAGACTTATATGCGAATCGTCAGAAAGCAAAAGAGACAGAAAACATTGGCGGGGACCATGTCCCTGACGAACTTGACACGATAACGCACGAAATTTAGTACAGCAGTCGCTAATCAGCAGTCTTAATGTTGACTAGGTACGCGTTGGTCAATAAATTCTATCGCGTTGTTTTTAATATTTTTATTTGTGAACATTTTATTAGTAAATCTCTACTTGTCGTGAAATTAAGTAAAACAGTGTTTTTGGTGTTTACTATTAAATTGAGTGTTGTACAAAATATATTAAAACTGAAAGATGGACATAAGTTGGGTTATGAATATCGAGTGAAATTCAAAGGTGGTGGCCGTCCAAAACCTAATATGACGATAAAGCAAACATCTCTTGATAAGAAAAAAGAAGTTAATAGGTATGTTTAATTAAAAAAAGTTATCCTTCAGCAAATTTTATTCATTGTTACGCTCATCAGCTAAATATAATTTTACAAAAAGCATCAAGTCAGGATAAAAGCATAAATTTTTTTTTGCTAATTTACATAGCTTTTCTTCATTCTTTGGAAAATCGTCAAAAAGAACAGCCGTGTTAGATAATGTTCTTAAGGCGATATTACCTAAAGCTACTCCAACACGATGGAATTTTAATACAAAGTGCATTGACACTGTTTATACCTATCGAACAGAATTATTAGATTGTTTAGAAAAAATCATTGATAATGAATCAGAAAACAACACTCTAAACCAAGCTATTGGTTTAAAAAACTACTTACAAAATGAACATTTTCTTTACTTGTTTAATTTTTTTCATTTAGTTATGCATCATTGTGATATATTGTTCAATCAATTACAAAAATGTAATATCGATGCCATAACAGTAAATAAGTGTATTGGCGTTTTTAATAGTAAAATTGAAGACATCAGAAATAAAATTTTGAATAAATATTTGGAGGAGACATCCATGCAGTCTGCTCAGAGATGTAAAACGGAAGAATCAAAAAGGAGAATTTCATTAGAAGTTTGTGATATAATTACATCTGAGATCAAAAACAGGTTTGGCTTCAGTAATCATTTAGCAGTGTCTCAGTTATTTCACGCAGATCGATTTAAAGATTAAAAAAAAAAGCTTTCGTCAAGATATGTTTAAATTAGTTAAAACGGAGTATCCAGTCATAAATCATTTGAAACTTAAAACTGAATTAGAAGTATTATATAGCCGACAATAGTGAAGGTGCAGTTGCTTGTTACAGCTTTTTATTAACAATAATTTGTGCAATACTTTTTCTGAAAGTGTCAAACTGTTAAAAATCTTGTGTACTCTCCCTATGACTACCGTCGAAAGTGAACGTTGCTTTTCCACCTTAAAAAGAATAAAAACAATTTTAAGAAATACCATGGGTCAGGAAAGGTTATCTTCTTTAGCTATGCTTACCACAAAAAGGGCATTAATAAAGAATATAAAAGACTTTAATGAAAAAAGTAATTGACCACTTTGCATCTCAAAAAGACCGGAGGATCGACTTGGAATTGAAATCACTTTAAAAGGTAGGTAATACAGTAAATTTTTCTAATTGACCTCCCTATCTCTTGACCCACGAACCGCCGTTGCGGAACACTCCAAATAATATACTCAAAAACGGTATCGTATCACCTATATCGACAAAATAGGTAAATGAAACACTCCAAGAAATATATATGGTATTGTCAGTTTAATGTTTCAAAAAAAAATCCAAACTAGAAACATATCACTACTACAATTATGTAACTAATTTTTTAGAGAAAAGGTAGAGTTTTCAAGAGCAAATGATAGGTTAACGAAAAGTGTGAGTTCGTAGTTCACTTACTAAACCATGTCACCTATTACCGAATTCGAAACAAATCCAAATTAATGGGAACCAATATAACGATATTAGTTTCAGCAAAATTAGGTAATAAAGACTTGCAAAATTACGGGCAGTTTTATACTACTAAACAAAAAATACAATTATCTTCCCTCTAAAAACAGGTACATAAAGGAGGACGGTATGTATTTAAAATTTAAATAACTATAGCATGGGTAAAGGAAAGAAAAATTTAAAACCTCAATAGCAAGAATAGCAAAGCAAGCGCAGTCTTTGCTGTAAGTACTATTTAAAAATATTAGTGAAATTACTCATCTTTGGGGTAAATGTGACGTAATTGTCACAGTATATCCAGTTTTGGTCCTATTACCATCCAAATATAGCCATTAATAATGAGGATTCCATAAATAATTATAGATTTAGCGTTAGTTAACACACACGCTCCATGCAGCTTCCGTTTGATGTCATGGATCCAAATTCAGTATTATACTACCATATTTAAAGCCATAGTGCATTACATATGTTTGATATTCCCCTTCACGCCGGAATATCTTCAATATACAGGGTGGTCCGAATTTAAATCGGGAAACGTCGCCAGCGGATACTACGCCTAAAAATAATAACTTTTTGTCATATAAATATTTATCGAAAAACGAATGGATTGGGAAATCAGTGGATAGAACTTTTAGGTTGGAGGATGTCAACGAAGTCAGTATATCGCCGAATTAAAAGTTTTGATTATCATTCTTACCGCCCGTTTTTGTGCCTATTCCTTACTCCACATCATCGCGCTATCAGATTGGCAAGGTGTAATAAAAAAAGTGAATTGATTACAGAAATGGCATCAGACCGTGTTCACGGATTAGTCTCGATTTTGTTTGTGGGCCCATAAGTGAGCCAGTTTCCCCCCCGCCCCCCTAATTTGAACCATATTTGGTTTGATATCCAAGAGGGTTGAGATGACAAGCTGATATTGACATGCATGCCTAACAGAGTAAATCAGTGCATTTGAAATCTCGGTAAACCCGTTCATTCATTACTAAATAAGTTTTTTAATTCCGCATCTCATAATGTTGAAATATCAATATCTTTAATGTCACACTATGAGATATTAAACTTTGATGAAAATACACTAATCCACAAATTTAGGGAAACACTTTTTGAACGTCTGTATCGTTTTAAAAAAAATGATTGAAAGAATTTTTTTTGTTATGTTTTTTGTCTATATTTTTATTGCAAATTACTGATTCTTTGCCTATTTTGCTTTATAGATGCTTAAATATAAAAAATAAACGAGTTTTTGACTACAAAACAAACATCCGTTATTATAATCAACATAGCTGTTAATAAACGTCAGTTTTGATAGTATCACTGCTTATGGATGCCAGTGAGCTCATAATGCGTTTTTTAAGTGATATTTAAGTTGCAAGAGCTGTTATTTTGCTTGAAAATGGTCGAGCTATGCGATATGGAGCAAACAAGTTTAAAACGAGTCCATCTAGATATTCCAGAGAAAATGAACAAAGCTATAGAAGAGAAGCTACCCACTTGCACGACAAATATATTATCAATCCTTGTCTACGCTGTTGAACTTCTACTGTAGATGAACTATAAGATCTACTCCGAAATGCCGCCGGTATGATAATTTCCGATCAGACGGATGGCAGAAGACTGAAAGAAGCAAATTCTGACTTCTCGGAGAACTGTGCGAGTTCTTCGCTTGAGCAAACTTAACCGTCAAAACTTTGCCCGCGAACAAGTTCAATGGCAACTTCGACAATGGAGGTCTGTACTTTTTACGGACGAGTCGCGGTTTACTTCAACTCATTGTGATGGTTGTGCATATTGCGACAATTCTTCAAGCGCATGTTGTACCATTTGCAACCAATTTCTTGCAACAGGATAATTGTAGTATTCATACTTCAAATTTAACAAGACGTTTTCTCTGAAAACAAGAAATTGATAGAATGGCCACCATGAGTCCAGGCCTAAATCCCATCAAGCATCTTGGGCTCTTCAGGAGTTGGATGAGGTCTTCTGAAAACATGGAGAAATTCACACAAGACATGTTAAGACATCTTAATCGCAGTATTCCTCGATGATGCCAGGCTGTAATTGCTAATTTAGGCCAAACGCACTACTAAAGGCCGTAACAGAATTTTCATTACATTTTAAGTGGAATTACATTTTGATTTTGGTAGTCTTCTGAAATGTCTAGTGTGATTTAAGAAAACCGTTAAAGTAGAGCATATTTGTTGTTTGTATCTTGTTAAGTAATATTGAAAGAACAATATAGCGAAGTTGATACTTTCGTTTGTCTTTAATTTCAAAAATGCTGTAAGGTTAAAAAAATGTTCCCCTAACTTTGTTCATCAGTATATGAATAAAATTGTTCAACAAAATTGAACATTTTTATTGAAACTAGTGTATGTGCAAATATCGCATAAATAATTTTAAAATAGTGTGTCTTTTCTATAAGACAAGTGTCTGGCTAATAATACAAAAGTGATGAAAGATCCAAACGAAATTTTTGGAGACTGATTAATTTCCCGGTCGCCAACTTGATCGCCAGACCTCAAGGTGTCATATCGTTATTTATGGGTGTATATAAAAAATGAGTAGTACGAATCTGAATCTCCACAAAATAGAAATATTTTAGAATAAACGTTTATTGAATCTTTTAATGTAAACCGGTTCTTCAATTTCAATTAGAGTATGTGGCGTATGTTAAAATTTCTTAACTTTGTTGAAACAATTTATGCATGTTCTTTTCCTTTCAGTTTAGCAACAGATTTGAATGTGACCTATTTGATACTTGCCTCTAAAGTAGCCACTCATAGTGTAAATATGTATCTATCTCCACTGAAGTATTGTATTAATAATGCGTAATAAATCTTTATCAACAGTCTGATAAATTACTATATCAATCCATGTTGTACGTTGATCAAAGGTCGGATCTGCCGAACCACTGCTTTGAAGATGAAAAATGGGCTTAGCAACAAGATGACTAAGATTTTGAAAATCTAGTAGGTTTATAAAAAGTCAATAATATCCCTGTTTGGTTAAGATTATTAATTCTATTTTCTTAGAAATTTAACTTTGAAACAGCCGCACACAGAAGTTGCTAACAACATACAGGATGATTCAAAAAATCAAAGAAAAGTAATCTTTAAATATGTCACCCCTTAAAAAAATGTTCTTATTTTTAATATAAAAATTTTTGGGAGTTTGAAAACAGTATACTTATTTGCTCTTTACGTTTTTATTTAATTGCAAAAAAAAAGTTGAGGGGTAACCGTTATCATCTTCCTGTACTATTTTAGCGATTGTAATTTCGAATACTCTCATGTAGATAATATGATGCAGTCACTTATACTTGTTAAAGTATTTATACAAAATTTAGTTCATTTAAATCTATGCTTTACTACAGATACACGATATTAGTGCCATCAAGAAAAAATTGGTAAAAAAGAGACCACCTTGCTGAGTATTTCAAAACATGAAAACAATTGTATGTGCGGAAGAACTATTTTATATATATCATTAATATGATAATAAGGAAAAGAAATAAATGCAATTTTATGTGAACAGTTTTGTTCTACTACTTAGTCTCTAAATAAAATTTACAAATTCACATGTTTTTTTACTCTAGTACATAGCTCCAATAATTGACAACAATACTAATTAAACATTACAACATAAGAGATTTTCTGGGAAAATTTGTTTATAAGGAAATGTCTGCTTTTGCAGATTAATCTATTTTAATCCATATGAGCTCAAAAAAAAAACTGAAATCTCAAAAAAAATTTGTTTATTCACACTCTGATTGATTACATAGAAAATATACAATACACCCCCCATTAGCTTTAAGATAAGCACATATTCAACACATGCAAAAAAATATTTGGAATAGCTGTGCTCAGTATACCGGGTATTTGGTAAATCAATAGAAATGTTAAAAGGGAAGATTCTGTGATCTAAAAAAGTAATAAAGCATCGAATAAACGTAATCCTAGAAAAGAGAACAAATTTTTTTAATTGAAATAATAGACTAATCTGCAGGTCATTTAAATTAGCCTAGTGCTGGAATAATTTCCGCTAAGCAGGAGTTAATTATACTCTATTTAATAGAGTTTCAGAAGTCACATACTAATTTTGCAACCTCTGAGAGGCTGGGCTTTGAAAAAATTTCCGAAAAAATTAAAAAAAATGGAAACATTTGCAAATATCTCGGTTAGTGTTACCTTAACAGAAAAATATGTAGTTATCAAAGTTAAAGATGTAACTTCTCTACAAAAAATTTTATACATTTTTGTTATACGTTCGAAGCAATAGGTGCTCAAATATGTGTTATGTTGGAATTCTCGATGTTAAGTCAAAATCCAATCTATGGTCCATATGACGTTTTCAGCACGGATAGTACATAAAAGTGTCGCATCTCAGAGGGGAGCTTCATAGGAACTGCGGCTGACGAATTCATCTTTAAAGGCAATCGAAAAAGTAGGCAATCAATTCTTTCGTCACCTGTATGAAGAGAAAAATGGTGAATCATTGATTAAAATACCAATAAAATAAACACTACAGAAATAAACAGATACAGTCTATTACCAAAAGCTTACCAAACCTAGCATCATTACTACGAATCAAAAATGCAGCTTGTTTGCATTCTTTCCGTTCAACATCCAAATTCAGCAATGATGTGGAAATAAAAAATCACTTTTAGACTGGGGAATGGACAATTTTAAAAAAAGGGATGATAGCGATCCACATTCCCTCAGGAGTTATTAAAACTCTTTTTTTTTGTAATGCGTCAAAGGTTATGCAATGCAGGTTGTAGTTGTCGCAAAGCAGCTTTATGTTGCCCAATAATTTGTGGATTCTGTCAGGGAAAATCTTGTTCGAATATTGTGAACGTGTATGAATTTTACGAAGTCGACGAGAACCAAATAGATAATAAAACATGAAACGTTATGGAGTATTTCTAAGGTTCTCTGTTAACTTCGGAAAATGAGACAGATTATGTGGAACGTCAAATGAATGAACCATCGAATTCAAAACAAATTTAAGATTAGTAGACTAGGCCTCCTGTAGATACCATGTAAAAAACTTGCCGAATAAAGTAGACCACAACTTTAAGAGACACATAAAAAAGGCCATAAAAACCGGCCATAAAAAATTTTTGTGCGTTGAGACACACAATGTTAGAAATTTAAAAGTATTGTATGTTTGATAAATAAATAGTTATTTGATACCATAATAAATTAGAAAAAAATTACTCTGTTTTGCTTGTGTCAAGATAGGAATAATATTTTATATATTGGTGGAGCATTGATGAATTTTGTTAGTCTAAATTAAAATTATATCCAATATTCTCTTGTTGCTCAGTTTAGCCAATAATAATTTAATATATCGAATTATTATTGTTGCCCAGCAAGGACCACGAGGAAGTACGAGCAATTCCTTGCCCAAAAATGTGGGTTCAGAGTTAAGGTTATTGATATTATTAAAATACGTAAAAGAAATAAAGCAAGTCTTTAAATTCTTTAAATAAATAAAATATTATATTTATATCAATAAACAAATAATTATTAAATAATTAAATTCAATTATGGAAAACAAATAAACAATTATCAAATAAATAAATTCAATTCTGGAAAACAAATAAATAATTATCAAATAAAATATGTATACATATATGAAATTTTCTCTGTAATTTGTGAGCCATTACCATTCCCTATATCTTCGTGAAATTCTCTACTAGCGTTAGGTTGAGGATCTTCCGAAGGCCAGAACATTATCACAATATTATCTTACCACAGCCACTTATAAATGGAAACACTCGAATAATTCACCATCTGCCGGAATATTTATAAAAACACAACTATATAAAATACGCTTAAACACAAAGGAAAATTTCACTTATCTGTTAAATTATTATACATTCTAGGCTCCCATAATCCAAATAAAATGTAAATACTGAAGAACACACTATATTCATAAAGCACATAACCTATATAAATTCTAAAGGGCACGAATTGTTCGATGTTTCGCGGAAGGCTAACCGTCCGCCCCTGCATGCTTTCTCGTTATTAGGCTTTTACAGCTGGGTCAGTAGTGACCGTTAAATCGTAAAATACTATAGGAGGGAGTTGCGTAATTATATCAAAATAATTTGAAATTATAATTTATACAGGCGTGTTTCCGTTAATTTCTTATTTTAATCATGCCAGAACATACTTTACATAAGAATAATGAAGATTTATGTATTAAGTAATACACTATATTTATTATTTAATATGCTGTAGAGAAATAAAGCATGCCCCGCTCTATCCTCAGGAGCATCGCGGCAAAGCTTTGAGATTTTCTAAGTGTCTTTTAAAGTTATGGTATAATATAGGGTATATTATACCATAACTCATCTCAAGATGATGTGGAAATGAATATGTTAAAAGAAATATTTTCTTGACTGAACAAAAATCATGTATGGCGATAAAAAACATTAAACAGTGAAGTAATTTGCAACTGGTAGTTGAAACTGGGTGAGTTGAAGGATAGGGAACGAAGTTGTACATTCGATTGTATGTAAAGTGCATATTTCGATACCTATTTCTCTGAAACAAACAGCAAATATTTAAAAATATTTAATTATATTGGAAATTTTTTCAAGATGGCGGTAAAAGCTCAATATCTCGGGGTTCAAAATTAGTATGTGATTTCTGAGACCCAATTGCAATTAATTCCAGTGTTCGAAATTATTCCCACTCACAATGCCCTCACCGACTGGTCTATAACTTTTGAATGGAAAGTTCTTTTTTTGAAATTTGAAATTACTTGTAATTTATACTAAAAATAAAACAGTTCCAATATAATACTTTCTAAAAATTTACTATTTATTAAAAGAAGATAGGTACTTGAGGGCATTTATAATTTGTTACTATGTAGAAAGTATGAAAAAACGGCTCACAAATAGTTCACTGCATAAATGTTTTCTAAGACCCTTTTTTCTTTAAAGTTAATCTTAGAATAAAAAATACGATACGACTTCTGCATTTATTATTCATTGAGTTTCCAAATATTTTTTTAAGAATTAATTTTTTGTTCAAATTAAGACTATTTATATTTGGTAATTACGTACAAAATAAATATTTTCAAGAGTTATTTCAATAAAAAAAAAATCATTATTTTGGCATCTT
Source organism: Rhamnusium bicolor (assembly GCA_029963845.1). NCBI lineage: Eukaryota > Metazoa > Arthropoda > Insecta > Coleoptera > Cerambycidae > Rhamnusium > Rhamnusium bicolor. Next base: position 595,930 of record JANEYF010001621.1, read on the forward strand.
CTATGTCCGTTTATTAGTTACCTTGTTATTGTACTGGACATTAGAAAATTCATTCATAAAGTCAGATAGATAAAGATGCAATAAAATTTTAAAAAAAGACATTATATTTAAAGGTTAATACAACTGAGCAGCAATACACCAGACAGAATGTACGAACATGTATCGAGAATTTGGCGAAGGTCCCGGTTATAGATAAAGTTCCACTTCTTAATATAACCGAGAAATCAAAGAGAAAAATTTATTTCAAAACAAATTTGAGAGACCAATTGTAAGATTTATTAAGCAATACATGATAGTTGACCTGAAGCAACTACTGCTCCCTGTGTGTTTCCCATATTTAGAGATTGGGAACGAGAATGACAGAGCAATGAATTTCCTTAAGTAAAATATCCTGGATCTAAGTGATGTCCTGGCGTCTTGTAGATTCCAGAGCGCTTTGTCTGGTTTCATGATCAATACTGGGAGGAGGCTGTGACGTCATATCTCGGCCATCTTGTCATATCGGGCTCCATTCCGAGAGATGCGATGCGATGAGATCTCTCCTGAAACATCCTTGTCTGAAACGCCCCTCCTTTCTTTTGGTCCTGAAACCGCGAGTTCTCATGCCACAATCACCGTTCTGCTGAATAATCTCGAAAAGAGATAAGATTGTGAATTGCATAATTGAAATTCAAATATTTATACAGATAAGCAGTATTGTTTCCACTTTTCATATGTATATGTCTACTTATGATTTTTCGCTCTGTCTTTTGCCACTTTACATAACATTATATCAAAGGATGTACAATAATTGAGGTACACGATTTTATCTGTGTTAATAAACGACTAGATGTTGATATTATAATCTGATTTTTTATATCGACTTTTAATTTGCCACATCATGAGAGTCTATATTATACAGGGTGGGTATATTTCGATGTTTGTATATTGTAACTCGGTAACTGTAAGAGATACAATAAACTGGAAGACACATTCTCAATCTTTTTTTTTGAGACAAGTTCACTGGCGAAAACAAAAATTTGCTGTCGTCTTTTGTTTTCGAGTTATAAACAAATGTTCGATTTTTCGACTTTTAAACGCATGTCAATTTCTTGGTTGTTTGTAAAGTTATGAAAAAACAACTTTTACATTATTCAGGCTCTTTTTCTCACTGGCGTCGAGAAAATTTAAAAAAGAACGTGCACTTTCGAGTTATGGCATGTTTTATTTTGTTAAATGGGAATCATAGTTAGCTATGGTTTAATTAAATAGGAATTTTTTTCTTTTTCAAACTATATATGTGGGGTCGCTTTTGATGTGTAAGTATTTAATAGCGAAAATAATCTTTTAATGGATTACTTTTGCTTTTTTTATATTTATTCCAAGTAGGCGTGTGTCATCTATGACAGTGTTATCCGTTTGTCAGTAAATTGCATAACAATAATTTTGTTCCCATCATAATTACACCCTATTTAATCGTAAAAGTGAAGATGTCTTACGAAAATTACAAGAAATATGATATGCTATAATGCTTTAATCAAAATAATAACAATTGTGATATTGCATCCGAAATATATTTCAATCGCTATTCAGAAAGAAGACAACCTAATAAAGCTATTTTTAAAACGTTAAAAGAAAATCTCATTAATTGTGGGTCCTTTAACAAGCCAAGACTAAAAAATTACAACATTGAAGATGCTGAAGAAACTTCCATTACTGTAATTGAAATAGTGTTTGCAAATCCTTTAATTTCAAGTCGTCAAATTGAAGCTGATTCTGGGATTTCAAGACGTCGAGCTTTGGGTATTTTGAAGACACACAAATTCAGGCCTTATACAATAAGGAAACAACATCACCTGCAACCAAGTGATCTTCAGCGATGATTGGTATTTTGCATATGGTATCGTCAAAAAAGTCAACAAGATCCATTCTTCTCTAGAAATGTAGTTTGGACCGATGAAGCCTACATTAGCAGTGCAGAAATTTTCAAAAGGCACAATGATCACTATTGATCTGATATGAACCCTCACCGTACCGTTGACGTGCTATCTCATGGACGCTTTGGTTTTAGTGTTTGGTATGCTCTACGTGACAATCGTGTTTTAACATCACACATATAAAGAAAATCTTAATTTTTTTTTTTTTTGGCTTTGGGTCGTAGACCATGCAGCCAGCCCCTAAAAGAAGTAACTAAACCTAAATTCGAAAAATGGAAACTAATGCGAAGTAAAACGATAGGGATACACAGGAACATACATTTCTCATCCAGGGGTCGATCAGAACATTGTTATAACTTTAACAATACAGGGGAGACCTCGGTTGACACGGAGAACTAACATAAGGTAAGACAGTGCTTACAAAATTTAACCTACAGTTTAATTTGTATTTCTTTTAAAAAAATTCACAATACAATCATAAATTCCTTCTATTTTACACAATAAAGACATTTATTATTATTATTATTATTATTAATCATATATCTTCTTAAAGCCAACTGACAACAGATGTAATAAATTGAAGGGAGCATAAACATTACAACTTAGAATATTTTTAATAAGCTTAGTTGAGGCATCTTTCTATTTGGTACAGCCAAAGAATACATGATCAAGGTCTCCTAAGACCTTACAGTGTTGACAATTATCTGAGGTAAAAACTTCAATTTTAAATAAGTGGGCAGGGTAGCAGGCATGACCAAATTTTAAATGTACCAATGTTGTCATATATTTTCTTGGGTAAGGGGAATCATTATGCCAAAAGTTGTTCGGGATATCTGGATGAATTAAGGTGTACCTGGTAGGGTTTGTGAAACAGAACTGTTTCCATAAATAGGACCATTTACTTCTCAAATTAGATTTCAGCTTTATCTGTCTGTCATTTAAACATAACGCTTCATCCAGGAGGCGTCCTGAGTTGGAACTCTCCTTAACCAAAAGATCAACTTGTTCATTATACTGCAAACCAATATGTGCTTTCAACCAAATGAAGTTAACATCCCTCCCAGCGGATTTAATTTTGAATTTTAAATTTTTTATTTTGTAGAGATAAGGGTTGGTTTTGTAGCCAAAAAAAGTGTACCCTTAATTGAGGCAAGAAATCCGTTTTTCCAACAAGATGGTGCACCATCTCATAATATTAGGAACGTTTTTGAATTATTAAATACAAAGAAATAACTGGATGGGAATTAACGAACCACGATCGCCTGACTTAATGCCACTGGATTTTTCTTTTAGTGCCACATTAAAGACAAATTACACAAGAACATCAGTTCCGGCATATGTGAACTCAAACAAAATTTTATAAAGTGTGTGAATTCCATTTCAAATCTTAATATTTATAATTAAAGCTGCAAATCGTTTCTGTGTATCATGGTCGTAGAGTACAATGTACTTACTGTCGTCGGCATTCATCTTGACTGCGAAACTCTTTCTCTAGTCCAGTCTATTATTAGCTTTCGAGTTGTGTACACGTTAAATCACTTGGGCGTATTGCATATTGTTTTTGTGTTTCCATTTTATTTGTTGTACTGTGTTGTTGATATTAATTAAATAATAAAAAATGGCAGACGTACGCAGGGGTAGAAAACAGCCATTTGCTGACAAAGTGAATAAATTAATAGGTGAATTCCCGGATTTATTCTATGATGGTGCTAAAATAATTTGTAAAGTGTGCGGGAAAGATTTGATGTGCTGGGATAAGCGTGATTGTGGACTTCACGTAAAGAATGTACACCATAAAAATAAAAAAAATGGGGTGCCTTCGACAACACCGTTTATGTTTGATTTACTACTGCTGATTGCCTGTGATGTTCCGCTGCACATACTCGATAAACAACCATTTCGAAAGTTCTGGGATAAATACAATGCCCAGGTGATGTTACCAAGTCGCACAACGTTATGTAACTATCTACCAACTGTACACGTAGACATGGTAAATAATATGATATGTGAATTAAAAATACACGGCTGTGGTTATCTGTTGATGAGACAACAGATTGTAAAAAAAAATTCTATTTTAAATGTTATAGTACGACTACTGGACCCTCTTAAACCGACAGTTCCACTGTTACTAGCTAGCAAAAGACTAAGTCAGTGTACTAGCAAAACAATTACCTGGGTGGTGCTGGAGACGTTAGAAAAATTTGAACTGTCAAAAAGTCAAGTGTTGATGTTTGTGACTGATGGCACCTTTAGAATGCGTTAGGTAGGCCGCTCGTTGCAAGAACAAGGTTGTACGTTTATACATGTTACGTGTAAAGTGCATGCTTTACATCTTGTGGCAGAAACTATTCGAAAAGGTTTTCCAGAGGTGGATGCATTTACAGCAAGTACAAAAGAAGTGTTTCTTAAATCTCCTAAACGTCCCCGTGCATTTCATAGCAAGTGTCCCGGTATTCCTGAACCACCACAGCTGATTCTTACACGTTGGGGAACATGGTTGCAGGCAGCTTTTTATTATGCGGAATATTTCCAACAAATAAAAGCTGTGATACTATAATTCAATCCAGATGAGGCTGCAGCTATTAAGGAAAGCCAGACAGAATTCGAAGATATTTCCATTGAAACAGCTTTAAAAATTATTGCGAAGAACTATATATTACATGAAAGCATAAAAAAATTAGAAAATAGTGCGTTGTCGTTAGCAGAGTCACTGCAAATAGTGGACGAAGTAAATCTACTGCTACTCGCTATATATATATATATATATATATATATATATATATATATATATATATATATATATATATATATATATATATATATATATATATATATATATATATATATATATATATATATATGTGTGGTGCAGCCCCAGATCCATTAAGTGCGTTAAAAGACAATTTTACGTATGCGTGTATTACATCAGTAGATGTCGAACTGTCGTTTTCAAAATATACGAATATACTTTCATCAAAGCGAACATCACTCATGGAGAAAACCATAGAAACATATCTGATGCCGCAAAATGAAAGAGAAAAAATTTCCTTTTTAACTAAACCATAATCAACTATGATTCCCATTTGAAAAGAAATAAAACTTTATGCCACAACTCGAAATTGCACTTTTATTAAAATTCTCAATTTTCTCGACGCTACTGTCGTATACAGAAAAAGTTGCCTCAAGAATGTAAAAGTTGTTTTTTCATAACTTTACAAACAACCAAGATATATTGACATGTGTCTAAAAGCCGAAAAATCGAACTTTTGTTTATAACTCGAAAACAAAAGACGATAGCAAGTTTTTGTTTTCGCCAGTGAATTTGTCTTAAAAAAAAAGGTAGGAAGAATGTATTTTCCATTGTTGACACGTAAAAGAAAAAACGATACAATAGGAAAATAAATTCGGAGTAGCTAATTAATGTTTATAGAAAAATATTTTGAAATTCTGAACAATTAATACTAGATGATGAGATTATTTGTAGGTTATTAAATAACTGTTCATTGATTTATAAAGAACATTCAATCCTCTGTTTTACGATAGACAGTAAAAGATATTCAAAAGTTAACAATCCATTAATCCGTTAGTAAGTTCATTTGCAGTTTTGCGTATTTCCCCATTACATAACGTGAAACTACCAAAACTGAAGATATATTCCACTGAAACTTGACTTTTACTCTAGCGGCGGCAAAAATACTATAATAATTCTACCATAAAGCTTGAATTAATTTATTACGAATATTTAATAGAGGTAAAGTTTTTTTATTGTAAAATGTTTGGTGAATATAAATATTAAAATAAATATCAGAAATTTTTAACGTTAAACTTCAAAAAAATTGATGATTAATACTGTCTTTATAAATTTATCTAATATACATGAAAAATATTGAACCAATACTGCTCCAATATTACCAAAATTTTGCGATTTCTATTAATGACGGCCTATTTCCTCTACCAAGACCAATCACCGGCACCAGTAGTGCTTGTATAAGCAACCTGGAAATTTCGCTGAACCCCCACTTTGTTGTGGAATAGAAATTTCTAACGTGCTCACATCGCAAATATACAGAACCCACAATTTTACGCCCTTTTCGAAAAATGGTTGTCCGTTTATTTATTTTACCTAATCAGCTTTACACTACCTAGCCGACTAATAAAACGTAATTAGATATCTATAGAAATGCCTTTACAAATATTGACTTCATATTTCAATCGCTATCGGAGTTTTAATTAACAGATCTTAAATTAATATCCCATTATTTATCAAATCGTTATCAAATATAAAAAATCAAGTTATGTGTCATACTGTGTACCATGTAGGTACACAAAATTATGTGGCTGATTTGCTTCATTGTGAAAGTAAATATACACTGTCACAAAAAAAACACGTAAAGTTTTTTAAAATTTTTACTGGGATCAAGAGAACATTTATTCTTAAAAAAATAAAACATAAAACATATCACATAAATTCGACAACTTCCAAATACTGAAGTAGAGACGGCGCGAACAGAGTTTACACATTGAACACAACCGTTTATAAAAATGGGACTTGGAATATTATAAAAATTTAGGTGGCATATTTTTGTCATCTAGGACTGGTTTTCATACATTTTTGAACGTAGAATTTAAAAAATAAGCTTACCATTTAAGTCAAAGTATTCTGGAGACTGTTAGATCGTCATTTTATAAAACGGTGGTCTGATTTTTAAAAAAATGTAAAAGTATAAATAGTTTAATACCCACAAACTATTAGTATCATGCTTTCAAATTACCTGATAGAGTAAAATAAATTTTCAATACCGTCCTAACTTAAAATTGTTATATAAATTTTTTGTAGAAAATCATGATTTAGGGAATACGAACTCTTCTTGTGCGAATCCTAGGATTCGATTTAACGGTACAGTTGTTTTGAAAATGCTGGTACCAGTTCAAAATCGTGTTTCTTGATGGAAAATTTCCAAATTGAAGGCTCTTCTGAACTTCCGTGATTGATTCAGTTTTAATGTATGCATTAAAGCAAAATACACGATATTCTGCAAGCCAGTGAACCATTGTCTTTTTCGAATTGCATCAACACCTTGATGACAATAATGTTTTTGAACTGTTATCATGTAAGAAAAAAAGTGAAGCTGCCCTAGATAAATTTTATATTGTTTTAACGCTCTTTTTAGCATCAAACTAATTTTTTAGCATAGGCTAACATAACATACTGCTATAGTATCGGTATATCCATATACACCAAAAAACTGCATCATATATGTCTTAATAAAATTTCTTCTCCATCTGTATGTTAAGTATTAAGTACAAAGTAATACTTTAAAATGTGTTAGTAATAAATGCTGTACCCTGTAGATTTCCTCTTTACTTTTGAGTAGTATTATAGATCGAAAAAATTAAATAATGCATTGCAATGTTATCAATATTAAATGCTCTAAAATCTTTCTAAAAGCGTCAAACAATAACTGCGAAAATACTTGAATCGAGTGGTAATGTATATTGGCATTCGCGTGCCGTATCATTTAATAATTTAAGGAGCCAGCTGCAGAGGTGGTCTTACAGTCCGCTGCACTTGAAACTCCTGAAACAATGTGTCTCTATTGTCTGCACATCGCAGCGTGTGCTGGATGTATCCTCTTTTGTTTATAAAGTGTCGACCCCCCATACCACTACTCCATTTACCACCCATACTTTGCCAGCAAAATTCCTAATAAACTCTTTATACTGGCGGCTCTATTACAGATCTAAAATTTGTGACAGTCTAATTATTTGTATTGTTGGAGCATGCGGCTCCAATTCCGGATGTAGGACACCGAGGATATGTTTTTGCCGCGTGCCTGCAACTCGATATCAGTTGCCGCAACAATGACAACAAATGCAGTTCAAATTGGCTTGCTTTTCCGACTGAAGTTACTGTTCGATTTATATTCTGGATATCTTATTCACAGACAAGTTTTTTTAATATAAATAAATGTCCAAACATGAATTTATAAAAGCATTTGACAAATTAATTTAAAGTTGCGATATGTTTTACTAAAGTTCAGAGAAGAAATTTAGACGACTGTCTGTGTTAAAAACAAATATTTTTAATTTTAATCGGGGATTGCAGTCATGTGATCAGATAATAATAATAATAATAATAATAATAATAATAATGTATTCTGTAGATGTCGAAACCTTCTGGAAGGGAATCTACGAAACGCCGCGTCCATTCAATAGCGACACTCCATCAATTGCACACTTCGAGGCTCTGTGTCACAGACATCTTGAAGAGCCAGAAGAAGTGTGCCCGGCAATCAGTACGGAGGAAGTCCAACAAGCACTTGTTGGTACCAAGAACTTCGCTGCCCCGGGCCCAGACGGCATTAACAACTGGTGGTGGAAGAAATTTCCTTCCACTCACCGCCGTCTGGCGCGAGTTTTCAACTCATGGTTGAACGAGGGGCAGCAGATTCCGGACTGGTTCGTCGAGGGACGTACTGTGCTTATCCCCAAAAAGGGGGATCTTTCCGACCCGAGGAATTATAGGCCGATCACCTGCCTTAACTCCTGCTACAAGATATTTACACGTATCTTGTATGCTAGGACGCTGAGGTCTGTTGATCCGGTCTTCCAGCAGATACACGAACAGCGTGGTGCCAAGAAGGGCATGGCAGGTTGCAAGGACAGCCTGCTGATAGACCGCTGTATTACACAGGATTCTGTGCAATACAAGCGGAATCTATCGATGGCCTGGATTGATTACCGCAAGGCATTTGATACAACATCGCATGAGCTGTTGTTGTACTTGCTCGAATGTCTTGCGGTACCAGCACCACTAGTGAGATGCATAGAACAGCTGCTACCGCTCTGGAAGACCCGCTTCACCATAACATCAGGTGCACAGCGGGTCACGACAGGGCAGGTGGCATTTAGGAGAGGAGTTTTCCAGGGTGACTCCCTGAGTCCTCTCCTCTTCTGCATCTCACTGCTGCCGTTGTCTGTTGGGCTCCGCCAAACCCGCGGATATCAATGTGGGCCACCCAGCGACCGGAGGCATAAGGTCACCCATCTATTTTATATGGATGACCTTAAACTTTATGCCTCCGGAGAGCGCGAACTACAAAACGCTCTTAGGGTGGTCGAAGAATATACGCGGGCAATTGGTATGGAGTTCGGGTTGGATAAATGTGCAGTCGTCCACCTCAAGAGAGGACGATGCGGGGAATTCCCTGATGATGCGCAGCTCGCAGACGGAAGCATCCTAAGACATCTGGATGCCGGAGAGACCTATACATACCTGGGTGTGCAACAAAGGCACATCCAAGATGTAACACTAATAAAGGATTCTCTCCGCGGCAAGTACAGACACCGCCTCCGAAAGATTTGGTCTTCCGAACTTTCGGGGAAGAACAAGGTGTCTGCAACTAATATGCTTGCCGTTCCGATTCTGCTCTACTCCTTCGGAGTAGTAAAGTGGAGGGTAGATGAGCTGCGCCAATTAGACAGAGATACCCGCAAGATGATGAATATTCACAGAAGTATTCATCCTAGATCGTCCGTTCCTCGTGTGTACCTCCCACGTCAACGGGGGGGCCGAGGACTCTTGAGCCTGGAGTGTACGTATGGCAGAGTAGTACTGAGTATGGCATGTAACATACTCAGGAGCTCAGATCCCCTCTTGCGGTTCGTAAAACATCACGAAACTGTAGGAGTGGGAGCAGGATTGTTCAAGGCAGCAAAAAGAGCCGCAGATGAACTCGGTCTCGCATTTGACATCAGGCGAGGAGGCCGGCGAGGTGCTGATGTTGAGTCAGTCACCGAACTTCAGCCAAATCGTCTGAAAGCCCGAATTAGAGCTGCCGAACAGGAAAATCTGTTTCGGCAGCACGTCGATAAACCCCAGCATGGTGTCTTCTATAAGAACATAGAAACACTGGGTTTATCGACCAGGCTGACCTTCGCCTTTCTAAGGTCAGCAGGGCTTAAGTCGGAGACCGAGGGATTCATTATGGCCTGCCAAGATGGTGTTATCAACACCTTGGTCTACCGTAGCCGCGTGTGGCGTGTAGAGGTTCCTGATATCAACTGCAGGACCTGCCATCAGGCGCCGGAATCGCTCATGCATTTACTTTCTGCATGCCCCATATATGCGATTTCGGCCTACATCCACCGACATAACGCGGCCTTACGAGTGCTATACTACCATCTACGGCACTCGTACGGGGTAGACCAGACACCAGTGCTGCCTTACGTCCTCGGAGATATTGAGTCCGTTGTCGAGAACGAGAAATGCCGGATTTACTGGAACTACTCGTTCCCGACTGTAAGGCTAATCCAAGCCAACAAGCCTGACATAGTCCTCCTCGACCATCAACTCAAGGTGATGTATGTTATCGAGTTCTCCGCACCTGCTGAGAAAAACATCACCTTGAAGGAGGAGGAGAAACGGACCAAATATCGCGATCTCCGGTACGAGCTCCAAGTGCTGTACCCAGGCTACTCGGTCAAAATGGTCGTCCTTATTATCGGTGTACTCGGAGGGATAAAGCCTATGCTGCTCTCGGAACTGAAGATCATACCGGCCTGCCAAAAACCAGCCGAGTGGCTGGCAGGTCAAATGCAGAAGGCGGTCATTCTGGGTTCTCTCCGTCTACTTAGGGCACACGATTCTCGTATCTACAGTCACTAACCCTGCGGGATGCGGGGAGTGGCTGTAGTTGATGCGCCGGCGCGACTCCCGTGAGGCGTCGGAGGCCACGGGAGGACTGACCGGCATCGGGAAACCGAAAAAAAAAAAAAAAAAAAAAAAAAAAAAAAAAAATGTATTCTTTATTTAAGTAGACATGCATTACATGTATATAAAAGTCGTCAATATATAGATATAAAGAGCTGTCAAACTAAAGATGATTTGATAACTAAGCCAACATAAAGTGTAAGTTCAACGAAAAACAGATTAATAAAAACACATAGTTATATATAAGATAAAAAAAACACAAATACATAATACTATATATACACCAAACTCAAAAGGTCATGTCAAAAAGTTCTTGCAAGGAATAAATCGCTTCTTGTAGCAATATTTCATTTAATTTTATTTTAAACAATTTTAAGCTAGTAACTTCCTTAAGGCAACGAGGGAAATGATTGTATATCTTAATGGGCATAACCATGACTCCATTACTGACACGGGAGAGTTTATGTTTTGGTACCAAAACATTGTTCGTATGTCTTAAGCTATAGTGTATATTGCGATCAGAGAACTGGGTAAATTGTTGGTCTGGTATGTTGGTTTTGACAAACAGGCAACATGATAAAATGTGTAATGCAGGCACTGTAAGTATTCCAAGTACAACAAACATTTCTCTACATGAATGCGTTGAATGTTTGAACTGCATAGTCCTAATTATTTTTTTTTGCACAATAAAAAAGATCATTGATTTTGCCAGAGTTTCCCCAGCAGAGAATACCATAATTTAACAGTGACTGTACATGTGCAAAGTAATACATTTTAAGTACTCCTAGGCTAACACAAGAACGAAGTTGCCAGGCAACGTAGCATTCAGCAGACATTTTTTTTGTCAAGTGTTTAATGTGTTCAAACCAATTTAATTTACTGTCAACAATTAACCCTAACAATTTTGTAGACTGACTATTTTTTATTGATGAGTTATCAATCTTTACAAATAAACTGAGATCGGGAGTGTTGTTAGTAAATATCAACATTGCGTTTTAGTCCCATTAAGTTCCAATCCGAATTTGCTACAGTAATTGGTCATTAGCGAAGTACACATGTTAGCCTTACTTGACAGCTCATGTATATTATCTGCCATCGAAGCAACTGCCACATCATCGGCAAACTGTGTAACATGAAAGTCCTCTGTTACTTTTAAATGACTTTGCAGATCATTAATGAAAATTAAAAAAAGAAGAGGTCCCAAGGTGCTACCTTGAGGAACTCCAGTTGGTACCAACTTAGCATCTGACTAATACACTTTGCCACCTACATTTAGTGTAACCCTATGTGTTCTATTACTCAGATAGGATCTAGTCCAAGAATTAGGTACTCCTCTTATACCATAATCAAACATTTTATTAAGCAACAACTCGTGGTTTACTGTGTCAAAGGCTCTAGACATATAAAAATAAAGACATTCACACTTTTTCTTATTATCAATATTTTGTAGCAGGAATGTGTAAAGTGAAGTAATTGCATCCTGAGTGGAGTGTCCTTCCCTAAAACCAAATTGACTGCTTGACAAAAGTTTATTTTTATTAAGGTACTTTTTTAGTTGACTAGCATATGCATATTCAAAAAGCTTGGAAAATACAGAGAGTAGCGAAATTGCTCTATAGTTTGATAATAATTCTTTTTCATTTTTTTTTATGAATTATATTAATATTGCATTTTTTAAGCAAGACGGAAAAGAACCTTCGATAAAAGAGAGATTTATTAATTTGCAAAGTGGATCAGCAATAAAATCTATTATGTGCGCAAGCAATGATAATAATAATAAAAAAACTCCTTTTTCTGTTCAAGCTTTCGAAACTTTTATTGTTTCATCAGGAACTCAACAAAAAATTATACCTAGTTAAACTATATTAGGCGAAAAGTAAAAAGTACTTACGAAAGTGAGGTTAAAGTTAAAGTTACGAATACCTTCATTGAAAAATTACAAAACTCGATGAACTGTAAAAAAACACTAATAATTAACTAACACAACTGTCCAATAATAATGACATTGTGACTGGATGTACCCAGATCAATATTAACTAAACACATTTAGATTAGAACAGACATCATGTGTCTTCTTATGAAGGAAAGAATCATAAGGCATTTGAATATAAGAAGTTATGAGAATGAAACAGAAGAACATTGACAGCAGATGTCAGCTACGAAATGTCCTATATTTAGGGACATTGATTATTATTATTCCATACTATACAGGGTGTTTTCATCATTATGGAAATTATGGCTGAAATGTAATAAGTAAGTATAAGTAATACATAAGTTATCAATATCCTTTCTGGCATATATAGTAATAGGTTCTTTGAAAATGTGGCACATTTCCAAGAAACTGTATTTGTGGCGGTTGATTTCAAAATCTAATATTTGCACGTTGTTGTAATTAACATTATGATTATGTAATAATACGTTATTAGCTAAACTGCAAGACTTTGTTAATTCTGATATCACTTCTTGGGGAGATTATATGATCTTTAACTTTCCTTCGAGTTTGGCCTACATATTTTTTATTACAATTACATCCCATGTAAGAATTGCAATAATATGTGGAGTGGAATATTGAGCAATAGGATATATTAGTTTTTTATGATAGTTTGCTGACGGGAGAGAAGTATTTAGAATATCTAGAACATGTGTTGGTGATATTATTGATAGTACTGCATTTCATCATGGGAGACATGCGATTTGATAACAGGCTTCCGCAATCTTCCACAATTATCGACAAGTCACACAATACTTAAGAGAGCTAATCGAACCAGTGTTTGTAAGGTAATTTTTTCAAAATTTATTTCTTCCATACGGTTTGGTCAAATTACACCAAATTTGGAGGATCAATAGTTGAAAGTGTACTAGAGGGTACATGTATATCTTTTTTTAATTAATTTTCACTTTATGTAGGGAAAATTTATACTGTAAATATAAGTGAAATTTGGACGTAATTAGCCCCTGAATTATGATATCAATCGGTAAAATTTGAGGTAAAATTCATACATGTCTTCTAGAATGAATCTTCATAATTATGCTCAGCAAGCTTTAAACTTTTATTCCGTACTATTTGGTTAAAATGAATTTTCTAAATAAGTATCTTTGTCACTACAAATATAGCAAAGAAGTGTTACCTCTATCGGGAATCGTACCTCAATGAAGTCGGTGAACAAAACGTCCAGTGAAGGTATAGTCAAGAGCAAAATTATTCAACGGCGCATGTATAAAAACTTTCTAGAGAGTGACACAGCTATCCGAAGCTTTTTCCCGACTAGGCCCCTTAAGTCGAAATTTTTTGGAATGGATGGGAAAAAATGGTTCTCCCCGTCGCCCCGCTTTTTGAGCCTCTGGAATTTTTCTTTGTTGGCACATAAACGAAGTCTAAAAAGATCAAGACAATAATGTGCTAGTTACATCAGAAAATTTCGGTCATTGTAGACGATATTAATGGTGATATTTTACCAAAAAATATTTAGCAGCGTCTTAAAAAGTTTAAAGTTGTGTGCAGGAAAAATTGGTTTTCAAATTGAACAATTTTTAAAATAATACTTTGATTATATGAGTTGCCATGTTGTTACCTATATTAATTTGTCTAATTTTATTGTTTTAGTTTTCATTTACTTTAATTCTTTCATAATAAATGATTCCTCTATAGTATTTTTATTATATTATTTTATTTTATAGACAAGCTTACTGAATTTTAAATGTCAAATTAAACGTTTGACACTATGATAACAAAAAACTGGAAAACTGTTAAAAGTAACTAAATAAAGTTTTGTATCACTGTATTCAGTACAAAACGAGTTTTCATTTATTTTTTAAGGGGCGTTATATTAAACAAATGTGGTTGCAGCTCCGTTATTTTTAAGGCGTCTGTACATTTTATGTCATTAAAAAATCAGAAAAAATCATTTAATATTTTTCCCCAATTTTTTAGCTCAAAAATTGCCTGAGGTAAATGGGGCTCCATTTTTGTATAATCATCCTGTATTTTTTATAAAAATGTCAAAATGATATCTCAACTAACTTTAAATAAATTTCTAAAAAAATATATTGGGTATTATATAATATCCTTTCAAATTTAATATGATAACAATAACAAACAATTTCTTACATTTTTACTGCCATTCCTGTCAATCTATAACTTTTATACTATCACATTCAGATGAGAATGACAATATAAAATGTAAGAAACTATAGGTATTTCTTATTGCGATAATATTTGATTTGAAATGATGCTAATATGATACACAGTTGTTTTGTTTATTTATTTTTTCTAGAAATGCATAAATACAAAGCAAATAAAACGTTAGATTTTTAAAAATGTATAAATAGAATGAGTTTAGGGTAGATTAGATGTCATGAATGCCATTGTTATTACCAAAATTACAATCAATCTATCAATTTAAAATGTCAAAATAAATATGACAAATGTTCATATTGTGAATTATGTAATTGAAATATTTTTATAAATAATATGCTCGTGTTTACCAGCCCTCTGAGGAGGTCCAGAAGGATGAAAGATGATATACCTGCTTAGAATTTCTGTTTTTAATACGCTTTTATTAGCTTCACCTATATGTTTGTTTGTAACCGACTCTTTGGACTCGATGACTCACTTTAAACGGACAGATTTAACTGAAACTTTGTACACTTACGAAGAACCGGTATCAATACAATAATTTGATAAGTTTGTATCATTATCCTGATCAGGATCGCCAGAATTAAATAATTTCCTTTCCTCACGTATCCTCTGCGTGAGAGCAAGAGGCTTAATACTGTAGGTACATTCCGTGATTCTCAGTTCGGTCGTTGGCCGAGCGGGCTAAGGCACAAGTCTTAGTCGACGCGAAACAACAGACTCCTCGGGCGTGAGTTCAAATCCCATGGCTGAAAAAAAAATATGTTTTTTTTTTCAGAAGTATCTATTGGATCGTAATATGTTATAATATCAGCATCAATAAGCAATATAAATATAGTTTAAAAAAACTACGAAACACGCTTTCATAGCACATCAAACTAAAAAGTGAAAAATAAATATAGTTTAAAAAAACTAAAAAACACGCTTTTAAAGCACATCAAACTAAAAAGTGAAAAATAATTATTAATATAAATTGAAAACAATAATGAACGAAAAATACTAGTATTATTGTGAAAAAAAGCGTGGGGCGCTTTGTGCCATATTTTTCGTATATAGAGCAACCCACGCTTTTTTCACAATAATACTAGTATTTTTCGTTCATTATTGTTTTCAGTTTATATTAATAATTATTTTTCACTTTTTAGTGTGATGTGCTTTAAAAGCGTGTTTTTTAATTTTTTTAAACTATATTTATTTATATTAGAACTGAAGGGAATCGTTTATTAAATGTAAAATTTCTTCTTTTTTGTGGGTCAGTATTTTTTTTGATCTCAATATATTTTTTTGCTTCTAATACTAATAATACTATTATTTAATCCAATGCAATCTTGCTTCTAGATTGAAAATGTAGTTGTTTTAATAGTTTCTGCGATAAAATGTATTTGAATTCTCGTGCTTGACTTATGATCTATCTAAAGCTTTTATACTAGCGCATTCAAATAAGAATAGCAGTATAAAATGTAGCAAACTCTAGGTGTTTGATATTGTTATCATATTACACTGGTCTGCAACGAAATCCTTCTTTAAAAAATTATGCTATAAGTATGAAGATTTTAATGCTCTGAATCTATTCCCGTTGGCCGATTTTTTCTATCACGTCTAGATTTTTTTATATGAATTTTTTTTAAATTTCATAAATTTTTTTTTTTTTAAATTTTTTTTTTTGTCAACATCAAGAACAGTATACATACATACAAAATAAGTTTTAGCGAGTTGTAAGAGAAAGAAAGTAAAGTCACAGCGAATACTGCGCATGCGCATATCTACTACCATAAAAATCACTGTCAATACTTTCTTTCTTTCTCTTACAACTCGCTAAAACTTATTTTGTATGTATGTATACTGTTCTTGATGTTGATATAAAAAAAAATTTAAAAAAAAACAAAATTTATGAAATTTAAAAAAAAATTCATATAAAAAAATCTAGACGTGATAGAAAAAATCGGCCAACGGAATAGATTAAGAGCATTAAAATCTTCATACTTATAGCATAATTTTTTAAAGGAGGATTTCGTTGCAGACCAGTGTTAGATTTGATAGGTTGCTTATGTAATACCCAATAATTACCATTTTTTTCTAGAAATACATAAATACGAAGCAAATAAAATGTCGGATTTTTCAAAATATATAGGTTTTAATATACAGTGTATCCCCGGAAGGAATTCACAATACTAGTAAATTTTGCTTATTTCCAGTTTTTCGAAAAAAGTGTTTGTGAAGTTTTGCTTATTTTGAAAATTCAAAAATTAAAATTAAATATTCAAAAAATTATACAGGGCGATCAAAAACTTAAAAAATGTGAACTGTGTTCAAGAGTAAACCAATACCAGTATTTTTCTATTTAGGGAAAAATGTCATGAACATTGTTGTTCGTAATTATAAAACTGACTTAAATTAAGAATTTCATTGAAAAAATTGGGTTATGATTGAAGACCAATATTTTCAAGTTAATGTTGAAATGCCTTGTTACAGAGGAGAAACTTTTCTATTTTTCATTTGAAATGTATTTATAAAACAATTTACTTTCCTTCAAATGGCTTGTACAATCGCAAAACATTAGATTTATCAAAATCTGTACCAAAAAAAAAAGAAGAAAAACCGTTTTAATGACTTGATTTCTTAACCGCCTCTCAAGTCAGCGAAGTAACCCCCGAAAAATTTTTTGTTGAAGGTAAAGAGAGACGAAGCCCTACAGTTTTTTGTAGAGTCCAAACCACATCCAAAGCATCGACAATTCATTCTTCCATCTTAGTTCGAAACAAAATAACCAATAAAATTTCTAACATGCTCCAGGATGGAATCGAATCATTGACATTCTGTACCGAGTAAATAGCAATAAGCGTCTTACTCGGCTGACATGTTATTATTAGTCAAATTTTGGTAATTATTTCTCTTAATAATTTTATTCAACGAAATTCTTAATTTACGTCGATTTTATGATTACGAACAACAATTGTTCATGACATTTTTTTTGGTAGTTTACTCTTGAACAAGTTTCACATTTTTTAAGTTTTTGATTACCCTGTATAATTTTTCGAACAATTGATTACGGCTTTTGAATTTTCAAAATAAGCAAAACTTTTTATAAAGGATGATTTTTCCAAAAAAATTGAAAATTAGAAAATTGTGTGTGTATTGTGAATTCCATCCCATTGTCTTGAAGCACCAGCATGTTTAATATTCAAATAGTTGTACCAGCAAAAAGATAAAACATGTATTTTATTCTGTACAGACCTGACTTGCTGGAGTTTTATTTTATAACTGTTTTCAGATAACAGTTTAATTGATGGTGTCAACCCTAAATAATATAGTGTGATTCACTGGATACACCCAAAGGGAGAGGGAGCAGACCGATCCCGTGGCGATTGCCTTATCTAAGCGACCAGAAGCACAGATTAAGTTCACCCTCGCACATCTCCAGCCCTCCCCTGCCCTTCTCGGATGCTCTTCGATCGAAAACTTTAGTCCCTTCACCACTGATTTCAAAGAAGTTATTTATGATAGCAGACCAAAGTATGGTTATTCAGCAAATCTAAGGTATACGATGAATGCAAGGCTGCAGAAACAATCTCTGAAAAAGAATAACATAAATAGTACAGTTTTTATTTATTGGCTAACGAGATTATGGGGAGAATACATGCGACTACCAATGGCGTAGCTATCGGCAAGCAAAGGGCTGAGACTCATATAAGCTAAAATAATTGTGGAATTGGAGGGTGCCCGGTTCAAACATGCTAAGTGATATTTTTTCTCATTTTAAAACATTTAGGTAAAAACATTCTATGTGCCATTGGTTATGTCCTAGAAAAATGCTAAGTGCCAAGTTCGTCTTGAATAGTTACAAAAAAATACTGAGACGGCGGTAGCTACAAATCATACCTCGTTTCGGTGCAAATAAGTGCCACCCAGTAGAATAATACTTTAGTAACAATATTTATTTCACTCAGTGCTTAGTTTGACATTTAATAAAAAGTTTGTTTTTAATGTGATTGATCTTTAGTCTTTTATTTACTAATATATTATTTTTAATCAAACAAGTTTACATGTTTCTTAAATGATTTATTTTCATTTAATTTTTTTGTGATAATAATTATCTTTTATTAATAATCATTCCCGACTTTGTGTCTACTGACCTTGCAGGAAGACTCAAACCAGTAACGACATTTTAGATACAGCAAGCTGTCAATGAAATTGAAAAAAAATTCTGAAACTGTTGCATAAAAAATAGCGACCATGTATTAGTTTGGAAAATTTTAAGAGAGCAGCAACTTTTCCATATCACATACAACATGTAAAAACTCTCATGCCGAAGAATTCTCCCCAAAAAGTAACTTTTTGCACCTTAATACAAAATAAATTAGTGATAAATCCAAAAATTTTTCTCAATGGGGCATGTTTTTCACGTAACGCAATAATAATTTTTCACAACAATCATATCTAAGCTGAAGATGACCCACACACTATAATTGAAAACAATTTCCAAGAGCAGTTTTCAGTGTTTGGGTTGATATTGTTGGGGATTTTCTTATTGGGTCTCATTTTCTTTCTCCAAGGCTTAACGCTTAACTGCCAGGCTACTTAGATTGATTTGTTCCTAGGCCAATTTTTTTCTCTAATTCGGACCAATTTGGTATCTATATGTAATCTCAAGTAGAAATTTTCGTTTTTTAGACAATTTTGTGAAGATTCCACATATCTTTGTCTGTGTGACAGAATCACGCGGCGTAGAATTCAACAAAAATCGATCTTGGGCCGTGTGCTTTATTTCGACGCACACAATTGTTCTTGACCTTACATCACTCGTTTTCGTCGTGCGCATGCTTGCGAGCGAATTTCAACAAATGTTTTGATGACTGGCGTGTCTCAACCTGTCTGCATTTGCATTTCGCTAGTTTATAGTGTGAAGTATTGTGAGTTTCTTTGCGTTTTTAGGTTATTGTAACGTGTTGGTATTTATTATTAGTGGTTAGAACATTTTGTTGAATATTTTTAGTTGTTTTGTGATTTTATGAATAACTGATTCAGTGCTGTTCAATAAAATGGCTTGGATAAAACAAGAAAAACAACAAAAATAATTAGTAGAATGGGCAGAAGAATTATATGACGACGACCTGAATATGAGTAATGATGAAGTGGACTGTACGAACGACGAAATTCTTGAGATGATTCAGACGCTGATAAAAATTATATTCCAAGTACAACTGATAGTTCTGAAGAAGAAAATCGTCCATCTACATAAAAAAATATGAAAAAAGGTAAATATCAAGAAATAAATGAAAATCCGAATTTTCATATTCGCTGATTTTAGGAAGCACAATCAGCTCCCCCGGGTTTATTTATTTGTAGAATAAATCTCGATCCATCTGAAACTGTAACAAAAGGTACTACCAAATTACCATTATTTTTCTTTCTTGTGTAAACCAAACATTTTTAGGTGTCCCAAATCAAGCAATACCTTTAGATTCTGAAGAATCTACGTCAAGTAACGGCGATATTCCACTTTCCTGGCTAATTCCAAAAGATTATTATAATGCACTTTTTCTAGATGGGAATGATATAACTTGGAGAAACCCTTTTGCGCTAAATCTAAAAAATTATGTATTTGATACAGCCCATGGAATCCCCCCAAATGATCTAGAAAATCTTATTGATAAAAGAGAACTTGAAATATTCAAGATTTTCATCGACGATGAACTTATTGAACTCATAGTGCGTGAAACAAATCGTTACGCTGAACAAGTAATAATTAAAAAAATTAATGATGAGTTAATAACATGCAATTCCCGCTTGAATGATAGAAACAAATGCAGTTGAAATGCATATTTTTTTTGGCATACTCCTGTGGATGGGCTTAGATAATAGGCCTTCATTATTTCATTACTGGAGTCGCTCTGAGTTATATAACAGCCTTGCATGTAAATTTATGTCAAGAAACAGATTTGAAATTTTACTTCTTATGTGACGCTTTGCTGGAAATACGGCATGTCTGCCAGGAGATCGCTTACATAAAGTTCAAATTCTAATTAGCTATTTGGTATCCAAGTATTAAAAATTTTACATTCCATCAGAAACTGTGTGCATTGATAAAACTATGGTACTATTCAGAGGAAGGCTAAAATGTCATCAAGGGAAAGAGACATACGTTTGGCATAAAAATATTCAAGCTGTGCTTAAATGGCGTTACATTTACAATATGAAAATTTATTGCGGCAAAGAATCTCAAAATGATGGGGTGTCAGTTGTAGTTAAACTAGTTTTGGGGCTCATGAACAATCTACTTGATTCTGGAAGGACCTTTTTACTGATAACTGGTACACTAGTGTGGAATTGGCAAGAAAGTTAGCAACACGTGGAACTCATCTCGTGGGAACTTTATGAAGCAATCGTAAATGTAACCCCAAGAATGTCATCACAGCTTCTCTAAATCGAGGCCAAATCTTTGGCATGGAATGTGATGATGGCATTACAGTATTGAAGTGAAAGGACAAGCGTGATGTCCTTATGCTAAGTACCAAACACGGTATAGAGACAACTAATATAGGCCAGCGTAAAAACCTGTCGCTATTATTGACTACAATGCTGCCAAATCATTCATTTATGTCACTGACCAAAGAGCTTCTTATTCTTCGGCTGTTAGAAAAGCTCTGAAGTGGTACCGGAGGGTAGCAGTGGAGACTTTACTGGGAACAACAATCGTAAATTCCCTTTTTCTTTATAATAAAGTCAATGGGAAAAAACATCTATAATAAAATTCAGAGAAAATTTGTGGTCTCAGTTACTTCATTATTCTCAGCCCGCCGATGTTGGCAATATTGCAAGACCGCCATCAAACACTCACAAGTTAGAGGTTGCAGAGGAAGACAATAAATAGTCCGAAGTCGTTGCAAGAGTTGCTACATCATATATTCTGAGGCGCAGAGAAGAAAATATGCAATGAAAATTGCCAAGACAGTTCGTTACATATGTGTCGGATGTCCCGAAACACCTCATATTTGCAAAGAATACTTTTATAAATTACACAAAATTACATAAATATAATCATTTGTGTCATAGTTGCGATAATTTTGTTCAAAATAAAATTGGTCATCCATCACCCGAATATGGAACTTTATTTTGGTATGCCATTTATTACATATGTTGCCCTACGCCAGAGCTATCAAAGTCCCATACATACATATGACAACTGTGCGCGCTTTATGCATGGTGGTGCTCCACCATGCTTCATCTTAGTTGCCTGTGAATATTTAGATCAATATTATGCAGGTCGATGGATCGGGCGTGCTGAACCACAACCTTGGCCATCCAGGTCGCCTGATATTAATCCTCTAGATTTCTATTTTTGGTGGCACCGAAAATCATGCGAAATTATAAAAAATACTCCCGAGTATTTTTCAGCGGGTGCACCGTTCGATGATAGAGTGCATAAACGCATGCATTGAAGTCGGAAGTGGTCATTTTCAGCAGTTACTCTAAGATAAGTGTTGTACTGTTGTTAAATTTTTCTTCAGATTACGGTAATTTTAATTTTAATTAGGATCCGGCAGATTGTTTGAAAAGTTAATTACGTTATTTCATGGGTACTGTTAAAAGTATTATACGTATGTATTGAATTTGAATAAATTACCCTTAAAACAAAACATAATTTTGTTCGTTGCCAATTAACTTCTAAATCATATAAAATACAGAAAGATATCAAGAAAGTGAGAGGGTTAAAATCAAAATAGTAAATTAGTTTTTTATACTCCCTACATAGAAAATACTATTTTGCTCCCTCATTTCAGGGAGCAAAGTAGTACTTTTCCTCCCTCGGAGGAAAATACTTTGCTTCCCTAGGTAGGAAAATACTTTGGCTCCCTCTGGAAGGAAACAAGTAAAAACTTCAAATAGCTGTAATAGTAGTGTATAGACTTCTTTTATTGATACACAAACTTCCTGAAAATGAATGCTTTTCTTTGAAACAGATTTTTTATTACTTATTTTTATTTATAAAAATTGAAAACAGTTTAAATCGAGGTTTAAATTAACATCAGTAACTAAATATTGTTAAAATTTATGGTACAATTAGTTAAATTACTAATGGAGATTGTCCCTGAAGAAATATTGGCTCTGCTGGTGGAGATCAGTTCCGGTTTGTTGTTTTCCAAAGTCTTGGTCGCTGATGAAGTACTTGTAGAAACAAAATTTTCAAAAACAAGACAACGTTTTTTGGTACTTGAAGTTGTACTTCCTCCCGTAATTATTTGGCTGGTTACCTCACATTTTTTAGAAATACAATCATCTAAGTACCCTTTTGCTACTGCGTTTGTTCGCCATCCCCCATGTCTTTTTAGAGTGAAAATGTCACTTCCAGCATTGACTAATAACGTAGCTGAAGTACGGCGGAAACTGTGTCCAGTATAGCCTTTCGAATCATCCAAATTTAAAAATATTGCTATTCTGTATGGAATTTTGGCAATTGTGTTTTTGCTAATTACTTGGTTTGTACATTTCCCTTTAGCATAAGTTACAAAAAAATCTAGAATGACATGTTTTAGGGGACCTACAGTCCAGATATTTTCTATACATATCCAAGACAAATACTCCGTTTAATATCTCATTTGTCATTGTAAATGTCCTTTTGATATTGTTTTTGAGTCAGGTATTTGCACCACCAAAATATCGCCTTTATCACTGATATCCTCAAGTACCATTTTAACTAATTCATCGCTACGGCATGCCCCAGCAATTCCAATATAAGCACAACCTGAAAAAGGAAAATGCACTTATGATAACTGCCTAAAATGTCACTTAATTGTCATATATATATATTCTAATAAAAAATGCTGCGTTACGTTTTTATTTATTATTCAACAATAACGATCAATCTTACCTTCATATGTAAGTAAGTTTCATCTGGAGCTTCTGCAATAAACTTGTTGATATCCTTCCTTGAAAAAGTATTGACTTTCTTGGCTTTATATCCAGCAGATTTCCTTTTTAAAAAAGCTACTAATTTAGGAAACTTAATGTCGATATTGTCTTTAATTTGGAGTGTAGATCGCAACATGCTGTATTTGCTCCATAATGTTGAAGGCTTCAAATCGGTGCATTTTTTTGGAAAAGTAAAATAGGACCACTTCTTCACATATTTTTCTTATCTGCCTAGTCTCCATCCAACAATTAAATAGCTAGTACTCTTTTTCATATTTTTCACGAGACTTTAACGGTAATAAATTTAACGAAACCACGTTTGCTTCTTCCAGTATATCTTGAGGAACTTCATCTTCACATTCGGAATACATTATTATAAACTTTTTGGAAGTTTGTTTATTTTGAAAACAAGAAGCAACCTTAGCAACGTTCCATGTACTTTGATTTTTAACAATATTTACTTATCTAAATATCTATTATGACATTTTGACATATTTGGTTTTTTGATTGTCATGCATAAGAAAATATAATAAAAAATATGTAAAGCCAATGTAAAACACTGTAAATGGTCGTAGAAAAAATCATATGTATTACACAGGAGCAAAGTGCCATTTCCTCCCTTGAATATTGATCAAACTATCCGCGGGAGGAAATTATGCACTTTTCTCCCTTGTCATACAAATAGCTATTTATTCACAAACTTTGTGTCGTAAAAAAAAATCAGGTGCTTAAAGTAGGTATGACCTCAAAAAAATTTGGCCCTGTAGATTATTTCAAAAGTTAGTAGCGTTGATTCATTAATACTGTTAAAAATATTATACGCGTTAAGTTTGATTTAATTATCCTTAAAGCTGAATAAGAAAAATTTAAAAAAATCTGAAAAGCAACTTAATCACTCTGTATCTCGAAAACCTAGACGTTCAGGACATATGTTTTTATGAACTATTTATCTTAAAATTATACAAGGAATTTCCACTAAAGTTTGTCCACGTACTAAATTAATACCCTGTATATTACAATAACTTCAATGGTTCAGTAGATAATACGAAAAATATGATTACATCGCTACATCTTAGACTGGTTATTTCTCGTAAAATTTAAGTAATAAGAGTAGTTTGTTGGTCTGTTTATTTCATCACCATATCATACCACATTATGTTAGCAGGGTGTTGAAAGGGTTCAATTTTCGTAAAAGTTTATATACTTTGATATATTCTATCGTTTCCTGAAGTTTGGCAGATACTTTCTAGATGCCCTGTACATATTATTTTTATTTTGTCAAGGCGTAGTTAGTGAGACTTCGTCAGTATAAGGGACAATAAATTGTAGTATAACCTGTTATTAATGTTATTGTTGTTATTATAATATCATAGTACTTGATTCGTTACTAGTCCTAAAAAAATGAAATATCGCCATCCCAATTAATAACTACCGAACTTCAAAAGGGGTCACAGTTAATTAAAACTTCATATGCCTTATTTAGACATATTTTAATGCAAACCATAATTCAAAAAGTAAACACAGAATTCTGTGTTAAATACAGGATGTCATTAGCATAACTTACAAGAAATATCTCGTAGCAAATAAAAATATAAAATGTCTTGGCTCCGCAACCCTTCTCGGTAATAGATGTGCGCGTTCAGGGCAATTAACCGGGATAAATCCCAGTCGTTTAAACTGTACAAATAAAACGCTGAAACCGATGGGGAGACGACGCATCCGATCAACTTAATTCTCATGTGGGTTATGTAACAAGAACGTAACATGTCAACAGATGTGCTTATTGCCAGTCCGCAGAGACACTATTAGACACCAAATTACCTAATTTTATTACCCGTTAAATGTCAATAAATCGGTCGAAAGAAATTAATTCAAATTGAACCTGTCACGAAATGTTTCTTGTTTAAAGTTAGTATGTGGATACTTTTAGAGTTCAATAAAAATGATCAGCCTTGGGTTTTTTTATCTTAAAATTTTATGTTAGAAGGATATGAAATAACCAGTTTTTGGAAAGCATATAATTAATTGTATACGCAAATTTAAAGTCTGGACCAAATTGCTTAATAAATAATAGGGACATTTTATTTTGTTTCATTGGCTATTATTTCCAGATTTCCTCCTTTACCAGTTTTTACCTTCTGGCATATCTCCGAATTAAATAAATAAAGAATATCTACCAATTTACTAAATATAATTCTGGATTCATTTTTTAAAATCAGTTAATCGCTGTTACGTTCTTATCAGTTAAAAAGAATGCAATGACAAAAACACGTTTAGGTTCCTATATTTTTCATATTGATTTACTTAACAAAGAATAAGCACTTGAATCAATCGCGATTCAGGGCGACGCCGCACAATATAAAAACCTAAATTACGATCAGAAATATTTATTTTCTAATATAATAACCTGCATAAAATTATTTTTTCTACGATTGTGTTGAGAGTCAAATTTTCTAACTTTAAAATGACTGTGGAAAATGTCACTGACAAGGAATTTGCCACACGCCTCGATTACATCTTCACACACCGGAATAAAAGAGTGTGTTTACCTTAAAGAATTATATTATTTAACTGGTAATAATTAAATTCTATAAATGTACATTAATTACACAGGAATTGCAATTACTTAAGTTAATACTTGGAAAAACTGAAACATTTAAATTGTTAGAAATACTAGAAATATTTACGTATGGACCAATGTTTATGGCATTTTCATTGTCTCCCATTATTTTCTTGGAGACACTTATTTTGTTGTTAACACTATCTTCTATATATACTTCTGCTGTTGTTGAAGAACACCACTCACCATGTCTTTTCAAACTGGTAAGATCCGCTCCAGAGTCAACCAAAAGAGTCGCTGATGTTCGGCTGAAGCAACGCCCAGTAAAACTTTCACGTTTAGGAAGTTTTAAATATTCTGCAATTTTTTTTTACATCTGTCTAAATGTGTTTATTCCTATCACTTGAACTGTACACTTGCCATGTTTGTATTGTCTTATAGATGCAGGTCTATTTTGAACATATCGACGATAAAAATACAACCAATTATCTCCTTTTGCAACCAAAAACATTCTAGATTTATGAGTTTTAGAATCTGGAATGATTATGAGTAAAAATGTTCCTTTGTCGTGAATGTCATCTATGGTAATATTTATCAACTTCTTCCATCTGAGAGCACCAGCCACTCCAATAATTAACACTACCCAAAATAATGTCTTATTACAACAAATTGAAAAAAACTGAAATTTGTATTACCTTTAGAAGTAAAAATATGTCATTAGGAGCGTTAAGTAAAAAAGCATTAATTTGTTCTCTGGTAAATACTTCAGATTTATTTGCCTTGTATCCTACAGATTCTCTTTTTAACAAGGCAATTAGTTTTGGAAACTTCGAAATATCTACATTTTCTTCCAATAACAGAATGCTTCTGAGCAGTAAATTGATGCCGTCACCTTCTTTTGACGGCACCAGTTTACAAAAAGAAGGTTTTCCTTCTAATAACGTTCTTTCGATTTACGTGGAAGGAGGTCGGACTCACACTTTCAGCGGCTGCAACAATTTCTGCAGGAATATCTTTGTCTGAATTCATCACTTCCTCAAAAGCAGCAGATACAAGACAGAATGCGTCAGTTTAGCAAAACAATTTGTTTTGTTTGTTAGTCATGACAACCGTTTGAGCAGTACTTGAGTTTTATTATTTTAAATAAAATCTGACAGAAGACAAATTTAAATATTTGGAAAGACATTAAGGGAAAAAACTTCACAGCCGTAGAAAAAATAGTATGTAACACATATGTGGCAAGCTTCATTGCAAAACAATATATGAAAGTAGGAATACGAGCGCAGTAAACAGACTCGTAAGGCATATTACGTATTTAGCAGTGATATGTGATATATTTGGTTGTTTACTATCAACCCCTAGCTACAGTTACATATTTTTTTCAAATAGCACCATATATCTTGCGAAGGTTCGTTGAAAAGCTTGTCAGAAACCTTATTCGGCTGTACCATTAAAATTAGATATGTCAGATCATAAAGTCTTGAGGTATACAAATAAAAGCGGCGATGATAAATCACTAACAAGTAAAAGCGTCGTCAATACTAAAGATAATGTAGATTTATTATCGGCTGAACATTTTTGCAGATGATAAATTAACAAACTTGTTTATTTGTTATCTTATTTTGTGCACATTTTTTCATTGATTTATAAATTTCTTTCTTCGTACACAAGTTCTAAAGAGCGACAAATACCATCCCTAAAAAGTTCGTCTTGTACAACAGTTATTGGAAGATGATTATGATAGATGTCGTCAGTTTTGTGAGGAAATTACGAAAGGTGACATAACGCTGTATTTCCAAGCAATATTGTGTTTACTGGTTAGGCATATTTGGTTTGTGGGATTGTTAATAGACACGATCATCGCTTCTGGTTTTAACAGATTTCACTCGGACATTTAAATCACACGCTCTGCATCATCCAAAGGTGAATGTGTAGGTAAGATCATACTTTTTTGAACATAATTTTACAATAACTAAACAATAAGAATGCTTCTTAGTGTTTTGTGTTTCTTTGAACACTCCCGGTACATCTACGACGTTGATGCCTTATTCATTCCACGTATTCCAACATCGCATTAGTTGTTGAAAATTCACGCGTCTTCGAACTCGAAGAACTAAAATTATGTTAATAATAAATAAATAAATACTACATGTAATACAAGCTCCTATACCTGAAGGTACCCTCAAGATGTTTTGTACGGGAGAAGGCTACATATTTAAAGACAATAGGATTTATTTCTGGTTTAGAAAAGCCTGGAAGATAATGAGAACCATCCACCGAAACATCGGCATGTAATTAATATTTATAGTTGATATAAAAATGTTCCCCAAATTTCTTATAACTTTCTTTCTCCATCTTATGAAGTGGATGTGAATTGACAACAACAACAGTATATTATGTCAATAATTGTTAATGTGTAAAAATAAAACGTCTGAGATAGGTACGATTATAAGAACAGTTATGTGTAAAATATACAAATAACTCGATACAGAAAAACTTGTACAAAATCCAGTGAATGTTAACCGTAATTTCAAGGAGATATTTGCTGCAAAAACGCTTGACTATTACAATGTTAATGTCAAAGCAATTAAAAGTGGATCATCAGAATTGCAATGATGGGAACAGCAGACATAAAGGTAACACACAAAGAGGACTAACATTAATAAATAACTTGAATGGGACAGGACGAGGCGCGTGTCTTATTCTAATCGGACGACACCAAAGGCAATAAAATTATCAACGCTTTGCTACTGGAATACGAATGGCTCATCTTCAATAAAGTGTGTGTAAAACCCGATGTCGACTGGAATATTCGTATATGTTCAACATGGTAGTTGGATACGTGTCACAAAGATTCTTCTGCTAAAATTCGTCATGCATAGTTACATGGTACAGCTAACGACCGGGGCGGTGCAGCGTGGCTAATTTTTATGGTTTGTTTGGAAATGCGGTGGTAATTGAAACGAATTTAATTGCATATTGCTTTATAATTGTTTCATAGTTTTGTTCACTTGACACATTCTCACAATAAATTGAATGCTAGCATAGGCAATACAGTTCATTAGTTGTGACGTTACGACATATGCAACCTTCATTACATGAAATCTTAACAACACTTTTATGCATGTTCGATTATAATCTTAAATTTAAAACCTTTAAATTAGATACGTACAATTTTGAATTTGATGCTGAATTCTGCGGATTTGAAATTTTGTGTTAATACTATATTAACCCTTTACCGCTCTGATATTGGTGATTTTAATTTATTTCTAGATAAATTTGAGCATTTACTTGACAAATTTTCCACAATTTATAGTAAAATTATAATCATTGGTGATTTTAATGTAAATTTTAGAGTAATCTCAAATAATTTAACTAATTTGATATGCTTAGTATGTTCTTTTGACATAAACACGATAATTTCAGATTATACCAAAGTAGCTGCACAATCTGCGACATAACTTGATAACACCTTAACAAGTATACCTCATAATGATTATAAAGTGGTAGGAAGTTACTAAACCTTGTCTTTAAGACTACTTTGTTCAGTTTACAGTCTACTTGGAGGAGATGTCACAAACCATGGCATAAGTAAACTTTGGTCATCTTTATCGGAAATAAACTAGAATATCTACAGGCAATAAGGATGATGCTGACTGCTTAAGTGCATTTTTAATAAAAAACTTTCAGACTTTGGTACACAAACATTTCCCCTTATAAAATATTTTATAGGTATAAGATAAACCACCTATTAATTGGTTTAACGATTCGATTCTTCATAAGAGAAACACATTGTCATGTGTTAAACATGGTTACTAAAGACACACATCATATAACTTTATACAGACTATAAGAATGAAACAAAAATTTGTAAAAAGAGAGCTTTGATAAATTTATAGAAGACTCTAGCAATAAAGCAAAGGATAGCTGGAGATTAATTAATTATGCAAAAAAAGAATAAGTCTAAGGCAACTATGGAATCAATCTCTCATGACAATTTTAACGATTATTTCTCTCAAGTAGCGGTGAATATTATTAATTCGCTTCCAAAAATTAATCATTATCTTGACGCTGTATTTAATATACTAAGTTCTTTCCACCTTTTCTTCCTTAGCCTGATTAATATTGACGAAGATAAAACAACTATAATGACTTTAAATAATTCAAACTACTGACTTTTATTACTTAAATAGTAAGCTAATAATTCATAAAATCAACTATTCATATAACAGCCATTTTATTGACATGTTTAATTAATTTACGTTTCACTGAAGGACATCTTATAGAAATTGTTAAAATCACCAAGGTTATGTTATTTGAAAACGGAATACGGTCCTCTATAGACAATTATCAACTGTACAGTATAATAAAAACGGTAAAATAATATTTACTTGTATTAAAGATTTTATATTTATTGAACTACAAAAACATAACAAAATAAAATATACTACTCTACACAAAACCAAACAAATAAAAAAAAATTATAATAACTAACATCCGTACAAATCCGCATAATTTTCAGTTCATTGTATACTTAATCATGAGTTATAAAGAGGAATATAATGTGACATCTTCCCCAAATTTGTAAAAATATAACTTTTCTGTTTTTCATCATACGTTTTCCGCTAAAATTATATTGCGTATTAACATTTTAAAATGAAATAAAAGTCACTGGATGAATTTAATTATTATTATTATTTTTTTTTTTCGGTTTCCCGAAGCCGGTCAGTCCTCCCGTGGCCTCCGACGCCTCACGGGAGTCGCACCGGCGCATCAACTACAGCCACTCCCTACGTCCCGCAGGGTCAGTGACTGTAGATACCAGAATCGTGTTGCCCTAAACAGACGGAGAGAACCCCGCTATCTGCATCTGACCTGCCAGCCACTCGGCTGATTTTTGGCAGGCCGGTATGATCTTCAGTTCTGAGAGCAGCATAGGCTTTATCCCTCTTAGTATACTGATTATAAGGACGACCATTTTTACCCAGTAGCCTGGGTACAACACTTGGAGCTCGTACCGGAGATCGCGATATTTGGTCCGTTTCTCCTCCTTCTTCAAGGTAATGTTTTTCTCCGCAGGTGCCGAGAACTCGATGACATACATCACCTTGAGTTGATAGTCGAGGAGGACTATGTCAGGCTTGTTGGCTTGGATTAGCCTGACGGTCGGGAACGAGTAGTTCCAGTAAATCCGGCATTTCTCGTTCTCGACAACGGACTCAATATCTCCGGGGATGTAAGGCAGCACTCGTACCTATCCCCTACAAGTGCCTTAGATGGCAGTATAGCACTCGTAAAGCCGAGTTATGTGGGTGGTTATAGGCCGAAATCGCGTATACAGGGTATGCAGATAGTATGTGCATGAGCAATTCCGGCGCCTGACGGCAGGTCCTGCAGCTGATTTCAGGAACCTCTACACGCCACACGTGGCTACGGTAGACCAAGGTATTGATAACACCATCTTGGCAGGCCATAATGAATCCTTCGGTTTCCGACTTAAGTCCGGCTGACCTTGGAAAGACGAATGTCAGCCTGGTCGATAAACTCAGTGGTTCTATGTTCTTATAGAAGACACCATGCTGGGGTTTATCGACGTACTGCCGAAACATATTTTCCTGTTCAGCAGCTCTGATTCGGGCTTTCAGACGATTTGGCTGAAGGAGACTCAGGGAGTCACCCTGGAAAACTCCATGCTATGACCTTCTTGGCACCACGCTGTTCGTGTATCTGCTGGAAGACCGGATCAATAGACCTCAGTGTCCTAGCATACAAGATACGTGTAAATATCTTGTAGCAGAAGTTAAGGCAAGTCATCGGCCTATAATTCCTCTGGTAGAAAAGATTCCCCTTTTTGGAGATAAGCACAGTACGTCCCTCGACGAACCAGTCTGGAATCTGCTGCCCCTTGTTCAACCATGAGTTGAAAACTCGCGTCGGACGGCAGTTGTTAATGCAGTCTGGGCCCGGGGCAGCGAAGTTCTTGGTATCAAGTGCTTGTTGGACTTCCTTCGTACTGATTGCCGGACACACTTCTTCTGGCTCTTCAAGATGTCTGTGGCACAAAGCCTCGAGGTGTGCAATTGCTGGAGTGTCGCTATTGAATGGACGCGTCGTTTTGTAGATTCCCTTCCAGAAGGTTTCAACATCTTCTACAGTCGGCGGATTATCTACAATACGCTGTGGCTCTTGAAAGAGGCGGGAAGGATTCGTACGGAACAAGTTGTTTTGTTCCATACTCCTCACCCGCCTCTTCAATGTTTTCTTTATCGCCATGAGCGCTCGGATCCTATCTAGACAGTGCTGCTTGATGGTAAGCATCACTGTCAGATTTAGGGTATGGTGTTGACGTCTTAATCTGGCTGCTATGCGCCGGATTGTGGGAGTAAAAACTCTACCAGTCGTCTTATATTCCACCACACTCTGGATCTGAGAAGCGTGTTGTCTAGCCGACTGTATCTTGCCCTCGATTTTTTGTATACGCCGTTTGTCTTTCTCGACCCCGTGGTTAGTTGACCTCTCACGGAGGACGAGTTGCTACGCGGCGTTGTACACGGCACAGTTGATTTGCCAGATGTCTGCATCTTCCGGAATTTCCTCATCGATGACCGCGTCCATTCTAGCCAGGTCTTGTGGCTTTAGGTTAGCCCTGGTGTTAAGGCTAACACTTGTCCTTAAGTCTGTATCGGTGAACTCTAATAGATGTTCCCCACCAGTTGGTAATTGCCGCGGTGGACCTGCGGCTTGCAGTTCTTCCAGCTGATGGGGTGCCCTTACGTAACCTGTCCTGCGCAAGAAGGATACTTGGTCTCTCAGGTGTTGTTGAGAGGAGGCGCGATGCTCTGCATGCATTTCGCACCAAAGTGCATACAATCGCGCCATGTATCCCCTTCGCTTAGGTTCGCCACTCTCGCGGCAGATCAGCAAGTCATCCTTTAGTTCCCTCGTCCACTTAAAGCGTCCCTGTACAATTGCGGTATCGTCATCGTTTGGACCGTCCGGTAAGGCCCCACCCATCTGTCCTTGACTTCCATCCAACTGAGGTGGATTGTGAGGGGCCCTTCTTAGGTTATATGGAACCCGAGCAGTAATAGTACCAGGGTGGTTAGCCCTGGTACCCCCCGGCGGGCATTTGTCAGGCAGAGTTGCCTATGCCTGCCCAGAGTGCACCAACGCGGAGGTTGCCGGTCCTTAGAACCCTATTATTATTATTATTATTATTATTTTCAGTTGCCTGACGCTGGACAGTCCTCCCGTGGCCTCCGACGCCTCACGGGAGTCACGCCAGCACATTAACCACAGCCACTCCCCACATCCCGCAGGGTTAGTGACTGTAGGTTCCGAAATCGTGTGCCCTAAGCAGACGGAGAGAACCAAGAATGACCGCCTTCTGCATTTGGCCTGCCAGCCACTCAGCTGATTTTTGGCAGGCCGGTATGGTCTTCAGTTCTGAGAGCAGCGTAGGCTTTATCCCTCCGAGTACACAGATTATTAGGACGACCATTTTGACTGAGTAGCCTGGGTACAGCACTTGGTGCTCGTACCGGAGATCACGGTATTTGGTCCGTTTCTCCTCCTCCTTCAAGGTGATGTTTTTCTCCGCAGATGCCGAGAACTCGATGACATACATCACCTTGAGTTGATGGTCGAGGAGGACTATGTCAGGCTTGTTGGCTTGGATTAGCCTGACCGTCGGGAACGAGTAGTTCCAGTAAATCCGGCATTTCTCGTTTTCGACAACGGACTCAATATCTCCGGGGACGTAAGGCAGCACTGGTGTCTGGTCTACCCCGTACAAGTGCCTTAGATGGTAGTATAGCACTCGTAACGCCGCGTTATGTCGGTGGATGTAGGCCGAAATCACGTATATGGGGCATGCAGATAGTATGTGCATGAGCGATTCCGGCGCCTGATGGCAGGTCCTGCAGCTGATATCAGGAACCTCTACACGCCACACGCGGCTACTATAGATCAAGGTGTTGATAACACCATCTTGGCAAGCCATAATGAATCCCTCGGTCTCCAACTTAAGCTCTGCTGACCTTAGAAAGGCGAAGGTCGGCCTGGTCGATAAACCCAGTGTTTCTATGTTCTTATAGAAGACACCTATTATTATTATTATTATTATTATCGTTATTATTATTATTTATTCCTTAGTGTTAAAACTGAAAAACGACTGATAAATTTGAAATATAAGGAAACTGTGTCTTTTATCTTGCCATGGGTACGTGTTGACCTTTTTTCTTACTTTCTTGTTTATAAAATAAG
Source organism: Rhamnusium bicolor (assembly GCA_029963845.1). Taxonomy (NCBI): domain Eukaryota; kingdom Metazoa; phylum Arthropoda; class Insecta; order Coleoptera; family Cerambycidae; genus Rhamnusium; species Rhamnusium bicolor. The sequence goes on from JANEYF010001621.1 coordinate 630,429, forward strand.
TGTAATTCTATAAATAATTAATGGATAATAAACAATGCAATGGTATTTTAATTTTTACGTTTATTACAGAGATCTATCAAGACACCCTATGCATTACTTTCCTGATATCTGCGAATCTCGATGCCAAGTTGCGAAACTGAAATAAAACCCAAATAAGCAAGGGACCATCCATAAATTCAAGTGGATAAGATCGATTCAAAAGCTCACCTAAAGGACCAATATCGGCGGCGCGTCCGAGTTTAAAATCATATTTACCACGCAAGAGGATGAGACAGGGGATATAGGGTGGCATCTACATTTCACGGGGCCCAGCCAAACCATAAAAAGCTCCGATTCCGGGTGACTTTATCTGGCCCATAAATTTGCCAGAAGCACCACTGATTTATTCGTTCACATAAACGCGACTGTATAGTGCGCATTTTACTCCCGGTATACTCCTGAAATAGAGGAATTACAACGAATACCGACAAAAAGCGAAAGAAAATAAATAAATCGTCCTGTCAACGAAGCAGGATTTTGATTTAATTCCTAATGGGCAGATATTGCCAAAATTGGGTTAGTAGTCTCATAAATTGCTTGTGTAATGAGGAATTTCATTGGTTGAATTTGTATAAATCTTCTCGAATAAGTAGTAACTAAAATTCGGATAATTTACCAGTTGTTAAATTTTAATAGGATAAGAACAGGGAATACTCGTATCTTTATATTTTCGGTTAAGTATTGATTAAATTTTGTGCTGAAAATTTCACACTTATGTTTTCTAACCAATAAAATGTGTGTTTTCTCTAGTGTTACCATAGCAACCCAGCAACCATTTTTTTTGGAAATTTTTTTGTACTGGGGTATCATAGGGAAAATTATAGTGGAAAGTTTTTGACATAATCATATAATAATTACTACAATTGGTAGAAAATTTTATTTTAGCAATTTTTGTTGTTTCCAGTAAAGATTAGTTTTATTGAGCTAGAAATTCTCTATTTTACCAACTGTAATTGCACAGATATATCATTTCAAGAAATAGCACAGTTTATTCTTTCATATTATGTCGAGTTTAAATTACTACAATTGGTAGTAAACTGACATATAGTTTGAACACATGGTGTATAAAGGTGAAAATTTTAACAGAAGGAGGGAACTGGCAAATAAAATAAACTACTAAAACGAGTTTGAAACATTGGGACATGAAGAGAAAAACAACAAAGTATTTCTGGAGAGTCAATTTGATTATTTAAAATTGTATATAAGGTTACTATGGAATAATATTTCCGTCGATTATTCAAGTCATTCATGTGAAATATTTGTAATAACTAGAGCTGTCCGATGTGCCTGGAGTACAGCCACGGTCTTGCGCTGTTGTCACACGTGCCGATTTAGAAGTGATTTACGCTGCAGTTTTATTTGAAAGGTTAATGCGTGAGGTTGTACCTATAAATTATACATAATGTCAAACGCGCCAAAGGGTAAAAAACGACCGTACGCGGACACAGTGAATAAATTTATGCAAAATAATTTGTAAAGTTTGCAATCAAGACTTAATGTGCTGGCACAAAACAGATTGTCGTCGTCATATCAATACCGTTCAACATCAAAATAAAAAAATGGCATGCCTTTGACAACTCAGTTTATGTGTGATTTATTGTTAATGTTAATAGCCTGTAATATTCCGCTACACATACTGGATAAACAACCATTTCGGGAGTTTTGGAATAAATACAATCCCCAGGTGAACTTACCAAGTCGTACATCGTTATGTAGATATATTCCAGCTGTTCGTGAAGACATTGTAAATAGGATTAAATGTGGATTAAAAAATACACGGCTCTGATTATGTATTGACGAGACGACAGATTGTAAAAAAAATTCTATTTTAAATATTATAGTACGTGTACTGGATCCTCTTAAACCAACATTTCCACGGCTTTTTATTATGCTGAATATTTTCAACAAATAAAAGCTGTGATACTACAGTTCAACCCTAACGAGGCTGCAGCTATTAGGGAAAGCCAGACAAGCTTTCAAGGCGTTTCCCTTGAAACAGATTTAAAAAGTATTAATAACAATTATAGGGGACTACACGACGCAATAGAAAAATTGCAAAATAGTTCGTTGTCGTTAGTGGAATCGCTGCAAATAGTGGACGACGTAAAAACACAGCTACAGGCTATAAATGACGTAAAAAATAATCGCGTTAGTGAAAAATTCGAGAGTGTATTACAGAAAGATCCTGATTTTAGCAAATTAAGACAAATTTGTGATGGTGCATCTACAACTTCGTTAAGTGAGTTCACAGATTGTTTTACTTATGCCTGTATTACATCCGTAGATGTCGAACGGTCATTTTCAAAATACAAACATATTTTTTCACCAAAGCGAACATCGCTGACAGAGATAGCTGTAGAAACATACCTGATGCTATTATACTATAGATCTTCCCCACTTTGTGATGACGACAACAAACTACTTCATAAATCTGTTTAAAAGGGTGAGTTTTATACAAATTTTTATAAAATGTAACATTATTGTTAAAATTTATTTCCATTTAATATACTTATTCAAGTATTATGATATGATGTAAACATATGAGTCATATGACGGCTCTGGCGGCCAGGTGACCTCGGACAGCTCTAGTAATAACATATTGTTGAGGGGGTAAACAGCATCCGACTTATACCATTGAAATTTTACAAATTTCCCTCTGTATTTTCTCAATATGAAATTTATGAATTTCGTATCCCGGATTCCAGGCTAGGCAAGTATATTCCAATACAGATCTAACGAGGTTAACACCAGCGCAGCAGTTTCCACAAGCTACTTGCTGTTTCGTATTACAAAACCAAGATTTCTATAAGCACCCACTACCATGCCACTGATATAGTCAATAAAAGTTAATCTGAGGTCAAAGATTACTCACTAATCTTTAAACTTATAACATCTAGTTACATTAACCTCGTTAACTGAACATGTCAATTCAATTGGCAGTTTTCTCGTAAAGCTCATGCAATTGCACTTACTAATATTGAGAGGTAATAAATTCCTTTCGCACTAAAAATTCAATTCATGTAAATCTTTTTGCAAACTAATACAGTCCATAAAGTTGGAAATCGACGAATATAGTTCTAGATCATCTACATATAATAGAGCATTACAACTAAGACGTCATTTATGAAAATAATGAACAAAAGAGGCCCTAGAATGGATCATTGCGGAACTCCTGAAATTGCTGTCATTCGAACAGATTTAAAACTCTGGTACTGCACTTATAGGCTTCTTGAGGAATCCATCACTAAGTTATACATATCATAGTTTTAGTAGTAATAATCCATGGTTAAGACTGTCGAATGCCTGTGAAAATTACGTATAAATGACATCACCCTGCCTTCCCCGATCTAAAGTCTCAGTTAGGAACTGTGTGAAACCTATTAAATTTGTTGGAAGTGAACAATTGACAAATTATTTTACCTACCAATGCAGGTCGGGGCTTCTGTAAGCTGAGTGGTTGTTTCCTGTAAGTCTTATTCAATTTAAACCAGGATTTAAGAAAATGTGTGATTTTGAAAATGTCTCATTGGTGGTGTAAAAAATTAATCTAAAATAATATTTTATTTTAAACTAAAAAATTTGCTAAATATTATGTATTAATGCGTTCGCGTTAAGAAAGACACAAAATGTAGATATAACATTAAAATATTGCTATCGCAATAACAAAACATTCGATGGATTTATTATTTTGGACATATGAAAATACACTATAACCATACATACATACATAATTTCTGGTATATTTTTTACTTTACTACTTTAACTTAATTTGTTATACCTACATTAGAGCCCAAATATTACACCGAACTATTATTTTCGGCTTGATAGCTCTAACAAAAACCATTAGCGCATCACTCATCACTCTATAGGTAATTACAGGTGAGTCAGACGGTATAAAGTCTAGATGAAAGTCGTGAGCGGCTACTGAAGCTTCCATCTCGTGGTTGAGACAGGAATGACACTAAAGCGCGTGTGAGGGCGTCTCGGTCCGCCCCTGCATTAGCCAGAACTCAACCTATAATTATAACTGGCGCCGTCACTGTCTTCCAACGTCAAATAAACCGATGGGTTAATTTCTCTTTTTACTCGCTTCCGACTTTTGAGTGTTGCGAGCTACCTGAATGAATGGACTTTGCGGTTTTTAATGGCTTTTTTAAAATAAGTAATATAATGAAGTGAAGACGGAACCTTAAATTTTTTCTTGGAAAAGCATTGTTTATCCAAATAATACCTCCATCTTCTAAATTCTTTAGCTATAACATATTAATTTTATTTATATATTAACATAATTAATTTAATAATAAATGCAATTTGCATTCCTTGTAATAATAGTATTTCTTTTTTTCTTCGCGTATTTCTTTTCATTATCTCCAATTGTTCATACCGACACGATGTTATATTTTCGTCTCATAACAATTTATGCGCCAATGTGTAATAACAGGCATACACTGTTCAAATAATTTTAAAGCATTACAAATTTCATCTCTATTTATTTGATTCAAGAATGGACCTTTTTACAGATTTTTTTATTGCTTTATGTGATAGTTGGTTCTCTACACTTTGAGAGTTGACGTCGAAATTGACTTTGACAGTCGTTTCTTTTTAGTTTGGATTGTTGTGTGTGGAACATGTTTAAAAAGTGCTTTGTACTAACATGTACAAATAACAACATGAATTATCCAATCAAAATTTTCGTTTACTTTCCACCAGATGAAAATAGACGAAAAGCATGGTTTAAAATAGCCAAAGTTGAGAAGCAGTTGACGAAAATCAGAAACATTTACTGTTGTGAAGATCATTTTGATGTAAGAAAAGTAGATGTATTTAGAAATTGATGCTAAATTATTGAAGTTTTACAGTTAAAAGAAGATTCAGATTCACATAAGCAACTGCGTTGTCACCGTACGATGCTCTTGTTGACCTGGAAATTATTAGACATTAGTAAGTATAATTGAAACAGGAAGAAATATTGTAACAACAATTGCATGTTAAAATAATGGTAGTTCCATTATATTTATAAATAAATTACACGAAAATAAGATTACTAATGACACCATTTTGTTTTAATATTCCTGACTTTTGTTGATAAATAATCCAAATTTGACATGTAAAACTCTTCAACCATAATAAAGTCAACTTTCGGCAGATTTTCTGCATTTCCTTTAGAAAATCCTGGCTCCATTTTCTTCCAATAATGTGCAGAAACAAAGCAAAACACAATTCGTAAATGAACACACAGAACATAGCCACAAAACTAACCGTAAACAATGTAAAATGTGTCAGTTGTGGTGTGATGTTAGTAGTATTAGGCGTTCTGGCAAATGCTACCAACATGATTCCGGTTTGTGTGACGTCACTCAACTTCAAGGTCAAATGGGTGTTCAAATTGCCATAATAGTTTATTTTTTTATTAAACAATGGGAGACTTATATTTCAAACAGAGTTTCACAAGGTGAATATCTATCAGTTAGCTTTCAAATAAACATATTTGTTTTGAGATTTAAGAAGTAGTGAAAAAGGCCCATTAAATAACGATGACAATGCATTTGCAATTTTGTGAGCTGATAAGCGAACGGATAATTAATCCAAATTTTCTCTCTAATGTTTTTTTCCAATGAATGCTCATTTTTCGTAAGTGATATAGTCAATCACTAGAATTGTCGTTATTGAGCAGATTTCAATCACAGAATAAGCCAACGAAGTACGTACTCAACATCTAGGGAAATTAAATGTGTTGGCAGGTATTTTTTGCGGTGATCCTGTTGTCGAACTTTTTATTTCATGGTAATTTGACTAGAGGCATTGATAAAGAATGTCTTTCTTAAAAAACAATATAAAACCTAATACTGCTGAATTAAATTTTTCCCCTGTGTTTGAGGATCTAATTCATAAAACCTTACTTTCCGTAATATCTAAATCATCGGGCTCTGATTATATATCTATAATTATGCTTATATATTGTTGTCCTACCATTTTGCCTTACCTAACTCATACAATTAATTTCTGTATTCAAACTAGTGTATTTCATGCCAATTGGACGATAGCACAAGTATTACTTTTGCCCAACATTAATAATCCTAAACAATTTAAAGACCTTCGGCCGATAAGTATACCACCAGTGCTCTCTAAAATTCTGGAAAAAATTCTAAAGTCTCAGATTACAGTTCATTTTAAAAACTCCGAACTGTTGCCTCAGAACCAATCTGGTTTCAGAGAAAATCACAGTTGTACAATAGCCCTACTTAAGGTCACAGATGATATTCTCTTGGAGACTGATAAAGCTAATTTAACTATCCTCGTCTTACTTGATTATTCAAAAACTTTCGACAGAATCAACCATGACCTCCTTCAGGCTATGGTACATTATTTGGGTTTTGGTGAGAATGCAGTCTTGTTAAAAAATTATTTAGTTAACATCCAACAAAGCGTTAAAATTTGTAACAAATTATTTGCTAAAAATTATGCTACTTAAAGACCTAAAAAAATTTCATTAACAAATGTCTACTATTATAATTATTAATAGTATTTTTTTCCTTTCTCTGATTATTGATCTGTTGTTGGAGTCGGCAGTAATGAAGGGGAAAAAATAAATGCGTAAGGGACCTGTCTGTTACAAAATGAATTTGTGCTGCCACTATCTTCCTATTCAGGTACATTAATACTATGCCTTTGAATTCTAAAAATATTCATTAAAATTATTTTTAGGTTATATACCAGATCACCGATAAAAAATTTAAATGCTTGCAAGACTTGAAGAAATTCTGTCGAGTTGACGCAAAATCATTTTCTTTTATAAGCAACCAATTTTTTTGTACCTCATTTGTGATTTGCTTTTTTCGGACTTAGTCCCTTTTGGCCACTAATTTTTGGTAGTTTGAAATATTTGTTTATTTTATATTCTCTTTTTGGAAATAAAAGTTTATTCATAGCATATGTTCCTCATTTAATGCTCAGGTAAATAATTTAATAAATAAATTTCATAATAACTAAATAGTTTTCACAGCAATCAGTTTTCAAATTTTAACTCTGTTTTGCGCGGAATGGATATTTTGTGACTTACCTCTTTATGAACCTGTACCCTTCAATTATTTTGTTAAAACCCTTACTTAACAAATAATCAATCATCATCAGCTCTGTATATACACAATAGGTCATTTAGTTATTACTGTTACCGGTAGAACTGACAAGTATCATGAATGCGATTTGAGTTTAGGGTGGCGCCTGAATTTCTGCGTGGCGCCTTAGTTTCTGCAGGTAGATATATGAACTTTCCAAGGCACTCTGAACACGTCTGGTCCGGGATCAAGCTTAAAGTTATTCATCCCCTTCAATGTATAGTAGCTCTTTATGAATACATGAACATCTTCATCCTTCCATTAGTGCTAATTACATCTTTAGTTGTATTATAGGTAGGTTCCCTCAATTTCTTATAGAGCTGGAGGTCGTCATCTTTACTAGATTCGATATTTAAAATTTGTTACAGAAACTTTATAACCTTGTATAAAATTCAAGAGTGGAATTGCTAAAATGCACATCGGACATACAAATAGGATATATGTGTGAAGTTTGCCCCCATTTTAATAGGAAATAATAAATAAAAGTTGTATTAGACTGTACTAGCATTGTACTCTTTTGTATCGTAGACATTTTTTCAAAATATCAATGATTTTAAGCAAAAGTATCCAAAGGCGGTTATTTGACGTAGTTCCCCACTACTTGAAATACGGATTACGTACAAAGCAGTACAATGCTACGATAGTACAATCTATTACATTTTCCATGTATTATTTTCTATTAAAATATGGGGCTAATTTCACACATATGTCCTATTTTAAGGATTCTGAACCTAGTTGTCATAATATATTAGATTTCGAAAAAGATATGGGTTCACAAGGAAAGCAGTTTCCAAGGGGGCCCTAATAAGAATAAGTAATGAACTTTTAATGAAATATTCCAAATGCGATTTTTCAATTTGTGGCTAAGAAAGCATTATGCACTAAATTTAAAATTTTTTATAACCTTCGTCAAGATGATTCTGAAAGGTCAAGCGTTATCAGATGAACTAACATTTTGAAAAATCACATGTACAAATTTACCTAGTATCTCGTGAAAAGAGAAATAACAACTTACAATTTTTTTTTCGTTAACAGTTTGTTGATCTATGAGAATAGGAGTAATTACTAACTAATAAAGCCGGCTTCAGAGACCTTCGACGTGTAGCCAGCGACACTAGAAGAACCAATAGTGTGGCCGCAAAATCTACGTCACGTACTCCCCTACTTTCGTTGAGCGGCAGCAATACTGTCGCCGTGTAGTTGGAACTTGCCAACTACACCGATGTGTAGCCGTAAACAACTGGGAGTAGAGGGGGAAGTGTCGCTAGCTACACGTCGAAGGTCTCTGAAGCCGGCTTAAAGCGAACTATATGGGATTGGCCCTCTGTCACTATTTATACTATTTTTACCTCAGATTAATAATATTAGAAGATCAGTAACAAAACATAAAAAGTAGTCTGATTTATTTACATTCCACGCGAGATACGTAAATATTATCGCTGGTTTTATTCCTATTGGTCAGAATCATAAACACAGTACGAAGAAACCCGATCGATGTCCGATCTATCACCGTCTTGACAACAAATAGTGTTCTGTAAGACGACGTTTGTCATTTTAATGTTTTTTAGTTGATTTTAAAGTTTTATTATTTGGTACTCTAATTAGTAATCGATTTTTAATTATAAAAAATTTATTTATAAATATCTATTGAGAAATAATGACTAATAAGTGTGTGGTGTGCTGTCAAAGTGGAAAACCACGGCGTTGTTAATCTTTTCAAAGGTAAGTAAACAAAACAAATCAGGGTCGGCATAATGCGAAAGTGTGAAAACTCAAAAATAACTAAAATTAATGACAACTTTACGAAAACAAAAAGAACAACATTTGATTCCATTGGAACAGTAAAAAATCCACATTTTGTCAAAAAAGATACTTATACAAAAATATTTATTTTAACTTCAATGGAAGTTTCATTCATAAGGTTGCTCACAAATTATAGATGTTTTAATGTTAATTGATATTTTTTTAATTCAATTTTAAAGGTTGTTATTAGAAAATGTGTTTATTTTTAGATTTTCTGAGAATCTGGAGAGAAGAGAAAGTTGGTTGGCAGCTCTCAAAATGGAAAATGCCAGTAAGTGGCACTACGTGTGTTCACAACACTTTAAAAAGTGATTATAATATTATAAGATCTGGATTAAAAGTTGAAAATCAATGCCGTTTCATTTTTTCTCCTGCCAACACAGTCACCACTTCGTCACACGTACTGTCCAGGTTAGTAGAGAATTATATTGAAAATTAATAATGTACTAAATAGTCACTTATTCATACCTCACGAACCTCGTGAAAGTGTTATCAGGGGAAAAACAGAACAGTACTGATTTTCAAGACTTTTAATCCAGATCTTTTAATAGTATAATCACTTTTTTTAGGTGTTCTGAATACTCGTAGTGCCACTTACTGGCATTTTCCATTTTGAGAGCTTTCTGCCAACTTTCTCTTCTCACCTGATTCTTGGGAAATCTGAAGGTAAACACATTTTTTTTAATAACTACCTTTAAAATTGAAATAAAAAAATATCAACAGACTTTAAAACATTTACAGTTTGTGAGCTACCTTAAGAATGACCTTTCCATTCAAGTTAAAATAAATATTTTTGTATGAGTGTCTTATTTAATAAAATGTGGATTTTTTACTGTTCAAATGGAATCAAATGTTATTTTCTATTTTTTGTAAAGCTAGCATTAATTTTAGTCACTTTTGAGCTTTCACATTGTCGCATTCACGTAATATGCCGACCCTGATCTATTTTGTTTACTTACCTGTGAAAAGATAAACAACCCCGTTGATTTTGTCTTTGGCCGCACATTACACATTTATTATTCATTGTTTCTCAATAAATATTTACTAAATAAATCTTTATAACTAAAAATCGATTATTAATCAGTACCCAATAACACAAAACTAAAGTTTATCACTTATCGCTTAAAAACAACAGAGATTAAAATGACAACAGCAGAATAGCATTGAAGAATACTACAAAGAATACAAGCAAATAAATTCTGTATATATTAAGTTTTAAATTATGAAAAAGCATTAAAATAAATGCTGAAGCCTGAAGCCGCCCCTGGTTTGTTTTCAATACGTTGATATGTAAACATGCAAATTGTTGTTTATGTATGGGTCATAGTAATCAGCGTATCTCTTATGGATGTTACTTATCTTTATATTATTAATCAGAGATTTTTACGCACAAATAATCTTAGTAATTTTACACAATTTCCAAGCTTTCGAATACATTCAGCTGCCTATAATTTGTTACATTCCTAATTAATCTTAAATTGCTAATATCTATTTATGGTTGTTCTCAAAGGCATGTTGGGCAACACTAGACATAACTGTTCTACCATATTTGAGATAAGCCATTTGATCCTTGAATATAGGTTGAATGGATTGTCCAGATTGTCCAATATACTTTTCTGAAATAGGTTGGAACCTTTATGTGAAGATAATACTGACCTAGTTTTCGACAGAACACCAAAACACCATATGCTGCACTAGATGCGCTTCTCGCCAATCAAGTTAGCATCATCTGGTGATGGTTAATACTAAACTGGATTTAATCATCTCCAGATTAATTCTGGTTTAGGTTTAATCAGCTCTAGATGGTGCTAACTTAGTTGGCCTAACGCACGTTGAGTTAAGTATATAGTGTTTTGGTGCTCTGTGAAAACTACGTCATCTGGAGAATATTAAAACTGGTTTAGTTTCAATCATCTCCAGATGATGTTAGTATATGATGTTTCGGTGTTTTGTGGAAAACTACATCAGCGTTTTCAATATACTTTTGAATAGAGTCCTTACAGGTAATTTCGTTAATCCCAGACTTTTCGCTTGTTTCCATTTTGTCTTCTGGATTACCTAAAAGTTGTCCCAGTAAACACACATACGTTAGAAAGACGTTTACAATTTCCAAACACCATTTGAAAACCATGTGTTTATTTATGTACAAACAACTTAAAAATATCGCGGTTTTATACGTTTCAGATAACGAAATTATAAACGTTTAATATTAGTATTATGTGAAACGAATATGTCAGATATTTTAAAATGTATTACTAATATACGTAACTCCAAAACCTTTTAAAAACGTTTCTGTTCGACCTCAATGGACTAACCAGTTGATATGGATGTTTCATGAATGTTTAAGAGAACAATTTTATTTAAAAGCGTTAGATAACTTTAAGTCAACGTTATCAAAAGGATTGTCAACATTTTTCGTTAAAAAAATCATGTATTTTTAACGTTACGATAGACCGTTACTTGTCCAACAATAAATGAACGGATAATTTTCTAACGTAACACGAATTATCAACAAATGACACGTTGAGAATACATTTTAAAAACGTATGTGAATTTATTGGGGTTGTAATTTAATTCTGTGTGACTATTCATTACTAGTCTCTTCATTAACAGATTCGAACAGAAGCAAAAGAAGAATTCCAGTATTTTCTCAAAGTTTGGCTTAGGTATGTGGATTGTCACAAATAGCACAAGGCTTTGTGTGAATCTATTTTTGAAATACTTGTTTATCGATTTCTCTATAGCTGGGTTATTATCTTTTCTATTAAGTTGGGCGCCACGTGTTTTGCTGCCTCGAAAAATTTTTGTTTTGTTGCCTTGATATTTGATCGTAGGAATAGAATTTTCTCAAGGTCGATTTTGATTATACGGAGAGGTAAGTTAGCCTGTTCTTAGCCTCGTTGAATTTTCTGTATGTCTTTGGCTGTGCTAGCAGAGCTGAGCAAGACTTCAGAGACACCTCGTCGGCGGTCCTGGCTTAAGGGGCTTGTCTCTACCTCAGATTTTGTAGTTGAAGCATTTAATCAAGCGGCTTATGCTTTTTATTTATTTACTAAGGCTTAAAAAAATTGTATGTAAGTCAATTCCTTACCTTTTCCTCGGAGATCTCAACTGACGGTGTTCTTTTGCATAAACGTTTAGTTTTTTATTTTTAGACAACCTACATCTCTAGGAGCCTGCTTGTGGTTTTTTAAGTTTAATAAATAAATAACAATGTAGATTTTTACAGTAAAATCTGATGACGGAAGACTCCTCAAACCAAAATCCATGGATGATAAAAGCTGTCGAAGAAGTGCCTCTGATTTTCTGCGGTGAATGTTTTAAGATCACTTTGTAGGTGGTGGACGCCATCTTCGTGTCTTGGATACCAAAAAATAACCCAGCCTGGTGCTTCGAGATTTTTTCTTAGTGCCTATTTTACGACTTCTGGGGCCCGTGTGAGATCAATTGCCTGTGAAACGGTCAACGAGGGACTGACCTAAGGGCTCTAGATTAGTTGGTGTTCAATAATGGGGTTCACATTCGGTTTTAAGTTAATTATTTGTCGTTCGTGGAAGGATATCAAGTCTGTATGAACGCAAAAAGTAAAAAATTTATACTTAAAAACTGAATTTCGTATCACGATGCTCTCTTGTTTGCTGCCAAGAAGGGAACTGTCTTAACTTGTCTGAAATTTTATATTTATAAGGGTTGTGTCGTCGTCTATTGCGATATTAACATGATGTCATGTTTTTAAGAGTGCGTAGTGAAAATAAAATCTACCCCGCTCGAAAGCTTCCGATTTGCTAAAAGCTCCGGATACGGCTGTCTGCCTGGCTGGTCTGCTACACGGTGTACCAAACTACAATTTTACAAGTTTAAGTCTCGTATAAATAAATCTAGCGGTTAATGAGACGTTGTGGAAACAATGATTGTTGCCTAAAATTATTATTATTTTGTTTTAAACTATTTTACTTTGATATTAATTGTGATTTATTCAATTGACTTTGTAAAAATTAATTTTTTGATGTGTGTTACTAGCATATTTTAAAATCATATGATAGAAATGCAGACATTTTGCTTTTACTATTTTGTGATGGAGCTTTGACCTTTGATAATTATTTGCTTCCGTCGACCACTGAAATTAAAATTTTTGTGAGGCCTCTCGGGTTGCAGTAAAATCGTTCAGACCGGTTTGTAATTATTGCTTATGAATATTGTTATAAGTTTTGGCCAATTTAATGTTTGTAAATGCACCGCGGCGCTTGCCGTCGCGCGTATGCTGCAGAGCGGTTTTTTTTATGAAAATTTATTTTACTATTTCGGCTTTTAAAAATCGGAGATTTGAGATAAACTATTGCGGTCTGAAGGTTTGATTACGGTTTCTTATTCTTTATCTAAGTTGCTAAATAAAGTGGTGTGACATGTGATATTTTGAACCCGTGTAATTTCGCTCTCGGGCATTTTTTGAATGTTTCTAATGGCTGAGGGTCTTCTATGTGATCTGGATGATTTTTTTGGTATTTTTTCGAGATAATTAATTTTTTTTGTAGAATTTTGATTTTACAACAGGATGCAAAAGTTACTGATATTGACAAATTTGTTTCTTAATTATGATGATTTGGTGTTTTGTGGAAAACCACATCACTGTTATTTGATACTGATATCTCAAATTTGATTCGAGTATTAACTGAATTTGGCTATGTAAATATACTCAGGAGTTTGTCTTTAATTTTAATTTATTAATGGCTATATATTATGGATTACAGAAAACACAGCAGGCTCAGATAATTTTTATAGAAAAAAAACTTAAATCAAAAACTTTATAAGCTTAAAATTATCAAATCAAAGTAATATATTTTGCTACAATCACAATAACACTTGTATAGACATTTCAGCAGATAGGAAACTTGTGTTCTTGTAAACAGAGTGATGTTGTTTATTCACAAATACCACATTTTGAAACCATAAATAAATATCATAAATCAAAACACTAATATGTAAGTTGGACATTATTATTTGTCCTTCTTCATACTTAACATTGCCTGACCACATAGGCGTGGAATTGAAACAAGAAACTTGGCATATTTTTAAAATAACAATTTCAGTGCGAACAACAATCAAGTTTAACCAGATGTTTGTTGGGAGATTGTCCAAACTGCAATGTCTCTTGGGGATGATAATTTAATAAAGGCGTGCATTAATCATCTGTCAAAGCGGTGGTAGCTCAGTGGGACGGGCTCCTGTCCATAATTGCCGTATTGTCAAAACAGTGACCAAACCCAGCACGAAAAGTCCCCTGTGATGTGGACCACACATTCTCCCACTTCGAGGAATAAAACTTACCTTGACAACCTCATTGAAAATTAATACCATGCATCCATGGGATCCACTGAAAACAATTGGAACGTTGTTTTATTGTGCTCTTTGAGATTCCTAAGATATTTGTAACGAAGATGGCTTTATAATATGTCAACATTCGAGAGAATTTACTTTGGATGCATTAAAAGTTAATTATCCTATTATACAGGGTGATTCATTTCACTAGTTGATAGTTTATCAAAAGAAGAGTTTAGATTGTCTAATAAACCAATATCCATGGACGTTATGTAAGGTAGTTACGGTACATTATAAGTGGGTCACAAATTACAGTTTACATACAAACATTCACAAAAAAGACACACATGTTGAAAACCAATAGAACCAATAGTTTACGAGCAATTTGCGTATAAAAATTTTATTACAGTCCGCGAAACCTATATTGTGACGGGACGTGCGGAACAGGACGTGATATGTGGGCGGGAAATGTATAACACATGCCATCTTCCGTCTTTTACACCGCTTACATTAAAGCGAGAACGATAGTTGTTGTTTTTGCTGGCAGGCGATCGAGGCGGAGTTTCACTTACATTCTGCGATACTTCAGAGCCGCACTTAATTTTTTTACCGAATCTTTCTAGCAGTGCTGATATATTGTAAGTACAATATGATAAGATAAACAGTAATTATTTAATATCTGTTTATTTTCTGGTGTGTTTTTGAAAATATTTTAAGAAGGTTATCGTGTTGAAATGAGTTGTGTAATAGTGTAATATGAGTAATAATTATTTTATATCTGTTAATTGCCGGTGTGTTTTTGAAAATAATTTAAGAAGGTATGTGATGTAAAAATGTTTCGACCATAGGAGGCCTCTACGTCTGCATCTTATTGTGTTTGTGAAAATCAAAGTGATAATGATTACAGTGATAAAGAAAATCAAAGTTCATTAGTGTTTTCAGTAAGAAAAAATCGGTTACGTTTGAACGAGCAAGCGAAATAAATTTGCCTTAATGTTTACAATAATCTTTTGAAGCGACGAGTTAATGACCCTAATTTGTATGATTTGAATATACTAGGTGAAACAGCATTGCAAACTTACGTTCCCCTTCCCACAATACACAAACTGGTGAAAGATGGTTCCCTCCCAAGAAAACAAAGATCCGACGCCGGTCAATCGAAAATTTTGGAACCAGTGGACCCATCGTTAGCAAAACTTTTAAGAACTTTAGTTTACGATGCGTATCAGAAAAATGAAATCCCAACTATTGACGTGGTAGACAGAAAATTAATAGAAATAGATTATCATCTAAAATATACCAAAAGAACTTTAGGAACTTGGCTAAGAAAAAACTGGATTTAAATATCAATCTATTAATAAACGCCTGGTGATTATGGAAAGTAGACGAATAGTGGATTGGCGAAATTCGTATCTAGAAGAGATAAAGAACTCAGAAGGGAAAATAGACCATTTATTATCTAGATGAAACTTGGTATGATACTCATGACACCGTAAAAAAATGATGAACTGATGGATCTAGGAAATATCAACCAATCTCATTGCCTCCTAATAAAGGGACTCAGTTGATTATATTACATCGTGGATCAGTCGATGGATGGGTTGATAATGCATTGAAACTGTGCGGAAAAAACATGGAAGACTGTAACATGGATTACCACAAACATGGAGGGAGAAATAATTGAGGAAGGGTTTGAAAATACACTAATTCCAAAATTAAAACCAATTAGAGTTATTGTTATTGACAATGCGAAGTACCATTCGAGACAACTGTATAAAATTCCTAACAATAGTTCTACTAATAAGATGGAATTACAAAAATTTTTTAATAGAATATGATCTCTATTACGAGGAAAATTATAATAAAGCACAACTATTGAAAGTCCTGCAAATGAAAAAGTATAGGAACAAGTATATTATAGATAATGTAGTGGAGAGATATGGCCATAAAGTGTTGAGATTACCGCCATATTTCTGTATTTACAATCCGATTGAATTAATTTGGTGTAAATTGAAGGAAAACGTCAGAAGAGGAAATATTTTCCGAAATTCGATAAAAAAGTCGTAGAGTTAATTCAAAACAAAGTGTCGAAAATTAACATGGAAAATTGGGAACAAAGAATTAGGAAAGTAATTACAATTGAGGATGATTATTTAAAAATTGCCAAATTTCATATAAATAATGGAAATAAATTTATACTAAATTTGATCGAGGACTGTAGCTTATCTCAAAATGAAGAAGATGATGAGAAGGACGAGAATTCAGAAGAAGAAGCAATGTGAGGTAAAGTGAAGTGATGTGAAGTGAAGAAGTGAAGTTTGTGATATCAATTGCATTATTTAATTCCGTGTTTGTGCTTTCGTGGTTCAGTGCTTGAGAAACATTCACAGGTTGTTATTATTTATCAATGTTACTATTTTTTTTCATTTTGACAAAAATATGTCTTTCTGTTTTTATTATAGTAATAACTTTACTATTAAAATTTATTTTTGGTTCATTTATTGAGAAAAATATTTGTTTCTGTTACTATTTAATCCTACAAAATTTGAAAAAGAATTTCAATCGGAAAGTATCTCCTAGTACATTTGCATCAGTTAATCGACGTTTTCGAGAAAAAGGTACTGTCTTAGCACACATTAGTGAACACGGCTGTTTCCGATCTGTTTCAACTCCAGATATGGAAGAAGAAATTTTGGAGCTCGTATGTAAAATTCCAGGTGTGAGCATCAGAAAAGTAGCAGTACAATTCAATAGGTCGAAAGCTATTTACAGACCGTTGAAAGAGCAGTAATTAAAATTATTTTATCTTCAACGTGTTCCTAAGATTTTGCCATAAGATAGAAACTCTTGAATACAGTTCTGTAACTAGCTTAGAAATAAGGTTATTATAGAAATTTTCTTTTAACAAATGTACTCACCGATGAGTCGTATTTTACCCGTAATGGAAACATTATTTACACAAATGGAATGATGAAAATTCGCATACTCCTATTGTGAATTACTATCAACCACAGTTTTCTATTAATGTTTGGGCTAGTATTGTTGGACATCATATTATTGGACCCGTTGAATTACCTTCACGCTCCAATGGCAACCACTATTTTTTTACCAAGTGCACTCCAGAATTAATAGGAGACGTACCTCAACATATTAAAACATGCACGTGATACATGCACTATTGTTCACCTTCTCATTTTGCACGAGACGTGCGCATTTTTCTAAATGACCGGTTTCCAGACCACTGCGCTGGATAGTTCAGGGTCCTGATACATCCGTAAAGTGACCGGTGAAATCACCACACTTGATTTTTACTTCTGACGTTGTATTGAGGCTAAGGTGTATGTAACTACTGGAGAAACACCAGAAGAAGCATTAAATATATAATCTTTCATAATTTTTATGTTAATAATAGACATGTTGGCATCATCTGGAGATGATGAAAACTGCTCGTTTTAACCATCTCCAGATGATGCCAACTTGGCTGGAGAAACTTGCGTCGAGTGCAGTATTAGTGTTTTGGTGTTTAGTGGAAAACTACGTCAGTGTTATAAAAAAGGCTTAGAAGTGCACGTATAAAAAAATCAACACAAGCTCTTCTTATCAATATTAACTATTTAAATGTGTATTTATTGTCCAAAAAAATTGATGTGTTTAAATAGTGTTAGGTATTTAAGTAAAATTAATAAAATAGTGATGTTAGCTAGTTGATTGTCTAATTTGTAGAATTTAAAATTTGTTAATAAATATTTTTGACAATTTATTGGAGAATAACTTTTTAAACGTTTACTAACAAGTTATCACGACAATTGAATGTGGTCCTGGAATTTTTCTAAAGTAAATTATGTTTTTATTTATACTAAAAGTGTATAATATTTGCATCAAAATATTTATAGCAGTTCCAGAGATATGACCAACTACAGTTTTAGTCAAAAACCATTAAACACCCTGTATCTCAAAAACCGTTAATATTAAAGGGTAAGTTTAGGGATGTTTTTCACTCAGTTAAGTGTGCTCTATCTCCCATTATACTATGTTACTTTAAATCTGAAACACTTTGTATACATCAAGTTTTTTAACTAATTCATGTTTTTTAGTCATAATTTGTCAATATTCGTTTGAAAATATAATAAAAAATAAAATTTCATCACGCATACCTTACTCACTCGGAAAAGAAAGTAAATCTTAAGAAAATAAGTAGCTTAGATCTATTTTAAAGCTTTGTCTGGAGATAGTACCTGAAGTAAAAATAAATTGTTCTCTAGTAAATTTAAAAAGTTGTATCATTGTTAAATTTCGGAAATTTTCTAAAAAGAGTTTTCCTTTTTGTCACAAAACACAATTTTTAATATTAATTGTTTTAATTACTATCTTATCCTTTCAGTAAAGAATGAACATGGCATATAAAAAAATGACAGAAATGATGCCTCTGGATTTAGAAATATCAAATTAAATAATAAGTTATTTGTAAATAATTAACACTAACCTATAATTTATATAATTATTCTCTAAACTATAATGACTGTCCAAATATTATTTTTGTTATTTGCACTATTTGTAATAATGTTTTCATTTGTTAGCCACTTTTTAAGGATACAAAGAAGCACCCCAGGCGCCACTCGTTGAACCTGTCCAGGTAGATTTGGTATTGTTTGTGAATATTTCCTAGCAAACACATAATTATGGATATTGTGTGACTGTCAAAACTTAGGATTAGTATTGTGAGATCATAATACAGTTGAGCTGTGAAATGTAGGTTGGCTTTAGGTGGAATTTGGTTCAGTCTGCCATTATTGAGCCACAGTGGTGTTTTACTTACACGTATTGTCAACTATTGTGCAGTCTCTATGGGACTTTGACTATTTCTTTGTCACATATTGGTTTACTCTTTATTTGGACTATTTATGGCACTTAAGGTTCCACTATTTGCATTATTTGTTGTGGGCTTTTCTAGAGTAATTTTATACCTACATATACATGGGATTTTAAGGAATACATTTTCAGTAATATTTCAGTGGTCAAAAATAGGATGTATTTATTTGTCGTATAACAATGGTAAACAATCTACTGTATTTATTAGTTGTCTGCAGTATAAAATTATGAATACGGACGACCCCACTTCAATGTCGAGATATTATGCTGATTTTTAACTTCTAATTAAGTCGTATATCCTACTTTTTATTCTAGAAATACTTAATTAAAAATCTAGTTTTCAATTAGTCTTTCAAATGCTAGTTTTGAGGGATCAAAGTAATATAGCTGGGCCTTAGAAAATGATTATTGAGTGAATCAAGACTCTTTACCAGAAGCAGTGAGACAAGTGGTATGAAATACAATATTATTTATTGTTCAGAGATAAAATAAATGGCAACAATAATAATTGCCCCTGCACAAAAAAGTGGTTAAATGGAGCAGTGAATGCAATTGTATAAGTTCACTCGAATAAAGTTACTAACAAGATTTCTTTATTCAATTGTCAATTATTTACACAATTATGTTTTCTTTCATGTCACATATAAACTGTGAATAGACAGTTGAAGATATTTCATATTTCATGACAGACTAAAAAAAACGTTATGCGAGATTGACAACTTTTTTAAATTTGGTTTGAAAAAAGAGGAAAAAAAGTAAGATACGTTTAGCCTTGGGGAACCAACAATGTCCCAAACCTATCATCAGTATCTCGTATTCTGGCTCTTCATTCTAATTATTTCACGTATAAGTCTGGGCATGCTTCTGATGATGTGATCGATCACATCTTATATGGGATTTGTGCCCATAAAATCAGAAGGATATCTAACAATTCCCTAATGTTCTCTGAAGCTGATTAACGATTTGAAAGTGCCCTACCAATAAATCTCACACATGTTCAATGGGACTCAAGTCAGCAGAATGCGGTGGTAAAGGATCATGATCAATTTCGAGAGTTTCAAGGACGTTGAATACTTGCTGAGTATGAATAGAAATAAAACTATCATCAATTTCAGCTTGAAAAGTTACTAACAATATGACTGACATATTTGTCCAGCCATGGTCCCCCTGTAAATGTACAAATTGGTGCGTTCTCCAACACATATTCCTCCCCATGCCATAACACTGCCTCCTCTAAAAAGTACTGTATGTTAAATAAATCTTTAGCTATATCTCTATCCTGACACCCTCCAAATTCGTAGACGTCTGCATCACTGTGTAAGTCACAACGAAAAACTGAATAAAACTGAACCCCATTCCATATTCCAGTTTTGATGATCCCTTGGCTACCTTAAGCGGGCTGCATGGTCAGCTGTATTTAACCGACAGACTCGACAAGAAGATGATTTGACATGCCAATCTCCCTGAATCTATTACGGACTGATTGGACACTTACTGTAACCCCATATGCTGTACGTAAAGTACTTCTTTCATTTAAACTTTTTGAAACAAAACCATTATCAGATCATTCAGAGCTATTCGTAAATGCACCATGTAGTTTCTTTCAGTGTCCTATTAAAACATTGTTGTAATAATATTTTTAGCAATTAGTGAAATCTTTTAAAGAAATGCTGAAAGTTAAACCGAGTTCAAAACTGACCTAGTTTTACACAACTTTATTAGTTTTACTAATTCTTATCTACAGTCGAATTGATGCACTATTTTCCGTTTGTTTCCGAAATTCTCTGTTCGTTTTCAAGAATTGAAAAACTTTTTTAAAATTTCGCTATTATACTTGGTTTTGATGATCATTGGAAACGACTGGTGTAAAACAGAACCATTGCCTATGCATAGTTGTACCTGGACCAAGCCTTATAAGAGGCTGAGTTGCTGCTCATCTACCTCGTCCGCATATGCAAACAGAGCAGCCGCCTCGGCAGACCTATATTGGTCCTGGAGATGAACACTTTTGGCGATTTTTGGTCTTGTACTTATTTCTCCGTCGGTATGATTTTTAAAATTAGAATCAAAATATTGAACAGGTATTTGATGAGAACCAAGAAGGAAGGCACGGAAAAATCACAAAATCAAATCAAAGCTAAAAAAAATTATCTACAATTATCACTCAAGGAAAAATATGGATAAAATAGGCGACTTTCACTATATTCCCAAGAAAGACGTCGGTTTCGTCTATATCACCAATAACTGTGGTATCGTGAACAAAATAGATAGAAGGAAAGTAAGGAAAAACGCATAAGTGATGGGAAAATTACTAACTTCGGCAATGCGTGTCCATTTCAAGCCAGAGAACTATAATATAAAAGGTATACAAAGTTGTAATATTGACATTTTTAGGTTAGGTACTCCCACAAATTATCAAAAAATAGTACACGATAGATTAAACTTATTGAATTTACTTACAGACTTTCGATTAATATATATTTCTTTAAGAGAGAGCCCACAAAAGTAAATAAAATGAATGAAAAAAAAAAACCAAGATCGTTAATTGTCTGAAAACATGCAGTGTGTCTGTCACATTTGAAAGAAAAGTTTACGCTATGTATAATAAATGATAAGTTTTTTGACTCCTCGAATGTTTCTACTTATGTAAATGTTTCCATACTTTCTATTACTGTATAGGAAATACATTCAAAATTAGTTGTAAATCAGTTACATTACAGTTTCACAGCTTTATGTACTAAAACATATTGTTTTACTAGTAGTTAGAAAGCAAATATAATTTTTTAAATTTGTGCATCCGAATAGTACGTCAAATAAAGTAAATATAAGTGGGGTTTTCTGAAATACAAATTGTGTGAAATCTATGTATTTCTTCTATTACATTGCGTGAATTTTCGATTTATTAAAATCCGGCGTTTTATTCTATAAGGTTTCTGCTAAAAAGAATTTGTACGTTGTCTGCATTTTAAGGTAAACTTTCACATTCTCTTCTGACAGCCAATTAATGTAGTAAAAGAAGTTAACTTTTTTCCTCGTTCTACCCTCATCTTTATTGACGTTTTAAAAACTCGTTATTGAAACGTCAATTAATCTAAGATTCAATGTGACAATTCAGCTTGATGGATTTTTCAAAGAGATTGTAACAGTTAATTTTAAAAGGACATTTTAGGCTGTTATCTGATTGATTATTATAATCCTTATAACAACTACCGCAGATTAATATTTATAACCCTTTGATAGTAGTTATTAGTAAGTATATGTTGTATTTGGAGCAGATTAAAATTTAACATAGAAACATATGCAAATTCTATAAACAGTGTTGCATTTTGAAGAAAATATGTCACCATTGTAACAGTAATTAAAACTAGTAAAAACTGGGTTTACCAGAGGGATATTTTAATTATAAATCAAGACGCAACATATGAATATAACAAACATAACATAAATTCATGGATTTAATTAAAAAAATATATATTTTGTAATTATGAAATTTTCGGTATGAAATATTACATATATTGACATAATGATATACCTAGTCTTTGTTTGGTCAAAAATTACACTGGTTTTATATTTAAAATACAGGGTGATGATTTAGTTCCGCACAATATTCAAAGAAATCATTAATATTTAAAGTAATTGTTCAAAATGTAAACAGTGTAAACATTTTGTATTGAACATTCAATAATTTTTGGGTTGATATTTTCCATTTCGATACGAATTCGATGCTTTAGAATCCCCTAAAATTGGATAACATTTCACTCAGAAAGCAACAAGTAATTCATTTTTAATAAAAGGAGAGGGGTTGAAATTAAGAAAGGAAATGATGACGTCACAGCTCAAAAACTAAATTATGAAGAAAATAAATTTTAGTCAATTTCTTTTAAAAAATGGGATTAACGTGTTTGTGCGATTAGTTTCGCACTATTCCATCACCACGTTGTATAAATATGTAGCTGCTTTATATTCTTTAGGTATGCAGAAGGAGGTTGTGAAAGGTAGAAATATGTTGTGGTATGGTTAGTAGTTTTAAGTAACTCAAGCTTTAACTTTTAACCAAAATATGATGTTTTCGTTAGCAATACACACAGCTATTTGTGTTTATCGGTAAAATTAATTGTACAGTTGGCAAAAATGCGCCGCGTTTAAATTACACCCACGAAGACTTTTTGAATGTGTTTATTATTTATGGAGAATGTGATAAAGTAATATCAAGAACTTGTAGTACAATTGCTACTCGATATCCACACGACGTTACTTTATAGGCATGTGAAGTCGTCGACGAAAAAAGTAGGTTAGGGCGACGTCATTTTTCGTCAGCTTGTTTGCTCAGTTAGGATCATTCTTTAACGCTTTATGGAAGATTTTTTCTAAAAAAATCGTCTCTATGGGGGCACGCTTGATTTTTCTACCTGCAATGTCCATATTTTAACATGAACTGGTCCGTGTTAAAATATTTTGGTAACACAAAGTTTTCATAAACTACTGAAAACATCACAATAAAAGAGAGAGGGTGGAGCTCTACTTTTTATCTTTTTAAGTTTAGTTGGAAACAGCTGTTGTAATTATTGCACTAAACACAAGTGGTACAAACGTCTGACAGTAATATTTTAATTAGAAAAACATACTTTAAAACTTCACCAATTTTGATGTAAAATTTGGTTCTTCGCGCAACATTAAATAACCTTGTAAGTCATCGTCATCACTGTCAGTCTGTCAGTCGCATTCCAACGTTGTAGAGAACTTGATTTTATCCACCGAAATGATGCAAAAGCGAGTAGAATATTAGTTGTTACGACGTCATCCAGCAATGTGCTGATGCGTCACGTCGGGCGACGTTGACACAACGTTAAAATGCTGCTTGGAAAAACATCGATTCTTTTTTCTTATTTACACACTAGAGTGTGGCTAAGTTGCATGTGCCCCGAAACTAAATTTTGGTTACCATTGAGCCACAAAATTTTGATTTTGCACCCTGAATAACTTTGGAGATACACATTTTTTTGAAAAATTGGTGAAACACGTCGACCTTATTTCCAAGGGAGACATATTTTAATGTAACACTTCTATACCTATCATCATCCCTCTACCCTACACGGCCACCCTCTCAAAAAATTCAAATGGCAAAGGTGGTCGAGTGATACAACTTTTGAAAGGTCTTTCAATTCTCTACATAACTGTGTACTTTTTTAAACTTTTATTGGTTCGTTCCTGAAAAATAATTGTTTCATTATTTTAAGTTCGGGATATAAAAATAGAAGAAGCAGTTTAAATTATCGTATGTATAGTTCAAAATGACTCTCACCGACTTCCATACAGTAGTATAATCTGTCTTGACATTCTGTACGAACATTTCTGAACACATCTGGAGTCAATAAACGGCATTCTCGAACAATTTTTTTCACGTAACTCTTCCAGAGATAAGGGTTTTGTTGCAAATATCTTCAATTTCAAATGTCCCCACAGAAAGAAATCCAAGGGAGTTAAACCGGGTGATCTAGCGGGCCACTCCACAAAACCTCTTCTTCCAGTCCATCGCTCAGGAAAACGATTACCCAAAAATTGACAGACTGCTATAGCAAAATGTGGGGGTGCCCCATCCTGTTGAAAAAACAGTTCGCCCTCTAAAAGATTATCGTCTTCTTCGAGAATTTGGGTAATCATTGGGTCGTTGTTATTTTCTAACAGATCGAGGTACCTTTCGCCATTTAAATTGTCAGAATAAAAATCGGCCTGACAATGTGATCCCCTAAGATGCCAGCCCAAACATTTAACTTCTGAGGCCTTTGGGTATGAGTTTCCATGAACAAATGTGGATTGGTTTCACTCCAATACCTACAATTGTGACTGTTTACCTCCCATTTAACTGAAATGTCAATTCATCAGAAAAACACGTATTGTACAGTAGATTGGCATTACCGTTTAATTGTTCACTAAAAATCTCACAGAATTCAAGCCGACGATCGCAATCATCTTCGTTTAATTCGTGTATCAATTTAAATTTATATGGATGAAATTTGTGGGCCTTTACAATTCGATGAACACTGCTTCGTGATACACCGCATGCTTCAGCTACTTTCCTGATCGATTGAATATTATCCATCTGCAAATGACCCAGAACTGCCACTTCGACTGCTTCATTCTTAATGGGTCGCTGAGGTTCATGCTTTTTGTTTTCTACAGAACCTGATTCCATAAATTTTATCAATAATTGTAAAACATACTGAGAACCAATCCTTCTATCTGGGTGATTTCTATAGAATATGCGCTCCGTAGCTCCAGCACAATTATCGTTTTTAAAATAAATGCTGACAATTTCTATTCTCTACTGAAGGGTATAAACCATTTTGAGAACTGACTCTGGTAAAATGGATCTCGATTTAAAATTGGTTGTGAACAAATTAATGTTCAAGGACTATCAAATACTTATGAGTCTTTTATTATTCTAAAACTAAACGGACAAGGAAAGTGTTTTTTGTCGAAAAAAACTCGTGCTGATTTGAGAGCACTAAAAAATTTAGTTTTTTATAAATTCCAGTACCCAGTGCCGTGTATTTTAGATTTTTTAAACTATTTCGATTGTGTGTAACATCAAAAATAAAATTATTTTCCTTAAGAACGAATCGATAAAAGTTAAAAAAAAATACACAGTTATGTAGGAAACTGAAAGACCTTTCAGAAGATGTATCACTCGGCCCTCTTGCCATTTGAATTTTTTGAGGGGGTGGCCGTGTAGCGTAGAGGGATGATGATAGGTATACAAGTATTACATTAAGATATGTCCCACTTGGAAACAAGGTCGACGTGTTTCACCAATTTTTCCAAAAAATTGTATCCAAAGTTATTCAGGGTGCTTACTTTTGGTTGAGACACCCTGTATATTAAAATTATATTTAATTTGTGGGGAATTAAAATAATCATTTACTGACATAGCTTTATTCCGATATGTCCAGGTGAGTTTTTTAAATAATTCCTGGTGGTTCAGGTTCAGTAGTTTTTAAGTAAATTTTGCATCATTTTTAATTTACCAGATTCACGCTATTTTTTTATTAAAACATTACAACCAGTTATTTTGTAATACTGAATCTCTTAGATATCATTTGTCATTTTATCATTCTTGTAGGGTCGGTACATTCAGTCTCGGTTAACACTAATCGGATGATAACATACAAGGAAACCATTGTTTTAACAATGAGAGAGAAAGAAAAACAATATCATTCGATTATTGTTAACCGATACTGAAAGTACCGGTCCTTAATGTATGGATACATAATTGATGAACCCAGAAACATATTTTTCGCGCAACCCGCGCAAAAAACTCACTTATAGAAAAAATACGTTAAGTCTACTTAAAAATGTATTTAATGTTTTATTTTTATTTAGCAGATTAAGTTCACATTTACTATAAGAGATATGTAATAATACTAACTTGTTATCTAATGATCTCCTAATTGTTTTAAGACACTAATTCTAAAATTTGTCGACAAATTTGTTTACCTTGACAGATAGACTTTCTCTTTATTTATATGTAGTCATTTTTGACATATCAAGATTTTAAACCTTAATATTTTTATCTAGCAGCTTAATGTAGAAATATTTCTTGTGTCCAAGCACCAAAGTAATCAGAATGTCATGATGTAATAACTACATCATAAGAAATATTAATTGGTTAGAAACCTTATGTTCGGGAGATTAAATATGAAACTAATTTCTGGAGAAAATATAATGAAGTTTGTAGGGTGTACTATAATCGCGAAAAAAAAATAATATGTACGAAAATTATTATTTCATTGATAGACTAGTGTCTTTGGAAAAGTTCAGTCGTCAGCAGTGTTGAAAATCATCCCTCATGTAAGAGCCACCGAGTCGACCAGATCTCAATCGCATTGAGTAACTGCGTATGATAAATATTTGAAAGCTACGTATTACAATAATAAATATACATAGTGTCTATTTAATGTTATAAATAAACTAAACTGTGAAGTCTTGTGTAAAATCAAATATTTTGATTTTTACACACTTCAGTCTTTTCAAGCATTAAGCAGTACATTAAATGTATATAATTAAAGAACAAAATCAATAAAATAAGACAATTAATTCATAATTCGGTGAATTAAATTAATTTGAGTTGAAGGTAATATTACTTACTATATTTGTTTCCATAATGATGAGAAAATAATCAAGTTAATATATAACCTGAAACTAATAGACGTTTCTTCGTTGTAAGCATGTTTCTGATCGAAATTCCATTCATGTGGCATGTACTGGATTTTTTCTTATAATTAACCGCCACCCTATAGAGTCTATTTGAAGAAATACAGAAAAATTGTAAATAAAACAGCTTCAGGGATTTTCTAAATTTTAATAGTGTCAACAAAGGAAACAAAAGACAATCGCAAAACAGCGGAATTCTTGGATTTTTTTTAGTGGAACACCCTGCCCTATATATTATTATTTTTTCGTAATTCTTGTATTTTCCTGATTATTTAGACTATCCGTTCTCGAGTTATTCAAAATTAATGTGTGCAAAAACATTATATTGTCTATCTTAGTAACCCATGGATTAAAACAAAACAATCTTTATCATGTCACATAATCAAATTATGACATTTCTTACAGTAAGTAAGTAGTGTTGACCCTGTATGCTGTTTAAAAAATGGTTTATATCGAGGAGGAATAACTCCATATTATTCAATTGTATTATAAAAATGAATATAATGCGTAAAAAGCTGTACGTGAATATCGACGAATTTATGGTAAACTACGTGTTCCATCTAGAAAGACAGTATCGTATGCAGTAAAATGTTGTAATGAAAGAAAAAACGCAGCAATAATTGAGGAAGAAGCAGGTGTATAATAAGCATTACTGAGCAACTGAAAATCCTCATCAAATCGAACCGATAAAAACTCAAAGGTGTTAGAGGATAAAAAATAGTTCCAATTATTTTGACGGCTCCCTAACAGGTCAACACTATTTACATTGTCTTAGAAATGAAACAGAATTTAAAGGACCCTCCCATTCGCTAATATAACGAAATTATATGGCACCAATATGGGGCACCTCATAGCATCATGCTTGTTGCATTTGTTAAATAATAATCGATATGACCTGTGGAGAAAAGGTTCTGTTAGATGACCAGCTAATAACCCCGATTTAAAACTCATGGATAACTTTTTGTGAGGGTACTTAAATTATAAAATTTATTATAAAACAGAAAATTTTGAACAATCAAATTTTTGATTTGAACAACAAACGTCCCTTGATAAACAATACCATAAATAGACTAAAAATACTATTTCGAAAATGTGTAAATAATGTAAGCCCGTATGTAGATAATATATAAATTTATTGTTGTTTTTATGTTCAAATATAATTTATAGCAATAGTAAATTTATGTATTATTATTATTTATTTATTCATTTTGAATACTCGAGTACAGATAGTCTAAATATAGACTTGTTATATATATATATATATATATATATATATATATATATATATATATATATATGTATTAAATATGATTTGAAGTAAACAACTACTCAGCGTGCAAATACCCCGACCTGCATTGAATTACACCTTCAAATTATGATAAATCGATAGCCAATATCATTTGTCAATTCCTAACCAGACATAAATCGATTTCGAACTTATTTGTTCTCTTCAGTATGCCATAGGTTATGGAACAGACAAATGATAGTGGCCGACCTACTAGTTATATACTAACTAAGGTGAAGTGAATAGTGGTGAGAGGTATGAAACTTCTCATATGGTCTGAATGCTACTATCCGACCGACATCCTAGATGTCTCTGTGGCGGATAGCGACTTGCGTCACAGCAAGTACCGAGAGCGGCGACCCCTAGCCTAGGTGGACTAAACTAATGTTATTAAATATGATTTGAAGGAAACAACTACTCAGCGGGCAAATACCCCGACCTGCATTGAATTACACCTTCAAATCATGATAGATCGATAGCCAATATCATTTGTCAATTCCTAACCAGACATAGATCGATTTCGAACTTATTTGTTCTCTTCAGTATGCCTATATATATATATATATATATATATATATATATATATATATATATATATATATATATATATATATATATATATATATATATATATATATATATATATATATATATATATATATATATATATATATATATATATATATATATATATATTTGAAATCAGGAAAATACAAGAATTTCGCTATAACCATAACATATCGGGTGTTCGATTTAAAAAAAGTCAGTTTTATAGATTTCCGCAATTTTGATATTGTCGTTTGTTTTGTTGATTACAATTCAGAAAAAGCCATGAAACTTTTGTATTTACAATTTTTCTGTATTTCTTCCAATAAACTCTGTAGGGTAGCGGTTAATTACAAGGAAAAACCCTGTACCTAGTATAAAATTCAATACATCAAACACAGACGATATGTCAATATATCTGAAGATCACTACTTTTATAGTTTCTGTTGACATATGATCCATAAGTCCTTAAACTATAAAATTCCCTTACGTCAGCATGTAACTTCCTTTTAAAAAGTAAAACTACTGAAATTCAATTTTAGTTTTATGGGAAGTTTAAAATATAATTGAAGTAGACAGTAAATAATAAAAGTGACATTTTTATCTAATGATCTCTTATTTATCATATTAAGGCAATTATTCCGAAGAATTTGCAACATTGTTAACTACGTCACTAAGTTTGTGAACTTTCTATCATTTATTGGTTAATTTGGAGATTTTAAAACTAGATTATTTTTTATTTAATAGATTACTTACCTAGTAGTTGCATAACTAATACTTGTCACCAGGAATTAATCTAACGGTTTGGCACCTACATCTAAATAGAAACACATAATTCATAATTTGACATATTAAAAAGAGATAAGGTCAGGAAACACCGGATCTAAGTATGTTAGAAAGGAAAAAAATGTGTTTGTTTTTCGATAGTTTTCCATTAGGATGATACCACCATATTATTCAAATCTCCGTGTCGATATAAAAAATTCTTTCCCACAAAGCAATGCAAACCAGCAAATTTCACTTCAACATCACCGTTAGATCAACACAGAGTTTCATTTTTAAAGAACAGTAATAATAGAATTCAGATGAAAAGATTACGGAAAGCTGAAAATAACGAACAGAAATAAATAATCATTATTTAGGAAGTAAAACAAAAATCATGAATACAGATAAGGAAGGATTATGAAAAACGTCCGGGGATAGAAAAGCAATTCTATAGGCTAACAGGCCTATTGATAAGCCAAGTAGGATTTGGTACCCTGTGAATAGCCTAACAGTCGATAAGACACTTCATGCATGAATTAAAAGCCTGATTTATATGTTAGATTTTTATTTCTGTTTTTTTACTCACTTGTAATGTTGGGAAAACTGAAAAATTTATTGATAGATTAAAACAAATGTATGCATATCACAGATAATTGGGGACAATTTTAATTCATCTATCTATCATCATAAACAATTTATGAGGAATTTAAACTTTCTTGTTCTACTTTAAGTTTCCCTATTGCTTATTTTAAGAGCTAATGTCCCTGTTTGTCTGGGAGAAAAGTTGCGATATTGTTTCGTAAAGTGAGTCTATGGCTATTTAATATCTTTTTTATTAATTTACAGACATACAATAGTATATTATAAAATACAGTATTTTATAAAAACAATAAATCCATATCTTCTTTTTCAATACTTGTAAAGATAAATGTACTAAAGAGTTAAATCAAATATAGTGTACAAAATAGCATCTGCAGTTACATTGGCCACGCAAAACAATGGATAAAATCTAGAATATACAATCATAGTTATGATATTCCAAAAAATAAAAAGTCCTCAGCACTTTCTACCCTTACACTAGAAAATAATCACAGCTTTCTCTTTAATGCAATTTGCGTGCGTTTCCATAACTAAATTGTTAAAAATACATATCCCTTGTCATTTCAGAAAGTAAATCGTAAGTTCCTGCTCAATTCTATTTTCCAAAAAAGACAAATAACGTTGACCTATTAAAGTTCCATTAAACAATATTGCTTCTGTTATTTCTGTACCTAATATCCCAATACATACACTTAATTCAAAATGTTCTTTAAATGCTCCTTGTTGAAGCAGTAGAGGATTTTCTTCTTCCCAATATTTCATGTTGTTGTAAACATTTCATTTATAAATGAATCTGGACTCATCGGAAAAATAATTTGCTGCTCGAAATTGTTTATTCGTGCTTGTTGGTCAAAAACCAATTACAAAGTTGACCGATATTTTGTATTTCTTTAGAATTCTTCCAGCACTTTCCTTAAATTTACTTGCCATTCAAGCTCTTTGCTTAAAACTTTAAATTCGACATAGGCAACATATTTGTCTCCACCACGGCCGACTCCAAAGTCGATTCAGAAGAAGCGATAAATTCAATAAAATCAACTTTGGCCCAAACCTAGTTCTCACTAATGCTGAAGAGAATATCATAGTGGAGTGGATAAATAAAAATCATGAGAAAGGTTTTCCGCGGAGAAAAGAAGATATTCAAGAATCTGTGAAAGAATTTTTGGAGAAAACTCCTAGACCCAATCCGTTCGTAAATAATTATCCAGGCGAGGGACGGTACAAATCATTCCTTCGTCACCATCCTGAGTTGGCCATTCGTACCTCTGAAGCTGTAATATCAGCAAGTGCTAATGTTTTGGAAGCAGACTTAAGAAAATGGTTTAGTGAAATTAATTCTGATCTATGTTTTAAAGGCTTTGACTACATATTAAATGATCCAGATCCTATCTTCAATGGAGATGAAACATGTTTAAATCTCTGTCCAAAGAATACAAAGGTACTAGCTCCTAAAAGGGCCAAAAATGTTTATGAAGTAGAACATGCAACAACAAATACTGTTTACCTTTAGTGCAGCAGGAAATGTTACAGCACCCATGATTATATTTCCTTACAAACGACTGCCAGCCAATATTTCTAAATCAGTTCCATCAGAATGGGGTATAGGATTAAGCGAATTGGAGTGGATGCGATCTGAGGTCTTCTATGAATACATCTCTAACGTTCTTCACCCCAATTTAAAAAAACAAAATGCACAATTTCCAGTCATTCTTTTTATGGGCGGTCATATAACGGTTATTTAACCTACAGACTTAGTGAACTTTGCACACAACTAGAAATTATATTAATATACCTTTATCCAAATGCAACTAGAATACTACAACCAGCAGACGTCGCTGCTTTTAAGCCCATTAAAAATGGATAGAAAAGAGACGTTTTAGAATGGAGGCCAGATAATATCAATCCGACCTTAACAGTAGAACATTTTGCACCCATATTAAAAACTGTGATTGATAAAGTTGTTAAATCTAATACAATCAAAAATGGTTTTAAAGTTTGCGGACTCTACCCCTGGAACGCAGATGCCATCGACTTTTCAAAATGTTTAGGTCACACAGATACTGATATGAAAAATTATGTAATAGAATATAAAGATTTAAAAAAAAATAGTTGGAGAAAAACGAGTTAATTTTGAAAAAGGGCAGGAAGATAGCTTAGAAGAGGATACTCTGTTGTTTAAAATATGGAAACAGTTCAAACTTCTGGCGCTGGAACAATAACAACAATCTTTGGAAACAGAAAATAGACTGGAAGATAAAGAGGAAAATAGTAATGTACAACAGAAAGAATATTTAGACATTTCAATGTTACTTACTGAAGATTTAGAAGTAAGACATGACACTAACACAGAAATTTAAATTATCATTGATGAAGAAATAGATTTGCTCCTGCCGCACGATACTAATGTCAATAGTAGTTATTCTTTTGATGCTCTAGGTGCTGAACAAACATTATTAATGGACGAGTTGGACATTAATAATTTACCGATCGTCTTTTCTGATGCCATTGTTACTGAGCAAGCGGCTAACCATCCTCAAGAAGAAGACTTTAACATAGAAGAAAATTGTTCAGCCGATACTAGTCTCAGAGATGTGTTACATTGGCCACAAATTCCCATACGGAAAGATAAGAGAGATATTGAACGACTACCATACGTTTTGACGTCAACGCAGTGGAAGAAAATTACTAACGAAAAAGAACAACTAAAGAAAGAGAAAAAATTAGAAAAAGAAGAACGGAAACGAAAGATAACCGAAAATATAATATTAATAGAAATGCAAACAAATAAAAAATCTCGGAACAGAACCACAAAGACCAAGGAAGTTAAAAAAAAGTATTAAAGAAACAGCAAAGGTAGATGACGCTCTAGAAAACAAAGAAAATAATGAAATAAACAAAGTATCCGCCCTCAACGGAAAAAAATGTGTACAAAAAAATATTACCTCAACAGAATCACCATCGGAGAATACAGTTGATGCTGTTGAAACGAATTTTAAATTGAAACAAGTGACTAGAAATCTTATTGAAAGTGGTATGAAATCGAGAGACTTTTCTCCGCCAAATGGTAGTAAGACGGACGCAGGAAAAATCAACATATTATCCTATATTGTATTGCAAGACTCTGTTTGTGGATTAAATCTAGAAAAGACCATTAAACAAACAACTGGCTTAGTTTCGAGTGCACACATAATATAAATATTGAAAATTTTGGAATTTGATACACTTCTTGTGCTAGAACATATCATTTAAAATGTATTGTAAAATTTACATTACATAAGTCAATTTCTGATATATTTACTTGTATGGCATATTTAAAGAAACAATATTAAGCTGTTTCTAATTACCGCTTTTGATTTTTGTACCTGTTTACCTGCCTAAGTGAACGAGAAACGTCTGCTTGTTGGCATATCTATGATTGGCCAATCACTATACTAAAAGGTGGCCAATTAATGTACACGCGTGGCCAATTACTGTTTTAATAATTCTCTTTGCAATTTTTATTTAAAAAAAAAATATGAATATCAATTTTAGAGAATTGTGTGTTGCACTTTAAAATATTTATAAGATTGTCTACTTAAATGCATTATATAATTTTATAACAGGTAAGCAATTTTATTATTATAACTATTTAAACCTTAATGAACCTATAGAGGGCCAATCATAGTACTGTTTACCCTACTTGCCACTTCTTGTAAATCTACAATTTTGTTAGTTTCCCATTTTTTAATATATTTTAAAACACTTATAGGTATTTATTCTTATTACCAATGTACTAGATTTAACAAGTAGACGGATATTTACATTTTTAACTAGAAGAATGAGAAAATTTGCAAACAAATAAGCATTTTGTTTTCAACACCAACTAGATGTACAGAATTTTTACATTAGCATTGATTTCAGGTTTTACATAGTTACTCATAAGAAAAACTAAGTATCCAGAAATTAATATATATGTATTTTTATATGTTTTTATTTCATTTGATTTATCAAATCTATTCAAGGCATATTTAAAAGAATTATGTCAAAAATCGATTATCAAAACATTTATTTTTTTTTAATTACAAGTCTATTTCACGGACAAGGTAGACATTACGTATATATTTTTCTCGTAATTTAATGGCCCAATCAAATAACATGATGTCCTATGAGTTCCACTAAAAAAATTGTTATATTGGAAAAACTAATATCGTTGAACTTAATGAAAAACAAATCGTGTTTAATCTTAGTATTTGAAGAGATAATATTTTACAAGTGTTTGAAAGCCGATTTTTAAGAATTTTGTCCATGATTAAAAACAAAAATTGAAAAAAAATGTTTTTGAAAATCTAAATAATATCTGAGGGTTGGACCATATTTATTTTAACCGGTAGGATCCAAATATGCAAATAGATGCAGGTTGTAGCATTTAAAAATTTGATTTTCATGTAAATTACATCGAAACCGGAATTCGGCCATTTCGGTTCTTTACATCACATAATTGGTAATTATATCTCTCATATCACTACACCAAATTTGAACAAATCCAATTGCCCATTCGAAAGTTACATAGTATCCCTATGGGCTGGGCCAGTATATGAAATTACTGCTATAGAATGAAACTCTACGATCAGTGATTACATGTTACGCAGCAATTAATTAAAATTAGACCATTAAATAATCAATATTAAGAAAAGTTTGTAAACGGAAAATTTTTGAAACAAATACAAAAACCTAAGTTTCATCGAGTGGCACCGTTAAATAATCACCCTGTATAATAATTACACTTTAACGTAATATTTGTGTACAATCTTAACTAAATATTTACTATTTGATGTAGAAAAAAATGTTTTTCAGTTGTACTGAAAGGCGTTCTTACTTTTTCTAATTTAGATTGAGTTTCAGTCAGAAAATTTTACATCAAAAACCGAACGCGTAAGGTTGTCGAACAGGTTATGTAAAAATAAAATACAAAATTACCAAAAACGAGAACACTTTTCCAGTTGATCAGCCAAAGAAGAGTCCTCCTCATCTCTGTTCTGTGCGTTGGTTGAGCACATCAAAAATGATCGCTGAACACAGCATATACCCAGGGCGCTGTATCCGCAGCTGGCGCGCCTGTAGCAAGCGACGACGGCGATAACATCACTGCCGCCCTTATGCATTCAGCAAGATTTGAAAGAGATCTCTGATAACATTCTGGGCCCGTGTTTTGGCATGACAGTCCGCACGATAACGACTATGGGTCCCTACAATGACACAGGGCATACCATGCTAAAGCAATGCTCCATCACAGGCCCGAAAGGGCTCTTCATCCTTCTCATTCATTCGATGGATGTTTGATGTGTCGAGGGGACAAAACGGACTATAGTTCAATCTATTTACTAACATAAGAAGTTATTTAATGCGAAGTAAGCAAATGAAATGTTTTATTTAGAAGGAGGGGTTCGGCAGATTTTACATAATTAACGGCTTTTAGACCTTACAACTTAATTTTCACCCCAAATAAAGTATGGTACATAGAATACTGGGAGATCCTTTTTAATAAAAAATTAAATGAAGTAAGTGATTACTACAGATATTTTCCTAACAGCAAATACAAACATTTTGATATACTGATTAATTAATTGGTTAAACTGCTTGCCAAATGTCGAAATGTGGTCGGGAAGTTTTTCTTGCAAATTTCATCAAAAATAAACTGACTAAATCGTGACCTAAAACTACGATACAAGACGTTATATACAAGGTGCACATTGAAACTCTTGGAACTTTTCATAATTTCATTTTTTTCGAAAATGTAAATGAACAATTGTAGGTTTTTATCTGTTATATAGTCGTGTTTTCGAAAGAATCACGGAACATTCACGGCCTTAATCACTATTCTCGATGATATTTTGACATCAATTAATTCTGATAAAGTAACTTCCTTGACATTATTAGATATATCAAAAGCTTTTGAAAATTAATTTCTACGGAATAGAGAATAATATCTTAATGTGGCTCACGTCTTACTTACTAAATCATTTTCAATATACTTGCCTTGACACCAAAAGTTGAAGAAGACTCTTTGACACACGCTAGTTACGGGAGTGCCCCTAGGTTCGTTTTGGGGCCCTTGCTTTTTAACATCTACACCGCAGACTTGCTTCAAGTCACGAAATATTATTCCCAGCATATGTACACTGATTATATACAACTTTATTTTGTTTTTGATGTGATAAAGTCTGAGGAAGCCCAAACCAAAATTAATCATTATTTAAATGAAATAAAAAATTGGGTCCTTCAGAATTCACTCCTATTAAATTCAAATTAAAATAAAAATATAGTCCCCGGCACTGCATATAAATTAAGAGTTCTCACTCTCTTTCAACTGTCAATTGACAATATAATTATAGAACAAGTTGACAAGGTGAAAATCTGGGGCTAACCTTTGATAAAAATTTAAACTTTATTCCTCATATAACGGAAGTCCTTAGAAAATGTTTCTGCTTTTTTAACAGATTTCAAGCTTTAGAAATATCCTTGCTAGGGCCAATAAACTTCTCTTATGTGAGTTCTTAGTTTTATCACATGTCAACTACTGTGATTATATTTCTAGGTCTTACTTGAATCATACTGTTCTGCTGGATATTATCTATACATACCGGGTGTAACAGGATCATGGAACACCCCCTTTTCTCCTTTACTTTTGAATATAATTGATTGAAATTGGGGATATCTTATATACATAATAAGCAGCGCTTTTTGACATACAAGTGTTTTTTTTTCACTTCCGGTTTCGCCGGAAATGGCAGCAACTTTTGATTTTTAAATAGAACACCCTATATATTATTGCATTTTTGAATTCTACTAATTTTCTGAATCCAACGATACCAAATATGTGACATTTCAAATTTCAATATTTTTTATTATGTAATTTTTACTTTTCCATTTGAGTGTGCCATGATGGTTCCAATATATTCTAATTGACCCGTGAAATGCTAGAAAAATCGAAATCCCGTCAAAAATACTAAATTACGTGATTTAAGATCAAATAAAATTCATCAAAATGGTTTATGGGGAAAAACTAAATTTTTTCAAATGGAACCATATTGGTACCGTGGGACCACTTATTAGTAATATTAATAAGGAATTTATTCTTATGTCGTATTAAAATGTGCGATAAATACAAACAAAATTACGGCTAAAAGAAAATAAGAAAATACAATTTCATTCTAATTACCTTGTTATACATAAGGTGGTTTTGAAATACAAAAATGTTGTTCAAAATGCTGTTCATTAACGTCAATGCACTTCTAAACTCGCATAACTGTTTCTCAAAGAACGTTTGCCAATTGCTGGGCCGTTATGCTATTAATTGCGCATCTTACTCGTAGCTCCAGGTCTTCACGGGTTGTAACAGAGGTTGCGTAGACAATATTTTTTAAATGACCCCAAACAAAGAAATCAAGGGGTGTTAAATCAGGTGACCTTGGTGGCCACCTCACAGGACCATTCGTCGAAATTACGTTTTCTCCGAAACTCCGTTTAAGGTAATCAATTACAATCCTTGAATTATGGGGAGTAGCACCATCTTGTTGGAAATATATTCCCTATCGTAAATGGAAAGGTAATTCAGATAAACTGTCTTTAATTTCATTTTGCAGAAATCCCAAATATCTGGCACAAGTCAGGAGTCCTTCAAATATTATTGGACCAATGATTTTACTACCGATTATTCCAAGCCAAACATTGAAACCGAACCACACTTGAAACAATCATTTTGATGAAATTTATTTGCTCATAAATCACGTAATTTAGTATTTTCGATGAAGACATTTATTATTATTATTATTATATTGTGATGATCTATGAACAAATTTTTGTGTGTTTTTTGATATATTTGATATTTCTAGAGATTCAAAAGGTACATATATAATACTGAAAACTCAAAATTTAATTTCAGTCGCTAAAATAATTAAGACAAATATTTTCACAGATACTCAGATGTACAAATATTCAGTTACAAATTTTTAATACTGACAAGAACATAAAACTTAACTCGCGTTTGGTATCGCTGAATACTAAATGTATTTGAAATTCCTCAAGAAGAAATTTCTTTATTCAACTTTAAGTTAAAAGATACTGTGATAGTCCCTGTTAACGATAATCCCTCGGGTGTTCATGACTGCATAGCATAATGAGACACTAAAAGATTATTTGCAACGATAATGCATAGTTTTATATTTTTGAAAATAAAACCCTTTTACTTAATGTTACCTTCGGATTTACAGCTTCATTAAACATATTGTTATTCTTGCCTTGAATTCATCCGCTCATCTTGAAGTTTACTCAGTTTACGATCAGAACAAAAAAATACAAGTAAACAGTTATATGGATGCTAATTCAATAGTACAGAGCTAAATGGGGACTACGTTTCGTGCTTTATATTTAAAAAAATAAGTTTCCTCACATACATTGACATATTTGCACTAATTGGCACATTAATTTGGTTTGTCTAAAAAAAATTACATTGCTTTTGAAATGCAGATGTTTGGTAGTCAAGCACAATGTGAACATTTTTGGAAAAAATACCTATTTTTCATTTCTTAATATAGAGAGTGTCCCAAAGTTTCCTCCCTGGGTCTTTTTTTCCTAAATTAGGTTTAATTGAAAAAACAAACAAAGCCGTTTTTACAGGTAGGTGGCTAAATTTTATTTTTCAGGATTTTCGATTTTCAGGTCGAGCAACGTTCGTCGTCGCGACGTCATTTATACTTTATTTTCCAGAAGCACACTGTTTAAAAGAAAATTAAGTTTTAAGAAAAAAACTCAATTAGAGTTTTATTTTATTTACAACCGTTAAGCAGTTATAACAAAAACAATATTAAAAAAATCTATAACGAAAAGTCCTATTTAAACATAATAGCTCACACCAAATAAATTACATAAAATAAATATTAGCAGAAGTCATAGAAAACAATTAAAAAAATTGTTTTACTTGTTTGCCATCATTATTTAAGCATCAATTAAATCTTTTTACAAGTAAGCGGCCTGTGATTTGTTGTAACATTTCTTTAGTTATCGTCACAGGCTAATCTTATATTTTGTTTTAATTGATCAAGATTTTCTGGCTTTTGTGTATTTACTAGATTCTTGAGCCTACCCCACAGACAATAGTTTAATGGTTTTAGGTACAGTCATCTGGGAGGCCACTGAATTAGACTATTCAGTGGCCTCCCAGGTGACCGGTGGCTATTAAACGATTTTAATATTGCCGATTTAAATAGTTTCTTGTAACAAGAGAATTATGAGCAGGTGGGTATCTAACCTAACCTAACTCGTCTCAACGCACTAAACAAAAAAGTAATCGAGAATCGCATTTCAAAGGCATACACCAAACTTAGGTTTTTGTAATAGAATACCCTGTTTATTTTGAATTTTAAAATCGTTGTTTGTACATAAATGTCGCCTATTTTATGTATAAAAAAATAAAATTATACCATCTGAAATTCCTTTACGACGATGTGGAACATTTTTCATGACGTGGATTATTATATCATTATTACTGATGTCCACCTATAGACGCGGAGAACTACAACTAGTTTTTGTTATCCATTTATTTAAATCCGGTCTATAACTATTTTGACTTATTTTATTGCATAATGTCATATTAAAATATATTAATTTTATAAAGTATCGTTTACCAAATTTGTAAAAATGCGGTAGATCTGGTGAATGTGAAAAAAATTATTCTTATCTTATTCTTATCTCAACTTTAAATCTGTAAATTCTCCACCTAAGTTATAAAGTAAGAAACTGTTTCCAAACATCTTGAACGATTTTGTAGATGCGATCGAACATTTCAAACGCTAAACTTATTTTAGAACCAAAATCCGTGTGTTTGACATCTCCATCCACACGCTATCTACGGATAAAGAGATGTATCTAGAAGATAACACGGCGATATCCTGATAAGGTCTGTAGTGGAGTGCAGCCGGCTGAGTATTCCATACACGCATATGAAATGTACGGGGTTCTGAGACTGTACAGTTCTTTTATGTCAAGTCTACTCAGTTTACAATGCCACAAATTTGTTCGTACAAAAGGCCTGCATAATGTTCATTATGCTCAAGCAAAGGGCCATAACACTACACGTTTTTGTCCTTATTTTAAACAGGCAATTTAAAAAATAACAAAAACCAAGTACCACAAAGACAACATGAATTTTTCACGCTCTTTCATTAACTCGTATATTTTTATATTTTTATTATATTTAACATGAAACATATTTAAATATTAATTTACGCTAGTAACTGCATTGTCTACTAGAGTAATATATACACTATGTTCATTTGAAAACTGTCCACCCTCTTTTTCTTTAAAATTACAAAATATTTAAAAATTCGCCTAGACATCGAATATTGTTCCAAGGTTGAACTTTTTCTGCGGCAATGATGATCAATTCACTCCTCTAACGCTCAGCATTCCTAACTTTAAATTATTAAACAGAACCACATCATACATAATTTTAAAGCTAATTCTATAGCGATTACAACGGTTATTTAATTTTTGAAATCGATTGAGATTTGGGCGTTATGAGAAAAAAATCTCGAGGAAGGAGCGCCTGCACCCTTTGAATGTGATAAGGGTATAGC
This sequence comes from Rhamnusium bicolor, assembly GCA_029963845.1. NCBI lineage: Eukaryota > Metazoa > Arthropoda > Insecta > Coleoptera > Cerambycidae > Rhamnusium > Rhamnusium bicolor. The sequence continues at coordinate 671,591 of JANEYF010001621.1, forward strand.
AGATAATCACGCAGGATACGCCAAACAACTTGATGACTAATATTTAAATGTTCACTGATTTTTCTGGTGCTAGTGTCTGAATTTACTTCTATTTCAATTAGAATAGCTTCTTCGATCTGTGGTGTTCTAACAGTATGTAAGTTCCAGTTTCTGAAAGACGCCTATGAATATTCGAGAATATTCGATGATAGGTATCATTCTATTGGGATAGCGATCCATGTACAGACGTATGGCTTTTCTTGCATTTCCATTCGCAAGACCATAGATGAAATGCATCTCAGCCAGTTCAGAATTCGTAAAATTTGACATTTTTACGAGATTATAACGAGTATTTAAAACACATATGCAGACACAAGTTACGATTTCAAATGTGACCTGTCAAAATTAATAACAACAACAGATTATTCAAATAAAACTGGAGCCTACTAGACCATTTTAAAAATTTTCAATTTTATCTAGCGAATTGCAGAAAATAGATTTATATATTTTTTTCTCGGTAACGGTCGCATATACGGAAAATCTACAAGAGACCAAAAAAGTTTCTAAATAAAACAGAAAATTCATGTTGTATTTTAGAATCTACTAGCGGTGCATCAAAAAGAAGTTCAGGGGGAGAAAAAGGGGCATGACACCTGAAAAAAATCTCTCTGTAGATTCTCACAACCATTTGGCATGCCCAATGATGTAAGCCCTACAGCGTAACCTATATTCCAAATTTGAGCTAAATATCTCAAAAATTGCAGGAGCTATAAAAAAGAAATCTTCAAATTTCAACACCCTGTAGATCAGTAAAGAAGCGTTTGCAGACCTATGTTTATATAAACTTTCAGTCATGAAATAAGCCAAAGAATTACTCCCTTGCGTATATACATGATATTTAGGAACACCCTGTATAATTCAATAATAAAGTAGAGGATGTTTTCTTGAAAATTGTTTATTTCTTTACAGCTTCGGAATCCTCGAAAAGAAAATTATAAGAAAAGATTTCAATTTTTGTCCTTCGCAGTAGTGACTTCAGGACATCGAGTGTCTCGTTTACGTAACACGCTCTATTCTAAAAGTGTTAAAATACGAAATGTTTTATTGAAGTTGAAAATAAATTATTAAATTTTGCGATTTATCTTTATTATTTCTTTATATTTTTTGCTCAGTATTTTTTGGGTTTAAATTGTACTTTTGAACTGCATTGGTTGAATTTTAGCGCGTATAAGTATACTCATTTAGATACATTCTTGAGTGACTAATTTTCATTACACCATCGTTCCACAATATTAAATTTTAACTGCAGTTGAACAAAGTCATTAAAAGTTTCAACAGTGTGATTATGAGGTTAAGTTGTGAGAAGAGTAAATATTACTACAGTTTTAAATTTACATAATTTCTTTAATAAATATGAAGAATAACAGTGGCCTCAGATTTGACCCGTGCATAACCCCAGATATTTCAATATAACAACATCGCTGGGGCCATAGTTTACCGCACACAATTTCATTGTATTTTAACTAGAGGGAACCATTTCTTACATATAATTTTTTTTGTGTCAACATTTTGTTAATCGCAATATATTTTTTTCTTCTAATATTGCTAATATAAAAACATAAAAATAAAAACACACCAAATAAATTAAATAGCCCCCAAATCCAAAGACGGAGCTGCAGGGCGGGGAAATCGGGATTTGAACCCCGGAGTTGGCAGAGAGTAAAATTAGCTGCATTCATCACTCAACACTGATTACTATTTTTAAATCCAATATTATCTTGCATGCAGTTAGGATAGGTAGTTGTTTCAATAATTTTTGCGATAAAATGTATTTGAAGTGTTTTTAAGTGTATTTATTTATTGTCCACCTACAACTTTTATACTTGTTAGTATTTACTACAAGTAACTGATTCAGATTCTTTTGTCGTTTTAACTAAATATTTGTTTTCATACTGCACAACTTAAAGCCTTCAATTCTGTAACATATCCATAAGTGAATATGCCCCTTAATTCTCAGTAATCGTAACAAAAGAGTATCGTACAGTCATAAAAGTTATGTGAAAATCCTTGTGTGAGCAGAATTTAAAATAAAGGTGCCAACAAAATATGAAACCTTATTCGATAAATAGAAACCATACCATAATACAACGGAATGATCATGTTGGTGATAAGTAAGACAATTGTTAGACAACAATAGTTGGCTTCGTATTGTATAGCAGAGACAAATCGCGGTATTTTGGCAGATTTTGGTTGACCAGAGCTTTTACCTGTTATTATCTACGACCTCATCTTATCTTCCGTAGAAAATCTGGAGCGTGCCTGCTGTAACGAAAATATTACAACACAGTTTAACGTGTCGATAGCAGATCTACTCCACCCCTGAAAAGAATTAAAGTTGAAATCTTATTCAGGAATGGAAGCATTTTTCAATTTTCAGCTTTCATAAAATTTCAACAAGAACTTATCAAAGGAATTGTATTTTATTTACTTATACAGTGTCTACCAAAAAAGTTCGCATCATAAGGCATTTTTCATTATTTGACTATTTGATTATTTGACAATAAATCTACTGCAATCCTATCTGCTTCTTTTAAGATTTAAAAACTCAATAACGAATTGTTTTATATCTAATTTATTACTTTCACATTTTCATTTAGTTAAAACATTGGTATATTTTGTACATAAAATAGAGTCTATGCCTCTGTAGATGGTGCTAAGGTGGTTAACGAATTATGCCTTAACAGTATTTTGATGTTTATAACAGATATACTGGCGGTTGTTATAACAGAAAAAAAAATAGAAATAATAATAATACATCCTAAACGCATGTGACGTATGCAGGTAGCTTTTAAATGCAAACTGTGGTTTTCGCTATTACGATCGGACGTTAAGAGTTTTAGAAGAATCTTGAGCAGTTTCCAAAATTTATATGCCAAAAAATTGTAAAAGTATGGATATCATATTAGCGAAACAGTTGCCAAACCCTATTATCACTTATATGGTTGCAAAAGCAAAAGATAAAACAGCACAAAAGAGGCTGCTAAAAGTGCAACGGTCAGCGTATATGGGAATAACTGGAGCAATGAGAACCTGTCCGGTAGCAATGGAAGTCTTGCTTGATCTTCTTTACATATGTAGGGTGAGTTTTAAATGCGTAGTTATATTTTAACCCTCAATATATTTCGTCGTGTACAATTGATTGGCACTGTCAAAAAAAATTTTTAACAAAAAAAAATTTTTAATTTCTGATAATTTTTTCATCCTCCAGCCAAACATTTTGATAGTCACTGGATAACTTTGTAAACGCCATTCACAGAAATGACGTAGCTGAAGGCAGTGTTGCTACACAATTATCCTATAATTGCATGCATTGCATGAATTGCAAATTTTGAATTTTTAAAAAAATTATTACCCTTTTGTCACGGACATTTTGTGAGACGATAATGGACTTATTTAATATCAGTGTAGACGCCGCACCAAAACAAATGTAATAGTTTATAAAACATTGAGCTCTTTTTAAGAAAGCATGATATCTGTACACACTGGTCGAAAATAAGAAATAAACTTCAAGGCGGCCAAGGCGCGATTGATTAGTCCTTTGTGGAAAGCAACACTTGTAGCTTGCTCTTAAAATAAAAGGTATTAAAAGTATCTGTTTATCTATTTTTCCTTGTAAAATTAGGTAATCCTGACCCTTTTTTTTATAAATAAACAGAACTCGTCTCGTAAGCACCAAATATTAATAATATGCAATACTTTTTCTGTGTATTTTAAATTATTATTATTCTCTCTAATTTATAGTTTAAGTTTAATATGGTTCATTTCTAAAAATTAATCAAAGTTGAAAATAATCATTTTAAAAAGACGCATTTACTTTAAAAGAACGAAAAAGCAGATTTGTTTACTTACCTAATACAACAGTTACTACATGAATATATCATATGAGCTTGACGTTTGGATAGCATTCCATAGCCGTTTTGCTTGTATAGCATTGTCATCTACTTGAAAATACGCCTTTAACATATCCAGCATTAAAATAATAAAATTAGTTGGTTAATCACTAATTTTCACAAAGTGAACCACCAAAGGAACAAATTATAAATAATAAATTTCGGTAACATAGTAACTCAAAACGTCGATTCACAAATTTAATCACAAAAAACTATAGAAAACGGTATTAAACACATGTTTGTAAATTCTAATGCAGACAGGTACGCCAACACTCGCGAACTATCAATAATACTGATTTCTACATGGGGTGTAGTGTTGCCGGATGTGTAAGATTTTCACATAGGTTATAAATTTCATTATAAATAAATCATGATGCTTTTCAAACAATTTCTATTGACCTAACTGTCGGTTAATTTAGCTAGCGAGCATTGAAAAAACGGGTCTTACCATCGCAACAGAAACAACAGAAAACAGCAAAAGACTATTATTTATTTGGGCTTACACAACTAGCGCTGTTTACGCGAGGTTCCGATTTATAAAGATCTACGTACACAGTATAAAATTTAATTCAGTTTACTCTATTTTATTGCAAGAACTGACCGAGGTCGGGACTGACGACCTAAATTTAACTTTTTTATCAACTTTTGCTAATATTGGTGTAAAATGGTAGAAATTTTTAAATAATAGTTTTATTGCTTAAAAAAAGTGCAGGTACACAAGGAAAATAATGGTATAAATACCATGAAAATGGTATGTCTGGCAACACTGATTAGGTGCGTGGTTAGATGTGTGAAGATCATAGGTTACATATGCGACGTTAATATCGCAGTTCACATTATGGCGTTGTTGAATTTTTATCATGTAATGGCCTATCCCGAATAAAGTGCTGTTTTCTCAAGAAAAAGTTGATCTTTTTTATAAAAAGTGACGTATGGAGGAATGCAAACTGTTGGGTATGACCAGTGTAAAATGTGACAGAAGTGTGTGAAAATTATTACAAATTATTGTGTTGCACCTTTAGTGTTTTACTATTAGAGGCCAATTGAAATAGTAGAGAGCTGATTTATTCCTTGAACTACACATTTCAAATTATTGTAATAGCAGAAGGTAAGTACCTACTTCTTAAAAATAATAATCCTTTTATAAACTTTGAGAAAATGAGATGGGAACATTAAATTCCTCTCGAGATTCCCTAAAAAGTTTACTATTCATCGGAAAATTTTGTTTTAGTTGTACATTCCATATAAAACGCTTAAAAAGAAATGTTGGTTGGTGCAAGAAAAAAGTCAAAATTGTACATTTCTCACATTGAAAGGTATTTCAAAATGTTTAAAAATTATTTCAAGTGGAGCAATTAATCATTTAAGTAGCTAATTATTTCATCCAATGTTATTATAAATTCGGAAATAAACTTAATGCTAGGGCTCGGTTTTTAAATCGTGGGTTAGCTAAACTCACTCTTTTAGAATTCGAATTTTTTAATTTTACATTTGTTTTGGAAGTGGTTATAGCAACAAATATTTTAGGCTAAAGTAACTTTTAGTTGAAGTGGTTTGTATTAGAATCTCATCGATTTTTGTGAAAATATAATGCTAAGTAACCTTCAACTTATGTTAACTCGATTGTAAAATCGTGCCTAGTTGAGAGAATTGCATAAGATATGCGGCAACGTTGCTTCAGTCCATTACATCTTTTTTGCTAAGATATATAATGTTTCCAGTAACCAGCAGTTCCAAAACAATTTCATCATATTTTTTAAAGTCGATAACTCAGTTATACGTGGGAATTAAAAAAAAGTGTCAGAGGGTTTCTACAGATGTCAAGTATCGGTGGTTTAAATATAACTACACACTTAAGACTCACCCTGTATAAGGAAAACAAGCAGCTTTCAGCGCTTAAATACCGGGTGTAACAGGATCATGACACACCCTCCGTTTTTCCTTTAGTTGTGAAGATAAACAATGCTTAATAAACGTCAATGTTTGACATATAAACGATTTTTTTTCAATATATTATTGTATTTTTGAATTCTGCATAATTTTCTGATTTATTCTAATTGACCCATTTAATGCTAGAAAAATCAAAATCCCGTCGAAAATACTAAATTATGTGATTTATGAGCAAATAAAGTTCATCAAAATGGTTTTTGGGACAAAACACAATTTTTCCAAATGGAATTTGTCCAAATGCATTTTTATATGTGCCACAAATACAATCAAAATTACAGGTAAGAGAGAATAAGAAAATGCAATTTTGTTGTAATTAGAAGGTAAAACAATAAACTATTTAGCTTGTCAAACATTGATTGGTTTACAGGGTTTTAATTGTGTCTTTAAAATTTGTTTAAAATTCTTGTTAATTTTGTTCGATGTTTCTAGCATTACACGGTTCAATTAAAATAAATCGGAACAGTCATGGACACAGTTAAATTGAAAACAAAAAAATTAAATTTAAACTCATATTGATGTTTGAAATGTCACTTATGTGGCATCATTGGATTCATAAAATTATGCAGAATTCAAAAATGCAATAATATACAAGATATTCCATTTGAAAATCAAAAGTTAGTGTCTCTTCCGGTGAAATCGGAAGTGGAAAAAATCTTTTATATGTCAAAAAGTGACGTTTATTGAGTGTATAGGATTCTAAATTTCAATCGTTTAATTTCAAAACTAACTGAAAAAAAGGGGGTGTACCATGATCCTGTTACTCCCGGTACTGCAATCTATACGGAAATTCAAACCAGGAGATCTGGTTGGACATCTGAGTAATCTAAATGAATTTTTGGCTGAGTCAATGATAAAACTTACTCACACAATGTCAAAGAGGCGGATATTTGAAGTGATAATAACTGATCGTCAAATATGGAGCTCTTGATAACACAAATTTGAAAACCGCATTGTCGAAGCATTATTCCAATTTATTACATTGCGATTGACACTGGTAGATGGAGTTACCATCGACTTACTGGTACTCTATTTTAACGTAGAGACCTATGATTCTGAAATCCTCTTTATAGCGGTGGTGTATACCTACTTCGCACTGAAGAAGGCAAAAAACCAGAAACCGGTTTGCGAATGGCATACGCTGTGGCCTCAAGCAGGATTTTAATTTATTTGGTAATAGTTATTTACGTTACAAGTTCGGTAAGTGATATGTTACAATTACAGTGTTACAATACAGTACGAGTTAGATATTTACCAGCCGAGTACTGTAACAGTCAATTACCGAATGTGTAACGTAGAACTTTTTATTTCATACTGTGCTTTTGATATTCTACAATTTAAATAAAGTCCTATCACAGTTTATTTCATATTGTGCAATCGATATTCCACGATTTAATTAAAGTCGCATTACCTGCTTTTGTTGCACAGCAACGGTACATGTGTTTTATTTGTTGATTTATCTATTTGAATTTGTCATCGTTAAGTCGAAAATAGAAGCTAACCAAGATTTTGACATTTCTAGTAACATTTTATTGAAATCTAAGAGAACAAACGGCAAAACTGCAAAACTGATCCCACGAAATCTGCTGGAAGGTACGGTATGGAGTATTTTGTTTAAATTAAATTTGTCAAATAAGTTATATTTTGACGTTTTACTCTGTTAAAGAAAGTCCAGTAAGTTGCCTAGCAACCTTTTACCGGCTCTGATACTGTAATAACGCATTTACCTTACTGAAATTAATAACGTAAACAAGGATTTACCATACGGTATGAAATAAAAATCTTTTACTAGTGGGCAATCGCGATTAATTACTTCTCTTTTTGTGATAGAAACATATAAATCATCATGAAGTGTGTGTGGCAACTTCATTTAATCTTCAATTAAATAAAGTAAGAAGCTTAGACTTTGAACCATATTTAGATATTATTTCTAGTATTTATTACTACTTGTAAAATAATTAGTTAATCACTTATTTATTATTGGTGAACCATTTCATCATTTGCTTCACGTGAGTATCGCCATAGCAATAATGTTCAATTTTTAATAGCAAAAACATATTGTAAGTAAGTACAACACTTGTTAAGAAGCAGTAACCACGCAAACGTCAAATGCAGCCCTCATGTAAAACTGTAACATAGATCTGACTTTTGCAGAACCCCCGATATAATAATAAACACCACAGAAATTAGACAATCTCCGAAATCGAAAACCGAAGGTGTCTAGAGAGGGGTTACACAGAAAAATGTGGAATTATAACCATTTCCACCGACACTGCAGTGCCGTTGGCCAGATTTGAACCCGCAGCTACGATAGATAGATCTGTAGTGACGCTTGCCATCGCGCGCCCTAGCCAACTACGCCACCGAGCTGATGATTCGATTTAAAAATCAGTTGTAGATAAAATATTGTGGCGTATCATTTAAGTGAACGAGTGGCATCATTACTTAAATGTAATGATCGATTTGGTCAAACTAAAAAAAAATCCCATTTTAAGAATTCAAAATAGGTGAGTATTTTATCCATCCATATAGGTACCTCGCTGAATTAAATTGATGAGGATTTACTAAAGAAACAGACTGTTAAATTTATAGACATGAAGCGAAATAAATCAATGTGGAATTATCAACTCTCTAAGGTAAAGTATATTTTGCGGACGTAAAGATTCAGCGATAATACATATTTATAAGAAGTTTAAAAATTCACTGAAGAATAATATTTCAAAAGTAAATTACACCAGCGTAAAAGTTTTGGGAAGCTAATATTAAAATGCTGTTTAAACTTGCGCTAATATTCGCGAGAAAAGTTTTTAAGTATTCAAGATAGAAATTAATTTTTACAGTGAGTTTTATTGGGTTCTGAGCTCCCCTTGCAATTGTAAAGCATAAATCACTTATGTTAATAAATTATTTTGATTTACTTGATACAAATTAATTATTAATTAATTAATGATATGTTAGGTGTTTGATTAGATAATAGAGTTATTACTGCCGTATGCTAATTCCTTGTAAATCATTCGATATGAATTTATCTGCCACTATGAATCGTAATTGTTAGTAGTCCTATTGCTGTTAAGCGTATTGTATATAATCCAAAATTATACATAAAAATGGTGAATAATTAACGTACGTATGTGCAAGACTTGCCAACATTGCACCCATTCTGATCCTATGAATGATATTCAAGTAAAGGGGAGGTCAGCTAAATATCTAATGTGGCCAGCACATAACTTTCTTACACCAGTATATATCATCTTGATCTAAAAAATCATTCTATTTAATTCTTCACTTACCTCAATTAAATTTTAATAGCGTACCTTGAAATGTTTCATTAAAATTTTTAAATAATTAATTATCAGAGTCATTATACGACGATACTGTCAATAATAATTCATGTCATATATTTTAATAATTTTTTGTTGTTGACATTGACATTTTTGTAACTAAATTAAAGCTTTCAAATGTCAAACTGTTAAATTTTTCCTAACTACATTTTATGGGGCCAAATGTGTAAAATATTTCAGTTTACATCAGCTTTATTTAAGTACTTGGAAAATATATTTTATTGGCTTGATACTATAGACATGAATTTATAATCTTCCATCAAGAATATTTTTGTGTAAAGGCAAATACAAAAACGTTTGAGTCCCGTGGACCTCCTTTCAGCTGGCCAATTTTGCTCATCAACGAATTTATTATTGATTTTAGCCTTTAGAACATGTGTACCAAATTTGAATGATTTATCTCAAAAATTGTGACTGCTATCGCGATACTACAGACATGCTGACAGATTCTTTTTCAATAAAGTTATGTTTTTTCATTATAATTCGCCAAAATTTGTCCAGAAATGCAATAAATTTTTTTAAATTTTTTCCCAAAATTTTACCTTTTTTCTTCTTACATTCATTGTCTCTTCTGGTGGTACACTTGATTAAAAAAAAACTGGTACAACTCTTGTAATAGAAAATCTTAATAGTTTAGTTGTGTGCATATGTCTGTAAATAGGGCTGGTCAGGCATGTCGAGAGGGGGGTGGAGAAGAGGTGATTTACCCCGGACCTGGGTTTGTTGGAGGAGATCGGTTTTTTTTGTGTTTTTAAACTTATTAAACCTTTCTCTTTTATTTTATTCAAATGGAATTTTAAAAAATAATTAGAAAATAACTTTTTCAAAACATTTTCAAGCCTGCCATATTATTGTTTAAAAAAAATAATATTTGTTACGAATAATTCTACTAATGGTTGTAATTAAAATACTAACTGAATAATGATAACACAAGAACACAAAAATACCACTTGAGATTAAAAAAAATGTAAACAATGCAAACTGAACATAAAAATACAATAAAAAAAATAAAATAAATGAACTTCAATTACGTAATACAGAATTAACTAATATTTTGTCATTGCTCCATTAGCGTCTAAAACTGCCTGAAGTCTTGCAGGCATGGACAAAATCAGATTTCTTGCAAGGTCAACTTCTTGCGACAAGTTCTTCCAAGCGTCTTCAATTATCCCTTCCAATTCTTGGGCATTATTTGGATGGTTATTTAATTTTCTTATATGTTTCACCATTAGTCCCCATACATTTTCAATTGGATTTAAATCCGTACTTTTAGATGGCCACGGTAACAACTCTATGTTTTTATTAAGAAACCAATGCCTGACACGATGGGCCGTATGTATGGAGCAGTTGTCTTGTTGGAAAATAAAATTATTTTCCGGAAACACCTCTATTACTGACGGCAACATAATATTGTCTAATATTTCAATATATTTAATGGAATTGAGATGACCACCACTGTTCCAACATACACCTAACCCATTTAGGCTCATCCAAGCCCAGACATTGACTGAAAACCTTCCTGATATTTGTGGATCGAAAGTATATTTTTCGTCGTATCTAGTGGAAGGAGGCCTATATACGCGAACATGTCCATCGTTACAGGATTTAAAAACCTTTTCGTCAGAAAAAACAACTTGTCCCCAGAAGTTTTCATCATTGATTATATAGTTGAGTGCAAAAATAATCCTACCCTGCTTCTTTTTTTCTGAAAGTTTGTATTTGTTAGCCACTGAACAACTCTTCAAGTCGCTTTGTAGTTTTATTCTTCTGCAAGCAGTAGATACCGAGGCTGCAAAAATTTGTCTCTGAAATTGTATTTACTGCAGTCTGAAAAAAGGTTTTCTATTAGGTAATTTATAAGATTTTCATCTTCTTGATTATTGCTCTTTCTGGGCCTACCGGAACCAACTTTACGGGATACCGTTTGGTTGGTTTCCCATTGTTTTTTAACACTCATTATCATGGTTGTACTCACATTATATTCAGCAGCAAGTCTTCTTATGGACCAACCATCCTCAATTTTAGAAACAGTTCGAAATTTTTGAATATCTGTTAGATGTCGAACCATTTTTAATAATGACGCCACTGATTAACGTCAAAGTGAAAATTGTAAGATTATTAATATCAATCAAAGAACGAATGGTTTACATAGCTAAAAGAAAGTGTACCAGTTTTTTTGAAATCAAGTGTACCACATTCACCAAATTTAATGTGTCACCTAAAATGTTGTTGATAATCTTAACAGCCAAATTTGGGAAGTCTCCCATTAGTATTTTTTGACTTATCGCGGATACACACATACACACACATCCACATACGCACGCACGCACGCCACTCGTACGAACCCACGCACGCGTGCACACACACAACACACAGACACACACACACTATTAATTTAAATACAACTAATTACAAGGACTTACCTCTTATTTTGTGTACATGGGTTACTGTGGTTGTCAGAATACAACTATATCATCCAAAATCAGAATACAACTATATCATCCAAAAAAATTTTGTATATTGTAACACAAATATTAGATATAACTTTCGACGAGCTAACTTTCCGTTATTATATAACATGTTGCTACATACCGATTGGTCTTTTTTTAAAGGATTTTACAAATGTTGATGATGCCGTCAATAGCTTTTATAACACCTTAAATAGTGTATTTGATGAATGTGTACCAGTGAGCAACGATACGAAACGGAATTATCCACCGTGGTTTAACCGGGAGATTAAAAATAACATCAGCAAAAAAAGAACTGGCGCGCAAAAATTATAAAAAAATTCAAAACCATAAACTACTTAAACGAATTTAGGTCACTCAGATCCCTAATAAAAACTCAAATTAACGTTGCATATAAAGATTATGTTCATAGCATTGAGGACGCAATTGGAGAAGATCCATCAAAGTTTTGGTCATTTCTTAATGTCAAAAGGGGTAAGTCAAGAATACCTGGAATTCTCCACTACAATGACAAAGCTTACGAAACTCCTCAATCCATCGTTGACGGTTTTTCAAACTATTTTTCGGACGTTTATATCAATTCAAACCCCAACAATAATAAGGAGAATATATTGCTAAACAACAATCTTATTAATTTGCAGTATATAACGGAGGACGATATACTTAAAGGCATAAAAAAACTAAAAAACAAAATGACAGCCGGCGTTGATAAAGTTCCTAGTTTTTTAATCAAAGATTGTGCTACAGCGTTTGTTCAACCCTTGCTTTTGTTATTTAATCTCTCGTTAACTACGTGTAAATATCCAGATATATGGAAAATTGCAAAAATATGTCCCATACTCAAATCCGGTGATTCTTCTTATTTAAATAATTATAGACCAATAGCAATATTATGCAACTTTGGCAAATTATTAGAGATTATTCTGTATGAATACATTTACTGGTCTGTTAAAAATACAATATCGCCTTCTCAACATGGTTTCATGGAGAAGAGATCTACAATTACCAACCTAGCCTCGATATCTCAGTATATATCAGAATCCTTAGATTCACAAGGTCAAGTTGATGTTATATACACAGACATACAGAAGGCATTTGATCAAATAGATCACTTTTTATTACTATCAAAGCTGAGAGGAATTGGTTTCTCTGACTCTTTAATTTGTTTATTTGAGTCCTATTTAATTGGGAGACATCAATTTGTTGAATATGGAGGCTATCGTTCTCAATCATATACAGCAGTATCGGGAGTTCCGCAAGGATCAAATTTAGGACCCCTTTTATTTCTTATTTTTATTAACGACCTAACAGCTAATATTAATTCTCACCACCTACTATTTGCTGATGATTTCAAAATTTTCCTAGAGATAAGTTCTATAGAGGATTGTATCTTACTGCAAAATGAAGTTAATAAAATTTCTAGCTGGTGCTCGGCCAATTCTCTAAAGTTAAACATTGGCAAATGTAAGGTTATGTCATATACAAGGAAGGACACTACAGTTACCTTTCAATATAAAATAGATAATAACATTTTAGATCGTTGTGTGAATTATAAGGATCTGGGAATTATTTTTGACCCAAAACTTACTTTCAACAATCATATCGATGAAATGGTCAAATCGGCATCTAGAGCCTTAGGTTTTTTAGTAAGAAATTGGGGCGGTTTTGTGAATATTGACACCCTGAAACTGTTATACATATCATTTATAAGAAGTAAATTGGAGTATGGCTGTATTATTTGGTTTCCCATATATCAAAATTCATTGTCACGCATTGAATCAGTTCAACGCAAATGTCTAAAATTTATGTTTTTCAAATGTAATGGATCTTATCCTCCCCGAGGTACAGACAACAATATACTGCTTAATATGTTTGACCTTAAATCTCTCAAATTCAGAAGAGATGTTGTCGTTTTATCCTTTCTTTATAAATTAATTAGTCACAATGTTGATTGTTCATTTCTTTTAAGTAAACTAAACCTATCAGTCCCCAGATTAGAATCCCGTCAAAACAACCTCTTTTACTGCGATGCTCCTCGTACAAACCTTATGATAAAGTCACCAATCTTTAATATGTGTAAAACTTTTAACACCATTTCATCTTTATGTGATGTCAACTACGATAGTTTAGCTAAAATAATTCATATATATGAAGAAAACTGCTTATTAAATTAGATTATTTCACAACACTATAATATATTTTACTTTTATGTATGAGTTTTCTTGTAAACTCTTAATGTAATGTTAATGACTATGTGTATTGCAAATTTGTGCATTTTATATTACAGTATACTTAGTTTTAAGCTTTTCCTGTAATTGGGTGCTTTAACCTGTAGGAAATAAATTACTTATTATTATTATTATTATTATTATTATAATAGAGCTACTACAGTATCCTCCGATAAATGTCTACGCTTTGCTGTAAACGCTGATATGTAGTTTGGATATGAACCATCTGTTAACATCTGTAATGCCAAGTTTACTTTGTCCACTATTTCTAAAGATTGAGATAAGGATAAACTACTTTGGAATTTTTCGATAGTATCTGTTAATAACATACCATAATTTTTCTGAGCAAATCTTGTTTGAGTTTGACTCTTATTGGATTCATAATTTGAATTAAAACATGACCTTGCTAATTCTTGCATCAGAGGTTTCATTCCCAGTTAGCTATATTTTTTTGCTACGTATTTCATTCTTTATATTATTCTCAAGTTGCTTTTTAGCAGTTCCGATCTTACTTCTTGTCTCATAGGTCACTCAAAATTAATATTTTTTTCCAGAATGAACGAAATTTTTCTTTCTCTAATAACCATTGTGAAATACCCACGCACTTAACATGAAAATTAAGTCGAAAATTAACACCCAGTATGGATATTTTAGTTTCCTTTCTTTATTTACACTTATAATATGTTGCCTATAGTCATGTCCACTCCACGCATTCCAATAGTACTGGCAAACACCACAGTATATGATTGAGCTGATGAGCGGTGGCTGCGCCTGAATTTCGCAGATTCAATCATCTTTAAATAAATAGTATTATTGGTGGATATTAAATAAAAGGTTAAAGAAAATTATTTAGCAACCATCGTGACCTCTGTAGAAAATAATATACATGTTTTTGATTAATCTAATACTTTGGGATATTACGTATATAAAGCGAAAACAATAGGAAATACAACTAACTTTCGGTAGCAGATAAACTAAGAAAATGATGATTTTTGGATTTTTACCGACAATTTGAAAGTAAATTTCCTTTATTATTTAAAAAAATAGAAATTCTACTGAGAGTATTATTTTGTGGCAAAAATGCGTAATGATTAATTCTATCACGTGTGTGGTTAGTTGGTTGTGAACTTGACAATTATTTTTTTCGATAAATAAGTTCAGAATCTGCAGGGTACAAGCTATAATTCTGGCCATATCATATTACACCCAAATAGTGTCAGAGGGCTCAAAACACAAAAGTTTTTACTGTGTGTGTGTTTTACATTATAAACAAAATATTGTACTATAATCTTCAAAGCTTTCTGATTGTTTAAACCAAAAATGGAATCGACAAGACAATTTATTTAATTTCATTGGAAAACTTTGTATATAACTTTTTGGCAAACGCCTGATTATTAATTATTTTACGCAAGTCTTAGATATAGATAAGTAATTGTCTAATCATCAAATGGTTTTCACCCCTTCATGTAGAAAAAGCAGCAACTCAATAATAGTATTCACGATGTTATTTAGAGTGCAGTACTTTGAATGAAATTGTATCGATTCCATTGAACAGAACGTCGAGTAAAAGGGGAGACATTGTATATCTGTTGATTACTGATACGACACGATTTGAGCGAAGTGACGATGAAATGCTGACCTGAAAGCTTCAAATTCAATGACAATCTCCAACACAATGCTCTCAACACCCCAATAAAAATTTAATAACATCTTCACCATTATCGCAAACTAATTTTAATGACAAGTTTTCTTTTAAGTTTTACTGTGTATATTTTATGTTTTCTAACTTAAGAACAAATCGAAAATCTAGGTTAATTAATTATTTAATTTTCTCACAGTGTTAACATACGTCTTAAATATGTAAGTATTTATTTTTCATTACCTTTTTTTCAGTATTTAGAATTACTGCCTTTAGTATGGTGTTATAGTTATGCACAATATAAAAGAATCAGAGAAAACGTAGCTGTAAATGTAAATTGCTTATTTACAGGAAAAAGACCATTGACCATTATTATAACAAGATGCTTCAGGTCATTTATAATAATAATACGTCCGTACTTTGTGTGTACCTTCTACGTTAACGCTGGGACCGAGGAATATTGAGTCCGAAGTGCACGCATACCAGAGTAGTACTGAGTATGACATGTAACATCCTCAGGAATTTAGATCCCTTCTTGCGGTTTGTAAAACATCATGAAACTGCAGAAATGAGCGCCGAATTGTTCAAGGCAGCAAAAAGAGCTGCAGATGTACTCGAGCTCGCTCGACACCAGGCAAGCAGACCGGCAAGCTGATGTAAGGTCAGTCACTGAGCTTCAGCCAAAATGGCGAAATTAGAGCTGCTGAACAGGAAAATCTTTTTCGACAGCACGTCGATAAACTCCAACTAGTGTCTTCTATAAAAACAGAGAAATACTGGATTTATTAACCAGGCTTACATTCGTTATTCTAAGGTTAGCCGGGTTTATGTTGGAGACTGAGGGATTCATTATGGCCTGCCAAGATGATATTATCAACATCTTGGTCTACAGTAAAGGCGTGTGGCGTGTAGATTGTAGACGTTCCTAATATCAATTGCATGATCTGCCGTCAGATGTCGGAGTCGGCCTACATTCACCGAAATAACGCGATCATATAAAGCACTTGCACGGGGTAGACCACACACTAGTACTGCCTTACGTTCTCGGATATATTGAGTCTGTTGTCGAAAACGAGAAATGCCCAATTTACTGGAATTACTACCATTTCCGACAATCAGGCTAATCCAAGCCAACAAGCGTTACCTAGTTCTCCCCGATCATCGAGTTCTCGGCCCCTGCCGAGAGAAACATAACCTTGAAGAAGGAGGAAAACCGGACGAAATATCGCGAGCTCCGATATGAGCTCCAAGTGCTGTATACAAGCTATTGTATCAAAATGGTCGTCGGTGTACTTTGATGGATAAATCCTACGTTACTCTCGGAATTGAAGACCAGATCTACCTGCGAAAAATCAGCAGAGTAGCTGGCGGGCCAAATTCAGAAGACGGTCATTCTAGGCTCTCCCCGTCTGCTTACTGCGCACGATTCTGGTATCCACAGTCACTAATACTCTAGGATGTTAGAAGTGACTATAGTTAATTCGCAGGAGCTACTCCGGTGAGGTGTCAGAGTCCATGGGAGGACTTTCCTGCATCGATTATACCGGAAATATATCTTTATTAAGGGCGAAGTAAACCTTACAAATGGGATTCTTTAACATTTAATCTTTTTTGTTTTGTCGATACAAGAACAAATAGACATAACAGGCTAATTAATTTTGAAAAGAGATTTGAAGGGCTGTGCAATTTATTCTTGTATTTAATAATAAGATTAATTTTAGAAACAGTAAAATTTCCCTTTTAGATATTATGTTTTGAATTTTTCATTTAAAATTTTTTTTCATCTTTCTAATTTATTTGTGGTAAATACTGCCTAACAATTAGAAAGCTAGCAATCAATGATTAAATTTCACTTCATGAAAATGGCATAGTATGATATATTCGTAGAAGATGCCGTGTCGAGTGTCCGTACTTTCATTTTTAGATTCTTGGAATCTTGGGACATATTCGTTCATAAGGCAATGTTAATGCAATATTTCTTTTTATTAATATTATTTTATTTTCGTTATTTTTTTTGTTTTTTTTCCACTTTTTTAAGTTCTTTTTTTCATTTTAAGAAATAACTATTTGTTAAATAATGTACATATAAATTGCATATAAACAGCTTAAGCTAAATAAAGAAATATTATTATAATACTTACCACAAGTCGCACAGCGGGCCTTTTCAAGAAAAACCTGTACAGAGATAGAGGGCCTGTTAACTATAGTCATCATAGTTGCTCTTGTGAGAAAAATGGGATATACGGAGCAAATTTAATGTAACACTTTGTACGTTTAATGTATGCCGCGCTTTCTTGAAAAAGCCCAACAAGGAATAAAAATCATTTTTAATATTAAATATAACACCATTCCGCCAACTAATTGAGAGGAATATTCGGACCAGCAAAAGTAAAAAGAATTTAGTATGCTGTATAGAGAGCAGTGGGTTGTTGGAACGCTGAGGGAATTTTAGAGTTCTGATGTCAAGAAGCGAGGAGGACGAGGCAGGGAACTTAAGAAGAGGCACTGGGACTGATAAGAACGAGATCCGGGGGATCGCTTCGGGACAATTTATAGCGGCAACTTTTAAAACACACTCCGGGGGCTGTGTATATAACGTTTGGTACACTCCAAGAAATAGTCTTGAGACTTAAATGTTTTTAACTACTTCTTAAATTCTCTGACGATAAGATGACACTTTAACGATTAAAGTTGGTATGAGAATTATGTGAAAAGTAAATTGATAGCGAAGTGAGATTCTCGACAATAATGTAGCTTTATAAATTATTAAGGCTAGCCATCAACAACCCATTTGCGCTTTTTAAAACATTTATATAAAGCAAGGAAATAAATATTTAGAAAACTTGTATTTAACTATCTTTTATTTTGGAATTTTATGTTTCAGATTTTCCGATTTTCATTTAAAGTTAGAAATGATTTGTTGACCTATACATCTCTTTTGGAAAAAGTGCCGCATTATGATAAACATAAAACACCAGACAAACTCAACGTAAGCTTTCGCCTACTTTTTTCGGTGTACGCTTCCGATAAATGCATTAACTTATTTTGTTCCTTAGGATTGTTACATTTTGCTTTTAAAGAGTCTTATCAACATAAGATTTTCGCCAGTTCCCTCCTCTTTTATTCTAGTTTAATTCATACTTTCATGTATTTACATATATTGTAATTCAAACAAAACACACAAAATCAAAACAAAAAATAAGAAAAGATTAAAGAAAAGTTTTTATTTAATCTTTTCATGTGTTTCGGTTTTAGGAAAATATGAAGATTTTTTTTGCAAATATTACGATTTTTCTGAAATTGCTTATGACAATTGTTTATTTAAAATAGCTACGATCGCGATACTACAGACAAGCAAACAGATTTTTTCCATAAAGTTATGTTTTTTCATTATATCGTCGAGATTCGTCCAGAAATGCAATAAGAATTTTTTATTTTTTTTCCCCGAAATTACTTTTTTCCTTCTTTCAATCATTGTGTCTCTTCTGGTGATACCACATTCATCAAATTTAATGTGTCACCTAAAATGTTGTTGACAATCTTAACTGCCAAATTTGGGAAGCCTCCCATTAGTATTTTTTGAGTTATCGCGGATACACACATACACATACCACACACACACACACACACACACACGCACCGACAGACATCATCGGAAAATAGTCAGACTGAATTCAGGGGAGTTCGAAACATATAAATCAGTCAAAATTTCGAAGTAGAAAAAAATCACAATTACTATAGTTCCTTATATTAGGTATAAGAAAGTAAAAAGTGTCAAATAATATCGAATAAACAATATGGACTTTAAAAGGGTATTTCAACACAATAATGTAATAACATACCTGACTGATAATATATATTGCATACTTGATAAAACTTTACGAACACTGGCAGTATTCTTGGATCTTGCAAAAGCCTTTGATACTGCCAGTTTCCCACTGTTGTTAAAGGCACTGGAGAATATAGGAATTAGAAACAATTCAT
Organism: Rhamnusium bicolor; assembly: GCA_029963845.1. Classification (NCBI taxonomy): domain Eukaryota; kingdom Metazoa; phylum Arthropoda; class Insecta; order Coleoptera; family Cerambycidae; genus Rhamnusium; species Rhamnusium bicolor. The sequence continues at coordinate 691,127 of JANEYF010001621.1, forward strand.
TAAAACTGCTCGAAAGCTATATGTATATGCGACAGAGAGCAATGTGTTGAAATAAATCAAGTGAAGAGCAATTTTCAAACTGTAAAATGTGTTCCACAAGGGACCGTACTAGGACCATTGCTTTTTATCATGTGATAATAAATGATTTGTTTTTGACTGAGTCTTGTGGAGACATATTTACCTTTACAGATGACACAGGGATTTTCTATGTTGATCAAACCTGGAAGAATCTAAAACAAAAGGTAGAAAATGATTATTTAAATATAAAAAAATGGTTTGATAGTAAAATACTTACTTTAAATTTTGAAAAAAACTTTCTCTTTACCTTTTGCCTCGTACAGAAACGCCTTACCTGATTTTGATTCCTGACCATTACTGATAGCGACAAATACATAAGGCACAAAAAGTATCTTGGAGTATGTATAGATAGTCATTTAAAATGGGATTTACATATTGATTATTTAGTAAAAAAGCTAAGACGTTTAAATCCAATATTTGAACATTTGACCGGCAAATAACCTCCTAACTATCAATTATGCTCTGGCTGAGTCTCACTTAAATTATGACATACTAGGTTGGAGTGGAGTAGGCAAATCCCTTTTAAATTACCTGCAAATCACCCAAAAAGATTAATAAAAATTATATTCAACCTAACTCCTACCTTCTCGACAAACGAGTTATACAGCAAAACAGAACTTTTTAGATCCAAGACAACTTTTTTATTATGCCATATGTGTAAATCAATACAAAAATAAACACAAATTAATAAATATATCACATTCGTACTCTACGCGACAAATGACAGAACAATTTAGAGTAGAATTTATGAAGAAAGCAATAGGTCAAAGGAACTACCAATATTTAAGTACCAAAATTTATTCCGTGTAGCCAGAAAATGTGAAAACAACTAACTCACTGAATACTTTTGAAATTCGTTGCAAAAACTATATAAGACAAACTTCTAGAATTGATATTCATAAACAAATTGATTTAAAAAACACTTAGTAGTCCTAATAAATAAAAAAATTACTTATTCAAATGTAATACATCAATTTGTAAAAATATTTATGTGTGTATGTGTGTAATTGTATACGTGTGTATAAGTATATAAATGTATATGTGTGTACCACATATACTTAATATGTGTATGTAAGTTTATATGATATAGATTTATATTTAGATTACTTATATATTTATTTCATTTATATGTATTCCCACGCAGAAATATCTCTTTATATATTTACAGTGGTGTATTGGGTTTATTTATATTCTAAGTAAGCTATCATTTATTATTTGTACTTTCTGCTATTTGAATAAACATCATTATTATTACTATTATTGTTATTATTATTGATGTTTTTGATGAGTAATTAAAAAAATAATATTAAAAATATATACAGCAATAAAAAATAATCTGTAAAGTATATGGCACAGTACAACAGGGATCCTAAGTATCGAACGATATTTCTTATTTTTTTTATGTTATTTTGGGGTACTAACGGACATATTTTCTCGTGGATTTTGTGTGAGCTTACTGGGTGTTACTGAAAATTATCTGACACAGAGTTCTCAATTTTCCCTTTTGCGGTGAGTCACTTTTAGCAAATGGTATTATTTAAATAAATTTCAATCGTAAACTCAAAATTTTTACTTGAAAACGATAAAGAGACGCCCAAAAATATTTCTCCTAAAAGTAAATACATACAGTGTGTATATAAAATTCTTACACATATCTAACAAAGGTTATTTTTTTACATAAAGAAAACATTTAATTATATAGATTTGATGGTTTTAATTCTATTTAACAAAAATTTAGGAGCCAGAACTGTATTAGAATCTCCAGCCATTCACGAGTTATAAGGAAAATATAGTGTGACGTCACCCCCAAATTTGCCTACTGTAACAATATAACTTCTTTCTTTTTTGTCACACGTTTTCCGATAAAACTACTATTCTATTCGAATGTGTCGAGTCTTCACTTTAACCACGAATATCTTAAAAACGGAGGAGTAAAAAATATATACCACTAGAAAATTTCACATTGAAATAATAAGTGATTTCCTAAAAATGACCGCTTAAAGTTTAATGTGACGAGACCATGGTTAAAAATGGGTACTTTTCTGGTATAAATTAAAGAATCTTCGTAACGTTGTAACCTAAGTAATTAAAATTTCAGTGAGTGGTTTACAATAGGCATTAATGAACATACTAATTTTTTCTATTCCGTTTTTGATATATTCGCGGATACAGTGAGGATTCGATACATTTCAGTCATATAGTTTACGTATTAACATTTTGAAAATTAAAGAAAATTCACTTTATCATAGTATATAAATTTCCGGTTTATGTCGGCTTAAGTATCGGGGACCAGAGACTACTACCAAATAATTTTAGGAAACAAGCACCCACACTTAATCAATGCATAAACTAGTTACCGTACTTGGTAATTGGTGACGTCGCGCCAAAGAAAAGCGCTTTCAGACACGCCTCTAGCATCTGATATTCAATTAGTAAATTTTGAAGTAGAAATTATTAAAACAGATTGGACAATTGCTATTGTTTAATAAGATACATTAGAATATGTGAATTAATTTTAAAAAATATGGCAAGTGCAAGAACCTTATTTTCAGGAGTAAATAGCTTTTGTCATCCATTGAGCATGATGTACTCTTCTGGAGCACGAAGTGATATATCTCATGGAGGAACTTATCCCAACACTACCTATGTTAAATCCAAGAACCTCCTATAATCTTCTAGCGGTTGATGTTTTATATCTTCGATAGTATGCCGTATAAATTAACAAATATCGCCTGTATTTTGAAGGTAGTCGCTGGTCATAAATGTGGCATTGGTAAGCCAGATACAACTAGTCTCTTCCTAAGAACTCACCTAATAAAACACAGGTTCCATTCAAAACGTTTCTGTTTGTCACTGTGTTATCATGAAGATCTGTTTTTAAATTTTCATTTTAACAAAATCATAAACAGTTAATCTGAGAGAAGGTATAAAGTAGAAGTAGTATTATAAAACTACCATCTGAAAGACAGTAAATGCCAAGGGTAGGCTCAGAGTCATAAAAGTGACCCACATAAATCACGGAGGTCAATTATTATACCTGTTGTTTACCTAGAAATATAGCTTAATTGCACAATGTGGGAAATTTGGAGAAATTCAGAAGTTTGGAGGTGCTTGCAAAACGTTCTCCGCTTAACAGATTTGACTCAGATTTCACAGTGATTATTTTTTAGAAATTGGAACCATTCTAGAGGGTATCACTAACTAAATTCGATTTTTTTTGTTAAGGATGCATAAGACCTATCCTATTGTACATGGTAAAAGAACGTGTGAAAAAAATCTACAGTAAATATTATATACTTTTTTTTATATTAATTCACATTTGTTCTTGGGTGAACACTCGTAATTTAACCTACAAACTTGCTTCAGCTGACATTTTGTCGCAAGGTAGATATGTTTAAGGTACTCACATCTTTGGTTCATAGAACCCACAGTTTAAGATCCTTCTTGAAAGATAATGTTGCGAGAAGGTTCGCTCATCTACAATACTCTATCGACTTGGTCAGGCGCAGATGAATTTGCATCCAGATCGCCTAGAGAAACGCGCTGCCGTCCCTCACACTACCGAATCAATTCTGTTATATTTAAATTGTAATAAAATTAAATGTATAACCAACAATTTTGTCCTAGATCCTATTGCTAAGACTAGAAGTAATAATTTGGAATAGGTCGTCATTATGATATATCGATTTGAAATTTTGTCTTTTAACAACAAAGCCGCACAATATTGACGCTAAACCAGGAGAAAAAGGCGCATCATACCATAATAATTTAAACAAACATCTAAATAATACATAATAATTATTTGTAAAATGTAAAATACAAATGGTGTAAGTTACTTTATAACAATAAAATTGCAATCTCTACTTTGTATTGCGGAGTTTTCACAACATTTTATTTGGAACATAAATTTTTCTATATGAGTTATCTCCTGTTAGGTCCCCGACTGTACCAATGCCACAGTGAGTTTTATCAGTGCGATATTATTTTCGCTGCTGTTTAGATAAGAACGTCGGGGTTGGAAAAATAAATTGCCCTCCACGGAAAATAGCTGAACTTTACCAAAGAACGGAATCCCTGTTTCTATTGTGCTCAGCCACAGCGCTCAACTCACACCAATGCTAAGTTGCCAGCAAGCACTGCGCTCTTTTGCACATAAATTTTACGTATAACGTTTTTGATTTATTTAACACAAACATATTTTACCAGATAAAATGGAAAAAGGGGGGACAAAATTATAAGTATAAATCTTTCGAGGACTGTTTTTATACACAATTATATTTCGTTTGCTAACTATGATGAATACGTTCCTACTAGACTCCAAAATTATTTACATATAAATGTATATGCTAAACAAAATTTTGGGTAGACAAGTAAGGGACACTTCTACTAATTGGAATATTATATATTATTAAATTATTATTAATTAAATTCTAATTTTTTGTGTACATACGAAATATTTATTTTACGATTCGAAAATGTGTTGAATTCTACATGAAAATTACAGAAAATTAAAATATTGAGGTTTATTATCTCATTTTTTTCCCATATGGTTATGAACAAATCAAACAAGAGCAAATACGTAATGGAATATTTTATGATATGCAGTATATTTGTATATGTTACAGTTAAAGTACGTAATTAGTAAATATATACATTTTTCGGTGAATGTTTACATTTACCAAGCCGGATGATTAATGTAGAAAGAAATTTGAAAATTAGGCGTTCTGCCCACTTAAACCGGTAAATGTGCACAATTACCTATAAGCTTTGAGAAAAGTAAACATAAAATATGAAAATAACAGCCATAATTTAACATATAATATATGTTTATTTAATATAGTACATAATTAAAATGGCTTAATAATATAATAATAATGGAGAACAAATTGAAAGCAAATTTTACGATTTCTGTCCCTGAATAAAAAAAATTCAAATGGAAACATTTTCTTTTAATTTTTATTATTACATACTCCGCTACCGTGGCACAGTTACGATTTTTATTTTTTACTATATATATTAAACTTTTTGAAAACTTTTCTCTCATTGTCCTTCTTTTTAATTTAATTATTATTCCAATATTAAACAACTGCTGGCACTTAAAAAGAACTACAACTTGTAACCAAATAATATGCTTAACATCACTTGTCATAGTAGAACAAAACTTTGTATTTTTTACTGCGGTTTGCTGATTAATGTGCACATTTCCCAGTTTAATTGGCATGGGTGAATATGCATAAAATATTGGTTAAAGTGGATTATTTCTATGTTTACGAAATGTGTACATTTACCGGATAATGTACACATATGCCGATCTGTTTACAGTTATCGTAACATATACAACTACAAGATTATAAGGGTCTCTTTTCATCGTTAGATAAAAAGGTTTGTTGTGTGTACTATCGTTAAAGTCACTGAAGTTTTTATTTTAAAATGTTTATGAAACGAAACGTTTTACAAACGAAATTTTATTTTTAATTTGTTCCAGACTAAGATGGGCGAGGAATTTGTCGATGCCCTAGATGTGATTCGTACTCCACAATAAATTGTAGGGCATCGTTTCTCTCTACCCAACACAAGATCCTAAAATTTTCTGGGAGTTACTTCGGTGACTTATGAGGCCGTTAAGAAAACATTTCAATAATACTGATATGTATTTTTTGTGCTGACTCTATTTAAATCTAAAATACTTTACAAACGTCATTAACTGTCATTTTTAAATGATGTTTTCAACTAGACTTATAATGTGCAGGATAAAATAATCTAAAACATTTTTTTCTTTAAATTGAAAAGATACAAACCTGTTCTCAAGAAAATATTTTTTTGGATCATTCTCACTATCATTGTGGGTGAGATTGCAGTGAAATTCGGAGGCGGCTTTACATTAAATAACAAAAATTTTTAAAAATGAAATTACTAATTAATACCTACCTATAGTCCGTTCTTCTTTTCTATAACAACTACAGTTATGGTATAATTTTTAGGGGATAAGTTTATTTTCTAGAGGGTCATTAATTCCAAATATATTGTCAACATTATTAACACCACAGATAGTGAAACCCTCTGTATTCCTAAAAGTACCTCAAGGTACTGTGCATGAAGGTACAGATTTTTTAGAGACAATGGACACACCCAATATTTTAGTATGCTAGGGGTAATTAATGCTTTAGAAAAAAATCTAGTTCCACGATCTGGGATCGAACCCCTGGAGTGAGAGGTAGTGTCCTTGTCGCTCAATCATAAAACCATATTTGGTACATGGCTTTCTTGGTAACCCATTTTCCACTTGGTTATAGATTTGGAATTTTTAATACACAACTCTAATGGAACAGCAAACACCAAAATTTGTGAGTTATCAAAGTCTCGTAACTTTTGAATGAATGGTCCGATGTCTAAAACATTCATGGAGATATATTGCCTTAACATTTGCTTATGCTGTCATATACATAGCACATTTCAATTTCTCACAGAAAAGTTTCTACAGAGTATTATATGTAGTAATGAAAATCGAGATTTTAAAATTATTTCAAGTGTGTACTAAATCCTCTGTATGTAATTTCAGATCAGTAATAAACTATTTTTTGATTTAGTGAATGTGTCACATTTAGAAATACGAGATTTTGTTTATATATTTAATTATATACTTATTTACAGAATGGATATTACAAAAAATATAATGTAAAATAATATTTTAGAAAGACAAAAGTAGAAAACAGAATATTATATAGAGCATTAAAAACATAATTCTAAACTAACTGTAAAACTTATATACATATATATGCATACATACATATATACACATGTACACATACATACATACATACATACATACATACATACATACATACATACATACATACATACATACATACATACATACATACATACATACATACATACATACATACATACATACATACATACATACATACATACATACATACATACATACATACATACATACATACATACATACATACATACATACATACATACATACATACATACATACATACATACATACATACATACATACATACATACATACATACATACATACATACATACATACATACATACATACATACATACATACATACATACATACATACATACATACATACATACATACATACATACATACATACATACATACATACATACATACATACATACATACATACATACATACATACATACATACATACATACATACATACATACATACATACATACATACATACATACATACATACATACATACATACATACATACATACATACATACATACATACATACATACATACATACATACATACATACATACATACATACATACATACATACATACATACATACATACATACATACATACATACATACATACATACATACATACATACATACATACATACATACATACATACATACATACATACATACATACATACATACATACATACATACATACATACATACATACATACATACATACATACATACATACATACATACATACATACATACATACATACATACATACATACATACATACATACATACATACATACATACATACATACATACATACATACATACATACATACATACATACATACATACATACATACATACATACATACATACATACATACATACATACATACATACATACATACATACATACATACATACATACATACATACATACATACATACATACATACATACATACATACATACATACATACATACATACATACATACATACATACATACATACATACATACATACATACATACATACATACATACATACATACATACATACATACATACATACATACATACATACATACATACATACATACATACATACATACATACATACATACATACATACATACATACATACATACATACATACATACATACATACATACATACATACATACATACATACATACATACATACATACATACATACATACATACATACATACATACATACATACATACATACATACATACATACATACATACATACATACATACATACATACATACATACATACATACATACATACATACATACATACATACATACATACATACATACATACATACATACATACATACATACATACATACATACATACATACATACATACATACATACATACATACATACATACATACATGGAAAGGTGGCAGGCAAGATGGGATTCGGATACGGCGGGTCGGTGGACGCACCGTCTCATCCCCAACATTACAGAGTGGTACGATCGAGCCCATGGTGAAGTGAACTATCACATCACCCAGGCACTTACTGGCCACGGATGCTTCAACCAGTATTTGTACAGATTTAAGAAGACCGAGAGCGCTGCATGTCTACTGTGTGGTCACGTTTTGGACGACGCTGAGCACGCAATCTTCGAGTGCTCTAAAACGGAAAGTGAGAGGTCCAAACTCTACGAGACACTTGGAGAGGAGTTGAGTGTGGAAGGCCTTGTTCCTGCCATGCTAAAAGACGAGAGAGCCTGGACGGCGGTCTCGGCCTACATTAAGGATATCATGGAGAGCAAAAGAAAGGTGGAACAGGCTGAAAAGGCCAACAGAGAGCGGGAAGCCCAGCTCCTGAACCCCTAATCTCGAAAGAGGACGGGGGATGTAGGGAAATGGCTGAATATGGACACCACCCCGAAGTAATGCGAGAGCGGTCCCAGGGTGGTGCTCCGGAGTCAGGGGGGCCACTTGAGGGTAGCTTGCTACTCCTACGCCCCCGCGAAAAAAAAAAAAAACATACATACATACATACATACATACATACATACATACATACATACATACATACATACATACATACATACATACATACATACATACATACATACATACATACATACATACATACATACATACATACATACATACATACATACATACATACATACATACATACATACATACATACATACATACATACATACATACATACATACATACATACATACATACATACATACATACATACATACATACATACATACATACATACATACATACATACATACATACATACATACATACATACATACATACATACATACAAACAAGAAATAGAATTTGTTATACAATTTTTTAACTGTGGCTACATTGCAAAAGAAAATATCAAGAATATGTTGGTGCTCACTATAATTATTGCACATTTGATGTAAATGCGAAAATTTACCAATATTTGTACAAAGTATACTCAAAGTAAAGATCATATGTTGCGGTTACTCTGGGAACACGAAAATTTTACATTTATAATATATCGGGACGGTCAATGTCATTAGTTATTATTTTGTTTAAGAAAGTTAACTGAGATTTCATCCGTCTTCTTTCAAGGCTATTTAAAGAAAATCTTTCCAGCATATATGCATTCAGATAACCATAAGCTAGGTATACTCCATCTTCTCTTAGATCGCAGAAAACTGTTATAAAGCAATTTCAGTGTATCTGCATTATTAAACTCACTGGAATTTCCTATAATAAAGCCTAACGTTTTAATGCTCTGTGATGTTATGTTATTAACATGATTTATGAAAGAGAGTTTGCCATCAAATATTATATCTAGGTCTCGAAAAATAGTAGGCCTAGCAATTACGATATTATTATATAAAAGTACTAGCGGACCCGAATCTGATCGCAGCGCCAACTATCGGGACACACAATTAAATAAACATTTTCCAGTAGAATTGTGAATCTAAGCCATTCTCGAATCCACTGGAACACACACAAAAAATTTCATCAAAATCGGTCCAGCCATTCAGGAGGAGTTCAGTCACGTACACACGGACAGAAGAATTATATATATAAGATAGTCAGAATTTTGTGTTTATACTTTATTAGAGAATGTCATGCACTTGGAGATGTTTAAAGGTAATTTCCTTTTAATGCACCAAATATTAAGGTTTTCGAAATCTTTCTGCAGGGTAAAATAATCTTTAATATTTTCAATAATAGAATAAATCTTTAAGTCATCCGCAGATTTATAGTAAATTAGGATGGACTTTTAGTCAGAAATAACTACTACCGGACATATTCTTAACGACAAAAATGTTAAAGCAAGCTGTTAAAATTGCTGTTTACGAAACTAGAATGATAAGACAAGTACAGGAAAATTGCGTGTTGAAAATCAATCAAAACACCCACGTTGGACTAATGAACACAGAAGTTATTGGTTGCAATTTGCGAAAAACCATGCTAATTGAAAAATCGAAAATAGCAGACTAATAATCAAGGTTGCATTGAAACGACACTATTGTTTGGAGAAGAAGTTAATATACATTTATGAAGAATTTTAGACTTGATATGGTTCCATTTGGTGGTGGTCCTGTACCAGTTTTAGGAAAAATATTCAATATAAAATATATGAGTAATTGCACGAGATTGAAACTTTTCATCAGACAATTACAGCATCGATACTAAAATCCATACTGTCTATATTTCTTAATTTAAAGGGATATTAGGCAATATACGTTCACAATAATGCAAGATCGCATAGAGTTTATATTGCGTTCAATGAAAGAGAAAGCATTATTAGAATGTTTTGGCTAGCACGGTAACCAGATTGCAATCCAATTGATTTAGTGCGGGAATCTCAGAAAATACATTTCTCACGTTATTTGTATCCTAAATAGGTTAAATATTAGCTGAAGCTATATGAGAATATTGAACTGAGCTTCCTCAGGAAATGATAAATAATACTATATTAAGTTTGCCTAGTAGAAAAGCTGTCATGAGGAGATATTTTCCCATCAGCAGTAAACAGGACTTTATCTGAAGAAACTTTAATTATCTTCTAATTGTGAAAACTTAATTGATACTGAAAAATAGAAAATGTAATTTTCTGTTAAGTATGTGTGGAAGTGTCACAATAATATACACTACTTACTAATAAATACCTACCACAAATAAAACATGTGGTACCAACATTATCTGAATTCTGTTAATTTTAATTTAGGCAAATCCCTAATGATCGAAGATAATATTTGGAGAGATACGATCTCTATACCTCCACATAAATAAATACAGAACAGAGCAGCACATTGCACGCGTATATAGTGCTTTCTTTATACAGCAGGTTATAATTATCCAACAATGGATCAGACCGTCTCAAAGAATATAGAGCAAAAGCCACAGGGCCCACACTATAACATTTTAAAAGCCAAATTATATGTTATTAAAATTAAAAATCGAACAACACATTTAGTATAGTTCTGTAGTCCATTAAATTTTTTAGCAAGCTTAATTTTTTTCTTATAATTTCAAGTACAGGATCTGATTCAGAAAGTTCGTGTACATCAAGTCATTAAGGTAATGCTTAATTAATTTGAAACTACAAAATGGAAAAAGAATAAAGAATTCTAATCCGAATGTCGTAAAATTAATTTATGTTAGGCATTAATGTTTCTAGTCATTAAAGTTTTATTTGCGAGAATTAATAACAACTGTAAAAGCAACTTTGTTGTTAATTAAATTATTAAACACACTCTGCATTCCTAAAAGAACTTCATAGTACGTAGTGCGGGAGGGGGCTACACATTTAGAGACAACGGACACACACTCAATATCCGAATATACTAGAATTAATTTTTAAAAAATCTCTGCTCCTCGAACAGGGATCGAACCTGGGATTCCCAGGTGAAAGGCAGAAGTTCTTACACCTCGACTACCAAATCACATTGTTCGTACTAGGTACAAAGAGATTTCAAGAAAATTATGGTTGCTAGTAAGTGGTAAGTAATTTGTAAAATAAAACTGATGAATTACATAAGAAACGTCTCTACCCATGTTATTTTTAGAGATTCATAGGTATATCGGGAAAAAACCATATTTTTTTGTTTTTCTTTGCCAAAATTTTGTTTGTTAGCCGATTTTAACGAACTTACTGTAGTAAAAATTCAAGATGGCGGACGCCACTGAAAATAGGCCTTCGTCTGGGCTCATCCTTTTAAATTGAAAGTTGTCAAAATGACAGAGCTAAGGGTATATTTCGAATAAATGAATTTCCTTCTACATTTTTGTTTTGGAGATATGACGAATTCAAAAAGGTCTACCTGCCATTTTTAAAATCTGGAACAGAAAAAAATCTTTAATACTTTTCTTGCTATTTATTTACTTTTTAACCGATTTTAATAAACTTGGTGTTGTGGCGTAAGCAACAGAATTGTCTCTATGAAATTATGAACAAATTATCGAAATGTCAAAATCCAAGAACTATTTTCTAATAGTACTTCTATTGCTTATACTACTACAACATCTTAAATTATGACAATCAACAATACGAACTAGAGAAATAATTTATGAAATATCTTATCTAGGTAAAAAACACGACGAGATGGTAGACATTTTACCAGAAATCCATAATTAGGTTGTAGGCGCTAATAAAATTCGCCCTGTAAAATAAATGTAATATTACTGAATCACTACAAAAGATCAGTAGCTATTCACTGAATATTCAATTAATAAATAGTTAATGAAGTGTGGCATATCATATCCCTTGAATTTTGTATCTCCTAGTACAGCAACAATTGCCGTAACTTTTTTCCTCCAGCTGTTCTTTCCAATCTTGAGTTGTCGTAGCTGTTCAGTATTATTAAATTGATTTCGACCATTGTCATGCAGTCTTTGAGAAAATACACAAAGTAAACCAATGGATTCAGATCAGGACTGCAAGGCGGTCAAAGTATAAAATACACTTTTCCTTTTCGGAACAATGTTGGAAACATGTCTAGTGGTTTTCCTTGTTCCTGATCTACCTTCATTGCGATATATCAGTTCTGCTACCTGTTCCAGAAAGTAAGACAATAAAGAACACTGAAGGTATAAGTGTTCAATTTTTCTAAGAAAATTTAAAGTTCCAGTGAATAATCATTGTATCTGCCACTCAGCGTGGGTAGTCTGTGTTCTAACCAACTAAGATCCTTTTAATAGCAACAAGTCCAAGTTTATTGAAATCTGCTGAATAATTGGCAGGCAAAATATCAAAGTTTGTTTTTTGTTCCAAATTTTAAAAATGGCAAGTAGGCTTTTTTGAATTCGTTCTATATCCGAAACCGTTGAACCGATATAACTTATCGTAAAATGTAGAGAAAAGTTCATTCATTCGAAATCAGTTATTAGTTCTGTCATAAACTTTCAATTAAAAAGGACGAGCGCATAGGATTGACTATTTTCTATTGTGGTCGCCATCTTGAATATTGATATTTCGGCTAACTGTTAACACTAATTTTGCTAAAATCGGCTGAGAAACAATAAATTGGCAAAGATAAATAGAAAGTATTTTTTTTACCACCAGGTATAGTTTCTTTTCTCCCAAAATTGTTTTAGATTATGAAAACTTGTGCATCTTGTGAAATAAATATGTGGCATATTAATAAAGAACATGGATTAAGATATTCATCTTTAGGGATTATAATTTCCTTAGAAATAATAATTTTTATTTCAATTAAAGGTTTGTATTATACCGCTCGGTCGAAATAGTGTTACGAAAAATTTTTAAGTAGCAGTGACTCGGCAACTTGCTAATGTCCCGAATGAATGTTAGTTTGAAAAGTCATACAACTCCAACGAATCTGCACAATAAAATTAGTAGTTCTACATAACACTTTACCAGTGATGTGGTGCCTTATGTTCGATTCCCAGAAAACTCAACCTATTGTTGTTAATGTATTTTTAAATTTACAGTTCTCACTGAATTTTGTAGAGATACTGTTTCTTATTAGAAGTTAAACAGACCGTCTATCAGTTGAACAAAGTGTTTATTATGAAATTATCAGTAACCAATAAACATTCGAAAAAATGGTTAGTCAGAAGATGAAATTTGTTTCCATTTTAGTTACTACAATAGAAAAATGTATTCTTACAGAATTAAACGTATTAGGCAATTAGTAAGGAAGCTTCAGATGGATAAAGGGATTTCAAAAGACGATGATATCGAAACTGCTATTGCAGTGAATACAAATCAAGAAGGCATAAGTTCAGATATCTGCGAGTCCCATTTCTGTCAGTAACTATTGTTGATATTGACAATTTGTCGAATATATCCTTTGACATTTATTAATTGTTGACCAGAAAACATTTATCCAAGCACCTCGAATCACAATGCAGTTTACACACATCTCAAAACTAGATTCAAATCTGAAAATAACGTCATGGTAAAAAAAATATAAACGAGGATCCAGTGAAAATAATGATAAAATTTTATCATAAAACAATAGAGAAAACCAGAAACTTGCCAAAATTCTCAATATTAGCTATTTTTGGATTGAAGAAAGTTACAGTAAATTCACCTGAGCATTTTTCTTCGCCAAATGAATGAAATAAAACATAAAACACTTCATAATGTTCTTTTCTAATGAAATCGAAGATTTTCTTCAAGTTTATACACATTTTTACATTTTACCACTTAATGAACAAATATCTAGTATACAATATTCAAAAAACAATTTTTTGTCTTTGGGAACATCTAACTTATCCAAACAATTCACCTATTCCATAATTGCAAAGGGAAAAAGAGATCTGCGTCCCATTAGAATAATCAGTTCCAATTATAATTACAAAATCATCTATATGTTTGTGTTCAACTTTTTTAACAAATTGTATATATGAGCTAAATCAATAAATCCCCTCAATCAATGCAGGTTTCTAAAAGGTTTCAGTACTGCCCCAATTTTAAGTAATATAACTGATAAAATTTAGTATGTGGAAGATAATACACGTCACTTCTGCGCTTCCGAGGTCGGTAGCTCACTACATTGACAGTAAAAGTGACAATGCTCAATATTTTTGAATTTATTGAATTGAACATTATCACTATTGTTGTACAAATTTGAGATAGTGTTGAGGTGACTAACTACCATGTAAGATTCAAAATAGGCACAACATGCTTCTAGTTAACGAAAAATATGACCAAATATGAAATTCAGTTGTCATCTTTTCTTATGTTTCATCTTTGGGATTATGCCATTGTTACTTTTAACAATTAACTCTCATATCGATGGAATCATAAGGCTAAGGTCTATCTAGCTATGTAATAGGGTTCTTTCAAATTAAAATATGATACTCGTGGTCAAAATGGTGTTTGTTATAAATCAACAGTTCAAGAAGACAATTGATCTGCTTTCCTCCCCTCTAAAACTTACTCCGTTTTCTAGATGATTTTGGGAGAACTCAATATCCCAAAGTACTGTAATAAGTACACGCATATTTCGAAAACCAAGATATCATCATCAGTAGGTACTCAGTCTAGTTTAACAATTTGGGTGTGTAGAATTATATAATTATGTCATAGTGTATAATATAAGTACTGTTGTATGATCTCTGAACATATAAACCAAAATAATATACTCGATGCGTCGTGTAATATATATTATATAAATTGAGAAATTAAATAAATACAGTATAATTAATGTATATTCGATCGGTAGGTACATAAAATAAGGAAATGTAAATTTATAGAATCCAAATCAGCATAATGTATTCTGTGAATCAGTGGAATTAGTAGTAGCTCTCAATATTTTACAGACAAGTGATATAAAACAAAAGAATTACAAGACAAGATCAGCTTAAAGCTGAAGTAAAAAGAAGAAAGTATTGAAGAGAGAGCCAATGCCAGACATGAACATGAAAAAGGGGCAGACAATCGTTAAAGAGGCGGGGCCTTTTGATTTGTGGTCGCCATTTTGTCAAATAGTAGTGTTTTGTTAGAAGCATTATCTCATTGGACAATCTCCCACCTCTCTAATCGAACTTATTTTAATTTTATAAGAAAATATTTATAAAACTGAGATTTCCGTATGAAATTTGTCCTTATGCCTTAGAGATGTGATACCTTAAAAGACTGTTTGATGTTTTCCCACAAGTTACAAACGTAAAGTTATTTTAAAAAATTATGATTAAGTGAAAATTTAACCTCCAAACTGAAGTAAATTAAAGTGAAATGTTTGTCTTTGCTCGCTTTAAACTTGTGGAACACACGGATGACTAAATTTTAATATAACACTAAACACTACAAAATTAAATCGTCTTTCACCTTCTGACGACCGCCTTACTAAATAAGCTCCGCCCTTGTACTAAAAGCTCTCCAATAATGTTCCGGAGTTTTACGGATGGTGTCGAGGTTTTACGAACTTCGTTGCTAAGGGAAACGGATGAAAGCTCGCTATTCCAACATTTAGTTCGACCGCGTTCTTTGTGGTAGTGGTATCGTGAACTACTATAGTATTTTGTTTAATGATGAAAACGTTGTTTTGACAAATAGTGTTGTGCTGTTGACGTTTTTTGACTGTGAACTGTGATAGTGTGTATATTTTGAATGATCTCTAAAGGATTTATAAATTTATCTAGTAAGTACTTGAATGAAAGAATCAAAGTTTCAACATTATTTATTGTTCGAATCGTTGATAAACAGCATAATCTTGTCAAAATAAAAGTACCTACAAATGATTTAGAACAGGCATAATTTGTGTTAAAACAGATTACCGATTTGAGTAAATAACATTGTTTTAATACAAGGTAGTCCGCTTTACCTATACCAGATTATTTTTTATCTTCCTTAATATTATTGATAAGCCTGTATATGTAATAGATACATTTATTTCAATACAAATGTCGCTCCAGTTTAATAGACGAGAGTAAATTATAATGAATAGGGTGGATATTAGTAGTCTTAAATAAGATACAATTTTCTTCGTAAATACTATTTCTTAATGAACAGAACACAAACGAGTTCACAAATAATTAATATTTATATATTGTAATAGCCATTATATAATTTTACGATTCATTGAACTCGCTGTATATTTTAATCTATAATTTACTGCATAATAATGGAAATCTATCTTCCTATCTTTCTTGAACAACTTAATCGTTTTACTAAAATGTGTATAAACACAAATTTCGTTTAATATGCCATTATTGCTTCTTCTATATTTTTTCATATCAAGGGGTTTGTTGTCTTATCGCTGATTGCAGTCTCTTAAGGAAAATAGGTTTTTTTAATAAATTAAATGCTTCTATTATATTTTGACAATATAAATAAATGGTAGTAGAATATATTTTCTTATATAAATCTAAAATTAGCAATATTTATGTGTGGTTATTCTTCATATATTAAGTATTACTTGTTGTTGTTCGAAGATAAAATCTCAATTAAAATGAAAGGCTTAGACATGTTAAAAATGAACTAGTATCTTAATATTGTACCTACCTGATCTCCTTAATAACTGAGTATCCATTCCGAGGCAAAAAAACTCTCCTACTAAGTGACTGTATGTTTCACTCATGCCTATGAATAACTACATAATACCTATATGATAAGACCAGATAATTTGTATCTCTACACAAGAGTTACCTACTTGTGCCACTCGAAATGATAAAATCTCTGCAAAAATTGATAAGGTATAAATAAGTTTTGTTGATAAAATGATTTGTTTCCAGATAGCTCAAGGATTCGACCTGTGTTGTCGGCGACCGTCGCATCGCACTGGTACGAAACAAACAACTATAGAACTCTGCCTACTATGACCAAAGAAAACAATCGTGATTAGCATTTGCTTTGTGATTCTTTTACCATATAAAACCACTAATTTCGCGTGTGCAGTGTAAAATAAACTTAGTAACCCATGATTATGGAGATGACGAACGAATCTGCCGCGGTGGGACGCTGGTATGAATCTCCTAGGACGGGAACCTCCGCGAGTCCCGGACAGGGCATTGAAAGTGGAAATTCGGACATAAATTCTAGTGTAGCTGAACATATGGGCGCTTTTTTCTGGATCCTTCAGGAACCCAGCGAGCGGCGAGGTATTACCACCAGAGTATGCATTCGCCGTATGGAAGCCATGGTAAGTTTTTAATTATTAAGTACTCATCTATATAAAAATAGTGGATACAAAAAAATAACAAATGTTTGTAAAAATATATACCAGTCTCTGAAATGATATATCATCGCTTTACCATTTTCTGTCCTTTTTATTTTAATAATTGGCAAAATAATCCTATTAGGGCCATTTCTTTATTATCTTCAATAGGTGGATTAAATGAAAGAATTTGGTATTTTTGTAAATCAATGTTTATATAAAGATATCATGTTTTAATACGTGCTTATTGTCAATTCATTCGTATATACTGCTTTATTTCGAACAAATATCTATAACATAATTAAATAAGTACGTCTTAACTTTAAAAAATACATTTTTTTTGTAAAAGTTAACAATAGAAGTTTTTTTGAACCTATTTTCATAAAGATTTTACCTAATTTATTTCATATATGATATATCTCGCTTAGATTTTAAAAACACTTAAATAATTTTTGAAACATTCAAAAACATGATATTTTCAGACTTCTTATAAGGATGGAACCTACTTAAAAATTAAAAAATTAAGTGAAATGAAAACAAGTTTAAATTATCCCACAAAAGTGGAAAATATTTTAATAAAACTCCGTAAAAACTTTTTATTATTTCTAGGCTCCTCAACAGCACTTCGTATAATAGAAATAATACCACAAATCGAGTAACATATCAAAAATTCAAATTTTTAACTTGAATGCAACAATTATTTAATTTTTTTTAATGTCAGCTGATAATTTAAATGTGTGTTTTTGCGTTGTTATTTTCGTTTTAATGTTTTCTTTTGTTGTAATATTGGCTTAGGAAAGACACCTTTATTTAGACATTTTTTCTAGTTTGTGATATTTTTTTGGTATTCTACTTATGAAAAAAACCATCGGTAAATTTAGATTATATGTATGAATTAAAATTAACATATAATAAGTTTTACCACTGAAAGAATTCTTGTATAAGATAATTTTTTATTAAAAATTGCGAAAACATTTCACAATTACTCTGATTAAAATCAAAAGTTTCACATCTATGCGGGCTGCTTAACTAAGTAAAAATGAGATTTAAAAAATCCCATAGAATAAAGACAGTAAATTGTATTTATTATAGAAAGGAGGAAAAAAGTGATAGTTTCCTTAATATATTGCTATATACCTCAGTATATGCTGAAGTAAATCTTCATAAATTATTCGCAACCAATTTTAAAATAACTTTAATTTAAATTAAACAGAATATGATGGTTATGTTGGTCCGAGCATACATTTAAATAGAAATAAAAAAAATAAAATTACCACAAGAAAAAATAAGATAGCATGAACAGTACTAGGCACTACGATTTTTAATTTCGTAGACTTTTTATTTGAATTTTAATTCATAAAAAGTAAGGACAATCAAATTCAACTTATTGTCTCCTCCACCACACCAAGACATACAGTTTAAACAATTCTTTTTCTAGTATAAATTACTGCCTATATCTACAAAATTGAGTAAAAAATAAATTTGTATATATCACTCAAGAAATAAGTGTTAAAGTCCAAGCTAAACGTAGGATTAGCTAAATGTTAGATAGAATCTTTCTAGGATTCTAGGAACTCAGAATGGAATAAATGTTAGAATGTATCTATTAATATTTAATGAATGACTGCTGATAGATAATTAAATAAAAGTCATCTATATTATGTCTGTTTCTAAACCAAAATGGTTAATTAAATCCTTATTTAGATGTTTATAGTACAGCATTTTATTACGAGGGATTTTCATATAAAGATCAACTCCTACTTATAGAAGATAAAATTATAATACGGGGTATCCTAAAAGTCGCGCACCACCTTGTAGGTAACGTTATATGACAATATTAGGAACAGCGAAAAAAATGTATTAAAAAACATGTCCGTTATTTGCGCTTTTCTTATGGTATATAAAATTAGACATGTTAACAACTGGATAACTACACTCTATTCACTTTAACTTTGCAGTGATAGATTGGACTTAAGTGAGTGAAACGTCCAACTACGACCGTTGTTTATGAAATAAAATAAACATGAAAATAAACCGCTATAGGAACTTTATACTCGTGTACACCTGCCTGGTGTCTGCACCAAGAAGCAGCGCGCATTTTGTTTTCTATCCTGGCTAACACTGCAAAGTTAAAGTGAATAGAGTATAGTTTCTAATATGCTACCTTCATCCATTTAGATATAATTTAAATTATACTAGAAAATTTAAAATAGTTTTCACATGGAGGACATCACTTTTGCAGTTGATAGTACGGGTATAATGATCCCGGTAGTGATCAAAATGTGGGTGCGATATTCTAGAACAATAAACCAGTAAACTCTGATCGGATAGTTAAAGAGCTGGTCCGTCAGCAAAACTTTCATGCATAGCGAGTATTAATTTTCAGGTAATAAAATTATAATAAACTATTATAATTTTTTTTCGATTTTCCGACGCTGGATGGTCCTTCCGTGGCCCTCGAACCTCACGGGAGGAGCACCAGCATATTATCTAGAACCACTCTTCACATTCCGCACGGTTAGTGGCTGTAGATTCCAGTATCATGTGCCTTGAGCAGACGCAGAGAACCTAGAATATCCGCCTTCTGCATTTTGCCTGCCTTTTACTGTATTATCGTTATTATTATTATTATTACTACTATTATTTATTTTTGTTATTTCTATGGTTACTTTTTAATACAGTGATATGCATTTCCCCTTTTACCTAAATTGTTTTTTACATGACTCCGAATTTAGATTCAACAAATCGTGATGTCCTCTTTTTGTTATATATTTTATTGCTTGTTTTTATTATCAAAATATTAGAGCCACTCATATAACAGTTAGCAAAGATTGTTTCCTGTCTTTTCCCTCAATTCATGAGTAGTAAACTTTTAGAAAATTCTGGATTGTAAAATTACCATTACCAAACAAATTACTTTTACATATACATTCATTTGCATAACGTAATAGTTTTCAAAAGCATGTTTTAATGTCGTCATTAAATTCTCTTTATTTTTATTTTCTGTCTTAATTTGCATTACTCTACCAAAATTTCCTGTCATTAGTTAGATGCGTTTATTATATTTTAGCATTCCCAACTTGGAATACCACACATTCTTTGCCTAATATTCCCAGAAATGAACACAGCCAAATGCTTTGTGATAATTTTATGGCATAGTTAAATTGTAAATTTATATTATGCTGGTATATTCAGTGAAAACAATGCATTAAAATATATGCTACTGGCTTGGTATTGATTAAAATATTCCCGAGGAAATTGTTCGTAATATTCTAGAATTTCGGTTACTTATTTAGGAATTTTCGAAATGTATAACTATAAGAGAATGTATAATTTTCATTAAAAATGAGATTTTTCCCATGTGATTTTTCGAGTAAAGGTGATGGTATACCACAAAATATGATAAATACAAAAATAAACAATATATTTATTTCATATATCTAGCTGAAATATATCTATCCTACTGGGCATATAGGGATGTGGTATCTTAACATTAATTCAACTTATAACGCAAATTAAGGTATTTAATATAAAAATTATGTATTGAAACAAATCATTATCTCATGAAATAAAGGGACAATTTGCATATTTACTAGTCTGATGATTCACTGCAAGTAACTAATTTATCGTATAAAAGCAACAATCTCGAAAACTTGAGCATAAACCTTAATTTTTTACCGAAACTTTCCAGTTATGCCTTGAAAACATTCTTCAAATACTCTCAAAATTGTAAACTTTTTTAAAAGTCCTAAGCTATATTTTCGACTAACAGAATTATTAAATTAAAAACACTTGTCCGTCACTGATCGTACGCCACTGATTACCATATGTATTTATTTACAGAGCCGCGTACGACCATGGCTCGATTCCCCGAATATTTGTCTCTGATATTCCGCCCGCACTCAACCTGAATTTAAATCAAACGGACAACGATGACCCGCGGACCGTCCTGTCAAATTTTGTACCTCGTCACTTGTTTTTTTATACTCGTGTGAAAGTCGAAAAATTTAAAAAATGTCATTCCTTAATTTGTTTGATGGTTGGAAACAAAGAATGTAACCAATCCACGGTCGAATCGTTAGGACTGTATTTATGACAAACATTCAAATGATGTATTTTATTACTGTTGGCACCGCTTTTAGGAACATATTTTTCGATCCCTGATTAAGGTAGTGAAAATACGACCTACATGACTACCATTAATCCGGAGAATACGTAATAATTCACAAAGTTACGTGATATATTATTTATCGTTAATAGAACCTCTGGCAGCACCCTGAAGCCAAGGTATATTTTTGGGCGTATATTTATATTTCGAATCGCATTTTGAAGTATCCGTTAAAATTAATTATTCTATCAATAATATTGCCATTAAAAAAAAATAAATCATATGTGGACTCTATCTTATGTTGTTTTTATACGTTATAAATTAATTACTTGCAATAAATCATCAGATTAGTTAGTATGCAGATTATCCCTTTATTTAATTAAGAGCATCTATTAAGGCCCGCCTAAGAATATCGTCTAGATTTTTACATTTTTGCTATAAATTCTAGTTACGGACAGAAATTTCTACCTTGCTATTTTGTCCATCGAAATGAAGTTAACATTTTTATTTGCTTATGAGAAAAAGCCAAACGGACTATCTACAGATTCAAGATACATTCCCTCACAGAACTTTTTTCAGTAGTAGAGGATGATGTGGAGCAATTGTTTTTCTAAATAATTATAATATTTTCATTTCATTTTGTTTGAAGGCACCCTACTGTGGGAAATATCTTAAGGAAATAGTGACCACTATGCGATTCAAATTTATTGAACCCCCATTTTCCATACAAATTACAAAAGAACTAAGGGGCTAAAAATATTGGAAAAATTAAGTTCATTCCTTGACATAATATGTTTATATTTTGTAAAAGTTTTAACATTTTATTTTTTAAAGTTACCAAGTTTTGCATTATTATATCTAAAAATGTAACGTTTTTACGCGATCTCTGGACACATTTGTGTTTAATTACGTATATCATCATGAATTATTAAGATATTAAAACGAAATTTGAGGTGTAGAGTAAAAAATAAATGAATAAAAAAAGGAAAAATTAAATACAAAAAATATTTTATAACATCACTGTATGTACCTATATGTTAAATGAAGCAATTTACAAATACATTTTTTTTACAACAAATAGGCTTCGATATTTGGGGAACTAGTGTATGAAAAATCTCAACTAAATATCCAAGATATTTGAGAAAATAAATAAATAAACGGAAATGGTCGAGCTTGTCCTACTCCTATTATGTTTTTAACACGCTTTTATTAGCTTCACTTGTATGTTTGTTTGCTTGTTTGCTTGTTTGTTTGTAACCGACTCTTTGGACTCGATTTTGACCCACTTTAAACGGACAGATTTAATTGAAACTTTGTACACTTACGAAGAACCGGTAACAATACAATAATTTGATAAGTTTATATCATTATCCTGATCAGGATCGCCAGTCCTTTCCTCACGTATCCTCTGCGTGAGAGCAAGAGGCTTAATATTGTAAGTATATTCCGTCATTTTCAGTGCGGTCGTTGGCCGAGCGGGCAAGTCTTAGTCGACGAGAAACAACGGACTCCTCGGGCGCGAGTTCAAATCCCATGGCTGAAATAAAAAAATATTTTTTTTCAGAAATATCTGTTGGATCGTAATATGTTATAATATCAGCATCAATAAGCAATATAAATATAGTTTAAAACAACTAAAAAACACGCTTTCATAGCACATCAAACTAAAAAGTGAAAAATAAATATAGTTTAAAAAAAACTAAAAAACACGCTTTTAAAGCACATAAAACTAAAAAGTGAAAAATAATTATTAATATAAACTGAAAACAATAATGAACGAAAAATACTAGTATTATTGTGAAAAAAGCGTGGGGCTCTTTGTGCCATATTTTTCGTATATCGAGCAACCCACGCTTTTTTCACAATAATACTAGTATTTTTCGTTCATTATTGTTTTCAGTTTATATTAATAATTATTTTTCACTTTTTTAGTTTGATGTGCTTTAAAAGCGTGTTTTTTAGTTTTTTTAAACTATATTTATTATTCTTGTGATATTTCGTTAATTTTTAGTAAAACTATAATTTATTCATGGAATCGCAATTTGTTATGCAAGTGTATCTTATGTAAAGATATTTTAATTTTATTATTAATAATAATGAAAATATCAATTGGCAAATTCTTTTTTTAATAACTAAACAACTAAAAGTCGTTTCTTTTTACAAAATCGACAAGTGTACAGAAAGGTCCATTTCATAAATCATGAAAATTTCAAGTAATTTTGTCAGTTAGTTTTTGAGAAATTAATTCGCAAATACTGTTATATCGAACATGATAACAACATTTTCACACACTATAAACGATATTTACTGATATGTAAAGAAATGGTCTAATTTGGTCGTCTAGTTTTTTTCATAGGCGTTTAAAGTAAGGGCTCATCAATACCTTTGATTCGAGTAGTAAATATTTATACTGATTTATCGTTATGTATATATAAGAAGTATTCGTGAAACAAAATTTTAAAATTTTATTGCATTTCTGGACGAATCTCGACGAATTATGATGATACACAAAATTTCAGATAAAAAATTTTCTGTCTGTGTGTTTGTGTTCGCCATAGCAGCTACAGTTTTTCAGATAAAGCTTTCAAATTTGGTAGACACATTCGAGAGGTCAAGGAAGAGATTGAGTTCATTAATGACCAAAATCTTTCCACCAATGTGACTTTTTGAAACGTCAAAATGTGACTTTTTTGAAACGTCAAAAATTACTTGATCCCCAAGTAATTGACAGTGGTTTTTTTACTAATTTGCTAAAATTAACTCTCGCGGCGACAGTGATAGTTGTTTTCTGGGATTTGTTATTTGTCTGACAGTTGTAATTCAAAAATATTTCAGATTTTACGTTAAAGTTTATGCCCAAAAAGGGTTGTCAAGTATCCACTCCTTTAGAGAGAACGGTCCTGCTTTGACAAATTTTGTCCTTTGTCTTGTACATTAATTTGTCCTTCAATATCAAAAATTGTACAACGTGCAGGCAGAAAGAACAGACTGGAAAATTTACTTGAGCTTTGTAAATTTAAATTCTCCACGGGCTAGCCTAACATGAAATCTTAACCCGTATTATTCTTTATAGAATTAAGTTTGTTTTTTGCTTTTCCAATTCTATAATTTACACAAACTCAATTTTGTAACTCAACCTTAGAAATGCCCTCCTTTACAAATTAGAACTCTATGCCCAATCATTGTTTACATATTACACGTAATATGATTTTTTGGGTTAGATTTCTGAGTTTACGGTACCTGACCTTTCCAAATTAATACCATGAGTAATACCAAATACAATATTAAAAACTAATAACCTAAATTATCGAATTAATAAAAAAAAGAATATCGACGAAAGTGGGGCCTAATAAGTAGCTTGTGGTCGTTCGATGACTATAATTTTCTTTTATCTCCGTCCACACATGTCTAGATAATCCAAAACCCACCCATTTACTTCGAATATCTATTCATATTGTTATTTTAATGCAGCAATATGTTAATCTAAAATATTTTATGTCTTTAGAGGTCCCCTAGTGATTAAGATGTTAACTGGACATACGGGTGTTTATGACCACTTCACGTGGTCCATAATGCTCTTCCTTTCTTCTTATGAACATTTACAGGCACATCTAAAGATTTATCGCAAAATAAGCTTCAGCTTGACATTAAACTGAGCCACCGAAAATAAACTACTTTGTTGTAGTTTTTGTTTTATATTAAAGTGGGTACTAATAATACAAATTATGCTTTAAATTATAACCTAAGAAAAAGTAATGGGTTGTGGTTTTTTAAATTATCATTTATTAATATTAATATCATTTAATAAATGGTAGATATCACTTACGTAAAGTAATTCTACATTATTAAATCTGTGCTATGAAAATTAGGTTTTTTCTAATAAAAGATTATAGCTATCAAAGAAACAATTAATACAGTGTTAAGAATGAATTTCCCCAAAGAAATTCTTCTGCAAAGCTGTTGGTGCTCGTAGGACAAGGAAAATTAGAAATTTCGCTAAATTAGATGTTGAACGACAAATTTTATGGACGGAGGGTGCAAATGCTTATACATTGTTTTAGTCAAACGTTTTAATTTTTTTGATAAAGCTTAAAACATAGATTATAATAGAACAATTTTATGTCATCTGTTTTAAGTCATCTGTCTAAAGAGATAACTGATATTAAGATTAATGTTTGTCATTAATATAGATATTGAGTAACTGCGGCCCTAATATCGAACCTCGTGGCACTTTTAATGGTGTTAATCTGGTTTGAGCTTTAACTTTGGTATTGTATTGTTGTCACCCAATATAATTACACAGGTGTGAAAAAATAAACTTTTTGAAAATTGTCTTAAATATTTTAGGTGATCTTTGTATTGTTCTTAGTGCTGATTTCAAATATAACCTTCATTTTTTCCATCACGTAATGTTTTTTCACAATAAAGGAATTAAGATAAGAAAAAGTACGCAAAATAAGATTTTCTTTAATTAAAGTTTTATTAATACAAAGTTTTGGCAAGTGAATTACAACTAAAATCTACTTAAATATGATCCAAAAGGCATTTAAAGTTCACTGAAAATTATTATAAACTATTACAGTATCTTTTTCGCTGACCTTCACAGCTTTTTTTGGTACTTTTTCTCTTATGAACATTCTGCGGGTCGTCTCTCTTAAGCATCCAGCAATCATATTTACTTTCCATATTCCCTGGTATTTTCTTTCCATTTCTTTAATATCCAGATGGAATCTTTCACCTTGCTCTTTACTTATTGCCCCAAGGTTTTCCGCAAACTAGTCCGTTAAATATCTTTTACTGGTTCACATTATATTTTTATATTAATTTTGATTTGTATGAAAAATATACTATTGCGTACTTTAAAAAGTCTAATAGGTGTTTATAATCATATAAACAAATTAACATTAAATTGGCTGGATTTTGTCTAATATCAAAATAAAAATCGCTTATTGTGAAAAACCCTACGTGATGAATTTTTTTCACTATTTTCTCGTAATCAGCACCCAAAAAACCTATAAAACTGACCAATTAGATTCAAGACAATTTTACCACCGTAGGCCTGTGTTATTATTGATTGTGGCACATGTCATTTTATCTTTAATTCTCTAAATTTTATGTATTCTGATGAACGTTTATGTGAACCGGCAATTTTGTCTCAAAATATTTAATAGTCCCGTAATTTTATTGATATCTTATTTATGATGAATAAATCTCTTGCCTATAAATAATTTTATTGGTATTAATGAATATATCATTATGGTAATAAATCATTCGTATTAGTTATTCTACTTTCGCTTTATTTACAGATTTTATAAATCGATTACAAGACTAATTTCGATATTTTATCGAGAATATACTGAATTTAGTTCTTTATCTCGTACAAGAGACGTTATCAAAGTGCAAATATTGAAATATTTATTTTCTTTATAAGTAGGTACTCGTTAATGATTTGCAAATAATGAAAAAAAAACATTGACGTGAGTAACAGCTATCGGTCTCAAGTAGACAAATTAATCGATTAGATTACAAAAAAATCTTTTTTTATTTAAACAAATGATAAGGATAAGTAGGTATACTGACATCTGTCAGGGCTCTAATATATTATTTGTTTATGGAGAGTTACGATCCAATTAAAGACATGTTTAATATTTTTTAAGATTTGTAAATAAAAAAGTAAACAAAGGATGGTAACTAGGCGCCAAGAGATATAGCATTTATCGTCCCTATCTTTATTTGTCTCTTGTTTTATTTATTAATATGACATGATTTTCACTTTCACTAAGCCGCTTAAATTTTATAGTAGTGATTTTTTGCTTTTGTGATTCCCGGAATCTCACCTGAGTATTTACTGTTGACAATCCGTAGATTTTTAGAATTATATTGCTGTTGACCTTGTACAGTGCCCTCCAGAGTAATGTATTTAGTGTCAAAATCAGAGCTTCTTAAGGTGGGGCTAGGTGCCGCCAGCTTAGTCCGCCGTGTTTTGCAGAAAAATTTGTAAAGAAATATATGGAATAAAGCCGCCAAACGTCTTGCCCGCGGCAGGCCCGTAGTTGCCGCCGGCCTGGCCTAGTTTGGTGGAGCCCAACCTTTAAAGATCAAATAAAAATAGATTTTATGTCTTTTAGGTTCTACTGTAACGGTCCGTTTTAGGAAATGAATAATTTGGATCACGTTCATTGTAAATTAAATAAAATGGTTCAAGTCATACCTTAAAGTCCAGATTTGATTACAATAATTTTGTTAAACATTGTATTTATCCCTGTAGCGTAGTGCAAGGTGTGTTTCAAGTGCGCGCGCGCGCATCATGTTTTTGGATGGTGTTTTGAGCGCGAAAGACAGACAATGCGGCGGAAACACGCGGTAGCCACGGCCCGCTGTGGATCTGTGGGGAGTGGTTATGTTGTCTTACCTTTTCGTTGTACCTTTGGAGACAATGCTGAGCCTTGATCAAGAGAGATTATGAGTTTTGAGTATGTTGCCGTGTCCTGTTGGAGATACGATACTTTGTACTTTCTGCGTTTGGGATGACACGTTGTCTTGAAGTTTTCTGAAATCTTGAGAGTAAGAAATTAAAAGATGTGCTAGCTGTGCTCCACCGTCTTCATTAACTTATAAAGAAACTAGGTACCTAGCAACAAAAGCATCAACCGGTGTCTGCTGGAGGTGCCTCTAAGTTGCAAACGAATGACTTAACGTTAATGATTTGCAAATCTGCCTGTGTTCATGAACCTTACGAATAAAGTTAATTTGACCTTTTTCGTGGACATTAATAATCAACTGTTTGAAGTCGTTACCCGTTTTTCCTTTTTTTAAAGGTAACATTGATTTTTAATCTAGCCAGAACTATGGTAAAAAACTCATAAAAAAGGTGGCGCCTAACAACATTCGTTAAGTATGTTGAACGATAATTAATGAATAAATTGGCTAAGGCCGACTGTTTATGGATTTGTTTAGTTTTAAGCTTTATCTAAACCTTGTTCTAGTTAATAACTTGCTTCCCCGCCCGGAGAGAAAGAGTCCAGATTTGTATTGATTTAATATATGTACTTGTTTATAGATTTTGTTTTATTCCTTTAAATAAATTTTGACCTATTAATTTAAATAACAGGGCAGTAAAACGCCTCGTTGTACTACCCTCACAGCAAGGCAATATATTTCCTTCTCACAGGTCATTGCCCACTGAAATACCATCTCAAAAAAATGGACACAGCTTGAGAGCAACATATGTCACTTCTGCACAAATGAAGCGGAAACTGCTAAATTTTGCTCATGCAAAGCCCTAATTCACCAGAGACTACGACACTTAGAGCAGGTATCCACAACATCTGCCGAAGTGGGAACCATAACCCACAGGAAAGTTTTAGGCTTCTTCATAAGCCTAGAAATTGATGGGTACACATGGATATGATATAAGGTTATCACAAAAAATATTTTTGGGTCGCAGTAAAGGAAGTCACTAGGGAATTAATGTTTAAAGACATTTCATAACAATACCCTCTATGATAGAATACCCTTGCTATAGTAAAAGGTTTTGGTAGATACTTTGATACTGACTATCTAAAACCCTTATTGGATCTCATACATTGTTTAAATATCACCAAATTAAGAAATTAAGGAAGCTTAAGACCAACATGTGGACATGGCCGTTTTCTTTTCGACATTGCTCTAGTGTTCTTATGCAACCATTGTTATTCACTTATAATTTACCAATTACTACTTGGACTTTCTGAGATTATTGGATAGCCAACGTTTATGCAATTTTAAAGACTGAGAGTTACAGATCCATTGCAATCTTGCCAAACATTGTAAAACCTTTCGAGATGGATATATATGACCATATCTATCCGTAAACTTCTATATTCGCATTATTAAAGATCCACTGAAATTCATTACATCAATACGTTTCAGATATACACTTTTATTCACGTAGTTATTTTAAACCAATAAAGTATAGCTGGAAAGGTTTTTTTTTTGGGGAAAAGGTCCAATGTTTAGCAACTTGCCTACGTTTCGGTAAATTTATTACCTTCTTCAGGGCACTACAAAATATAAAATTATGAAACAAAACAATTCATGAAAATACACTAAAAATATACTTGTTTAAGGCATTAAAATGTATATTAAAATGGTTGATTAAATTTTTTGTTGTTTAATTTATTTAACCCCTTTCAATAATGTTCATCTAAGAAATGTCCTACATTCTCAGCCGTAATATCAGGTTTGATTTTCTGTGCTCAGGGAACATCTACAAAATAGAACGGAAAATTATGAAACAAAGTATGAATTTTACTTAAAGGATAAACATTTTCAAATGTATCGAAATATTTAAGCCAAACAATGAATGTCACTACCACATTTATTAATGGATTTTCTTTTTTATTCTAAAAAGCAAACAATTATATGAGCTTAAAAATATTTCTTAGGTTATCTTGTACAGTAGTAAAATAAATACATCATATGTAGCCTTTGTGTTCATTGTCATAGTTATTAAATAAATATTAGTAAAAATCAAAATCAGCATAATTTATTGTATTGCTGATTAAAATAAAAAAATAGACCTAAGTAATTAAATACTATATCTACCTTGCTCATCCTTAGGGAAACGGAAAAGACTTGAACAGCACAACAATTCTTTGTACCAGTAGTCATTTTTCATCCCTTTTGTAAAAAATCTGCACACAAAAATTACAAAATACTAAACACGTTGAACAAATAACCTAACTTCAGAATTCAAAATAATAATAAAAAAATGAGTCAGTCAGACGTCAGACCAGCTGTATTGTTGCTACCGAGTGTAGTCCATGCGCCGTTAGGAGAATAGTGGGGGCTGAAGACAAAAATAAGGGAGAGTGATTTGACTGTGTAGACTGTGGCCTATGTAGTGGTTTAAAATGACGGCATGTCACTCAAAAATTGACATTAGAGTCAGTCCAGCCAACACTCCTAAATTTCATTTTGTTTAAAATCAAACTGCATCTTAATCTAAATATAAACTTGAAAAATAGTTAAAAAAATCGATTCTGATACACAAAATAGACAACAAAATGTATAGGTATATTTTAAGGTAAGGTCACATAATGGGGTGACAAAATTAAATCTAAAAGCTAAAAAAGAGAACCCCAAGAAACAAATTGAATAATATAAATTTGGATGTATTTTATGTTGTAGTTTTGTTTTGGAATAGGCCATTTAGGCTTCGCAAAAGTTCAAGTTGACAATTAAAAGTAACTCCAGAAAAGATTGTTTAGTAAATATTTACAAAGTACGTCAGAGAGATTTATTAGCAATCTCTCTCATGCAATTAATTAATAGTGTTTTTTAATTTGTTAGTTGCATTTTTTTTATGGAAAGTTCAAGTTTAAATGAGATATGAGTTTTCTACTCTTTAATTAAAATGTAAAGGTCGTACCATTACATAAAATGTTTAAATAATGTTGAATAATTAGGCATATTTAATTTATAATAAATGCAACCACAACCTTACGTCAATAGACTTTTTATTTTTATTTATTTATTTTTGAAATGCTAAAAACAAATTTGTAATTATTTATTTCATACGAATGAACAAGATGTATCAGAATGTTCCTGTCAATGCACAATTTTCATATCTGATTTTTTAATTTACAAAACTGAAAGCGAAATTTCACAATACGTGATCATACATAATAAAAATATATGTAAATGTCTGTTACGCTACTTCTTATTCATTCAAAATATTAGTTTGTACGATAGAATGTAACGTAAATATGTAAAAAAAATTTTAGAGAGTAACTCTTAACGCAGATTTGCCTAAAAAAAAATTAGTAATGGTAAAATCAGTTTTCTTTGCAATATTCTCGCAAAATGACAATAACAAAACTATCTTGGTACATTTAAACAATTTTTATTTATACAAAATGGAACCCATACTATATGTAGTACGCTAGGCATATATAAAATTTAATAAAACATTTTATATTTAATTCCGAGTATCTTGTTGTTGCTCTTTGGTAACAAAAACCACACACTGTTTTTCCTAGGGGGCACTATATGATCATTACGATTACACCAGAAAACAGCTTCTTGAGACGAAGATGGACGCCCTTTTTAAATATGAAGACTTTTTTTTTGAGTTAGTAGAGATGTTGTAATCCTTCTAAATCTAAACCGATGTAAGTTGTCACCACTTGTTCGATGAATTTGCCAGGCTTTGTAAATTGATAAATCTAGATGGTGAGTTATTAGCGAAAAGTACCCTTTTCCCTTCGTAGCGAAATTAGATATAGACTGATATTCTGACCCTTCCATGTCATTGATGCATCACGTGTGGCTGCTCTCATTTTTTCCCAAGAATCCTCCTTCGTGTCACTTGTATATCCACTACAAATCAACACACAAAAACTTTTTTAGTTCAAATAATTCAGTATGTTGTGTTTTATTTTTTTTGCATTGCAAATTTATTACTTTCCCTAAGAATCAGCATCAATATCTTGTCGACAAAAAGTCTAGAGAACAGTTCTAATGAAGCGTCCAGTCTGGTGGAATATTGTCAATTCGATAGAGGTTGGTGGTAAAACTAAATCTTCTTTTACCAAACTATAAATTTTCTATATCTTTGTTCTTTGTGGAAACAGTCTTTTAAGATCTGGGTAACATCTCTTGAGATTCAAATAAAGCAATTTCATCTTCAGTTGACTAATCGTCGTCCCTTTCTTGATAGGTTAATTCAACTGGAGCTAGCAGTTTATTGTCAAAAAAATCTTCCTTATCTGAATCTTCATCAGCTAATTCTGTACAAGAATTTTCAAACGGAAATATAGCATTTTCTTTTATTGTTTGTATATTCGACATCACCTTCTAATAAAGCAAACGCAGTATTCAGACAAAAATCCTTAAGCGAAATTTGTTATAGTTATTTTTGCCAGTCATGCTATACTATATTTCGTACAGCACAACTGCGCACAAAAAAATATAAAACAATATAATACTAACAATGTTTATATCTACCACTACTAAAAGATTCAGTATAATTTTTAATTCAAAAGTTATTATAAAGAAAGTGCGTTGTAAGTGAGCCTTTGAGTTAAGATAATAACTGATTGGTATTAGAAATGCGTAAAAATTTGGGAGAGTTATTAAATTCATTAATTATAATGAATCAAACAGATATGTGCTATCTCACTCTCACTGGTGCAATAACAGAGACTTGTTACCATACACCCCTTCAGTCCGCTGAGATATATACTGTACTTTCTTTTGCTAATTTTCATTCCATATCTCTTCCATTCCACAGCCAATATCTTAAGGTACCCGAAGCCGATGAGAAACAATCATATCAATACACTGGTGTCCATTGGTGCTTCCCTTTTTTGAAGTATTTAGCTCTAGTCCCTGCTATCTTGTATTTTTGAGAAAGAGTGACTATAGAAAAAGTGACTATGTATTACGACACTGGCGTTGCGTTGGTGTGGAACTTAAATCTATGTTATATCAACGATTGAAGGAATGAACTCAATGTTTTTGTATTAAAATATGTTATTGTGACGTCTATTTAAAATTAGTACGCCTGATGACTGTCACGATCAAATACATATAAATATTTTAATTGCTTCTTAATAGATCATTACTTCAAATTCATACTTAATACGAAAAATCTTATTAGTAATCCAGAATTTATTCATAAGAACAAGCTTTGCATCGTTGTTCTTGTTTAAAGTAAAGCATCTGATACATTTAAGCTTATTCTTTCAGTTTCGCATTACATGGGATTTTTAAATGTTGTAATTGCATTGAAAACGTATCTGTATACGTATAAGTGGTAGCGATGAAGGGTAGTGCATGAAAATTTATACACACTCCAGGGTTCAATTCTAGAAACTATTCTGTTCTTATTATATACCTAGAAGTATCAATTCTTAGGGTTTTTCTGGTGTAATGAAGTTATAACTAGTGGTTTTGCCCAATGGGTTTTCATTGGATAAAAACATTCTTAATTTTGAATTCATCCATTCAAAATACAATGTGGTACTACCTGGTTAATACCATTTCTGCTCACGAAAGGCCCTTATAATTTACTGGATGTTATTATTACTGCTTAGAAAGATGCGTAGTTTAATTTTATATCATTGCTAAAAGTAAGAACAAAATAGTTTAGTAAATATTATATTTCATAAATCATAAATCCCGATATATCTTTAATTCTGTCAGTCGGCAATCAATTTTCTAGTGTTTATTTATTTTGGTATAATAAAAATAATGATATTACAGTCATTATTATTATTATATTCTGTAAATAATAGAAATAAACATTCTTTTTATTTAAAATAAGCACAAAAAGATGTCTTCATTTAAATACATTATTTCAAAGGAAAATAAAATTCACTCTCGTGAAAATAAATACTACAATATACATTTTAAGCTACCATGGAGAAAGGATAGCATCACATAAGACATTTTATTTTTATTCCAATTATTTTAACGTATATGTAAGTTTTGCTGGTATAAGTTGTAGTCGTTACTATGTACCATGATGGTACAGCATTCGTGTATGTGTATTTATGCGATGGTCCGTACCACAAGGGCGAAACTCGCGCGCTACGAGGACATTTTTATGATCACGTCGGCTAAGATATAGCGCTATCAACTTACCAACTTTTATACGTTGAAAACAAAACGGATCGTATTTCAGGCCAACTTATATACAAGTGTCATTCAATTTGAAATTGTTGCTTTTTTTGCCGTATTCACAGCCAGCGTTTTATTGTTCGATTCTATATTGAAATATTTTCTGATTAAGAGTTGTGTAAAATACACAATTTGCAAAGATAATTATTCCCCCCTCTAACGTAAAGCATTAAGAAAAATTTTGTGATAGTGCCAGCAAGGGAAAGAATAAATGAAAATTACTTTAGTTGTAATTTCATCTTTTTAGTGTTATTTTTTACACACCACCATAGAAAATTAATATAAAAAGAACGTGATATTAGAGCCATACCAATTATCATTTATATTTCTTCATTTGAGCTGCTATTAAATTTTTTCTTATTTTTAGGAAATAAAATTTTTTATAACTAGCTATAATAATAATAATAACACCACATGAAATTACAACCCCCTTTATCCCTGAAGGTATGGAATGACCTTGTGTGGGAGAGGGCTACACATTTAAAGACAATGGACACACACCCAATATCCGAGTATATTACGATTAATCTCTCTCACAGAAAAATCCCAGTTCATCGACCGGGAATCGAACCCCGTGGTTTCGAGGCAAGTACGTTACCTCTAGACCACGGACCATATATATATATATATATATATATATATATATATATATATATATATATATATATATATATATATATATATATATATATATATATATATATATATATATATATATATGTATATATATATATATATAATAAAATCCATATTTTTGTGGTTAAATCTTTAAAACTGTTGAACTTGTCCACATCACATGCAAATGATACTTTTTAACCAAAATATCCCAAATATACATATTGGCTGAACTTGATTCTATGTTAGTCCAATACAGAGATACACTGATATGGTAAAACATTTATTGGAACAATATTAATAATTACTGACTTTGTAAAGTCGTTGATATAGTCGATATTGGTGGTAATTAATTTCATCCTTTTTAATTATCACTTCTCACATGCACGTAATATTGGCAGTACCTTACGAGTATATGAAAATGACAGGTGAGTTTTTGATTTATTGATTTTCTCTCCAGAAGTAAACACTGACGTGGTTTTTCACAAAACAGCAAGACAACCATTTCTAATAATCAAATTGCAATTATGTGAATTCAACAATATGTATTTGATATTTTAGAATTAAATTTTTCTGAACTTTTGTGTTATGGGCAAAATAACTATTATACATAAATCAATTTTGCATTCAATTTAACTTGAATTTTCTGGTTCGCTGTGAAATATTCACTCATTACAAATTCTATCATTCGCTTTATTACTTTATTTGTTATACACAATCTTATTATTTATTCATCGGATGAATTATATCGTCGAAGGTACTGATGAATACTTTAGAATTGAATTAATCGAGCGGTTGGATGCACTATTGCATTTAAATATAAAGAAATAAGATGTAAACGACAAATTCAGATTTAATGGAATAGATAATAATAAAATTATATTAGTTTATTGATGTTCTACCGCTCTCTGTGAACATAAACAATATTTTTAATTTATTTTTAAAATGTTAAAAAGTGGAAAACGTCTTCCACACAAAAGAAACAATTGACTGTAAAATTATATAAAGAAAAAAATTTGTGAACAAAAATTGTAGTTAAAGTAACAGAAAAATTCTCTGAAGATGCTTGTACAAATTCTCTATAACTGATTTTTTCTTATGCCGTAATTTTATTTATTTTGTCAAGTTTCTCTTTTATTTTATATAATGGTAAATACTAATTTCTCCTTCAGAGTTGTTCCTTTCTTTGGCAAATAAATTCATTTTGTGTTAAAAATAACTGTTATTTATTTTGTAAAAATAATTCCAATAGAAAAATATTGTACTTTTCGAAAAAGTGTTTTATAATGGTCATCTCCAATTTTTTTTTGTGAGATTTTTTTTTTCAGAAATAAACTGCCTGGTTCTTTGTGTTACGAATTTTTTCAGACAGTCCTAACACTTTTAAATAACAGAATAATATTTCTAACTAATTTTTCTATAAAATGTATTTTCAACAGTGGTGCACAACTGTAGTCATTATATTTTATATTAATATAACATTATAAATCTATTATAAATAATGTTTATTGTTTTGAAATTGGTCAATTTAATTACACCAAACTATTTATTTAGCAATCATATGTTTTGTTTTCATTTATTTCCACATGCGCGAGGTTATGATCAGATGAGATTTTATCGGAACTTCCTTCCTGTTTCAGCTGTGAGCTCACATTACTGAAAATCTATTATTACAAGAGTATTATTAGTAATAAAGAAACTAACATAACTAGGCCGCGATTTGCATTATTTATTTAATAGCCTTTATGTGAGTAAATAATTCATTGTGTAATAATTATTATAATTTAAATAGCTATTTAATCTACCTTATGGTGGTATATGTATTATTTTCTATGTTGAGCGCTTTTGTTGGCTGAGTCGTTGCAAGCACAGATCAATAGAACCAAATCGATATTGTATAATAAAACCATTATATTAACATGTCTCTTAAGGCGCCTTTTCGTTTCTATTCAACAAATACGCTGAAGTTATTTAAGACAAACATAACTCTTCTGGATTATCTGACGTTTTCAGTAATTGCACAAAAAACTGCACTACCGTATCTTTATATGGACATACTAAAGATAAACGACACATCAGTCTTCTTATGCTTAAAACGAAATCCAAAATAACCCTGTTTATAATTTTATAGTTCGGATATGTTACACAAGTAAAGAAATAGAATAAACACTGGAAATATAAATAATTGGCAAATTAATTAAAACAGTACATCACTAATTAAACCTTTAAAAATGTCCATGACATAATACTGTATTTATAAATATGAGATTTCTACACTAAAATATAGACGTTTGCCAAACCTACTGAAAAGACGAATTAATATAGTATCAGAGACTTTCTACAATGTTATTATATTTGAGAAATATTAAGGCCGTTTATCTGCATGTAAATATAAACATTCATAAGGTGTAACCCAGTGATCCGTATTAGGGCCTATTTTCATATATATATATATATATATATATATATATATATATATATATATATATATATATATATATATATAAATATGACAGATTAGCTATTTAATCCCAAAATTGGGTAAAAAAAAACCAAAACAAGAGCAAAACCAGGTGGCAACTTTATTCATAGAAATGAAAGCTGTTGCTCAGATATTCAAAAAGGTATTTTCTTTCTTTGTTCACATGAGCGGTAGGAGCTTGCAAGTGCTTGAATCATCTCAATAACTAACACAAACGCTTACAGTTTATGATGCCGAAGAACCAAGCTTTTCCTTGATATACTAATGAAAGACTTGGATGTACATGACGAAAAGAAAACACAACCGGATCTGAACGTCAGCTTATACTGTCACGAGTTCTAACAACAATTCGTGGTGAAAATATCGTGATTCTGAAAATAGCAACTAAAAAATGAAGACTCTGCAAGACCAATTGTTAAATAATAGTTTTACTAACCACATGAGCCGGCAAATCAACATAATGCGAGAAAATTGGACTACAGATTAAATTCAATATCCCACATTAAATTTCGGCAATATTAAGTCCTATGAACATTCCCGATAATTTTTCTTATAACCCAAAGGACGGAATTTCACTAGGGAACCAAGGAGTTAGCAAAGTGGCCACGTCGTAACTACGGGAATACATACATCGTTCAAAGTGACATTTCTTCTTTAGACAATTAAGGAGTTAACTGAGTTTGTAAGCAGGCTAATAACTTAAGAGAACGTGGCAACACTGTGAGATGTCCATACCATTGTGGAAAACTGCTCTAAAATTTTGCTAAAAATTCAATAAATCCGTTTCTTATTTTCTACCCCTTTTATTAATGTTCACGTAAAAGTGGGACATAAAGCGAACGTTTCGTATTTTCCAAAATTCCAACAAAAATCAATATTTAGCGAATTATTAAAAACACTCACTTATATATTTATATCGATCTTACCCGATATCACACGACAACTTTTGTTGG
Organism: Rhamnusium bicolor; assembly: GCA_029963845.1. NCBI lineage: Eukaryota > Metazoa > Arthropoda > Insecta > Coleoptera > Cerambycidae > Rhamnusium > Rhamnusium bicolor. The sequence continues at coordinate 729,936 of JANEYF010001621.1, forward strand.
ACATATTTTTTAGTCTTCATAATATTGGGGCAATTATTTCTGCTTGTCGTCAAGCAGAAATGCCAGAATCGATTTTTCTTAAACCATATAATACAGTACTAAAAAATCTCAAGAAATTTCGTGAAATCTGTTGAATTTTCTTTAAAATCACATAAAAGATTTCAGAATCTTCATATGTTTTTTCATCAGCGAATCCTCGTTATGTAATATACTGACGACAATATTAGAAATTATTATTTTTTTGACACTTGAAATAAAAGATAAATAGATAATAATAATATTAATAATGATAATAATAATAGGTCGAAGAATATACGCGGACAATTGGTATGGAGTTCGGGTTGGACAAATGTGCAGTCGTCCACCTCAAGAGAGGACGATGCAGGAATTCCCTGAAGATGCGCAGCTCGCAGATGGAAGCATCCTAAGACATCTGGATGCCGGAGAGACCTATACATATCTGGGTGTGTAACAAAGGCACATCTAGGATGTAACACAAATAAAAGATTCTCTCCGCGGCAAGTACAGACACCGCCTCCGAAAGATTTGGCCTTCCGAACTTTCGGGGAAGAACAAGGTGTCTGCAACTAATATGCTTGCCGTTCCGGTTCTGCTCTATTCCTTCGGAGTAGTAAAGTGGACAGTAGAGGAGCTGCGCCAATTAGATAGAGATACCCGCAAGATAATGAATATTCACAGAAGTATTCATCCTAGATCGCCCGTTCCTCGTGTACCTGCCACATCAACGGAGGGCCGAGGACTCTTGAGCCTGGAGTGTACGCATGGCACAGTAGTACTGAGTATGGCATGTAACATCCTCAAGAGCTCAGATCCTCTCTTACGGTTTGTAAAACATCACGAAACTGTATGAGTGGGAGCAGGATTGTTTAAGGCAGCAAAAAGCGCCGCAGATGAACTCGGTCTCGCATTTGACATCAGGCGAGGAGGCCGGCGAGGTGCTGATGTTGAGTCCGTCACCAAACTTCAGCAAAATCGTCTGAAAGCCCGAATCAGAGCTGCCGAACAGGAAAATCTGTTTCGGCAGCACGTCGACAAACCCCAGCATGGTGTCTTCTATAAGAACATAGAAACACTGGGTTTATCGACCAGGCTGACCTTCGCCTTTCTAAGGTCAGCAGGGTTTAAGTCGGAGGCCGAGGGATTCATTATGGCCTGCCAAGATGGTGTTATCAACATCTTGGTCTACCGTAGCCGCGTGTGGCGTGAGAGGTTCCTGATATCAACTGCAGGACCTGCCATCAGGCGCCGGAATCGCTCATGCACTTACTATCTGCATGCCCCATATACGCGATTTCAGCTAAGGCACTTGTACGGGGTAGACCAGACACCAGTGCTGCCTTACGTCCCCGGAGATATTGAGTCCGTTGTCGAGAACGAGAAATGCCGGATTTACTGGAACTACTCGTTCCCGACTGTCAGGCTAATCCAAGCCAACAAGCCTGACATGGTCCTCCTCGACCATCAACTCAAGGTGGTGTATGTCATCGAGTTCTCGGCACCTGCGGAGAAAAACATCACCTTGAAGGAGGAGGAGAAACGGACCAAATATCGCGATCTCCGGTACGAGCTCTAAGTGCTGTACCCAGGCTACTCGGTCAAAATGGTCGTCCTAATAATCGGTGTACTCGGAGGGATAAAGCCTACGCTGCTCTCGGAACTGAAGATCATACCGACCTGCCAAAAATCAGCCGAGTGGCTGGCAGGTCAAATGCAGAAGGCGGTCATTCTGGGTTCTCTCCGTCTGCTTAGGGCACACGATTCTGGTATCTACAGTCACTAACCCTACGGGATGTGGGGAGTGGCTGTAGTTGATGCGCCGGCGCGACTCCCGTGAGGCGTCGGAGGCCACGGGAGGACTGACCGGCATCGGGAAACCGGAGAAAATAATAATAATAATGCCTTTATTTACCATAATATTACATAGACAGGGGAATAGACATTTTTTATAAAGAAGTATAGAAAATGGCGAGGTTTAGCTATAAGGAAATTAAAGTGCCTTCCACTTAACCAGCTTACATTAATTAATTAATATAGAGACTAAGTGAGCATATTATATTTCAGAAAGTCATGAAATTTTCGAATTTTGCAAAACAAAAAGAAATAGACAAGTAAACAAGTACATTCTAAATGATAATTTGTAGGGTAAAACGATAACAGCGAAAAACTAACCTAAGGAGAAAAAGGTATATAAATATAATATAAGATAGGCTTAATCATTTTTTTGTTAAATCTAATTTTTTGAATTACATAATACTAATATTATTAGTAATATTATGTTGTTAATGAACTACTTCTACCTATTTTTCTACAATAAATTTGTAATTGAAAATTCCAATTAAATTAATTGAAATTCTATGTAGGTTTTCATATGTAAAAATATGATTTATGAGTTTTTCTAATGAATTATAATTTGCATAATCGTAGGTAAAAAAGCGGCTCTCGGCGACGGACGATCTAAAATGGTCTGTAATTTAATTTGAATATAACCATAGCATTATTTTGTTGTGGCGTATGCAACATGTGCTTCAAATCATATACCACGCCGAGCGAAAACAGCAAAGCTCTCTTGTTTATGTTAACCATACCATCATAAAATGCATTTTCAGAATTGGCATGCAATATAATATAGCGTGATGTATACTTAAACAAATAAATATAATACCACCGGAGCTTCGTTACAACCATTTTACAAATAAAGTTGTATGCATATTTACGACAGAAAAAAACATAAAATACTTGTTTTCATGAAAATTATTACGACCTTCGCAAAATAATGTATTTGATTTGCCTGTTTCAAGACACTTTGCTTTCACGAAAAGACAAAATTCGTTTCATGAATTGATGGTGACAAGATTAGATTTTTATTCGTTTCTCAAATTATCACAAGACATGAAAGATAAACTACAACTATAAAAAACAATAAGATAATTCCTAAAAGTCTCTAAGTTACTTTCGTCATGCGTAGTATACATGTATTAATAAACAACTGGTAGTTATGAACAATATTAATTATTCCATGATATCTTGTATAATCATATGAAGCCATATATATCCATTAAACAATACGGATTTATACTGAATCGATTAACATGTAGCTTAGGATACATTACACAATATATTGATGGCAGGCCAGGTAGATGTCTTTTACACAAATTTTTCAAAAGCATTTACAGACTTGACCATGGTATATTACTAGAAAAATTGGCCAAGCAAGGACTTACTAATGATTTCATAAGTTTTTTGCTCTTACTTAAATAAGAGACAACAGTGTATAGAGTAACATGGTTTCAAGTCTGTCTACACTACGGCTATTTTTGGCGTCCCTCAGGGCTCTGTGATTGGGCCTCTGCTATTTGTTATATTCGTGAATGACATTACCGTGGACCTGCAATGTAAATCCCTAATTTATGCAGATGATTTGAAATTATTTTCTCACATGAATACAGTTGAGGACTGTTGCGTATTTCAAGATGATCTTAATAAATGAATCAATTGGTGCAATAAAAATAAATTATATCTGAAAATAACCAAATGTAATCTTTATAATATATATTATATTACCGTTAATAGATGCAATCAGTTTAAGGATCTGGGAGTCTATTTCCACTCCAAACTGACAATTAATGGTCACTTAAATAATATTTTTTTAAAAGTTTAGGTTTTATAACTAGAAATTGCAAACAACTTAATAATACAAAGATGCTCATCTTATATAATACCTACATACGTTCAAAATTGGAGTATGCTTCAGTAGTATGGCACGAAGTACATATAAAACCTATTGAATAAGTTCAGAGCCGCTTTGTCAAATTTTTGTGATACAAATCTAACATTCGGATTTTCAAATGCTCAACTCTTATCGTTGAGTTAAAAACAAGAAGAATATATCACTCTGTTTCGTTTTGAATCAAAATTGTAAATTATTTAATTGACTCTCGAATACTTCGGAGTAATTTAAGTTTCCATATATATTAAGCTTGCCAACACGTCATAGTTTCACCCCTATTATACTTGTGTTATTCTGTTTTTAGAACAAACGTTCTTTTGTTTTCCCCACATTATGTGTCTCACAATTATTATAATTCTTTCATAAATGATCTTGATATATTTATTTTCAATTTGGATGTAATAAAGTAACTAATATTACTGCGCTAGTTTATGTTGAGTTTAACTTAAATCTTTAATTATAGTGCTTCACATTTTTGTTGTTATACTAGTTTTACTTTAAATTTCAAATGTATGTTCCGGTGATTACATACATATTTTTTTTCTTTTTTTTAGTTTCGTTTAAATAACGTTCATAATTGTCCAATACATATGTTATTAGGTTTGTAATAAACAGTATCGCAGTTCCTGCCCTGTAATTGAAAATTTTCTAATTTCTAACAGCAGTGATCGTAGCTAGATTGCTATTTTTTTTGTGATACGTAGAATTAATTCTATTTTGTATTATAAATACAGAAAAATTAAAATTGTGAGAATATGTAGTTTTGTTTTTGACGAAGATTATGAAATAGCAATTATGAGATGAAAAATGTTTGTGAAGCTACAGCTCAATTAGTATTGCCTCATGAAGGTGACTTTTATATTATAACCTACCCAGCAATTTCTCAGTTTTAATATTACCTTTTTACAGTATTATGTTAAAAAATGTCATAACCTCGTTAATATTTATAGGCATTACACGATAAATACTGTATATTTTAAAATTGCTTGCAAATTTCAAATTTGTAGGTTATTAGTTTTTAAAACACTATTGACATATTTACTGTGTTTGAAAAGTATTAAGCCTTCACTTACAAATTACAAAAAAAACTGAAGAGCTAAAAATTTCTAAAAAATATTTTTTAAATTATTATTTTCAAAGTCCTAGTCAAGATTGTTTTCACCCATCAGCAAAATAATAATTATTTACGTAACGATACCGGAACGTTATTCTTTACTGGGTGAATGCCAGCGTGTCTTGGAAGCCGGCGAGAACAGGAAAGGTGTGTCGCGTTCAAAATTTTTTCCGCAACCATTCTTGCTGAAAAACTTTTTAATTTAAAATTTTTTGCAAATAGTATTCATAAAATGACTGACAGATGTCAGACGCTATTGTCTAGAGTGCTTAATTATGTATTTACCCTACCGTTGTCAACCAAAATTGACAGTAAAAACTGTTTTCTGTATTTGTTTCAAGAATAGGTGTTTTCGTATCAATTGTTTGCATCAAAAGTAGCCCGAAAATAATTATTTTGTAGATGAAATATCATCTAAAAGTCATTATTTATAGTTCAGTATAATTCACATCACATACGTACTAGACGCTGAATAATCGTGTTGCATAAACATAAAACATAAAAGAAAAACGGTTAAAACTGTCAAATAAATAATTATTTGAAAATGGAAAGTAGTGGCGAAAGTAATTTGGAAAATATTCCAATTGCAAATGATATGAGACGATTACAGAAAAAATAGTGTAAGTATCAAATCCCGAAAGTAGTTTTAATGGCCTTGCCTGGGGCTCGTTCTGGAATTTCCTTACTCGTCTAATAAAATACCACTTTCAGGACATGTTACGTAAATAACTATATCGATCCCTTATGTAACTTTACGGGACTAGACCAGTAAATATGCATTTTTCACAAAAAAACTGTCCAAAAACAGTTAACTTTCTAAATAGTTGCGGAAAAAATATATAGAATCAAAATACCTGTATTCAGTTCAGCTCTATTAACTGTAAGAATTTCAGAACAAATGTATGAATGAGAATATTTATGTGTATGTAGATATCTATATATGTACAGTGTGTTCCAATTTGACCAAACACATCCTTTTATTTCGGTTGTGTTTGGGCGAATTGAAAAATTCTTTTAGTACTCGACGAGGATACCTTCCTGAATGCATTTTTTTTATGTTGTGTATCCACGGCCTACTATAGTTATATTAAAATGCTAAAAATCAAGAACTGCTATTAGGGATTTTTTTAACGTAATGATTTCTTAGAAATATGAACTGGGCATGCTTAAAAGTCCTAAATACCGCATTTCATGTTGATAGCCTTTAATGTGACTCGATTAATTTTGGTAAAAAAAAAAAAGAATTATTGGAATATTTTTTAGGCAGTAAAGAGGGATTCATTTCATATAATCAATATGAAATGATACTACAGTTTATCGGAATAATCAGAAAGTACAATCTGGTACCAGAATAAGTTATCATTAACTCCTCCTCATAATTCAGAGTACGGAGGGTACTTTCTGATCACCTTATATAAACCGTAGTACTATTCAGTATTGATTAGATAAAATAAATCCCTTTTCCACTTTTTTTAAGCTAGAGAAAAAATGCTCCGAATTATTTTTAGCTATTTTTCATAATAGTCATAGTGAAAAGCCCTAATAGCGTTTCTTGATTTTTTGTCATTTTATTTTAATTATGGTAGGCCGTAGATACATAACATAAAAAAAATTATCATTCGGGAAGGCAGATCTCGTCAAATACTACAGTTTAAAAAAAAATTATTTTTCAATTCGCCCGAACATAACCGAAATACAGCGGTGTGTCTGCTCAAAGTGGAATATACTGTATATAGACATAAATACGTATACAAAGATCGACAAATTCAAGAGCTCATTAATATTTGACGATGTTTTTTCGAAAATTATATTAAGTATTTGAAAGCTTTGTAAAGGAAAACCATATATAAACCGTAGTAAATTTTAAGTTCAATTCTTCATTTGCTACTCTGCTCTGCTTGTAAAAAACTACGATACACTGTCTATTAATATATATGTCTATTTCAACTTTATAGGGGACGTTTTGCCAAATTGGTACTTTGGGCCACAAAGTCACTGCTGGAGTGAAATTTAGACCCGCATCAACCTATATGGGGTTCTTTACGTTTCATGTTTACATCTGCGTTTTTACTGTCTACCCGCCTTCTATTTGCTGATTTCAATGTATACAGTTTACACCGGGAAATACATGCAGGGAGTTCGTGCGCTTTAGGGTGGTGAGGGACATTTAACCCCTCACCTGACGGCAGCCATATTGAAGGGCGGCCACAATGGCTGCCGCGACCAGATTATCTCGCGATCCCATCAGAGATAGTAAAGAGATTAGCGGGGATTCTAACGGACTTCCGCAGATGGCCACCAGAAAGGGTACAACACAACATATTGCTCTTTAGAAAGCTTCCTGCGTGTGAAAATAATTCATACGGAATGTCCCGCTGTTTTTACAATGAATCTACGAATCTAAATTCGTGTAAGGGGTTTCTTAAGTACATATTAATTAATTGTTTTATACAAATATGGAGAGCAGCACGAATACAAATTTTGTTCCTGTGAATATTCACTTTGCGATTTATTCTCTTTTACACAAGTGCAGTTCTATCCAGGAAATTTACACTCCACTAGAAATTAGCGTATCTGCAAATAAATACATACATTTCACAATGGATAGAATGCTATCTCTACTCAGTTATTGAATGGGGGTCGATTCCTGGTACTAGTGTATCTACAAATTTATTTTTACCTACGTTAATTGAAAAGCAAACAAAATTGTCAATCACGTATCACGTATTGTCAGACATCTTGATTATTTTATTGATTAGCTGTGACCTCGAAAAGTGTTGATAAAGATTTAAATATAGGAAATACAAGTCTGCGGAGTGGACGAGATGCAGGATTAATTCAGCTGTTTAAGCTTTATCGGAATATTTAAAAAATTTAATCATCTAAAACTTAACATTTTTATTAATTCACTTATAGTAAGTTTTGAGGTATTTTTCATTATTAGTAAATAGCTAAATTCATTTATATGCCAGTAGCAAAGTGGGTACAGCATCAGTCCATGGCGGACCCCACTCATACAGATTTCACTAAACGTATTACCACATCTTCAGGCAGCAAGAGTTAAAATACAAATATACAAAGATTTGTCCACATTTAACAGCAATAAGCAGCCAAACAACAAAATACATCACTTTTATGTTAGACTTTAAAGTATTTTACAGTCGTACTGACGAAGACTATATACAATTAATGTTGAAACTACTACTAAGTTCAGTAGAATTTCCAACCTAAATTTTCTTCTCTCGAAACATTGACCCAAAATAAGCATGACTTTTTAAAACTATATATAATTTTAAAGTTTTTCTTGCTTTATTAGATGAAACGAGATTTTTGCGCGTAATGTCAATATGATGGTAGTTTTTAGTTTTAGGAATTCCTCTCGAACATGGTGGATACGTAAGGTACGTGGTTATTCTTTTTTAGGTGACGTCTATCTGTATTTTGTTTTGTTTTAGCAATATATAATAAATTTATCTAATCAACAGCAATATCTGCATAATGTATATCAGCTAGTGTAGCATTTCCTAATTAATTGCAATAATTTGCCACGATATGGTTTTTCAATCATTGTTTGGTCTCAAATAGTCCATAACAGCTTTCCAACTAAATGCTACATATCCATGCTCTTTACTCAGTACAGACTGGTTTGTGATATAGATATACGTACAATTTTTATTTTAACCACAGAATTTACGTTAAGTAGGAAAGTGGCATGTTAAAATAAGTAAAATGAAATGAAATTTTTGGAATGAAATACTTCGGAATACGTTAACATTTTAAGCTGACATTTTTATATTGCGAAAAATTGTTGAGTTAAATGATTTCGCATTGTATTAATGTTTTCTATCAATGTAACATTTGAAAATCACAAGCGACAAATATTAAAATAATGTTGTAGACATTTTTGATCAATATTTAAAAGATAATGGCTTCACTGGTGTTGCCAAGTTCTTTCACTGGTGCTTGGTTCTGAAAACGATGAAGCAGTTGCAAATAAACCATCATAAAATAATTTATTACTAAATACTAACAAAAATCTGACACATAATATCATTGGCCAATCTATGTTTCTTTATATCTATTTAAAACTTCAAAAAATGTCCATACTTTAAATCGTGGATTAAAGATTATCTCTTTTTCAGCGTCAAGAATGTCGTCCGCCCAAGTCTGCAGGCCGCATTTTCACGCACCTTTGCCTCCATGGTTATCCGATGGTGCGAAACCGTTGGGCCACTCTGGACCGTGGGTGCCTTTTGGTAGTGGCGATCCAGACAAGTCCCAGTCTCCAAGTTCAGCACCTACTCAACCCCACAATATCTTCTCCTTCCCTCCAACACCCCCCAAGGATAGTACGCCTGATTCGGTTGCTCCATCAGCCGGTGCAGAATACCAAAGTGCAGTAGCGGCAGCTATGGGTGCATTCATGCACGAAAATCCACAAAGCTGTGCTCTGGACGTAAAGCCATCTGGCGTTGGGTCGAGTTCTAGCAACAAACAGCGCGAAGGTAGTGAATATGAAGGGGGCTCCTCCGGCATGTTTAATGGTAACTTTGAAGGCTCGTACGGGTCTGCGTATGCCCACGGTATTCACGGGGCCGGGTATTCGTCCCCGAACAAGCAACATCTTGCCGCCGGACAAGGCGCACAATCTCCAAATAAACCTCGCAACAAGTCTAGAACCAGCGCCGGTAAGGAAAAATAACACATAACGGTGAAGGTCTATAACATTTAAGTAACACTTCTAAAAGGATGTCAAAATAAAAAAAATGGGTGAGTTTCGGTGAAAAACACAGTACAATTATTTTGAGGTACTATTGAGAATGTAAATATTCCAGTGGATGTAGCGAATTACATCTGATAAAATTTCCATGAAGCGTAAAATTGGTGTACACTAGAATCGTGTCTATAGATTTTTTTCGTAGGATGGTCCTTTTAAAATTGTTTCATGATACGCAGAAATGACATAACTTTTTTTGGAAAAAATGTTCGTCTTAATTTGGCATATCAAAATTTGTACCGTCTTTTTGTTAATGACAACAATATTTACATTTGGATTAGTCAGATCTTTCAGTACCTGGAAATAAGTTGGGATCTTTCATGTGATGAACGAACATTGTTGAAATAGTTCCACAAACATCACAACACTGAATGTTATGGTCGACGTGCGTTTAGTCAACCAAGTTGGCATCATCTGAAGATGGTTAGAACTGTTTTAATTACCTGCAGATTATGTCAATTTGGCGAAACGCACGTCTTTTAGCATTTGGTGTTTTAGTGTTAGTTGGATCTTTTAGTATATGAATCAGGAGGTAGGCGTATGTTAATGGCTTTATGTACATTTTGTCAGATGTAGATCAAGTCTGATCCCTAGATGCTGGATTAAAAAGTTACAATGGTTACCAAACTAATATCAAAGTTATATTAGATTTTCTGGTTTAAAGAAAATGGATACCATTACTGAAGGCTGTGTGGTATTTATTTTTTCACATTGCATTCATTTTATGTTGACATTCTTTCTGCATAAAAAGATTTAACGACTGATGCTGCAGCATTTCACATCCGTTTACCTTTATTTTATTTACTCATTTTTGCTTTAGTAATTAATTTAACTCCTGTTTGGTGCTTTTATTTCCTTAACACTTTTTCTTTTGTTTGGTTGAAGATTATATTAATATTCAGCATAAAATGAATAATTCATTAACATGTAAATATATATAAATAACTTAATCGAGATTAATTAAGTAATAGGTTATTTAGGAGTGTAATAGATTAATTTGCCGATCAATCTTAGAAAATCAATGTCATGGATTATCAATCGATTCCGTTACTATAAAAAAAATCAAGTAGAAATTAGATCAGATTTTCATGTTTATTTATTATTTATTATACTGTTTATATCCTTTATGGCCTACTGAGATTACTGGTTGAATTTGTAAACAAGCTTATTTCATTATTGCTATACTAAAAATACATCTGTAAACATAACTGCAACGTTTCTTCTACGAGAAGTTTTACAAAATTATTAAAAAAACTTCCAACGAAAACATTAATAAATATTCCGATAGTACATAATGAAAAGCACCTATATTTAATCTGTTACTGTTATAGCTCTTTATAATTCCTTAAAAATAGCACTGATATTCCACTCCATATTAATTTCATAGAAAAAAAATATAATTAACAAATACAAATGCAAGAAAATGATATTCTTGAAATAGGCTGGGTAAAAGAACGGGAGGGTATTATAGATCAATATGTTAATAACTTGGCCTAACCGAAATTCACAGATATTATTCGTAAATTCAAAAAAGAATTATTTCATATTCTAATTATTCAGCATGAGACAAAGGAAACACCCACAAAATGAACAGAAGACCATGATTCGGTGAAATTAAAACAATCCTTCATAAGAATGCATGTGACCAAAAATGATACTAATTTTGCTCTTAATCTGTGATATTGTTTTATATTTTCACAACAGTGACAAAGTTTTTACATTGTTCACCAGTTTTTTTTGTGAATTTCCTTTATTAACTTCTATTATCTTTCCGATCATTAAAATTAATATAGACGACATATATCTTAAATACTAATATATCAGTTCTTCTATTGAAGACATTGAGTAGTAGTAATATGTATAGTCGCAATATGTATAGTAAGTTAATTGGGGTACTTACATTTTGCCATAGTTGAATTCAGAGTTAAATAAAAAAGTGGTTCACTGTTTAATAAAAAGGAATTGTTTAGTTTTGCATCTGTGGAGCAGACATTTGGAAATTATCTTCTATTATAGGTGAGAGTGGATATTCTAGTCAAAAGACGTTATCTGTACTATCAGTTACTGTAGCATCCATAGGTTTAGTATCACCTGCCACATAAAAATTATTTTATATTTTCTAGTATAAGGTAAACTATTTCTGAATTGAATGACTATTAATGAAGATAGCAATTGGATAAACCAATTTTATAGATCGTGGTTTCTATTTCCTTATTCATTATTTTTCTGAGGGTATATGATATGACGCGTAAAGAATCCTAAGCGCTGGATTTGACCGAATTATAGAGACACGGTAATTTTAAACCAATCACCTTATATACATTTTTAAAAAAGTGCCGATTAATAGATCAGTTTCTGGCTTTTTTATATATTAGGAATCATTAATGTTTTCAGAAATGATACTGATAAGATAAAATTTGTCTTTTTATATAATTATCATTTTTTAGCCACATGCATAACTGATACCGTACAATATTTTCCCTAAGGAAAGGCTTTGTAAACAGGATGATTTATATGATTCTAATTCTTTAATCTATATCACATATGCCTCGCCTGACTATTAATAAATAGATATTGTGACATATTAAATAATATACGGCTATACGTAACAACTGATATTTCTGAGATTAATCATTTTTTTGCTGAATATGTTGTTCATTTACTAATGATTATTTATTTATTTACATTTTTTTTATTTAATTTACTTATAATTTTTACTTTTCGGGTTGCAACGAAAATTTTTTCGCAAGCTTTTTTAATCACGAGACCAATTTTTGTTTAATTATTTTTTTTGGTGTGCCCCAATGCACACGAAATGTTTTTGTGAGTCACGAAATTTTTTCGCTAATTCCTCACACTTTTCTGCGTGTTGCACAGCAATGTCGCAAGTTCTTTTCATCTGGTCTGTTGGTAACATCCGTTCTGGGCTGTTATCTTGGTAACAACAATTAACGAGTTGCACAGTATCCGCCATTTTATTATGAGGATGCGTGAAGCAAACTAATTAAAAATTGCATCGAAACTAAAAGTGACTGCGTAATGAGGTTGAAATAGCTTCTTTTGTTTCCATTGCTGACCTTCACGGGAATATTGCGTGGGAACTGTTGATCAAGGGGTGCCATGATGCTAATTAGCAATGTCGTCGCAGATCGTCTATTGTTTGTACCCGCATACTTTTATATTGTCGAGAATTTTCAAACCTAATTGAAGTGCAATACTGGCGTTAGAGATACAGCGCTCCTGCGCATAATGAACCAGAATAGGCCAATTTCATTTGTTTTCACTACGCGTTTTGTAATGTCGTCGTCAGTTCAGCATACCAAGAAAACATTCTTGATCGAATGATTTTATCAATCCCAATTTATTTTTGACAGATCAAAAAAATAAGTTTGCAACTGAAACTAGTGGTGAAATAATGGAATGCGATAGATCTGTATAAACATAATCGAAAAATACTGTTTGTTATTAAAGATTTTTTCGAAAAGAGACGAAGAATTCAGATTAGTTACAATTTAATTATGTTCTTTCGACTTAAATAATCAGAAAGAGACGTTTGTTAAGATATTTTAATAAAAGTAGTTTCACTTGTATATTGATATGATATGAAGTCCTTTCCTTTTTCTTGAGTTTTAGAGAAATGCTAAGTCTATATCTTAGCTATAATATAATATTGGTTGAAGTAATGTACTAATAAATATTGTTTTAGTAAATATTTAAGTCGATTTTTAAATATGAAAATATGAAAAAAATTGTATATATTGATTTAAGGAAATAACTGATATAATAATGCTTTATAATCAAAGTATTAAGTTCTAACATTTGTCCAAAATAATTCTCAAAAACAAATGCATTGCTTCTACAAAGCCATCAACACTGTCAATATGAGTAATAATTAGCGACCATTTTCCGATGGATCCTATATTCCTGTAGATCAACTGACGAGCATTTTTAATGTTTTATCTTGCTACATCTATCCAACCGTAGTAAGTTTAGAAAGTATGCGGATTTTTTTCTTTTTTTATTTTGGTTGTGTATGGTTTGCGTTATGATTTTTTTAAGTCAAACGTGTCATAGATAGCTTTGACTGACAGTTACTTGACATAATTAAAATTAAAAAATTAAGTGTTGTTATTGTGATAATTTTAAGGCGCCAGGAAAGCAATTAAGATAATGGTACATGTACTTCAACAATTGTACGAAAATGGAATTCAAAAAGTACCAAAATTAGTGTGGCTGACAGAATTAAGTAAGTCGGCGGTATATAAAGTGTTAAAATTGATAAAAATGGTACTGGGATCGAGTATGGGCGGGTTTCTGGAAGACCACCAAGATACGAGGACAGGATATGCCATTCTGTTGCAGCTAGAACGGAAAAATCTGCGTCTAGGTTCCACTAGATTCATTAGACAACCTGTTGCTTGCGGAACCGTTCACCAAGCATTTATACAGTGTGAATGTAACGCAAGAGCACCCAGGAAGATAACAGCTATTACGCCAAAGCATAGAATTAGATTTTGCGGCGACCTTCGAGACGACAATTTTGAAAATGTCTTTAATATCGATGAAGTTTGTTTTCAATTGAACTAACGTCTATTGGTGCTAAGTAAAGAGAGAACCACAGTACAAAAATCAAAATTTCCTACAAAAATTATGGTTTGGGGGGGAGATATTAAAACGTTGTGCCACCGAGCTAAGTATTTTCGATGAGCGACGGTTCAGTAGATAGTACACTCTGCTGTACTATTATTTATATCTTATTCAAATGGCAAATGTTCTTTATCCTGAAGGTTGACAACCCCTGATGCCATACTTCCAGGCATATCAGAACTTGGTTATAAGAGAACAGGTGCAATCATTCCAGGACCAGCAGCTTCTACTGACCTGAGCACCATTGAAAATGTATAGGGACTCATGAAAATCGGGGTAGGACGTGCGACATCTCGAACTAGGCCTAGTGGCAGCAGTTTTAGAAGTACGGCAAGTTATTATACTAAGAAATACGCATCCGATTTAATTGCCGATATTCCCCACCGAATTAATTTATTTGTTTGTCGAGATTTTATTAATTCCACATACTTTCTAAACGTCCTATATATTATATCAAAATAATAATATTTTTATTTTTACTGAGAAACTGTATTGATCTTAAGTAGTTTCTTCTCCAACAACTAATTTCGTATTTTTGATTATGTAATTTTCAGTTTCTCGAGGATTTTTCCATAATTTCTTCCTACTTGTTTGAGGACCGTTTTCATCTTCTTTAAGTGCACTTAGAATTTTGTTCGAGTTGTGTATTTCTCTTTTGAAATAGAGAGAATGGATTTTTCTTCTGATGACATTTCTGTTGTCTTAATCTATAATTGTATTGTTTTAATAAAAATTCTTTTAGTTGTATAAGCCCAAATAGTTAATCTTTATTATTTGATTTTATTCTCCAAAATCCTTTTAGATAATATACCTTTGTATTCAAGTATGCAACATACGTTTATTTTAAACTTCCGCTTCTCCAAGCGGACTAACTGGTTAAATTCAAATACAAGCAGCAATACGAGTAATCGATATTTACGGTTCCCCACATCACCACCCCAGCCACAACTAAGTAGCAAAACCGATCAATTTCACAGAACATTGGTCTAGTTTATAAGCATATTTAACTACAAACTCGAACGGTTTCATTAAATTAAACTTTACACGGTCTTTTATAGGGTGTATTTTTTTCTTTCAAAACTTTTAACAAACCGAAACCTATTATATTATACAACCCAAACGATAATATGTCAAAAAGCACTTAAAAATAGAATAGTAACCACTTTACCTCAAAATCTACAAATCCCTAAACGCAATTTTGGTTTAGTTTATTTTTCAGACTTCAGAAAGGAACGGTAAGAGGATTATAAGGACAATGTTGCGGATATTTGTCAGGAATTAGTTACTTATGTAGTATCGTGAATCGAGCACCTGGTCGAACTAATTTTAAACTATTCTTATGGCTAGTGAAGCATTAAAAATACATTTAAAAACCAATTTATTGACAGTGTATTCATACCAAATATAATTCACCTAAGTCTTGAATAAATAAATGTGTTCGAATTTAAAACCGTAAATTTCTCAAAAAAGTAACAGCGGTTATATCGGGTGCCACAAAATAGTGGCTCACCCCTATAACTTTTTTATTTTTGAACATATCGAAATGAAACTATGGGTCTAGAGCCATTCAGAAAACTGCATTTTTTGATATATGAAGTAATTTTACACCACTTCCGGTTTCGCCGGAAATTACCCTAACATTTGATTTTTTAGGATCAATTTTTGAACAAATGTGGTGATTTTTATAAATTTCTGTCCAGTTGTTTATTATAAACAATTATAAATTTTGATGTAGACTGCTATGAAAAAAAAAACCATACCATGTCATTTTAGTTTCTACACAAGAAAATAGTTATGCATAGTTACTATTATTAACTATTTTGTAGGCGTTTTAATGCAAGTAATTTGGTTTTTTTGAAATTTTTTTTTTCAAATGAGACGGTGGTGGCTTCTTGTGTCCATTAAATCGCATTTTTTTACGAATCCATTGATACTCCTGTGCTTGGGTTTTTATTGAAATTTATTTAATAAAACTGTAAAAACAGATTCTACTTGTAGTATTTTAAATCTGCAATTACTATTATACGGCTATCAAAAAATAGTTACCTTTGCAATTTATAAAACAAAAGAATTGATATGACAGTTCTCTAATTGTTACAATGGTGTACACAAATAATGAAAAGTTGACATGGTTCTTATTTACGGGGAATGCCATTCTTTCAAATACAACTTACACTAGCATCTTTATGAAAGTGATAAAGATCGAAGGGTACAGTACTGTGAGTGGTTACGCAATAAATGTGAACAAGATAACAGATTTTTAGAGAATATGTTATTTTCAGATGAATCTAGATTCACAAATAATGGAATGTTTAATCCACAGAACACTAGATACTGATCTCAAGAAAATAGCGATTAGGCAGAACCAATAATTCTCAAGAACAATTTGGCATAAATGCATGGGCCAGAATTTATGGACACCGCATAGTTGGGCCTATTTTGTTCCAAGGAACATTAACTGGTGAAAGATACCTCGACTTTTTACAAAATGAGATATGGGATGAATTGCAGAGCTACTACATATTAACTCAATTTAGCAATTTATATTTTCAAGAAGATGGTGCTCCTCCGCACAATAGCAGAATTGTTTTAAATCATCTCACTAAGACGTATGACCAACAAGTGATGGCCACCAATGGTCCCCTAAGGTGGCCTGCCAGGTCCCCGGACTTAACCTGTTTGGATTTTTATATTTTTATTTATAGGGACATCTCAAGGATAAAGTGTACGGGATACCAGCTTTGACATTAGAAAATCTCGAAAATAGAATAAGAGCTGCATTCAATACTATAATACCTGAAATGTTGGAAAATGTCATGCGGGAGACAGAACATCAAGCAAGAGAGTACTATAGTTCATGGGGGAGGCCACTTTGAACAATACTTTTAATTCTTTTAATTGAAAATATTTTAATTTTGATTTAATTTTGTTACAAAGTTTTGATTTATAATTTTAAATAATAATAAACATATTTACTTTTTTGTCTTTAAAATGCAGAGGTAATTTGATGCGAGATTTTTTTGATAATAATAATTGTAGATTTAAAATACTACAAGTACAATCTGTTTTTACATTATTTTTTTTTAATAAATGTCCATAAAAACCCAAGTATAGAGGTATCAATGGATTCGTAAAAAAATGCCACTTAATAGACCAAATTTTATAGAAAAACGTTGTTTTAAGCCAACCGGAGCTAAAAATGAATTGTCAAAACATTACAACTGTACGTGGAATTAAAAATGGAAACTTATTTCTTGATTACGTCCCTGTGTTGTAAGATCAGCTGGTCAGACAGGCTACTAGATCACTAGTGTAAATGATTTTTTATTACATATTACCTACCTATTCTGGTTGTTGATTAACAAGTTATGTGAAGGAACGTTTATTAATGAATGATCTCAAAAGAAGATTTTATAGAGACTGTAGCTAAAGCAACAGTTTCAGTTAATATTTTCAATTTCTAATAATAGTTAAATAAACTTAATCATTATTGCAGTATTTTTACAACATGATTGGTCTCTCGGAAATTGGTACGTCCTAAGAGTTATAGATGTTAATACATACTTTTTGTGATAATTCAGGAATTATAACTACTTCCTTTTTCAGAAAAATGGATGTTAAAACAAGGCAATTTAAAAACCGTATATGTTTTAGCAGATATTGCTATTAATTATTTATTATTTGTATTCCTCTATATTATTCGTACGATGGTTTAATAATAATTGTGTAACAATGACCAGCACTTTTTATGATAAAATGCTCAACCAGTTACAGTGTTGCCAATTGTTTAATATTTTGTATATTTTTTATCACACTAAGTTTTTCACATTAAGAATTAATTGTCCTGTTTTTATGGAGGAAAATGAAAGAGGAACTAAAACACTTTAAACACTGATTGAAGCATAAAGCTTGTTTATCACCGATTGAAATGTTTTTCGGGAAACTCACAAATACGGCAGAGTAAATACTCTGAAAATGAGAGAGACTCTCAGCTGTTATCGTTTCTCACTTATATTAAGTTATAAATACTTATTATTATCAATATGTTTGCGGTACAATTTGAAATATATTCCTTTTGTATTGTACCTACAAAAAATTAGCTAATAAAATCAGTTGCTCTTAACCCCGTGGCCATGATCTAGTAATAGTGATTTGAAAATTAATAGAACAAAATATTGGCCCCTATAGAATCTGGTTGTCACCGACGACGAATAATTTTACAGTACAACTTTGTCTGAATACCGCGGACACACGGAGTACCCAATGGTGAATGTTATGCATGTCAAATTTAATACTATTTCAACTTATTGCATGATTGTGCTTTTAGTTAACAACAATTGAGTATGGTCTAGTCAGATTAATGTCACTTTTTTTGACCCTGAGATTATAGGAGTTTTAGTACAACGATTTTACATAATTAAGTAGCCTCTTAGTAAATTAATGGAATTAATTGCTTTTAATGTGTGTTAAAACGCTAGACCACACACGATTGCCAGCTTTACTTCTTTAGTTATTGAAAGACAAAGTGTGACAAACGATTTAAGGTAGACTCAGGAAGCGAGTTTTGTCTGTCCTTAGTTGGGGAATGGAATATAACCGTTGATAATAATTAAGAACATGTATATAATACATTAAAATATTTCATCATTTTTATCTTTCAAGAATATTATGCGATATTTTTGGTGATCTTTGTTGTTGAGATTGATAACAGATATAAAGGTGCTTCACGATATCAGCACTTCACATCAACGTAAAAAATATTGCTGAGTAATGGTTTAATGGTAACAATAATTATTAGTCCTAATTTAGAACAATTTAGATACATCTTAAGCGGAACACTAATATTGTACCAACATTCCGTCCAATATTCCGAGAATTATAAATTTTGAAAAAAAATTGCTTCATTGATTCTGAATTTACAGATACACCCTATGATATATATCAGTACAATAAGGATTTAAAATCACTAATGCATGTCATATATCAGGTCATTTAATGTTAACTTCTAAATAATTAGTTCAATATACAGATTAAACATACCAATATGAAATTATACAGACGTTTTTTTATTTGTGCCAAGTTTTCAATTTTGTGAATATGATTAAGTAAGAATTAAACTAAAGCAACAGAAGCAGATGAGGAAACGGTATTTTTCATACAGCAGATCCTAAATTAGAAGATTTTACGACACATATCAAGAAGCTGCTGAAGTGATAAGAATCTTACAAAATATAAAACAAACAGAATCACTTCAGTAGTTATGGTGAGTTATGGTGAGAATGAATTTACCTCCATTAAACATGTAGAACCAAGAAAAAATAATTGAAAAGTACCTGTCATAAGACCCAAAGGGTGAGGAATGTTGCAGTTTGAATTATAGAGCAACAAAACATAGTTGGGAGAGTACTAGAGATCAGCTGTTGAGCACATGTTTGTCTTTGACAAAGTGTACAGAAGAAAAAACTAAGTAGCCTTGGGAATTCAGTCGAAAGCAGAAGCAATATATTACTACTGATTTCCAAGCTCAAAAGAGGATCTATAAAATTACAACGTGGCTCGTTGTAATCTACGGATGTGATATACGGATACTACGAATCATCTATGAAAACAACTTGAGTGTATGTAAAATCAAAAAGGTTCTGGCCCAATATACAATCAAGGCATGGTGTAGAGAATAGCATGACAAAAGTTGACGAGTAGAGAATATCATAGATTTGAATCCTAGTGAAACGCGAATAAAGGAATCACCAAAAAGAAGGATGTAGAAGATCTTCAAAGTGCTAGTTGTAAAGAACTGGAAGACAAATGTAGAGAATTAGAGGTTAATGGAAACGGATCATAGAAGCTAAAACTCACTAATGATGTAAGATAGAAATGAAAAAGATAAATCAGTATTTGGATAAATGATAAAAAAAATTAAGGTATTTATATTGGGCCGATATAAATTTTCTTATATTTCAGTTAGGACCATGGCAGCCGAGTGGGTACCGATACGGAGTATCGGTACCATCTGGTTCGATTGCAACCTGGAACAAGTATGAAATTTTATTTGTAATTTGTTTCAGACTGAGATGGGAGAAGGAATTGATGATACCCTAGGTAGTTTGGATTGCAAAATAAACTATATGGTATTGTCTCTCTTTATCTAATACAAAATTTTTCGCTAACTCGAGAGGCTGTTAAAAAACATTTCAAGTTCCAATTGTTGTGTTTGATATGGTTTGAACATTAGTAGTAGTGGTGTATTTAGTTTATATAATGTGTGTTTAAATATTCAGCAAATTAACGTGTTCGGCTCCTGCATACATTTTTGAATATTGTGTGGTCATGTATTATTAATAGTGATTAATATTGATTATAAGCCATATTGTACCTGATAGCATATAAATAAAATTAATATTTATCAGTATCGATCATATCAATGTATTACTAAAGTGTTTGGCTATATAATTTTGGAACAATCTGTATAAAAGTAACACCCATGTGAATATCATTAAGTGTTTAATTTGTTTATTGGTATAGAACAATTTATAATAATTTTTCTCAAAATTTGTGATATTGGAATTTTTGTATATTTTGAATTTGTATTTTGTATTTATATTAGTATTCCTTGTACTTTTTGTATTTGTATGCAGGGTGGTTCAAATTTAAGTGGCATAAAGTAATGAGAGATAGAGAGCACACTTAGCTAAGTTCAAAATATTCCCAAACTTATCTTTGAATGTTAACCATTTTTAACTAAAATTGTAGTCGACCATATTTTTGGGAAGGCTCTGAATATTTGGATAAAATTTGGTGTAAATAAAATGCTCTTTTAGTCCAATCAAAAGCATAACTTATTTTGGAAAAATTCCAATTTGTATAATGTTGCTTTCACTGTCGATAACATCACCCTGTGTATCATTTTTTGATAAAACGTTCAAAAAGTCAATGAACTACTGTATAAAATAATATTTGATGGCACATTTAAGTTTATTTTCCAATATATTTTCAAAAATATTGATAGCCGAAATTTTAAATTCTACAAATAAGACAATCAACTAGCATCCTCATTTTTTTTCAACATTTATTGAAACATTAATGGTTCGTGCAGGGCTGGACTCGCTTAAAATTGCATGAATAAATATATTTTATTTAACTTGTTATTCATATTATGTAAGTCATTCATGAAATAAAATAATAAGGGTCTAAAGGGTTAATAAGCTCTTTTAATATTTAAATTCCTATTTAAAATAACGTACATTCCGTTTCTTTCTTGAAAAAAAAATTAACAATCAGGCTTGTATTAACAAGCACAATTATTATTATAATTAGTTATTTAACACCTATGGAAAATAAAATTAAAATATTAAAGACGAATGTGTCCATTTTATTTTGACAAAGAAAGTCAAAATGGTACAATTTACAGTACTAAAAAAAAAATAATTAACAGAACCATGAAATTAATTAAAAAACCGCTGCCAATTATTTGGGGATCAGAACTTCCTCACTGTAGTAAAACTCGACGTGTGGTGGAGTTTATAATAAAAGTAATTTATGACGTTTCAAAAAAGTCACATTTTGACGTTTTAAAAAGTCACTTTGATGTTTCAAAAGTAAAAATTTTTGACGTTTCAAAAAAGTCACATTTTGACGTTTCAAAAAAGTCATTTTGACGTTTCAAAAAAGTCACATTTTTGACGTTTCAAAAATTGGGGCCGATTTTGCTTATCAACGAACTCAATCTCTTCCTTGACCTCTAGAATGTGTGTACCAAATTTGAAAGCTTTATCTCAAAAACTGTAGCTGCTATCGCGAACCAGACAGACAGACACACAGACAGAAATTTATTTCTTCTGTTTGAAATTTTGTGTATCGTCATAATTCGTTGAGATTCGTTCAGAAATGCAAAAAAAGAAATTCAAAATTTTTTTCACGAATACATAACTTCCTCACTTTGAGGGGTGAGAAAGTATACAATGGATTTTCAAAATAACTACCCCAAGCGCCAATACATGTTTGATAATGTTTTAAAAGGTTCTTTCACGGATCTATCAATCATCTCCAGGTTATTTCTAATGTTATCACAAACATTATTAATTTTTTCTAGTAACTGTTCCCGTGTATCGAATTCTTCGTTGTACAAATCTAACTTTCGGTGGTCCCACAAAAAATAGTCCAGAAGTGTAAGATCAGGACACTTCGGTGGCCAGTTAACCGCCATGCCATGCGTTTAGTATTTATTGATGCCTTGTAATAAATATATGTCTTAAAAAAATTTAAATAAACTTCACCATCTAACCTTCCCCACGGTCCTAAGTGGGTATTTAAGTAAAATTAATAAAACATTAGCAAGTTGATTGCCTTATGTGTAGAAGTTAAAATTTGGTCAACCAATATTTTTAATTGGAGACTAATCTTAAACGTACCATC
This sequence comes from Rhamnusium bicolor, assembly GCA_029963845.1. Lineage (NCBI taxonomy): Eukaryota > Metazoa > Arthropoda > Insecta > Coleoptera > Cerambycidae > Rhamnusium > Rhamnusium bicolor. Next base: position 752,634 of record JANEYF010001621.1, read on the forward strand.
AAATATTATAACATTATTTTATACATTGTTCCATTGACTTTTTAAATGTTTACCAACATTTACAAAAAAATGGTACACAGAGTGATGTTATTGGCACTGAGAGCAACAGTATAACGATTTAAGTTTGGTCCTGGAATTTTTCCAAATTAAATTATGCTTTTGAACTATAAAAGAGTATAATATTTGTGCCAAATTTTATCCGAATATTTACAGCCGTTCCAGTAGTATAGTCGGTCATATAGTTATAGTCAAAAACCAAAAAACGGTTTATAATCAAGGATATGTTTGGAGATGTTTTGAACTCAGCTAAGTGTGCTTTACTCCCCATAACACTATGTCACTTTAATTCTGTATATACAAGCATAAAATTTTGAAAAGTAGAACAAAATATGCATAATATGACATATAACAGAACATGTTTATTTAATATTGAAATATTTGGCTTCCATTAATCACATGTAACAAAACATGTTTTTTAATATTAATAATTTGGCCTCTGATAAAAATGCAGCTATTTAACTTGTATAAGCATAATTCATTGTAAAATTAATGAAATGTTTTAAACAAAAAAAGAACTAATCGATCCGAAGGCCAAATATGACGGTTCTAAAATAAATAATATAGTAAATTTTAATTTATATTTATTCATATTATCAGAAAATATACTTAATTTACAATTTATGGTTGGTAATTTTTTTCGGATCTACTTATATAGTTTGTAAAACAGTATTGAACACATTTATCAAAATAAAAATCATAATTTACCTCATTACAATCTACGTCTATAGTAATTTCTCATTTAATTATGTATACATATATATTCCTTGGAGTACAATTAGTGGTGAATATTTAATAATTTTGGTTGATTTCATTCCCATCTATCGAATGACAAATTGATTTTGTGAGCACGCTAATCACTGCATGTTTAATATTGTAAAGCTTGAGGGGAATATTGATGTTGATTATCTAGGGACATTTTAACTGACATATGTTTCTATTTTTGTTCTTTAGAGGGTAGAGAGTGCGTTAACTGTGGAGCAACTAGCACACCACTTTGGAGACGCGACGGGACTGGACACTACCTCTGTAATGCCTGCGGATTGTACTATAAAATGAACGGACAAAACAGGCCTCTTATCAAACCAAAACGAAGACTGGTAAGTTAAATTGCATTAAATAATGTACACATTATACACCATCACGTCAAAGCACGATTGAGAATTGTACTTTGCAGCATATTATGCATTGTTAGAGATAGGATGATAGTGTTGGAAGTAAAACCGTTACTTTCCATACGTTTCGGTTTTTCTACATAAAACTTTCTCAGGGCCTTATATCAAATATTTTATTAATTTTAAATCATACTTAGTCATTACGTTTTCATTTTAATATTGTATACCTATTGTATATTAAAATAACAGTACTACAATAATCCCTTCTACTTCAAATTTCCTCAAAGGACATGGCACCCGTACCAGAGGAATCCTACGTTTCAGTAGATTTTTCTGAAATTTTTGTACAATATATTATGGCCCAGGATGACACTTGTATATGTGGGAAATTTTTGTGAGCCTACAGGGTGTAACGGAAAACAGGTCCGAAGATTCATTCTTTTGCAAAGTTTAAAATTATTTTTCTCTTTTGATATGAATATCCTTTAAAAAAATCGATTAGTATAAGGATTTTGAAGTACATATTTATTTAACGAAGTGTCCCTCCTATAATCAAAATATACAAGGTGCTATGATTGTTAATGATAAATACTAACTTTTAAAGTTCTAAAAAATGTGTTTTAGATGCAAACTATTGATAAAAATATTGAAAGAATAAAAATAATGATGTTAAGCGTAGAACTGTTCTAACAGGTAATGATTAAAATGCATTATTATCATCCGATAATTAACCATTTATTTCCAAATTAACAAATAGTGCCAAACATACTAATAATAAAATAATTAAACACAAATCAGTTGTAATACAACCCGATTTAAAACAAATATATATCATTTTAGGACTTTGCAAGTACATATTTGATACTTAACATAAAAACAAAAAAAAAAACCTGTTTTGTTATAAGTTAATAATTTTTCATTCTGAAAATGCTAAGATAGAGTATTTAAAAAATCATAATACTATCCAAAAATACTAAAATAATTAAATATAAATCAATTAATTACAACATGATTATGTTCTCTATTGACCGCATCTAAAGCAATTCCCAAAAGTATATTTGATGGATATTTCATATTTTCTTCATGTCTAGCATATTCCAAGTACCACAACAAACTAGCTACATGAGCACATACTCCTAATGTCCATGCTCCCATTTTGCATGTGCAATATGTTTCTGATACAGGATCCACATTTTGATCAGGATTTTCAAGGTAGGAAATTAAAATGAAATGTCTCACCGACTGAGTAGAACGAGAAAATATGTTTGCTCTTATAAGTCCTGATTCAAATAATTGAGTTTAAAGAATGAATTCGTTGTTTGGGTTGCGATTCGTGGTGTCTTGAACATATCTTGAAGATAATCAAACTTGGTAGGTTCCAAAAGTTTTCAGCCTTTTGTAATCAGAAATTAGTCTAGGAAATCCTTTCAAGTCATATTCGTGAATGTTAATCCAGAGGCCATGACCTCTTGCACGAAGCATTTGATGTTCCTGAACTCTTGTTTGAAGCAAATTAATGTTATCTCTATTTCTAATTTCTAACATACGTTGTACAAGCTCCTCATTTGCATCTTGCATGTAAATAGGCTCGTGAAATCTGTTTAATATAGTGCACGCAATTTTCAAAAAATCTGACAAGTGTACACAGTGTTGAATTGGTACATATCCCTAAAAAGTTTAAAAAGTGATTTTAAATGTCTATTTCTTAATTCCACTAGCCAACGTGTTTTTGTAATAACTCTCGAACGATTCGCTTCCTTTGTGATAAACTTCTTTTGATTAGGTAACAAGTGAGGTAGAATTTCGTAGTTTAAATTCAGTTCCTCAAGAAACCGAACAGCATCCCTATAGCCATGATCTACAACAAATATATCACCTTCTTGAACCCATTCTCTTAATCTGTGTTGATCTTGGGTCATGTCATGTAAAAGAATTGCTGCGCCATTATTGCGAACATCTGAGAAGTATGGACTATGTACAACTAAAATATATCCATCCAGAGAAACTACTAGACCTGATTTTAACAAATTATACTTTTTATGGTAGGAGTAAGACTGTCGTTGAATTCGAAAATGGGAGCTTTTTGGAACTTTTAAATATGTACAGTCAGGGTCTAAAATTGCTTTTGGATATTCTGGTTCAGGATTGTAGAGGATATTTGAAAATCTGGTGACATGGTTATTTATGAATTGTTCTTTATTTTGAACTTCAGGACAATCAAATTCTAAGTTTCCAGGTACAAATGTGACCATAAGGCTCTGTCTTACAATGGTAATAGCTATACTTACATTTTGTCGACACGAGTAATTCAATAGCGTTTTTAAACAGGTATCTGATAATCCCTGTTATTTTCTTCAAAAAAAGTTATTAAATGCTTCTTTGTGACATTCCTTAAATGACCGCCATATTGTACAGGATTGCAAAATTGAAATAATTCACGAAATTGATTTTTATTTAAAGATGTAATGGACTTAAAGTCATCGTCATCGAAATTGACATCATCTTCGTATTTTGAAGATGATACTTTCTGAGCATATTGCCTAATTTTTCTAAACCATTCACCGGTTTCTGGTCTTGTCATGCTTATTCGTAGCGATACAGATATGAGATTGTCCATAAACTCAAATTGTATTAATCCATTTTCGGTTAAATGTTGATTACAGCATCTTGTTTCTAAGGGTAAATAAATTCCATTTTTTAATAGTCTATTCTTGCATCAATTCTTACTCGAAATCGACAAATTCTCTGACAAACAAAACAATTCATTGTGCTATACTATACTAAAGCGTCCATAGAAATTGCCAACGGATCACGTTCCATTTCAATTACTCTGTTTATTGTACTTTTTCAGTATAAACAAATTGTGGACTATTCGTTTAATATAATTTCATTAAAACGAAAGCGATTTCTATGTAATTTTGCGACATTTTTCTTCCACTCTTCATTAATATAATTTTCGTCATATATTTTGCAATTTGAGTTTTCCCGACCACAAGTATAACATTATTTTAAAAAATATATAATTTTACAGTTTTTGTATGAAATAATTGTTGACAGTTAATGAATTATTTAAGTGACAACCACAATAACAAAATAACTTCGCAAAATTAAAATGTTTTAAAAAAGTTGATTGAGGAAGTCGTTACTATGTGGTAGTTCGATGTCACAAGGAAACTAATAAAACACTACTATTCTCCAATATATCAACAATAAAAATATTACGTACAAATTAATTATAGAAACTGAAATAGTTTCAAAAAACGTACAAAATAAGCATTTATTCTTTCAATATTTTTATCAATAGTTTGCATCTAAAATAAATTTTTTAGAACTTTAAAAGTTAGTATTTATCATTAATAATCATAGCACCTCGTATATTTTGATTATAGCACACTTCGTTAAATAAATATATACTTCAAAATCCTTATACTAATCGATTTTTTAAAGGATATTCATATCCAAAGAGAAAAATTATATTTTTAAATTTTGCAAAAGAAGGAATCTTCGGACCTGTTTTCTGGTATACCCTGCAAGCTCACAAAAATTTCCTGCATATAATAGTGTCGTCCTGGGTCATAATATATAGTACAAAAAATTTCAGAAAAATCTACTGAAACCCAGGATCCCTCTTGTTCGGGTGCCATATCCTTTCAGCTGCTGCCTGATTGGCAATCTAAAAAAACAACAGCAATTGAAAACGTAATAAAAATGCATGTACAATGAAAGGAATTAATTAACAATTTAAAATAAGTCGTGACAATATCCAAGGCAAAGATTGTAAATGATCAAAAACAAGTGAACAAATTATTGATTGAATTATTGATGCTCCAACGATATTGATGATTCAGTGAAACAAATTGTGGTAATGGTAAAAGTCAAGTTTATTATACAGTACAAATAAATAAAACTAACAAAAACGTAACTAATAATAACCAATATCTAGTAAATATAAGGAACTATCATAGCATCTTGGGAGTAAATAACATCAGAGTATTCTGCTCGACGTTTACTAAAACAAAGTTCCCTTAGAACTTCTTTTCGATTTTATCTTACTGTCCCAGTTAGTGCTTGATTGTGTAAATAATTCAGTGATTAGAAAGGTCAAAAAGTTATCTGTTCCTAATCCTTGCACGAAATCGAACGCAGCTCCTCCTCTTTGTTCCTTTTAAGCTTCCCTGTGTAGATTTGCATATCCCAGGGATGAGTGTTCTATATCGCATAAGGTTCAAATGTTTATAACCATATATTGCTGGCTTTCATTTGATATAAACTCTTAACGGACATCTGCCTCCAAAAACGACAAGCTGCTCATCAGTACAAACGTTGCCGTTGGAAACAATATTTACAATTTTACAACGAACTTGCTTGTAAATCTTCAGTTTGAGCAAGTTTACTTTTGTTTGACGTTCACGACATGTTCCAAGATTATCAAACCTGATAAATCTAAGGAGATCTTTTATTCTACTACGAGACATTGTTGTAAAAAAGATTCAGCGTTCCAATCCCGGGTCCTGTGACTTCACAGCACATATTCCTTGCATGCTCGAACTGATCTGGTGATAGTGCATTAAATGCATTAATTTCTATGGGAGTCGTAGCCATCCAATCATCGTCAGAAATAAGTAGAACGAAAGCTTTAAGAGGAGTTGTAATATGTGTACTGTAGTTAGTAATCTCCGGTTTCTTGATCAAAATATTCTGTGTAGCACGTTTAGAAACTGCAGGTTTTTGTCTCGACCACGAAGTATCACCTTTTATGACAAGAAGATTTGTAGAGCTATCAGCCGTGTCTTCATCGCAATGTTATTTATCGGAATTATCAGCAATTTGCTCATCTTCATAAGAACTACCTTCTTGATTATCTTCAGTTTCCGAAAATTCCAACTCATCCTCTCTCTATATCATCAGAGTATTAATTTATTAGATGTTTGAGCTCAGCTTACATTAGAGGTCTATTGCCATTCTACCTAAAAGATATATATATGATCTAAAGTCTAATGATTTACCTTTTGATATTCACAAAGCACATTAACTAGTAGAAAAATTACACCAAACGTTTAAAACGAAAACCAATACAGTCCCCAAGTCTAATTCCCTCCTCTCAGAATTAATCAGTGTTGGTGATTATGCTACTGGATTTATGTTCCAGGCTCTTTGTCTGAAAATGGATACAGCGTTAAATAACACAACATTGTGCAAACACAAATAATTTACACACAAGAGGTCAGGTTTTTAACAAATCAGCCGAAACAAGTTACTGATACAAATATTTTGGCTTCTTTTTTTGTTCTGTCTAAAGATATTTTTTTAATTTAATGCACTGTAGTTTACTATTTTTTAATATAACTTCAGCTTATTAGATTTTAGTGTTCCCGAATTTTTTTGAAGGGTGTAGACTTGTTTCTAGATAATTAGAGTTATTATATGCAAGCGAGTTTGACGTAATAGTATAATTCTCAGTCATTGATATTAAATAGTTTAGCAGAAGCTTAAAATAAGAAATGTTTCTTAATAAGCATTGCTTGGTTTTCTTAAGATGATTAAAACCACACATTTTGATGATCAAGATTAGATAAAGTGACGTTATGACTTTACAACCGTGCATCTTTAATTTGATTTCGGACTGGTACAATTATTATTTCTTGTGCATTTGCTCTGAATTTAATATGTATGTCGGTCGTATGGGCAAATGGCAAATTGATATAATATGTAAAACTTGAGAGATGTTCTGGGAATCGGTAGCAAGTAATTTCGATGTCCGTTGCAAAAGGCATTTATTCAGTGTCACTAACTCGACTAACAAATGGGATGAGTATACGGCAGTAATCGTCCAGAACTCATTAGCCTATGAAGGGATCCATTGAAAGCAGCCCGTCCTACTCACGGCTTGGCTGCAAGTTAATTTTAAAAACGTATTTTGAGTAAGTAGATGTCGCGATAACAACATGCTACTGCCCGGCGTGAACCTTGCTTCACCATTGTGTCTAAAATATGATGATAAACATCGCAGATACAGATAACACACCACAATACCTCAAAGAAATGTATAGAAAAATGACAATACATTATGTAGAAGAACGCAGGGCAAACACAATTCAATTTGCTTTAATGAAAAAGTCTTCGACGGCTAATTATTAAATGTGTTGTTACAATTCAATTGCCCGCATTCTATAATTGGAATTAAAGATTGCATGCAAAATCTAATTACGTTTAAGCTCTTCAGTTATTAAGGTTGTCAAGAGCATACGAAAAGTTAATTAGATATATATTTTCAATACGGTGTCTTCAAATTATAAGAAAATGTTTTAGTCATATTCTTTTATGTGGCAGTGATGGTGCATGAGCTATCTATTGTCAAGATCTGTATAATTTTTCGTAGAGGTAGAAATAAAAAAAAGAGAAGGAAAACGCCATCGCAACATAAAATTATAAAGTACTCTGATTCAAATATATATAAAATCATACGGAAACAAAATATTGTTACGCCACTGGACTGTGCAGACTGGTTAGATTAGGCTGGAATTGTACACGAACGGCCGGGAATATTCTGGAGTGCTCTAGACCGGGAGAATGAATGTATAAATAAGACACACGGTGTGCCGAGTCTCAGTCTGAAGTCGAACGCGAACGAGTGAAGAAGAAATAAGAAAGAGACTTATAAGTGTTCAGTTGTGATTATAATTAGGACAGTGATTAATCTATTGTTGTTAATTGTTAATTAGTAAATAAAGTAGTGAGTAAGTGTTACCTGGACTTTCAATCAACGAATCTACGAGTACAGGTGTTTGTGTGGATAGCAAACACGTAACAAATTGGTGTCGGAAGTGGATTGGAAGAGAAATTTCTGGAAAATTCGAAAAGGTTCTACAGTGTTCTTCTCAGAAATTAGTGGAAACACGGAGAATTAAGCTACTGGACAGTGTTTGGAGGACTATTTCTGGACTGAGTAGTGACTTTAAAGTGGATTTTCGAGACGTTTCTAGAACACTCGATTTAGAAATAACTGCAAATACGTGAGTGCCGCTAGTAATAACGTGTTGTAGACTGAGAAAAAAGGGCTACTAGTGCAATTTCGGGAAAATTCCAGAACATTCTATTTGGAAACTACAGGAGATACGTGAATTGTGTCGACGGGAACGTGTTGTAGACTCAAAAACGAGACTATAAGTGACTTTTAGTGACAATTCTAGAACATTCGATTTGGAAACTACAGAAGATACGTGAATTGTGTTAACGGGAACGTGTTATAGACTCAAAACAAGACTTATTAGTGATATTTCGTGAAAATTCTCGAACATTCCATTGGATATTTAGTGGAGATAAGTGAATTTTATCAACACAAAAGAAGTATAGACTCTAAATAAGACTTTCTAGTGCTGTTTCGAGATTTTTCTGGAACATTCCATTATTAAAATATACGTGATATCAACATTTTACGGTCTTAATAGTGTAATAAACTTTATTTTGAACTGATTTACGTGTCGTGAGTTAATGCCAATAACAAGAAGCATGGCTGAGAAACAAACACAGGACTTGTTAGCAGCGTTGTTGGAACGAATGAATGATCAAGAAAGAAAAAGACAGGAAGAAAAAGAAGAACAAGAGAGAAGACGACAAGAAGAAAAGGAAGAACAAGATAGAAGACGACAAGAAGAAAAAGAAGAACAAGAGAGAAGACGCCAGGAAGAAAAAGAAGACTTGATAAAAATGATCGAAGGCCTGGAAATAAGACGACAGGAAGAAAAGGAAGAACAAGAGAGAATACGTCAAGCCGAACACGACGAACAAGAACGAAAACGGCAGGAAGAATTAAGAAAAATATTTGAGGATCAAGAAAAATGGCGACTCGAGGAAAGAGAAGACTTCAAAAGAAGCATAGATGAACAGCAGGCAGCCATTTTCTCCCTCACTGAAAAATTTAAAGGAGATGTTATCGAAAAAGTCACTGAAGTCGCAGGAAAAGTCTGTGAAGTCGAAGGGCAAGTCATAGAAGTTAAAAGAAAGTTTGAGGGAGAAATAACTGAAGTTAAAGGAAAATTCGGTGAAGTTGAAGGGGAGATAGCCCGGTTGAAACAACAATTAAGAGAGAAGGGAGGCCAATTGGTACTGTCGTCTGGTACTAGGTTACAACCACCTTCCTTCGACGGTCAAAGTTCATGGTCAACATATAAGAGACAATTTGAGGCAGCTGCACGTTCAAATAACTGGAACGATGAGGAAAAAGCAACAGCATTGGTATTAGCACTAAGGGGCCAAGCATTAGACCTGCTCCAAACAATTCCTGCCGTACAGCAACAAAACTTTAGCATTTTGGAGGCAGCATTAGAATTAAGATATGGCGACCAACATCTCGCCCAAGTATATCAGGCTCAGCTCAAATCACGCAGACAACGAGGTGGAGAAAGCCTCCAGGAGTTCGAAGCTGCGGTAGAAAGATTAGCCCATCTAGCCTATCCTGATGCACCAATGGAATTTCAACAACAGTTAGCAGTTGGTACATTTATTGATGGAGTAAGGGACCAGGAAGTTAGGCGAATTCTTAAGTTGGCCAGGCATAAGCTTAGTAGTGAGGCTTTAGTACATGCACTGGAGATTGAGGCTGCCTATAAGGATACCACACAATCAAATCAGAGAGTGCGAGCTGTGAGTGTGGAGGAAGACAAGCCAGACAACACAACACAAAACCTGATATCTGATCTACACAAGATGTTGACCCAACTACTGACAAAATCGAACTCCCAGCAGAGACAAGACCAACAACGAAGTAGTGGGAGGCCGACCGGAGACATCCGTTGTTATATGTGTGGCAAATTGGGCCATATTAAGAGGAAGTGTCATGAGCTCAACATTAAAGATCCGAGACAAACCCAACAACAAAGTAGTGGGAGACAGAGTGGAGGACGTATGCGCTGTTATAAGTGTGGCAGAGTGGGCCATATTCAGAGTAACTGTCGTCAGCGCATCCCTGAGAGGGTAGCAGGAATGGAGAAGCCGCAGGAAAACTGGCGAGCTGGTACTTCGCGGAATATAGCAGATGGCCTTTCCAAAAGACCTTGTCAGAAAGACTGCAAGTCTTGCCACCGTAAAGAAGAACAACAAAATGTACAAATAATGAAGACCGTTAAGATTGATGTTCCGGATTATTGGACAAAAGAGTCGTTAAGGGAAGCGCAGTTAAACGATAACGAGACTGGTCCTATTCTGAAATGGAAAGAAAGAAGGATCCGACCCGATTGGAAGGACATTTCAAATAAATCAGTGGGGCTGAAGGCTTTATGGGCACAATGGGACTCCCTTATCGTAGAGGATGGACTGCTGAAGAGAGCGTGGGAAAGTCCAGATGGGAGGAAAGTTACTTGGAAATTGTTAATCCCCAGGTGTCACGTAGCAGATGTACTTCAGCAAGTGCATAATGGAACGTCTGGCGGACATTTTGGCATCAACAAAACCCTGACAAAAGTAAGACAACGTTTCTACTGGGTAAACAGTCGTCAAGATGTGGGGGCTTGGTGCCGCCAATGTGAAGTTTGCGCGGCAAGAATGGGGCCACAAATAAGAAATAAGCAATATAACGCCAGGGCTCCATTTGAGCGAATTACAATAACAAATGACCGTATGAAGGCTCGTTATGATCTTAAGGCTAATTCAGGAGGGTACCAGGTGGGAGAGTTGGTTTGGCTATATAACCCACAACGAAAGAAAGGCAGGTCCCTGAAGCTTTACCATCCTTGGGAAGGACCTTACACTGTCGTCACCAGACTAAACGACGTTGTATATAGAATTCAGCAAAGTTCAAAATCCAAGATGAAGGTGGTACACATAGAGAGACTAGCCAAGTATGCAGGGAATAATGAATTGCCTGATCGGGACGTTCAGGCTTAAGGAGGGGGCAGTGTTACGCCACTGGACTGTGCAGACTGGTTAGATTAGGCTGGAATTGTACACGAACGGCCGGGAATATTCTGGAGTGCTCTAGACCGGGAGAATGAATGTATAAATAAGACACACGGTGTGCCGAGTCTCAGTCTGAAGTCGAACGCGAACGAGTGAAGAAGAAATAAGAAAGAGACTTATAAGTGTTCAGTTGTGATTATAATTAGGACAGTGATTAATCTATTGTTGTTAATTGTTAATTAGTAAATAAAGTAGTGAGTAAGTGTTACCTGGACTTTCAATCAACGAATCTACGAGTACAGGTGTTTGTGTGGATAGCAAACACGTAACAATATTATCTTGTATTTAGCCACTGTTGACAAAACATGCTATAATTCTGCATATTTCATTAAAAAGATCAGGAAGATAAATGTGGATCGAATGGCTTGGATAATATCTGGTTATTGCTTTTGTTCTCTTGAATAACCCGGCTGAAGATGGTATTATTTGTCTTGGCTTTATAATGAAAATATATTGTTGACTTTGCAAATTTGGACGTAGATATGTTGAATAGTGTCTTTATCTATGAAAATCAATGTATTTATATCGATTTGTGTAAAACTTACATACATAAGTCACCAAACTGACAAGTTTGACTAGATGTTATCCGCCCTCTCATGATTAATAGAGGGTGTTTTTGCCCCTCACGTAATAATTTAGGACAGGTGTCGTATATTATGCAAATACTAGAGTGCTGTCTTATTATCATGTTAAATATTTAAATCGTAAGTAGCACCTTTCATTGACGAGTTATTGATGAGGTAAAGCCAGCTTTTTGTGCCGTAGGCAGAAGAAATTCACGTAAATCTGCCTCTGCCGTTGACCGTTTGCGATTTATCTACGTCCGATAATTTAACTCTAAATATCCTTCGAGGAGGCGTTCGACACCTTCAACGACTGTTATTACCGGCTGCTACATTTTACTTAAATTATCTATTTTCTCTGCGTCGATATATAACTATTCGCGACAGCTCATGCATCCGACAATAATTATTAGAGAAAATATTTTTGTAAATTACGTTATAAATCATTTCGTCACTCATTACACTGTAAAATGTGTCATACTTTCATCTTAAATCACTGATATGTGTTAATTTAATTAATCATATTATTATATCCGCTAAAGTAAGTAATAACAGTGAAATGTTTTATGATAGCTTTATGTTTTCTACTTTAAATTTCTACATGGGAAATTTCAAACGGGTAAATTACTTTAGAGAGATTACACCAAAATATTATCAATCTTTGCTGGGGATGATATAGTTATCATCAGACTAATCTATCTTTTGTCGGCGATTTAGGTATATATTAATACATATTCGGATGCATTTTATGTACAGGATTCCGGTACTAGGAATGATCCTACAACAAAATCGATAGCATCAGTCTACTTTTTCCAGAGAAATTCAATGGTGCATTCAGATTTTTGATATCTCTTCTTGTTTCGCGTTCGTCGTTATTTTTTTTTGTATTTTGTAACAATTTTTAAATCTCTTTATATCCAGTTTATTATGAACAAAATGTTTTTTTTGTATCCTTTATAGTTTTTCACGGAGATTTCGATAAGCCGATTAAAAATGTTCTGCCTTTTTTGTTTTCAAGATATAATCTAAACGTTATTTTTAACACGCTTTTATATTAGCTTCACTTGTATGTTTGTTTGCTTGTTTGTTTGCTTGTTTGTTTGTAACTGACTCTTTGGGCTCGATTTTGACCCACTTTAAACAGACAGATTTAATTGAAACTTTGTACACTTACGAAGAACCGGTAACAATACAATAATTTGATAAGTTTATATCATTATCCTCATCAGGATCGTCAGTCCTTTCCTCACGTATCCTCTGCGTGAGAGCAAGAGGCTTAATATTGTAAGTATATTCCGTGATTGTCAGGTCGGTCGTTGGCAGAGCTGGCAAGTCTTACTTGACGCGAAACGACGGATTCCTTGGGCGTGAGTTCAAATCCCATGGCTGAAATAAAAAAATATTTTTTTTTTCAGAAATATCTGTTGGATCGTAATATGTTATAATATCAGCATCAATAAGCAATATAAATATAGTTTAAAAAAACTACAAAACACGCTTTCATAGCACATCAAATTAAAAAGTGAAAAATAAATATAGTTTAAAAAAACTAAAAAACATGCTTTTAAAGCACATCAAACTAAAAAAGTGAAAAATAATTATTAATATAAACTGAAAACAATAATGAACGAAAAATACTAGTATTATTGTGAAAAAAGCGTGGGGCGCTTTGTGCCATATTTTTCGTATATCGAGCAACCCACGCTTTTTTCACAATAATACTAGTATTTTTCGTTCATTATTGTTTTCAGTTTATATTAATAATTATTTTTCACTTTTTAGTTTGATGTTCTTTAAAAGCGTGTTTTTTAGTTTTTTTAAACTATATTTATTTTTAAATAGAATTCATTAGTTAATTTTTATGTAATTGAACTCATTTTCTTCTGATTTCAAAAATATATAATTTGTTACCATTATTAAAAAGAAACATATATACAGATTTCTTTTTCAATAAATTTCTTCTTTTAAACTCTTTTTTTTTATGGAAACCATAGTTGACTACGCCTGAATTAAAATTATTGGATTTTTTTTATCTTTCTGCCTCACTGACTTCTTTTGATGGCATTTTTGTATAAAGTTAAGAGCACTGTAAATTATCAGCAATATTGTTAAATGAAATAGGTTTAGTTACATAAGTTTTAGTCCAGTGACATTATATTACTATATAATAGGAGTATCCAATTTCAGAATATATATACTATTGTATGCTGCATTTATTTTACATAATACGGTCTTAGGTGATAAATTGTCTCTTTCAATATAAATTATTATCAACGATAATTATCCAACATTAATTTATATCTAAACTAGATAATGTGCTCTACGTTATTATTGAGAAAATAACCAAATAATTAATAGCAAGTACACACTTTCTCATTAGAAATAATATTTAGAAATGGTAAATGAATTACTTAATTAAAGTGAAACGTTGTTATGAGTTAGCTATTGTATGATTTTCGTTTCATATTGGTTATAATCTTGGTTTGGAATTTTTTTAATTTTTGAGAAATGGCAAGTGTTTCATATCATAGTTCACAAACCCCGAGTGGGTAAAGTGCTTATAGTTATTTACTCGGTAGCGAATATCGATGGTTCGAATCCATCCAGGAGCAAGTTACAAATTTTACTTGTATTTTGTTTCGAATTAAGATGGGAAAGAACTGTCGATGTCGTAGATGTGGTTCGAACTCCACAATAGACTGTAGGGCTTCGTCTCTCTTTACTCAACACGAAATCCTAGGATTTTCTGGGAACTTCGGTGACTTGAGGGGCAGTGAAGAAAACATTTTAACAAATATTTTTAACAAAATGAATGACGAAATGACGCTATAGGCTTCGTGATATAATACCGTTCTCTTTAAGTTTAGTCAGAACTAATCATCGTGCTTATCAAACATATATTAGATATAGCCTTTACAGCTCAGTAGAGATCGTTCAGGAAGAAAAACTAACACAAGATTAGAAAGTGCGGTAGGAAATAGTTAATTTATGATGATCCCATGTACCCTCAGGTTAATAATATAAAGATAAGTAACACCCATAAGAGATACACTGACTATTATGACCGATACATAAACAACAATTTGCATGTTTACATATCAACGTATCCAAAACAAACCAGGGGCGGCTCCAGACTTCAGCGTTTATTTTAATGCTTTTGCGTAACTTAAAACTTAATAGGTATACAAAATTTGTTTGCTTGAGTAATGTATTTTTCAATGCTACTCTGCTGTTGCTATTTTAATCTCTGTTGTTTTTAAGTGATTTTAAAGTTTTGTGTCATTGGGTACTGATTAATATTCCATTTTTTGTTATAAAGATTTATTTAGTGAATATTTATTGAGAAACAATAACTAATAAGTGTGTAGTGTGCGGCCAAAGAGGAAAACCTCGGAGTTGTTGATCTTTTCACAGGTAAGTAAACAAAACGTGAATGCGAAAGTGTGAAGGCCCAAAAATGACCAAAATTATTAGCTTTACAGAATAAGAAAATAAAAAAACAACATTTGATTCCATTTGAGCAGCAAAAAAATCCACAATTTATTTAAAAAGATACAAAAATATTTATTTTGTTCATTCTTAAGGTAGCTCACATATTGTAGATGTTTTAAAGTCTGTTGATATTTGTTTAATTCAATTTTAAAGGTTGTTATTAAAAAATGTGTATTTTCAGATTTTCCGAGAATCTGGTGAGAGGAGAAAGTTGGCTGAAAGCTCTCAAAATGGAAAATGTGAGTAAGTGGCACTACGTGTGTTCAGAACACTTAAAATAAGTGATTATACTATTAAAAGATCTGGATTAAGTCTTGAAAATCAATACTGTTCTATTTTTTCCCTGGCACACTATCACCAGGTTCGTACACGTACTGTCCAG
This sequence comes from Rhamnusium bicolor, assembly GCA_029963845.1. Classification (NCBI taxonomy): domain Eukaryota; kingdom Metazoa; phylum Arthropoda; class Insecta; order Coleoptera; family Cerambycidae; genus Rhamnusium; species Rhamnusium bicolor. The sequence continues at coordinate 768,197 of JANEYF010001621.1, forward strand.
GTTACTAGAGAATTATATTGAAAATTAATAATATAGTGAATAGTCACTCATTCATACCTCATGAAATAATATAAAGTAGATACCTACAAAGCCTCAACTGTTTTGTTGATATGTTACTTTTATTGCAATGATGTAGGTTTGTATATTTCAAAGTAATCTATGTTGTTTTGGCATTGAAAATTATATTCCTTCGCCACCATTATTACCCAAGATAACAAGGTATGCTAAATTTAAATATACAGTGCAGTGATCCAATGATTTTTTTGGATCACTGCATGCTACTAAAGAACTTAAAATATCTACAATTTGATGTATCGGACATGGCCGTTGCTTAAAAAATAAAAAAAATAAGGATCGGTGGAGTCTAAAGTGGCGGGTCGTGTATATTTAAATTTAACATACCTTGCTATCCTGGGTACTAATGGTGGCGAAGGAATTAAATTTTCAATGTTGAAACAAATGAGATTTCTTTGAAATATACAAACCTATATCACTGCAACAAAACAGTTGATGGTCTGTAGGTACCTATCTACTTGATATTATTTCATGAGGTATGAATGGGTGACAACTTAATATATTATTAATTTTCAATATAATTCACTATTATCCTGGATAGTACGTGTGACGAAGTTGGTGACAGTGTTGTCGGAGGAAAAAATGGAACAGCATTGATTTACAGCACTTTTAATCCAGATCTTATAAACTATAATTACTTTTTTTAAAGGGTTGTGAACGCACGTAGTGCCACTTACTGGCATTTTATATTTTGAGAGCTTTCAACCAATTTTATCTTCTCTCCAGATTCTCGGGAAATCTAAAAATAAGCACATTTTTTAATAACAACCTTTAAAATTGAATTAAAAAAACATGAATTGACTTTAAAACATCTACAGTTTGTAAGCAAGCTTAAGAATGAAATTTCCATTGAAGTTAAAATAAATATTTTTGTATAAGTATCTTTTTTGATAAAATGTGGATTTTTTTACTGTTCAAATGGAATCAATGTTGTTGTATGCCGGCCCTGATTTCTTTTGTTTACTTACCTGTGAAAAGATAAACAACCCCGTGGTTTTTCTCTTATTAGTCATTATTTCTCAATAAATATTTATCAATAATTTTTTTATAACTAAAAAATCGATTACTAATCACAGTGCCAAATAATAAAACTTTAAAATCACTTAAAAACACAGATTAAAATGACAGACATCGTCTTATAGAACACTATTTTTTGTCAAGACGGTGATAGATCGGGCATCGATCGGGTTTCTTCGTGCTGTGTTCATGATTCTGACCAATAGGAATTAAACCAGCGATAATATTTACATATCTCCAGTGGGATGTAGATAAATCGAACAACTTTTTATGTTTTGTTACTCATCTTCTAGTATTATTAATCTGAGCATGTACCACATTTGGGGCCTTCGTAAGAATAATCAACACCGTATATGCGCTGACGGTTTCTATTTGGCAGATACAAACATTGTCAGTGTTTCTAATCTATCTCATCCTAGATCTAATTCCCTACCTACACTGCGCTGACGAGGAGTGATAATACCCAAACACATGTCGGTGGCAGCATCGTTGTGCCTTTTTTGTAGTTGGTACTAGTTCTTGCTTTGTTTAGTTATTTGTTGATCAGTGTATATTATACTGATCAACAAATTTAAGGGAACACTTCTTTAACCGTACAGCATTTTTGAAATAAAAACAGACGCAACTATGAACTTCAGTATATTGTCCTATCGACATTACTTAACAAGATACAAACGTCAAATATGCTCTACTTTAATGGTTTACTTAAGCTACACCAAACAATTGAGAAGATTACCAAAATCAAAATGTAATTTCACTTAAAATGTAATGAAAATTCTATTACAACTGAGCTTTAGTAGCGCATTTGCCCCTCATTGACATCGAATAAGATATCTTAACATGTCTTGTGAGAAATTTCTCCATTCTTCCACAAGAACTTAAACCAACTTCTGAACAGCCCAAGGTGCAGCAGGATGATTCCTAATGCACCTGTAAATTCCAACCGTGTTCGATGGGATTTAAGTCTGAATTCATGGCTGGTCACTAAATCATTTGAACTTCTTGTTCTCGGAGAAAACGTCTTGTTAAATTTGAAGTGTGAATCCTGTTGCAGGATGAATCCATCGCAGAAATTGTTCGCAAATGGTACAATATGCTCTTGAAGAATTATCTCAACATACACGATCATCACAATAAGTTAAAATAAACCACGACTCGTCCGCAAAAGCACAGATCTCCAGTGTTGAAGTTTTTTTTTGCATTGGGCCATTATCCATACAGCTAGACACAACATGGTGATATAGAGCTCTACCTACGTCTAACCTATACAAAAAGAAAGAGAAAAAAAATATATTTGAAGACAGGCGAGGGAAAAACAAGGACACACGCTTCTCGTCCTGGAGTCTATCAGGACATTGTTTTTATTATAACAAACAGTTTTAGAGGACCACTTTAGTATAAAGGTTTAAAGACACAGGGAAACAACAAAGGATACAAAACTAACCTATGCTGAAACTTTTCAAAGTAACATTTCTCTTTCAACTAAAAAACTGATAACGCAGTGAAACACTGTTTACTATTGAGACTGAGTAGAGAAAGTATATTAAACGGAGACTGAATATTGCAATTCATAAGATTGTTATACAATGTGTTGCTAGTTGCTTTGTTTTTCGTACATTCAAAGAAAATATGGTCAAGGTCTCCTTTCGTCTTACATGTTTCACAAATATCAGAGGGCACTACTTTTATTTTGTATAGGTGTGCTGGGTATCGAGCATGACCAAATTTCATACGATTTACTGTTGTAACATATTTTTGTGGAAAATCATAACCATCGTGCCAGAACTTAGTCGGAAGATCAGGATGTATAAGAGTATATCTTGTTTGACTAGAGGAACAGAAATCATGCCATAAGTGTTTCCATTTGTTTTTTAAATTCGTTCTTGTAACTGAGAAAGCATCAGTGAGACATAATTTTGGTTCATACGAAAATCCTGTGTTAATGCTTTCTTTTGGTAAGGCGTCAACAATTTCATTATTTTTTAAACCTATGTGGGCTTTTACCCAAACAAAATATACTTCTTTTCCAGTTATCAATATGTTATGTAATATTTCTTTAATTTTTAGAATGCATGGATTAGTTTTAATATTGAGGGAAATATTACTTTCTAATGAGGTCAGAACCGATAAAGAATCGGATAAAATTATTGAAGTGTCTGCGTTAGATAAGTAAATATAATTCAAAGCTTCGTAAATAGCTGTTGCTTCTGCAGAGAAAATAGAAATTTGAGTGGGCAGTTTAAATTTGTCTTCCTGATTTATGGAGGGTATATAGTATGCACAACCAGTACCCACTGAGGTTTTAGAAGCATCCGTGTATACTAATAAAGGATTGTCCCATCTTTCTAAAACTGAGTTTAGGATGTTCCTGCTAAGGTTCGGGTGATCGTTGTATTGTGGTATTATTATCTTTAAATTAGAAAAAAGGCAAAAAATAGTCCAAGTTTGAAGTGTGCTTGTATGGGTCATCTAATAAAGGGAAAATATTACTACAATCTCTGAGGGCACTACATAGAGGTGGAGAGTTTTTCTTTATCCAGAACTTATTTGTTAAGTCATGTGTATTTAGATTATATATGTTTTTGGAGAGCAATACGTTATTGATACTGATTTTAAGAATTAACTTTTCACTAAGGTACTGCCTTCTTAAAGTGAGAGGGGGGACCAAGGCCTCGGCATGCAAGGAATCAATTGGGGTAGATCTCATTGCAGTGTTGAGTTGTGTTAAGTTTGTGATCCCTGCTCAAGCGAGGAACTCGCACAGGCCTGCGGGAAGTCAGATTAGCTTCTTTCAGTCTTCTTCTATCCATCTGATCGGAAATTGTCATACGGGTGGTATTTCGGAATAGATTTTATAGCTCACGAGCAGTAGAAATTCGATGGCGTAGACAAGAATTGACAATTCGTCTAGATGGGTAGTTTTTCTTCTATGACCCTATCCATTTATTCTGGAATATTACCCGTTTCTAGATACCTATGCCACGATTTGCAGATAACAGATGGACTCGTTGGAGCTGAATTGTCACACACTGCATAGATCGACCATCTTCAAGCAAAACAACAGCCACAGCCGACTAGCTCTCACGACTTCAATATCATTTAAGGAATGCATTTTGGACTCACTCGCATCCACAAGGAGTAAAGCTATCAAAACTGATGTTTATTGTGTCAAAGAGATACGTTGACTAGTAACGGATGTTTGTTTTGTGGTTAAAAACCACTTTGTTGTGAGACATGTTTTACATTTAAGCATCTATAAAGCAAAAAAAGCAAAGGAATCATCATAATCTTATAGCATCTTGTCAATAACACTCTAGACAAAAATACAGCCTTGTGTCAATCATTTTCTTAAAAAAGATAGAGTCGTTCAAAAAAGTGTTCCCCAAAATTTGTGGGTCTGCGTAATAATATAAGTTTTCAGTTCTTAATTTTTGTTGTAATTAAAATTTGAGATTTGATATTTTGATAATGAAAACGCCTATTTACTTTCGTTGTTAGGTCACAAACTTTAAATAGAGCACAAATTAACAACTAAAATTGTATATTAATGTAATAGTTAGAATAGCAGAAAAGTCCTAAAACCATTATAAATTTCATACCATGTTTGACTTTTTAAAAAGCTATTTATAATGACAAAAAACCAAAAATAAATGCCTAGTCTACTCGCTCTACGAAATACCAACCTTAAAAATACGTTCACAAGGTCAACATCTGACATATTTTGCTGATGCTCTATTTTCTCATTTTGTTAAAAAATCTTGAATGCTTTTAAACTTACATTGGATGTACAGAAAAGGAATGACAAGAATACAGTACTAGATAGAAAGACAAATGGAAAATAGTCCGCTTGAAAGTATAGCTATTTATTGGTATAGTAACTACGAAAGATAGATTGTTTTTAAATTAAATTGTTCGACTTATGAGGAAGGAAGTTAATTGAAATCCAGATACATAAATGCATTCCTTGAATGTCTTCAATTGGAATTATATCGCAAGTACAGCAATAAAACGTGTTTTCTATTCCTAATGTCCTTACCCACACTGTAACTCTATACAGTGACTACCAGATTATTTTAATGGTACGCCTACCATATAAAAGATAATCCTTATTCTTAAACCTAATAAAATTCATTTATCTTCACAATAAAATTCAATTACTTTCATTCAGGCAAAGAGTCCGAATTAAAACATTATTAGTCAATAAAAAGTCAGATAATAAAACAAAAAATGTTTTAGTGGGTATATTATCTATTGTCAATACATCTTATAATATATCTATTTTTGACCTTACTAAATCATATCGCCACACCCAACTTTCCAAATTCTAATCGCGGCAAAGACAATTAATGATCTATTGTGAACTAATAATTGACAATAGCGCTGATATAAAATGTCATTCTTTATTTCATATACGATTGCATCACATCTGAATAGATACGAGGAATGTATACGAGAATAGTAGATAGTTTAAATTTTAAAAGAACCGCTACACGGAGAATGTAGTTTTGTGTTTGTATGTTTTGAATGCAAGTATAACCAGTATAATAGTGTTAAAAAGTAAAAGTGATGGGCAATTTTGCGTTGTATCAGGACTACCACATTCCAGGCAAGTACCGAAACGAGCCTATCATTAATCGTATAGTTTTAACATATTTTATCTAAAATACCACAGGCCCCTTTAAATACAAGTTGAAGTTACAAATAAATCACCGAATTCTTGAAGGAACCCACAATTCCTCCACCTGCTAAATAAAAAATTGTGACAAATTTCATCCTGTACTATAACAAGAATTTATTAATAAAACCGTTGCAATACAACCCTGATTTGCATATTTTATAAATCTTACCTAAAAAAATAAAAAACTAGCAAATAATAGGTATGGTTATTTAACAAAGGCTACGCATGAAGGGAAAATAATAACATCAAGCATTAATAACTTCATATAAGTAGTCGTGTTACCTATACAGTTGCAGCTTTATAAAATTATAATAAATTGTCACATGCGGTGGTCTGAACACCCAGCTGAGTCTCTTATTCTTGTTATGAATGCCGTTCAAAACATTGGAAATAAATTATGACTTATTATAAATTATAATACAAAATATAGTGATGATTTTATTGAAATTTATTAGACTATATTTTTCTGTATATACGGCAAGCACCCATTATTAAACTATCATAGAAAACATAAAACACGCTACATTATTACATATTTTCCATAAAATCATCACTTTCAGTTCACTCTTTTTTTACATATTTTCTGAACCTTATTTATTCTTTAAACCATTCTTTTTTCTTGGGGTTTATTACCACCTGAATAATTAATTCTCGGTTATCTAAAAAAATACAATTAGTTACCCCGTATGATACTTGTGACTTTACGCCAAAAAAATCAGTCAGAGGGTGTTTTTTTGACAACTAATATAACACAACAAAATAATGATGTATTTCCCTAACATTTCGGAAACGAATCTGTTTCCCTTTTTCAAAGTTATGTACTTATCTTTTTTATAGAAAATGTGCAGCGTGAAACTTGACACATACACATCACTAACCCTGCGGGATGTGAGGAGTGGCTGTAGTTAATGCGCCGGCGCGACTCCCATGAGGCGTCGGAGGCCACGGGAGGACTGTTCGGCATCGGATAATCCGAAAAAAGAAATAATAAAAGAGGTGCAACGGACCGACAACCTCCATGCAGTGCAACCTGGACAGGCAGGGGCAACTCTGTCTAGCAAAAGTCGGCCAGGGGGTACCAAGGCTAACCACCTAGTACCCCTTTCACTTCTGGTTCCATATAACTTCAGAAGAAGGGCCCCTCTCGACCGACCCCAATAGGGATGGGGGTCAGAGATAAGTGGGAGGGGCCTCACCGGATGGTCTCAATGTTGATGAACTAGGCAATGTGCATGGACGCTTTAAGTGGACGAGGGAACTAAGGGATGACTTGCTAACCTGCTACGAGAGCAGCGAACCTGAGCGCAGGGGACACATCGCGCGGTTACATGATGCCTGGAGTATCAATCAATCAGAACACCGTGCCTTCTCTCAGCAACATCTGAGATATCAATTATCCTTTCTGCTCAGGACAGGTTATGAAAGCGCACCCGGTCAACAGGTTAGAACTGCCAGTCGCAGTCCCACCGCGGCAAATGCCACCTGAGGGGGACATCCTTTAGATTTCACCGATGTAGATATAAGGACGAGGGTTAGCCTTAACACCAGGGCTAACCTAAAGCCACAAGACCTGGCTAGAATGGACGTGGTCATCGATGAGGAACTTCCAGAAGATGCAGACATCTGGCAAATCAACTGTGCCGTGTACAACGCCGCGAAGCAACTCGTACCCCGTGAGAGGTCAACCAATCACGGGGTCGAGAAAGCCAAGCGGCGTGTACAAAAAATCGAGGGCAAGATACAGTCGGCCAGACAACACGCTTCTTGGATCCAGAGTATTGTGGAATACAAGACGAGTGGTTGAGTTTTTACTTCCAGAATCCGGCGCATAGCAGCCGGATTAAGACGTTAACACCATACCCTAAATCTGACAGTGATGCTTACCATCAAGCAGCACTGTCTAGGTAGGAACCGAGCGCTCATGGCGGTAAAGAAAACATTGAAGAGGCGGGTGAGGAGTATGGAACAAAACAATTTATTCCGTACGAATCCTTCCCGACTCTTTCAAGAGCCACAGCGTATTGTAGATAATCCGCCGACTATAGAAGATGTCGAACCTTCTGGAATGGAATCTACGAAACGACGCGTCCAATCAATAGCGACACTCCAGCAATTGCACATTTCGAGGCTCTGTGCCACAGACACCTTGAAGAGCCAGAAGAAGTGTGCCCGGCAATCAGTACGGAGGAAGTCCAACAAGCACTTGGTACCAAGAACTTTGCTGCCCCGGGCCCAGACGGCATTAACAACTGGTGGTGGAAAATATTTCCTTCCACTGACCGCCGTCTAACGCGAGTTTTCAACTCATGGTTGAACGAGAGGAAACAGATTCCGGACTGGTTCGTCGAGGAACGTACTGTGCTTATCCCCAAAAAGGGATATCTTTCCTACCCGAGGAACTATAGGCCGGTCACTTGCCCTCAACTCCTGCTACAAGATATTTACACGTATCTTGTATGCTAGGACACTGAGGTCTATTGATCCGGTATGCCAGCAGATCACGAACAGCGTGGTGCCAAGAAGGGCATGACAGATTGCAAGGACAGCCTGCTGATAGACCGCTGTATTACACAGGATTCTGTGGAATACAAGCGGAATCTATCGATGGCCTGGATTGATTACCGCAAGGCATTTGATACAACATCGCACAGGCTATTGTTACAGTTGCTCGAATATCTTGCGGTACCAGCACCACTAGTGAGATGCATAGAACAGCTGCTGCCACTCTGGAAGACTCGCTTCACCATAACATCAGGTGCACAGCGGGTCACGAGAGCAGGTGGCATTTAGGAGAGGAGTTTTCGAGGGTGACTCCCTGAGTCCTCTCCTCTTCTACATCTCACTGCTGCCGTTGTCTATTGGGTTTCGCCAAACCCGCGGATATCAATGTGGACCACCCAGCGACAGAAGGCATAAAGTTATCTATTTTATATGGATGACTTTAAACTTTATGCCTCCAGAGAGCTCGAACTACAAAATGCTCTTAGGGTGGTCGAGGAATACACGCGGGTAATTGGTATGGAGTTCGGGTTTTACAAATGTGTAGTCATCCACCTCAAGAGATGCGGGGAATTCTCTAAAGATGCGCAGCTCGCAGACGGAAGCATCCTAAGACATTTTGATGCCGGAGAGACCTATACATATTTGGGTGTGCAACAAAGGCACATCCAGGATGTAAAACAAATAAAGGATTCTCTCCGCGGCAAGTACAGACACCGTCTCCGAATTTGGTCTTCCGAACTTTCGGAGAAGAATCGGGGAATGATTCATTATGTCCTGCCAAGATGGTGTTCTCAACACCTTTTTCTACCGCAACCGCGTGTGGCATGTAGAGGTCCCTGACATCAACTGCAGGACCTGTCGTCAGGCGCCGGGATCGCTCCTGTACATATTATCTGCATCCCTGAATATGCATGCGATTTCGGCCTACATCCACCGACATAACGCGGCGTCACGAGTGCTATACTACCATCTAAGGCACTCGTACGGGGTAGACCAGACACTGATTGGTTGGCAGGCCGTATGCAGGAGGCAGTGATTCTGGGTTCTCTTCATCTATTTAGGGCATACGATTCTGGAATCTACAGTCACTAACCCTGCGGGATGTGGGGAGTGGCTGTGGTTAATGTGCTGGCGTGACTCCCGTGAGGCGTCGGAGGCCACGGGAGGACTGTCCAGTGTCGGACAATCGAAAATAATAATAATAATAACGCACCGGCACGACTCCCGTGAGGTGTCGGAGGTCACGGAAAGACTGTCCGGCATCGGTTATTCTGAAAAAGGATATAACAATAATAATAATAATAATAATTTATTTGTCCAAAAGATCATTTACATGATATAGGATATGACAACATTGTACTACAAAAGGAGTATTGTATACATAATTAAAACAAAACACTGTCATTAAATAAATAAACATAAAACAATCATAAAACTTGTACTACGTTAAATGTTAACTTTCCACTTCCCAGAATGGCTAGACTGTGGTCGGCTATCGAGTCGATGATCCTCACGCAAGTGACTAAAATGATCTAAGTCCCTCCACTAAATCAATGCTGTGTCACTCCTTAGACTATATTCAAAAGTAGAACTGTTGATACTTAAAAATTATGCGATATTAATTTTCATGATAAATCAAAAAGAAAAATTTTCATAAAATTCCTTTATTACTGTGACCGGTTTCGTGAACAAATTAATTACTTCACATCATCAGACACAGGAATTTTTATAAATAAAAAACCAGGGTCGTCGTTTATAAAAAATTCCTGTGTCTGATGATGTGAAGTAATTAATTTGTTCACGAAACCGGTCACAGTAATAAAGGAATTTTATGAGAATTTTTCTTTTTGATTTATCATGAATAATTACTCATATGGGATCAACCTACCTTCGATATTAATTTTGTTCAAATTTTCTTTTAACATCGGTAACTACGTTGTACCAAAATCTACAGAGTAACAATATAAAAATGTTTGTTCATTCAATAATATTATCATCAATTCCTTAAATTTTCTATTTTGATGTCTTTCGTTAAATTTTTTGCCGGATTCTAGTTTATTCTATGCCCATTTCCCCAAGCATGTTCAGCATATTCGCAAATTTAGATTTTTCAATTTCACCCTTTCTAATACAATTTTTATACTCATGTCAATAGAGGGAGATATACAGTGTAGGAAAAATTACATTTTGTTTAGATTTTGAAAACATTGCTTTGAAGAAATCGTCTCTCTTGCAATAAATGAGATGAAAATAAAAGCCAAAATCGAGAATAATAAAGAGGGGTCAAGATGCAAGCAGTGTTTATAAATGAATGTGATTTAAACAACACACGAATTTAAAACTGTTTGTTACAGACCTGGAGATGTACGTCTTTATTATGTTCAAATAAGAAGAATAATCTTGTAGAACTAAACACCACTTTTGTTTAAATTAATTCCTTCAAAAAACCTATATCTAATATTCCAGATATTGCTTTTATAAATAAAAATGGTCATTGTCATGTCTACCTATTATCCAGTTATTTGGGTCAGACGCAACATACATCGCAGTGAACTTTAAGTATTGACCTGTAAAACTGAAACTGCGTCAAAGAAAGTTGGACTGGGATCGAGCAATTTTAAAAGCAACAGTTCAGGTCATAAATAGTAATGTCTAACCCCTCAGGCATTCGACGTTAGGGTGCATTTACTTCAGGTGAGGGTTGATAGAAGCTCGGGTTCACGCTGGATTTTGTTTTTGTAGTATGTTTGCATGTGTACACTATAGGTACGTAGTGCGTGAACATGCGCGATCTAGCCTGGGGGTTGGTCTTCGCACCCTAGCATAGCAACCGTAATATCGACTTTTCACGCTCCCGGCGGCGCCATAACACAACATGGCGCCTGGAAAATACGACGCTTTTTCACCCGAACCCATCTTATGTAGGATTATCAATCAATCTTTTTAGAAATCACTTCAGACGATGTGTTATAAATTGTCAGCTTATCAATCTAAAGGATTACAAAACAAAGGATTAGAAAATACTGAAGTTTCAAGTTTAAGTATAATCGAAATATCGTTGAGAATCTTATTATCTGCAGTTTTTAAGAATAATTTTGACACTATTTACAACAGACATTGTGTTTATTGTTTTCATTACGTCATTTTGAAATTCATCAAGTTTGCAATGTAATATAGGATATTGTACGTTTCTGGATCAGCTGGAATGTATTTCGACTGTAGAATTGATCATTAGTAACTGCAACTCAGCAACGGATTGTGTACAAATAATTGATTCTTAATTGAAACTATCATTAATATTATATTAGCTGGTTAAGTCAGGACAGATTCCATCGATTTACTTCCAACGAAACAAAGTTTTGAGCTTCGTTTCGAAACGTTAAATATTCAATTAGATATTGGTATTCAAAAAATGCAACTCACAATACGTGTAATTGCAATGAATGGTTAATATTTGGAGGTCTGTGTATTACCAGTTATGATTTTTTATCACGCTAGTTGACTTTGATTATTAATATTATTGACTTTGATCGATGGTTTGGTCGACCGTACCACTTTTATATGTCAGTATAGCTCAGACTTGATAACTGATGACTTCTAGTAGCGGGCGGTGGAAATTAAAGTTGGTAGTGACTATTGTAAATCAAGGCAGGCCACGTATCGACGTTAAAGCAATGTTAATGCACGATTAGTCCATTGGTACACAAGAACGAATTAAAAAATAAACTCGAGGTATGTTCAACATCGGCGTTAGTTACAAGCAAAAAATAAAACATTGGAAAACATGCGAGATAACATCGAAATTACATCCCAGATTGGATTACAGTCAACATTTTGTAATTTATAAGTTCATAAGTGTTGACTCATTACAGTTGGTTTTATGAAAAATGCTAAAGTTTACTCCCCGCAGACGTAAGTATCCTTAAAACATGCAACTTAAATAAACCCAAGCAAACAGGTAATGCTTTTGTAATAGTTAATGCAAATTTTAATTGTTTAATAATTTAATGTGAAGCAACTATTCCAGTTCTACGCTTTCACATTGGTAATTGCAACTAACAAATACCTCAGCCTTGTACATACAATTTCATCTTTGGCAAAACGAAAATATCAAAAAATTATAATTCGAGCGCCTATCTTGTAATTAACTAGCACGACTTTTATTCGTGAATGAATGACCTTCAATTAATATTTGCTTATAAAATGTAATAATTATAAAATATTTTGAGGGAATCTTCATAATAAATGCCTCATATTCGTGTCCTACTTCTTGGTGTTATTGTCTATCAATAGTTTCATTTTGCCCATATTGACATTGACCTCGGTGGTCATCACATTATTATAAACATGAAAAATTAAAAATTGAAATTTAAATGTATAACATTATAGAATATTATAAAATGCTAAGATCTATAAAACTCACTTATTATGACGAAAATGTTAATAGTGGAAACGAAAAGAACACCAATAGTGATGCCATTAACCAAAAACTCAGTTATCATCCAGTTTCCAAATTTTTGTGCTGAGAAAAAATTATATTTATAACAGTCAACAAAAAGTGGAAAGAACCATCTTAATTCTAAAAGAATTGAGACGAGATATTCTTTTCTTTTTCAAGAAATTCATGTCTGGAGATCTCGCAGGCCGTTCCATTTTCTTAATATTGTGTTTTCCTAAAACCTCGGCAACAATGCGCGTTATGGCCGAGCATTATGTCTAATATCATCCATACTCTTCTTATCATCACCATCAGTTCAGTCCAACCATTAACCATTATTCCTCCCCAAACAATAACAATACCTCCTCCAAACGCTACACTAGCATTTATGTTCTCTTCTACATAGCTCTCATCTCATTGCCTCCATATATCACGTCCATCGGACTGATAAAAATTGATAAAAGGTCAAAATAATTTCTAACAGATTCACAAAAATATTAATATTTCAAAAGGAGTGGATCAACAGGTTGGATGTTTTTTTCACCTATAGTAGCTTACGAGAAAAATGCATGATTTATGTTACTACTGGACTCTGTATATCTAGATAACACTGACGTAGTTTTCCACGAAACACCAAGACACTGTATACTGCACAAGACGCGCATTTCGCCAACCAAGTTGGCATCATCTGGAGATGATTAAAATTAACCTTATGCTAACAATGTACCCTATTTATACCTAAACTATTGTCTTAAATTAGTGAATAAAATTCACTAATGTTCAGTTTTTAGGAATGTTATGAGGTAAATAGTCAGTGCGTATATGATATGTGAATGTGTATGTACAGACAAGATCGAGCAGATAGTATACAGTAGGATTATTATTAATCATACCTTTGTTGTAGCGCTTCGGGCTGGACGGCTAAACACCTGGACCTGTGCCATTGTTTTTAATTCTCTTAGATTATAGCTTTCTTTTGAATATTTCAGACTGATTTATTAAATTCTCATTGTTCTAATAAATCAAAGGATTCCGAATCACTTGTGGCCATAATTTTACATCGGTTATGCCATGAGGCGACAAGTAAAAATAAATGAAGTGGATGTAAAATATGTAGTTCTGATTTAAATGCGTTGAATATCGCGATTATTTAGAGTTGTGTGTATCTCTCGGTACGATTGCTGCTTCTGGACGAAGCTGGTATGTGTGATGTACGATCATATAAGTGTATGCACAGTTAAAAGTTACCATAAACTCGCCCGACAACAAAATAAAATGTACATGATGTGTTTGACATTTCAGAAGAGGCGAGCTATTTTATTTCTTAGATACCTGGTCAGAAGGTTTCGTTGCCAAAGGCATGCCTTGTGTTTGTTTACGGCATCAGCAATATTAAACCTTACTAAGAGAGACAATAGGTACGCGGGAGCCCCGGGGCGTATAATATATGTTAATATAATGTGCTCTACATATAATCTTTGTCGGTGAGTTCGAGGGCCTCGGCTCTTGGACTCTGCCTTCACTCCTCCACATCTGACACTAAGAATAACGCACTCTACCATAAAAAATATAAAGTCTGATTTCTAAAAAGAGTTCTCTTCCACGCTTTATAAAACTCAAAGCTACTTATTATAAAAGAATTATTATTCTCCTGTACAACAGAAAATTAATTCCTCTCGAATATATGTTTTATAAGTAGCTACTTATGTATTTAAATAACAAATTGTAGCTAAAACACATTCTTGAATACGGTTCATACATAACTGTAAGCAACATAAAATAGTTGCTTTCAGTGAGGATTTTAAATTATAGTTGCTAAAGAAAAATAAAATAATATGACTGCATACTTATATAACATTTTAGAATTTTTAATATATAAACGATACTGGGCTAATACTCCAATAATTAATGACGAAATCATCAAATTGTACCATTAAATTTACTAGTGTTGGAGAATGTGGTAGCTTTGAAATTTTATGACTGTCGTTATTGAACTACGTGTCTAAAATTCCTGGAAACCAATGTTAATTTAACCAACCAATGCCTACTGAAAATTCCTACATATTATGGGCACTTATACAGAGCTGCTATATTAAATATGGAACCAAATCTCTCTCGCTAAGCAGTTTGAGATGTTGGTTTGAAAATTGGAAAATTTAATTTGAAATTATTTTTGCACGAACGCCATCTAGAATTTTTCCTTCTTCTATGGAGATGAAAGTAAGTTAATAGCACTGATTATTATGTAACTATTTTATGTGAGTTTTAGAGACCTTATATACATCACTACACGACAATAATGTATCAGTTTTATAAAAGTTTTATAAGTTTCTTATACAGCGATTTCAAATCAAAATTACAAATAATAAAAAACGTTTTCGATATTATTACATTAATGGTGTGTAACGAGTATCAAACACTGTTAAAACCATTATACGGTAATTAAAAATGCACGTGTTTATAAAAGGTTTTTTTTTTGAAAATGGCTTTTGGAATGAATCCATACAGCCAGTCACACTTTTTATAAGTAATAATAAAAAGGTTATTTGGTTATCGCAATTATTAGTTTAGGAATACTAACTATTGTATAAAAATCATATCCCCTTATTTTTTTCTTTTACATATATTTACGTTCCTGTGGCCTCAAAATCCATCGGTTATTAATTTTTTAATTAAAAATTCAATATTTGTTCAGAAAACATTACTTAATGAATATAATGTTCATGGAGCCTCCCTTATTTCAAACAGAAATTATTTTCTTAAATATGACCAGTAATAAATATAAAAAATACTTTTGCTGTAAAAGGGATAAATCTATTATTATTATGACTTTCATAAACATCTTTAATGGTAAGAGTCACATTTTAATTAATATTTGTTATAACCAAAAAACATTTTTGTTTTATAATGCGTTCAGAGAAGCTATACGAACATTTTTATACAATATTTTCTACTGCCTTTTATAACTGTCGTTAATATTTTCCTATCCTCTTACTATTAATAGAGCCTTACGATTTTAAGACATTTTCACTTTTGCACTAAAGTCCCACTCAATAGTCAAAAGGAATACTGCTAAAACATTTTTTTTTGCTAAATGACTTCTTTTAGTATGATAGAAATTTATAAATCTTTAAGAAATGTGTATTGGAAAATTTATTTAATCCTCAATTAAATAAATTGAGAGTATTTCGTTTTATTCTCTCTGTTGGAATACTTTGGTATTATAATTTTTATTATACGTTTATTAGTTAATATTATTATTGAATTATCACAATCTGGTGTGAAACAAAAACAGACTTTTATTGAATTCGCTAATATTCAGTAAAAATAGTTTGACACATTGAAATATGATTGTTATCAAAGCCACAAAACGGGAAGAAAGTATAAGGTTAAGAATTCTGTTAATACGCTTTTCCTCTTGAAGAATCACACCTTTACTGTCGGTTTAGAAAAGAATAACGTAATCCACTAAAAATGTTATTATTTATTATTTTATTCAGTCTCTTTTCTTTCTGAAACACTTCTCAAAATGTTTTAAAACATCTTGCTAAATGTTATCTTATTGTCATCTTACGTAAGATTCATATTTGCAAGTAAATGAATTAATGAAATTGTGATCATTTGCGCATAAACATTGGCGGGACTGATATTATTGTCTGTTGTCTTGTGGTAATGTTTGTAGTTTATTTGACAAAACGATACTTTCTGGCATTGTAAGTGAAATTTCGTATCGTAATCCCCTGACAATTCTTTCAAAGAGGAGACTACCAGTCTAAGCCTTTAAGAAAGTTGGCAGGCTCTGGTCTGAGGCGCCAGAGTCCTTTAGAAGGCACTCATTAAGTCTACAAAGCCCCCCTGAAGTATTTATTAATGTATTGTTGCTCCACGGACAAGTGTTTGCCACTTCTACCGGTATACAACAATAGCAAATAAAAACATTTTCGAAATACTTCAGGTCATTATTAGTAGGTACTTAGTTGCGCATGCTTGTTTACAAAACATTTTAATAAATAAGAAATTAACTTGTTAACAAATAACATAATGAAATAATGCAAAAATGTATTCAGTGAATGTGATAAAGTGGGAGAGTGTTTAGCAACTTTGTCTTAAAACAAAAGACCATAATAGTTCGCTTGCATAACAATCAGCATTATAAAATTAATTAACAGATTATTACAGCCTATTGTTGTCGAATTTGGTAAAGACATTTTGCTGCAACAATTTTTCATTTTAGCAAGTTTGGAGGTTGATTATTATGCAAAACATCATAATGATCGAGAACAACTTTGGTTGTATGTAGGAAGAGCTGCAATGTGTAGTTATATATTAACATGCAAATTTAACTCTGTGTATACAATATACAGGGTGTCTCAACCAAAAGTAGGCATCCTGAATAACTTGGGAGATAAAAATTTTTTGAAAAAATTAGTGAAACACGACCTTGTTTCCAATGGGGACATATTTTAATTTAATACTTGTATACCTATCATCATCCCTGTACCCTACACGGCCACCCCCTCAAAAAATTCAAATGGCAAGGGGGATCGAGTAATACATCTTGTGAAAGGTCTTTCAATTCTCTACATAACTGTGTACTTTTTAAACTTCTATCGATTAGTTCTTGAGAAATAATTGTTTCATTATTTTAGGTTCGGGAAATAAAAATAAAAGAAGCAGTTTAAATTATCGTATGTATTGTTTAAAATGAACCCCACCGACTTCCATACAGTATTATAATCTGTCTTGAAATTCTGTACGAACATTTCTGAACACATCTGGAGTCAATAATCGGCATTCTCGCACAATTCTTTCACATAACTCTTCCAGAGAAGCGGTTTTTGTTGCAAATACCTTCGATTTCAAATGTCCCCACAGAAAGAAGTCCAAGGGAGTTAAATCGGGTAACCTAGCGGGCCACTCCACAGGACCTCTTCTTCCAATCCATCACTCAGGAAACAGATTACAGGAAACAGATTATCCAAAAATTGACGGACTGCTATAGCAAAATGTGGGGGTGACCCATCCTGTTGAAAAAAACAGTTCGCCCTCTAAAAGATTATCGTCTTCTTCGATGATTTGGGTAATCATTGGTTCGATGTTATTTTCTAACAGATCGAGGTACTTTTCGCCATTTAAATTGTCAGGAATAAAAAATGGCCCGACAATATGATCCCCTAAGATGCCAGCCCAAACATTTAACTTCTGAGGCCTTTGGGTATGAGTTTCCATGAACAAATGTGAATTGGTTTCACTCCATTACCTATAATTGTGCCTTTTTACCTCCCCATTTAACTGAAATGTCGATTTATCAGAAAAACACGTATTGTACAGTAGATTGACATTACCGTTTAATTGTTCACTAAAAATCTCACAGAATTCAAGCCGATGATCGGGATCATCTTCGTTTAATACGTGTACCAATTTAAATTTATATTTATGAAATTTGTGGGCTTTTACAATTCGATGAACACTGCTTCGTGATACACCGGTAGCCTCGGCTACTTTCCTGATCGATTGAGTATTATCCATCTGCAAATGACCCAGAACTGCCACTTCGATGGCTTCATTCCTAATCGGTCGCTGAGGTTCATGGTTTTTGTTTGCTACAGAACCTGTTTCCATAAATTTTGTCTATAATTGTAAAACATACTGAGAACCAACCCTTCTATCTGGGTGATTTCTATTGAATATGCGCTCCGTAGCTCTAGCACAATTATCGTTTTTAAAATAAATGCTGACAATTTCTATTCTCTCCTGAAGGGTATAAACCATTTTGAGAACTCACTCTGGTAAAATGTATCTCGATTTAAAATTGGTTGTGAACAAATTAATGTTCAATGACTATCAAATAATTATGAGTCTTTTATTATTCTAAACTAAACGGACAAGGAAACTGTTTTTTGTCGAAAAACTCGTGTTGATTTGAGAGCACTAAAAAATGTAGTTTTCTTATAAATTCCAATACCCAGTGTCATGTATTTTATATTTTTTAAACGATTTCGATTGTATGTAATCATCAAAAATAAAATTATTTTCCTTAAGAACGAATCGATAAAAGTTAAAAAAAAATACACAGTTATGTAGGGAATTGAAAGTCTTTTCAAAAGATGTATCACTCGACCCCGCTTACCATTTGAATTTTTTGAGGGGTGGCCGTGTAGGGTAGAGTGATGATGATAGGTATACAAGTATTAGATTAAAATATATACCCCTTGGAAACAAGGTCGACGTGTTTCACCAATTCTTCAAAAAAATTTTATCTCCAAGGTTATTCACGGTGCCTACTTGTGATTTGGACACCCTGTATATATATAGATTTCTCAAATGTCAATACCTAGCTAATTTTGTAAGTGAGAAAATCAACCGCACAAACTATACATAAAATTGAATAAAATTCTGTTCTAATCATTCTCATTTGTCCCCGATTAGAAGTGTTTTCGGCGTTTGTATTTAAATTTTTTCCTTCATTGCACCATTCATGATCTGGTCATAAAAAAGGTAATTTGTAAAATCTGAAAAATTCTCTTTTTAGTTCTTTTGGGCAAACAGATTCTGAATAATATTATCTGGCATCAACATCTTCTTTTTTCTCAAATAGTTGTGACTTCGTAGTCTAATCTAAATCGCACATTTAACCGATTCGGCTGATAAATTCCAGACCACTTTTACCTAGATTTAATATTATTTTGTAAACACCTAATGAAACATTCCCAAACAATATGAACTGATAACATATTCTTATGTACTATGCAATAAATCTGTTTTCTTTGTAAAAATGGGGACAAAATTATCTGATGTGGCCAGCACATAACTTTCTTATATATAATCCTGATATAAAAAAATCATTCTATTTAATTCCTCACTTACCTCAATTAAATTTTAATAGCGTACCTTGAAATGTTTCATTAAAATTTTTAAATAATTAAGTATCAGCCTCATTCGATACTGTCAATAATAATTCATGTCATATATTTTAATAATTTTTTGTTGCTGACATTGACTTTTTTGTAACTATATTAGACCTTTGAAACGTCAAAGTGTTAAATTTATCCTAACCCCATTTTATGAGGTGTAAAATATTTCAGTTTACATCAGCTTTATTTAAGTATTTGGAAAATATATTTTATTCGCTTGATATAGTAGACATGATTTATAATCTTTCATCGAGAATATATTTTTTTATAGTCAAATACAGAAAAGTTTGGGTCCCGTGGCCAATTTTGCTCATCACCGAATTTTTCATTGTCTTTGACCATTAGAACAAGTGTACTAAATTTGAAAGCTTTATCTCAAAAACTGTGGCTACTATCGCGATACTATAGACATGCGGACAGATTTTTTCTTCATAAAGTTATATTTTTTTCATTACAATTCATCGAGAATCGTCCAGAAATGCAATAACATTTTTAAAATTTTTCCTGAAATTGTACCTTTTTTCTTCTTTCATTCATTATGTCTCTTCTGGTGGTACCACAAATTAAATGTGTCATCTAAAATGTTGTTGACAATCTTAACTGCCAAATTTGGAAAGTCTCCCATTAGTATTTTTTGAGTTATCGCGGATACACACATACACACACACACACACACACACACACACACACACACACACACACACACACACACACACACATCCACACACACATCCACACACACGCACCAGCAAATAGTCAGAATGGATTCAGAAGGATTCAAAACGTATATATCAATCAAAAACTCGATGTCAAAAAAAATCACGATTACTATACTTCCTTATATTAGGTATAAGAAAGTAAAAATTAAAGGATTTTATCAGGTAATTGGACAACTTGCAGCTATAAAAAAACACTTACTTACTGACCATCATAACTTGATGAGCAAATGCTCTTTATTGTCGACTGTCCAATAGCAATGCACGGATATAGGTAGATCGCGTGGTTTGGCTATCACTCTTACGCCCACTGCCCCCTGTTTAAAATAAGTACATTTTAAATACATAGCGATTATAAAACATGTATGTGAATCATATTTCGATACGTAAACAGCACGAAATTAAAGACAATGGAAGTTAACTTTTTCTAAATGTCTTGTTCGATTGCGTCAGGGGGTAAAGTGAACTTGTGGATTTCCCGGGGTTACAATTTAACGGCACAGAATTGTATTGCCCAAGCTGTAAAAAAAGTGCTTCGTGCAATATAAAAGTAAAGGTAAACAAATTTTAACTTAGATTTAGTAGAAATTATGATTGGGTGTAATATACCGTGGACGAAACAAGAGTTAGACAATTTGTACAGAAGTACAAATGTGACAGCATTAAACAAAAATTTTTTTCAGAACTGAATGCCAAATACACCTAGATTAGCGTTTATGAAACCACCAATGCTTGCGGCTGAAATACAAATGTTTTAGTGGGTACATTATTAATATTAGCAATATACTTTTAATCTTGCGATCGCTAATTAAAAATACATGTGTGTATTAGTGTCACATTCACCAATACTATGAACTTTTTTCGTATTAACTTTAGATGTTATCGAACTCGCCAAAATAACCACAAGGTAAGATATTGTGTCATATATGCATGAACATATTTACGCGGTGATACATCACCTAGCGTCAGCACTAGAATTGGGGTCATTTATCGCCACCTCCCGATCCTTTTATCCGAAAAAAATTACCACATTTAGAATAATTTCTTTCTAAAAAAATATGTACTGATAGCTATCTTACCAGAAGAAATTTCTTTCGCAATTAAGATTGTAACAGAGAATTAGTAAGTCAGTATAAAATACAAATAAAGCGGAATATATATAGTGAAGATAGTAAGTAGTTTCTATTTACAATCTTTGATTTTCCTGTATATTCATCTATTAAAAATGCATTTTAATTAAAGTGAAATTGTTTTTACATTTGGCATTCATTAATATAAAAAGTTTAGTAGACCAACAATAAAATGTATTTGCATATGTTGAACATTTCTAAGTTGATTGCAATAACTTTAAACAGATGGTTTCATAACCTCTTATTTCAAGTCGCTGACTTCAGTGGCTTCTGAGCTGATTATTATCATATCCAGAGATCCAAGGGGCCACTCTGGAGCTGAGGCCTCCTCGCATTCCTGGTCTGAAGGGCCTCCGTCTTATCATCGCCATCGCTTGGTGGTAACTTATTGCTATCTTTGCGCTCTTGTATTTCTCGAACTGATGCTTGAAAGTCAGTCGGAATCCAAATATACTCTTACTATTAGTAGCAGTTTTATAAAGAGATTGGCATGTTAAAATCAGTATAGTAAAATTTTTTAAATGGAATACTTTTGGATTGTATTAATATTTTAAGTTTACACTATTTTATTGTTACTTCCATGCTGAGTGTGGGTTCGCCATAAGTAACCAGAAAAACTGTTAAATGTGTTTAAATTGTATTAACAGTTTTTCTCAGTGTAGGATTGTATTATAATAAAAAGATATGTTGGTACATGTTAAGTACAGTAAAAATAAAAATAGGGAACTTGCGTCGTGCTTTGTGGTTATAGGTCACTTTTGTTGATGTGGTCTGAAATTGATTTAATGTAAATAAGAAGAGTTGTTATAATTGGGGTCGAAGATACGTGCCGTAGCGGATCCTGACCAGCAAATAAACACAACAGCCACAGAAGAACAGGTCCAACTATGACTTGCAACACGCGAGTTCGGTCCATTATGAGTAAACTCATTAGTTGTTTCGTTAACAAGTTAACAAGATGGCTGTGTTATCACGATCGATCAGAGATGATATTGTAGCTATCCACGCACCGCAGGTATAGAAGTAATACGGCCCCCGCCTGATCCAAGTACATGTTCTCATTTCTTCGGATGATTCCAGACAAAATTATAGTCATAGACCCATGTAGCTAGGCTGTAGTTAAGTTTTCCTTATTTATACGTGTACTTACGAGAACTTTTTTATCACGGAAATAACATACTTCTTCGAGCTCTACCTCATTCTTTGTTAACCAGTAAGCAAAGGATTTTCAGTTTGTTTTGTGTTTGATTAAACATTAATTGAACATTATATGTATAAAATATCCTGTGTAATGAAAATTTGATAAAATAGGATAAGTGATTTTACATGATCAATGTATATGAATGCACTCGCAAAACAAAAAAATAGTGAGTAGCAAATGTGTTACGTACGAGGAAATTTCTACTACTCTGCTTGTATGTGAGGATTATAATTTTCCACAGATATTTATTTATAGAGAGGATAATAATGGAGATCCTGTATTCGCTTCTAACACTGATAATTTTTTTAATAAACTGTTTTTGGTTTATGACAAGATTTTCTCTACACAAGAGAAAACAGCCATTGTAACGGCAGTGCTTTTGGTTGAAAACGGATCTCGAACACCAGTTTCTGTTTTACAGTGTCGAAATATTACTTTTCCGTATCAGATGAATAATAGAAACTTAAATAGTTGCAGTGAAGATACGGTATGTTCCGGAGTCTAGAAATTAAGCCAAAAATAAAATTCACGATTCAAATAGCAATATAATTTTTTTATTATGGTATTATTTACAGAGGCAAAAGTAGCACTAGTCTGAAATTAGACAAAATGTGAATTAAAATCAAAGCAATCATATAAAGCTTCAAGCGAAACTGCCGATTTGACTGATGAAGATTAAATCGAGGAAGATTTTTTTGACAATAAACAATTTACCAAGCTCTTAACTGAAAGCTTCAGTTGAGGTGACTGATCAATAAAGGGACAAATCGCTTTATTTGAACTTCAAAGATTTTACCCATATCTTTAAAGAAGAGAGCATCGAGAAGAACACAAAGATAAAGTTGCGTGGAGTACAGTTGTGTAGAAGAAGATTTACTTTTACCACTCATCTGCCCCGAATAAGTAATATAACCTTGGAAACTCATTTTGAACTCTTTTCTAAATTTTTTAACGACAAGGTATTAACGCTGATTTCTAGATAAAGTAATAAATATGCAGTGCAAAAAATTATTATTAAATTAATTATTATTAAATTATTTGAACTAAAAAAGTTTATTGGTGTGTTGAATTTTAGTGAATATGTACAAGTGCCACGAAGAAGGATTTATTAGGGAAAAAAGAAGAGCAGCCAGAGGTGGTGCATTTGTAAAGGTTCTTTTTTTAATCAACCCGTAGTTGGCATAAAGGAATATTTAATTTTTTTTAAGACGCTCTTAGTTAGGCAATTTCTAACTTGCACAATTAGATTATAGGTTGTCTATAGCTCGTTAGTTTTAATGAATACTGTTAATCCCAGTGAGCGCGGAGAAAAAAATGCCGCGAACGTAAACAATATCGCGGGATTTAAGAGAAAGACCCGACCGGAGGTGGTCGGGGTAGGTTATCTGGTTAAGCACGGTGTGCTCTTTTATCTCGTACCTCATATCTGATTAATGTAAAGTGAATATTGTTTAATTTTATTGTGTGTAACTTAGTATTTAAGCTTAGTAAAGTACCTGCGCAAATCTTTAGTCTTTGGTACTACGCATATTAAATTAAGAGGTTTAAGGTGCATAAACACTTGTAAGTGTAGCCATTTTTATTTCAACGCCAAGAATTTCAATGAAAGTGTCACCAACAACGAATTGTGTTTAACCCTACGTTTGACTGTGAGTCTGAGTTGCTATTATTTTATTCTTATAATGCCCTAAATGAGATGACAATAGGGCATTATGTGCTCTTGTATTCTGTGCGGCGTATTTTTTTTGCTTTGTACCAGTGTGTTTTATCTGTTTGTAGGTATAATATTTAACTATTGGTTAGATTTTATTTTTAACTTGAATATTATGAAACATTCCACTTTGCTATGATAATGTTCAAGTTATACTTCTATTAGTATTCTTTATTTTTTTATGGTTGTAAGAACCAGAATTGTAAACTTTTACTCAAGTATTGACATTTAATATACGTATGTAAATTTACATTATGCATTATTTTATTTTCAAGTATGTGGGAAACAGAAATTTATGTGAAACTTAAAATAAGTATAAGTAATTATTATGTAGCCTATTTATAGTACACTGAAATTTAAGTGGAATGCTACGAATAAAATGTCTTTTCTGTTCAAAACCAACCCCGTCGCCTTTCCAGTTTTAGTATGGGATTTACTGTACCATTGTTGTAAATAATCTCAAGTTATAGTTATTATTATTATTATTAAATGCAAACTGGTGGTGCTTAAAAAAAAAATAAAAGAAACAGATTTAATTCTGATTCCACCTGGCAACCATTAGAGGTTCTATGTTTACATTTAGGGCTAGTTGGGGTATTCTTTTAAATAACTCAAAATTCTACATATTAAATAATTTGAATTTTTTAAAGAGCCAGGAAGTTATACATCAATAAAACTCAAACATTGGAGGAGTCGATAGGTCGGGTCAAAATATCAGTCAATATTGAATTTCGATGCAAGGAAAAAAAAACGATTTTTTTTACTAATAATAGCAACATCTATATTTATCTATACTCAATATCTGGAAAACTAATAAAAGAAATGATGGCAAATTAGATTAATTTAGGTTTAGAAATATTGCAATATCCCTGTTATTTCAAAATAACCCAAGGGGCTGTTTTACGGTATAATCGTCGTAATCATCTAGTTGTTCCCTAGGAAAAACAAACAATGTGTGACCAAAGAGCAATAACAAGATGCGCAAAATGTAATATGGAAGATATATTGACTCCTTGTATCTTATATGCCTAATGCACTAGATATAGTACAGGTTCCATTTTGTATTTCTGTTTAGTAAAAATGTTTAAATGTACTAAGACATTTTTATTATAGTTATTTTTCTAAAATATTACAAAAATAAATTGATTTTACTATTATTAATTTTGTTTAGGCATATCTGAGTTAATGTAGGTTATAGTTGGTACAGTGATTACTCTTTCTCGATGAGAAGCAGACTATAATATATTAAAAGCAAACTTTTAAAAATACACCTAGGCGAAAAAGGTCGATGTTACCTGAGAATTAACAGATAAACTTGACACTTCTCATTTTTTTTCATACGTAAAATGTCATTGGTCAATAAAGACAAAATAAAAGTTACATTGGGTGAGTGAAAAAATCTGTTCAAAAAAACATACGAAAAACATAAACATTCGAAAGAACTGATGCGGTGGTGATTATTTTCAGTAGAATAAAACCACAAAAATAATTGTGCACTGACAAGATTTAAGCATGTTTACGAATAAAAAAGCTGCCTTTTGCCAGAATATAAAATGCGAACCTCGGTAAAAATGTTAAAAGTGCGACCGAGTTAGTAAATATGCGAGTTTCGTGGCCGGTTGACAGTATATTTTAACTAACCTGCGATTCTGGGGAGTTTACATTCTTCCAAACACACTGGACACGAATAATTCAGACCCAGACAAAAACCTGAATATCTCCACTTCGCTGTCGAGTGCCACCGAAGTCGTCTGCACCTTTATATCGTCCTGAACACCACCCTGAATCAGCTAAACCGAACCAACACAGTAACTAGCTCCAAATAAAGTCAAATAAATACGTGTGGATTGAGTGCTGATTTGTATTTATTAATTTCACGTTTACTTAGGGATGATCACGATATATTACCCTTGCAGTTTGTAGAGGAAAATTAAGGATGTTTTATATTATACGAGTAGACAACACAAACCCAGAACCAAGCCAGGATTTGAACCTAGGAGTTTGCAGTCAGTAAAACCAGATACGTTCTTCACTTAACGCCCTAATTTTTTGTATACAATCTTCTAATCGATTCACTTTTTATTCTCAGTATCTACAACTAGTGATGTAATTATTATAAGTAAAATGTTTGTTGCGTTTCAGATCCTTACACCCTCTGCAAGTTCTCTTCATAAGTTTTGTAATATCCTGGTTTGTAATGCGGATACAGGTGGGCGCTACAAATTTAGGCAACATTCGGAAATAAAAAGTTACTAGAGTTATCTAAAATTCGATCTGTCGATTTTGTAAGTTACGTGAATAGGCGTTTAACAAATGGATATACAGAGTGTCTGTAAAGTATGGAATAAAATCATGATTTCTCAAACCAAAAATATTTAGAAAAAACCTCGGGTATGTCGATTTTTTATTTCAATTGCGCACCTTATCGTTTATTTTTTGGTTATGACGTCATCACTGTTTCCGTTATGACGTCATCGATATTTTTTTATGGGACACCCCGTATATTTCTCCATTTCTTTATTTTAAATCAACAGCTCATTCCAAAAATGTATCACACTTATGAACTAAAATTGATAAATTGAAATATACGGCCATTTTGAATATAAGAATTTACTAATTTTTTATGTTTAGTTTGAACAAATAATAGTCACTAGAACTAACGGTTAGTTAATAATGAAAACAATTTATTGTAAATGTTCGAACTGTACTCCTTGTTGTAGCTGACAGTACCCTAAACGATGAATAAAGTATTGCTGAACCTTGCTCATAGTTTCTTGAGAAATGTTGTTTATTTTTGTTCTAATCCTCTCTTTTAAATCAACAATGTTTTCCGGTCTGGTTCTACAAAGTAAGTTTTTTAGATGGCCTCACAGAAAATAATCTAATGGATTAAGGTCCGGTGACCTTCGTGGCCATTCAATGGATCCACTTCTACCAATCCACCTGGGCAGATATATTTGGTCAAGATACCTTCGAACGTCTGCTGCATAATGAGGAGGCACACCATCCTGTTGATACCACAGGCTTTCCTCAACATTTCCAGGATTAATTCTACTGGGAAATAAATTTAATAACGTTGGGGTGAGATAGTCCATTAATAATTGGAGATATGTTGGCCCGTTTACAGTTCCATCGAAAGAATTCTGTTTCTTACAATTCAGTGTCTACAATTCTGACGATTCACTTCACCATTTAATTTGAAAGTGTATTCATCGGAGAAAATAATATTTTTTATTAGAAGAGGATCTCCATTGCACATATTCATCATTGTTTCACAAAATTCTATCCTCCGATCAGGATCATCATCACTTAGTTCTTGCACAAGCTGAATCTTAAAGGGAAGGTATTTTTCTAATTTTAGTACTGTATATACTGATGTTTTAGTAACATCATAATCGCCACTAACAGCCAGTAAAATGTTTAATTTTGTATCCTCGTCAACACCTGGGCGACCTGTTTTGAGTCGTACCAGTCTCTCTGATTTTTTTTTCAATTTTAACTACTAACCGATTGAGTTATGGATCTTTCTGGATATTTAGTATTAAATAATTTGCATACTTCTTATTGAGTTCGGATCCCATGACCATACCCAAAAAAAAAAGACGATAATGGTAAAACAGAAAAAAAAAACAAAAACTTCAAAAATTAATAAAAAAAACGTGTTTATTTTACTTTTCTTACTTGTTTTTTTTTTAAATGACCGTATCTTCCAACGTATCAATTTTAGACCCTAAATGTGATACATATTTGGAACGAGGTGTTGAAATAGAATCAAAAATTGATTAACATACAGAATGTTCCATTTAAAAATATATCAATGACATCATAACGCATGACGTCATAACCAAGTGATGACGTCATAACCAAAAAAATAAAGGGTAAGGTGCGAGGATTTTTTCTAAATCTTTTTGGTTTAAGAAATAATGAATTTATTTCATACTTTACGGACACATTGTGTGTATACGTAAAGTGAAAGAGTGGGACATTTCCTTTTCAATTAATGTGTGAAGCAAGTGACCTCACTCATTTTCAATACACTCATCAAAACTACAAACGAAATCAACGGTAGCTACTAAAAATGATTTTTCATAGTGATTAAAAATGTTAAAATTCGTCATTTTTTAAATTGATAAGGAAAAGAAAAAACTGGGAACAAAATTGAACAAAAAGTCTGCAAGAATGCAAAATAAATGATTCTATGTATTTTGTGTACACTAAGAAAAATTTTAATCAAATATGTACCACTTTTTCTTACTGTCCAATTTTTGTGCCGGTCAGTGCATTTTTCCTCTTTAAACTTGAACATATTGCATAAAATTCAATTTCCGGTGAAAAACTAAAATTTGCAGGAATGCCAAGACCCTAATGATTCAATTTCGTAGCACAGTTTCCAGATTTTTCAATTACTCAAGCGATAAAAATCTTAAAATTTGGAAACTTAAAATTGTATGTCTCTGAGCATAAAATTAGAACCGCTTAAAATTTTTTAAATATATTTTCAGGATCAATAAAACATTTAAAGACCTCTTCAATGACATATTTTTCAGTATTGTGCGATAAAAAAAATTGGGTCAAAATATTGAGGCGTATACATACAGAGTGTCAGGAAAAAGGAGGCCAATCCGATACCAATGGATTCCTTGAGCAAAAATAATAGTACTTTCACGATGCCATTTTTCACTTTAGACCCCCATGTTTTATATACAGGGTGTCAAAGTGTTTAAAAATAATTTTTTTTAAATAACCATTTCGTAGTATTTCGTAAGATATTTATTTAAAATTTGGTACAGTGCTTCAACTTAGAGTCACATCATCTGAAGAAAAAAAAACAGGGAGCAGTGTGTATTGGAATCCCTCCATTTTGAATATTTGACAATTCATTTTTGTTTTCTTTTTCTTCAAAAGATCTAGCTCTTTAAGTTGAAGCACTTTACCAAATTTTAAATAAATATCTTACGAAATACGCGAGTTATTTAAAAAAAATATTTTTAAACTTCAAACTTTGACACCCTCTATATCGGACATAGTGGTCCAAAATGAAAGATGGCATTGTGAAAGTTCTATTATTTTGCTCAAGGAATCTTTGGTTACCGTATTGGCCTCCTTTTTCCAGACACCCTGTATGCGGTGTAATTTATTGAACAAGGATTTTAATAACTTGAGTTAAAGATTCTTTTCAAGTATTCATTTAACATCTGAACAACTTTATGGACTAATATTTTTCATGTTTCTGATTCTGAAATGTTGGCGTACTTCATGAATTAATCAAATTACAAAACGAAATGTCGGTTCTGTTCAAGTTTTAAAATAGGAATCTTAGGTTACCGGACTGGCCTCCTTTTTCCAGACACCCTGTATGAGGTGTAATTTATTGAACAAGGATTTTAATAACTTGAGTTAGCGATTCTTTTCAAGTATTCATTTAACATGGTAACAACTTTGTAGACTAATATTTTTTATATTTCTGATTCTGAAATGTTGGCATACTTCATGAATTAATCAAATTACAGAACGAAATGTCAGTTCTGTTCAAGTTTTAAAATAGGTTCAACGAAATGTCATTATAATTGGAAAATCAAGTTTCTTACATAAATTCATAACTCGGTATTGGTAGTATGTCATTTGTTGTTAAGTTGGTTAAAAAGCCAATGAATTGAATTTGTTATAAGTGGTTTTGTTAAATAATTCATATTATTTTTTTTATATTCAGAAAGAAAAGTACATAATGTATTATTTTTTTTGCTGATTATTATTGACTTGTATTTTGTTTGTCTACTCTTATTGGGTTTTCACCATTTTTAAACCATACTTACATGACCAAATCGAAAAGAGTATATTTGGTCTAAAATCTATTTCCAAAGATCCTAAAGTCAAATATCGAAAGAATGTGTTATGATTGTATGCAAGTCGATTAACTATTGAAAGTAATTACATTTTTGTTACATTTAAAATTGACTATGTGTGTGAAATTGAACCATATTTCTTTGGATTGAAATTGGGTGAAAATATTTGCTTCCTACAGCTATACAAACAAACAATCACGGTTTGGGTAAAGTATGTTTCATAATAACTCTAAAGTAAAACATAATTAAGGTAAATGTTGCAGCTCTTGACACAGTAAAGTAAGAACGGAACTTCTGGTACTAATAAATTATTTAAATAGTGATTAATTTATTGTCTTTAAATTGTATTTCTAATGAAGTAATTATTACGACTGATTTTGAAATAGGAAATTAACACAGTTACTACAAGCGTTTAAAATGCGTAAGAATGTTGATAATCAGCAAAAATTCTAGTAATTAAATTGCAAAGTTTGCATATTACAAAGTTCAGAAATCACAAATGGAAGCAAAATGTGAATCATATTGCGTGCGCAAATACTAACAATTGAACAAAAAACAAGGATATTGGAATTTTGCGAAGAAATATTAACATATACAGATAACCTATTACTAAAAATCATCATTTGGACTTATGTATCCTCTTCTTCAACATCTGGATGCTACAATAGAAAAAATATACGAAATTCAGCCACTAAGAATCCTCATGGTGCTCATCAAATAAAACTACATGGAAGGCAATCAGTGTTTGGGGCGCTATATTATTTTATTTCTTATTTATTTTAAACAATAGATTTCTTGGGCCCATATTTTTTGTTGGCTCTATGACTGGTGACAGGTATTTAAATTTATTAAGAGAAGATTTGGACCAACTTGTTGATTTAAATCAAGATATAGTGTGGCAGCAAGACACGTCTTACCACAACACAAGTGACATAAAAAACTGTATTGCAGATAGACTCGATGAGTGAATTGGGAGAGACGGAGCTATTTATTCACTGGCCTGCTAATAGTCCTGATCTCATACTAATAGACACATTTTTGGGAGTAACCTTAGAGACTGGTATATTCTGGTCCCTATGATAGTTTATAGGTAATTCAAGAAGAGATATATACCTTAAATAAACAAAAGTGGAATTATATTTATAATAAATGCAATAAATAATTTAAGTAAGATGCTCCACTTACATATTGAGAAAAATGACACTATTGAGTAGTATTTGTAATTTTTTCTTTAGGTTCTGCAGTAAAATGTTATCTTTCAGCATTAGTTTTCTCTCCTCGACAACGCTCGAATGCAACCTCCAGCTAGTTTGATTTAATATTGCGTATTGGCTTTAACCCTTGGTTTTGTGGTTTTTAAATGCGCCTTAAAGTTGAATGTGGTGATAATTGGAGCCACCACTATTGCACGCGGGACATCTGCAAAGAAGGAAGTAGTTAAATATAATTCCGATACAAGCAGACAGGTGAAATTCAACCCCCCGTTTAGGGTCAAAACCCCTCACCTGCTATAAATCGTAAATCATATTTCAAATAGATAGGCGTTACTTATTAACTTCAATATATAGTCTTGGTCGGTATTCACAAAACCATACGCAATAGTGTGGCACGTTTTTCAGGATCGCTTTGTTTCGATTGTGATCCGTTTTAATTTTAGTCTATAATTACAGAGCGCGCTGTAGAAAGTGAGACTTTTTATTATAAAATCGCCCCGAGTTTATCCGATATATGAATATAAATAAATAGTAAAAAAATGGACCTATATATTACAGGTTACACGCTCTTATGGGAAAATATCGATGAGAATTTAATTTATTAAAACGAGATTTATGCCAAACGTGTTTTCTTAATGGAATATCGGCAGTCCGGTCTTCGTCTTTCTTTTTTTAAATTAACTCAGAAATTAAATGCCTGCTAAATCGAAACTCGTGTTTTACCGTACTCCCATTTAATCAACTCCCCCTAATCACTCACGACAGTAATCAAGAAATTCAACCAACAACGTATAACCATTTTGTTAATAATTTTCGATTGTATGAATTAATATTAAACAGTTTTTCTACATAGAAGTCAATAAAAATAATCATAAGATTTCTCACTAGTATATTAACTTTGAAAGAAACAAAAACAAAAAATCAAGTGAAAGACTTGGATTTTCAAAAAACTGTAAATATGTTTTAAATATAATTACGATCAAAAAATTTTCCGTGATTCTTTGATTTAATTCAATGAAAATGTATAATTAATAATAAAAAATATTGCATACTGTGAAAATGTTAAAAAAATATATATTTCTTTATGCACTCCTCCAGGATATTTGGAACTAATTATTTGCAGGTTATTCATTTAACTGAATCAAAACAACTAACACACAACACAAAATTACTGATAAACGTATAATAAAAATTAAAATACCAAAGTATATCAACAGAGAGGGTAAAACTAATTTACAAATAGTAATAAATATTAAAAATAATACCCAAATAAGGTACCAGTTTTAATCATCTTCAGATGATGCCAACTTGGTTGGCGAAACGCGCGTCAATTGCAGTATATGGTGTTTTGGTGTTTCGTGAAAACTACGTCAGTGCAATCTTCACACCAATGATTCCTGATCAAAGTCGTTATCCTCTCACTTTATTTAATTAAAGATGAAATAAAACTTTATTTTATTTAATCTCAAATTAAATAAAATGAGGGGATTACGGCTTTGATACCCTATTTAAATATTATTTGTAGTATTTATTACTATTTCTGAAATTTACCCTCTCTGTTGGAATACTTTGGTATTTTAATTTTCCAGTTTCTTTAAATGGAAGATCAGTGGGATATCTATTACTTTTGCCATGTAAAATTTTTGGTTTTTTCGTACGCTTTAAAGAGGTCAAAGGTAGATTTTTCCCACAGCATCTCATCCAATCAGTGTATCTTAGTATAGACTCTACTAGAGCCTGATAAATAGCCACCAAGTGATGGGTTTTTAAAGCATTTTTGATTTGATAAAATTTAAAAATTAGCTCTCTTACCTTTTGAGTAACACCTGATTTCCACTTGTAAATAGCAGTCAATCTATACGTCTAAATATTTTATTTTCTCTATTATCGAGTTGTTTGCAAACAATATATTTTTTTAGAGATTTTACGGTAAGTATATCGTTCAGATATATGTATGGTAAAAAGAATTGGCCTAACACTGTCCTGGTACTCCGTAAATTACTATTTTACTGTTGCATATTTCATTTTTAATTTTGACGTACTCTTTCGTATTTTCCAAATATGATTTAAAAAGTACAAAAACTACTCTACTTATTCCAGTTTCATTAATAAATCCAGTATGGCATACTGTATCGAACGCCTTTGATGTAATCTCCATATGTTTAGAAGAAAATTTTGTTCTATAAAAAAAATTCGACGACACCACAATTCGATCATGGACCACTCTGTAAGTTGAAACTAAATTTCAAAATATACGCAAATAGGAAAAAAATGAGCCTCTCTCGGGATTTTTCATTAAAATAATTATTCTCGCTAAAATTGAATTTATGGACGCACTATATTTATATGAAAATACGACGTATTTACCCCTAATACTAACAGTACACAGCAATCCAATGTTTTTCCTCGGGGATCTTAGAACTTCTCCAAGCACGTTAAAGAGTGTCGATAACATGGTTTCAGCGATAAATAACATGGAAAAGGATAGTACGTCTATTTAATTTGATCCTTATGTGGTTAAAAATCCTTGCATGGATATCGGTATGTAGATCTGGTGGTTTCAAATGGGGTATGTCGGATTGTCTGGACTTGCCAATCGTAAAGCAGCCGTGTAGGACAAGCTATACCAACTGTCCATCCTGATTGACACGTGAGGCATTGATTGACGCGGCTGATGGATGCGATTGATCTCCATCAGTGTAGATCACGTCGATAGCCGCTGCCTTTTTAGGATTCGCATATCGATTGTTTGCTGATCGGACCACTGCTTGCTGCTTCCTTTATTCCACGAATCACACAAAATTCAGTACATATAAATACTTCCTTTTGACGTAGCTGATTCTTCTTTTATTCATATTTAAGTCTGCTCGCCGAAACACCGTTAAAAAGTAACTACGTAGGAGGGGTGCCAATGTATATCATTTTGAAATTGATTTAATGGTTTGACTCTTTCAGTCTCTAGTAATATATCTGAGGCGTCTTTATTTATGAGTTTGAAAGCAGATCCAGCGCTCGGTTATACTCTTTTTTTATTAGCAACCAAATGAAAATATGATAAATCGATGTGGAATCAGAAATAATAAGCTCAGGTAGCTGCTTGAGTTGATATATTATTAAATAGTTATTACATGTTTTTGATTTCTCGCAGTAAATAACTTGTAAGTGGGAATATTTTCGACACGTACCCATTAGCCAATTAAATTAAATACTGCAAGTGCAAAAAAAGCAGTAAGCCGTTGTGTCATATTTTACACCAAACAGAAACGCATTTCTCAAAAAAATTTACATGTCTGACACTTGCTTGTTGATATAATTTATTTTGTTATTTTCTTTATAATCGCTTTATGAAATCTGTCAGACTTTAAAGAAGTACATTCCGCCGAGATGGTCGTGTATTTAGGCTGAGTAATCGAATAAAAACAAATTTGACATTAAGTCTGATTGATACTTGAAACATGACATACAATGATACGGAGAATCGGGTGGGAGAAAGAGGAAAGAGATCAGGTAGAATACGCGCGATCCGAATGGCATCTCATCGAAGATGACAATAAACCACTTAACTAGAATGATTTTAGTGAATGGACACACGTTTGTTCCGTCTGACATTTTAGAAAAAGTCTTTTGTCACCGTAAAAGCTTTTTGACACAATTGAGAAGCTTTTTTTACGTTGCATAGTGCACGTTTTGTTTATGAAGAGCGGCAAGTGATTAATCCATTGAAATCGGCGCTCTATAACCGCTTCTTCGTTTGGTGTGGCCACTGGAGCGCGATAAAGTACTGTCTCTTCTAGGTCTATCCATCGCTCTATAACATTCTTTAAAAGTATGCCACTTCGACAATCTTTGAATAAGATTACATCAAATGCGCCGATAATCACATTCATACAATTTACCTCTTCACATACCTAAGCCTAAGCAGATAAAAGGTTCATTTATTTGTTAATTGTTTTTGCTGTTTAACTTTATTCAATTATATAGTAGGCAGATACATAATTAAGATATCTGCTGTTTTATTGGAGTTTGTAATTGTGAAGTAAATAGTTAATTTTCTTGTAATACTAAAGCTGCCTGTTTATTTCCTGCAGCGTAATAGGAATTTAATACATTCGATTTCTTCATAATCGGGCAAGATTGTCTGAAACTTTATTGCCAGTCGTTTATTGTGTAGCAGAAGAATCCCACCCGTGCGACACTCAAATGTATTTATCTTCTAATCAATCAAAGCTCGTGGTGATTAGGGAATAATCTGAGTGCATACGGTCTAAATTCGCAAACGCCTGTTATACGACAAGCGACCCTTTATCAAGAGAAAGCTAAGCGAGACTAGTCCGTACGAGTTGAGAAGGCCTTATCGCTCCAAGATCGCTATCCAATTAAATCTGACAATAGGTTTATGTTGGTGACACAAGTAGTGGAGTACACTCCGTTTAAAATCCTTCGTCTTATGATTCTCATGATTTTGATAGAGTGTTTTATTTACAGAGTCTACAAAGTGCAGCACGGAGGGCAGGGACAAGTTGCGCTAACTGCAAGACGACGACAACAACCCTTTGGAGGCGCAATCAGAACGGCGAGCCGGTCTGCAACGCTTGCGGACTTTACTATAAACTACACAATGTAAGTATATATTTTTTGCTGTTCCTACCTGTACCGTATTATGCTGAAGTTCTCACACATAACATTCATGCTTCTTTACAATCTACACAATAAGAACACAACATGTAAAATAGGTTCGCAGATACTGATGCTCTACTTAATGGGTGTGCCAGCTTCAAATAAATACGTTCTTTGGTTGCAAATACTTCCAGTAACAATTAAAAATATATGCCACAACAAATTAGTCAAACAAAGGAAACTTAATAGAAGTGATACACAACTATTTTTTATATAAAAAAAATACATTGATTTCCCACGACTCCCGAGGTGTCTCCGACGGAACCGCCTCGAGGGTGGTGCTGCAAAGGCAAGTGGAAAAATGTAACTTTATAACATCATACTTATATAAATTTGTAATATAACATAAACATATATTTTATTATTTATATAAACAAAACATGTTCATAACTGAATAAATTTCAATTCCTTAATTGTTTGGGAGAGCTGCAGCTGTTTTGCAGCTCTGCAACACTTTATGTAAAGTTGCCGCTGCCTTTAAATGTAATATTTTTCATTTAAAGCTTTCCTTACTGACTAAACTAAAAATCACCAGTTTCTGTTGAGTACAATGGTGAGTGTCCTCAGGAATATATCTTAAAATACTGATCCCAAGCAACATTTTACCAACTACCGACTATTTTTTCACTAATTCCGACGTCAGAATTATTACAAATAGTAGTGGAGTAATAACTTAAATAATACGACGTCGAACCAAATATTGCGCCGACCTCGCAAACCTACTGCTTAAGTCTGGACGATTTACCAACGTTGATTTGCCGTTGGAAAACGACTTAATAAGGTTTGATATGTTTTCAAGTCATTATCCAATGTTGATGAGACGTTGACAACTGACTAAAATAGGTATGGTTATATTTTGAATAACTTACCAACGTTGGTTAGACGTTGACAACTGACTAAAATAGGTATGGTTAAATTTTGAGTAACCTACCAACGTTGGGGTAGACGTTGGTGACTAACTGAATAGGTCAAGTTTGTTATGGAACACTTGCCAACGTTGGTTAGACGTTGGTTAGTTGCTTAATAGGTTTGGTCTTTTTAGTTATTAACCAACGTTGGTTAGACGTTAATGACTAACTTAAGTAGCTCCGATTAATTTTTCAGTAATACACCTACTTCTGTATAACGTTGGTAACCGACTTGATAGGTAGCTACATTCATCTCAAGTAACATTTTACCAACTACCGACTACTTTTTTACTAATTATAAGGTCAGAATTATTACAAATATTAGTCAAGTAGCGTCTTAAATGTTATGGTTATGATACAACGTCGGAGCAATGTAGCTTGAACCTCACAAACCTACTAATTACATCTAGCACATTTACCAACATTGGTTTGATGTCAAAAATCTACTTAATACATTGAGTGTGTTCCTAGATTATTATCCAACGTTGATTAGACGTTGGTAACTGATTAATTAGATTTAGGTAATTTTTGGGTAACATTCCAACGTTGGTTAGACGTTGCTGACTGACGTAGTCGTCTAGCAACATCGGTTGGACGTTGGTGTTAGGATTTTGGTCCTTGGTCTAACATAACCTCAAAATCAATGTCTATAATTCAGGTATTGATAGATATTTAGTAAAGATTTATACACCAACTGCAAGAGACGGTCGATATTATCGTGATTGTTTGGAATGAACGTTAGTGTTAGTGCAGATTTCTGCACCAAAGCCTACTAAAAGTTGGTGCAGGTAAAATTATTTAACCGTGAAGTCGTTATTAATAAAAATAGTTGCACTTATTCCGCCTTCGCCATATTTTCTGGTTCCACAGAAGGAAATAATAGACAGCCATGTTGATTATGTGTACAATTATTTTAAATACACAAAATTTGCCTCTTTTTTACAAATAAAGTAAGCAAAAAAAGTTTTTATATACTCGTAAAATTAATTAAACAGTATTTCAATTGCGCTTTCTTTGGAAACGGAAAATATTTTTTGAAAGTAAAAAAATAAAAATAGTACTTTCGTTCTTAAAATAAACATTATTCTTATGGGTTCACTATATTTTTCGACCTACTTTATATATATGTATCAATAAAATTTCTTTCGTTTCAGTTTTTACCCCACCAGATTTATTAAAATTTTATTCGAAGTATTTTGTATATAATACGTACTCGATGATAAACACGCCTTATTCATTTTATATAAATAGATAGGTACGACAAATAGAATAATATACAAAATTGCTTAGTTTCACTACCTACACCCGACTTTTGTAGGTCAGATTAAGGGCAAATTTTAAATAAGGTTGGTAATAGGCTGACAACCAACTTAAGCCGACGTAAAATTTGGTGAATATTTGGTCGGTAATCACAACGACTAAAGTCGGTCCTCTACGTCGAATCGACCCATATTTTATTGACCAGATTAGTACAAATATGGGTCATCCCGACGTTTTGTGTACGTCGCACACCGACTTTTAGTTGCGAACAGCAACGTCGGTTCGTCGTCAGAATGTTGCTTGGGATATCTTTTCTGCATATATCAAATTCTAACTTATTATCACTATTTATAATTATTAATACAACTAAAAATGGTAGTTGTTCAGAGTGTTTAGTTTCATATGAGAATTTAACTGACGCGAAACGACTGTTTAATTTAGAATCAGTTATCAATATCTGCGACTTTTGTATCAAACATTGCAAACATATCATCCATGTACCTAAACCAAACCTTGAGGAAAAACTCAAATTCTTCTTTTGCTTCGGTTTCGAATCTCTTCATGAAGAAATTGGCATTGAATGGTGACAAAGAGTTTTTGTTATCATTGAATGGAAAGCAATGCTGTTTCGTGCAAAATTTAGTGAGATGAAAATATTCTACTACTACATCTTTACTGGAATTGTTTGACTCGACTGCGGTATCGGAACACTTGGAAACAATGAACAAACGTCAAAGGAGAACAAAATTTCACCTTCTTGCAACTGGATATTTTTCAACTTATTAATGAAATCTTTGTAACTAATTACAGAGAAATGGGGTACTGTAATGGGTAAACTTTCGAACTCCTCAATTAATCATTTTGATAGGTGGTAAGTCGGAGATCTAATTACTGAAACAATTTAATTGAGGAAATGCACCTCGATTTCAATGTTTTGGTATTTTGTGAAGCACTACGTCAGTGTTACCAGAATAAAAGATAGTCTTTCAAATCCAGTTTTCGCGGAAGTTATTGTGAGTGAGTCACTTGGAGAAGGATTTTCGACTGAAGACCATACAACGTGCTCCCAAAACCAATCTTCATAGTGTTAAAGATCTGCATGAGATATTACAGTAAAATCAAATTTAATGGATAGAGCTCTCAAATCAGATTTTCGTTAACAACTGAGGATCTTCAAAAATAAAAAAAAACAAACAAAATTTGACAAATGGTTTATTCTCAGACGAGTTAAGCATCTACGATAAGTGCCTAGGGGTGTAAGGAAAATAGAATAGAACGGACAGCAGATAGTCCTGATATTTATCCAACTGAATGTTTATGTAGGGATTGAAACGTAAAATCAGAGAGAGTTTAATCTTTAAGTCTGGATATGTTCTAAAAGTTGCATCTTAGAGAATGTGAGTACAATCTGGTCAGCAAATTATAAATTTGGGTAAGCGTTTGCCTAGATGATGCCAGAGCATGATTGTTGTTAAAGGAGGCCATACATGCTATTGAAATTTTGATAAATTTAACGAAAAATACAATATTTTTTACTCTTTAAAATTTTCGTTATATTTCATTATGGAAATAAGCGAATGCTCGATGCTCAGTATAGATAGGGCCATATGCACAAATCTTTCCATGCGACTGTCGATTTTTTAAATGCAAAAGGCAATATTGTCGATGCACGTTTTTAGATCCATACGAGCCTTTTACATTCTTACAATGAAATGGTAGTGCGATTGTGGATCATAATGACATGTTCTGGCGACGAACGCGTATGTTGAATGCCCGGAGCTGGTCTTCAGCCAGTATATCATACCGGTCCCCACGCCCACTTTAAACAACGTCGTTACCCAACAACAATAACAATTTGTTACGGGAATAGCGCGCGTCGTAATAAGCTGAACAGATCGGGTCAGATCTCTTGATAACATCACTGTACCGACCATCCTACTGAAAAGTGTTTCCAACAGATATGTGTGATAGATCGGAATTGTTCTAATCAACAGATTACGCTGACTAGTTTAAATGCTGTAGTAATATCATCATTTGCTTTTATGTTTTCAACAGAGATTTTTTTCGTTTAAATATTTTTAAACTGCATGAAAAGATTTGACCAAATTCAAATTGTTTGCGTGCTTAATATTTTTATTACAATAATATTAAGAATATTTATGGTACAATTGGCAACCCGCTGCGACTGCTTTGTTGGTTGACAGACTTTTCTAAATCGACTACAATTTAAAACGCCCACAATAAAAATTCACTTGTTTGCATGACCCTATTACATTCGACCATTACTTGTTCTTTCTTTTAAAAAATGCAAATGAAGTTTATTTTATTATAGTTGTGGCCATTCGACCACATAAAAAACTCTGAATAACGCGACACTTATTCACATTATTTGACCGTCAAGTCTGATGATGTTATAGCCGACAAGCCAGTAAGGTACGTGACATGAGACATTGTGGCGGCGACAATAGAGGAACGCGCTTCTTATGAAGAATTGCAAAGGTCCACTGACCGCACGACTTAATACGTTGAATATGTTATTAGTAATTCTTGAGTCGCAATAAATGACGTTTTGTGTAGGGCCTAATTGTACTATTTGCCGCATTCTTCTAATTTGCCGGCTGGGAATGCGTCTGGAGGTGTTTGTACATGTTTCTGGAAATCCAGAGGTCTAATTAACCAGACACACACGCTTAACAAGTGTCACACATTATATTTATGTGCCTATTATGTTGTTTCTATGATTTCTGTTAATTGTCCAGCATGCAAAAATGTTGTGGCATTTATCGTACCAGAATATTGATAAAAAATAGAGCATATCCTTTAGCGACTTTTGACTGGAGTCATTTTGTCAGGGACGGACTGGGTCATAATGTTTTTTTATAAAGGATGTTTCAATAAGAGCGCAATATTTCAATGTTTTTCTGTAGCAAAGTATTGAAATATTTATTGATTTATAATGTAAACATTTGGGAGTTATGTCTGGTAAATGGCCGCCACGGCTTTGCTGGCACATGCGTAATCTTTTAGCGAAATTTTGATTAACGGTGTTGAATACATGTGGCGGTATTTCGTTGATATATCGTCCACTTTCGGGCTCGTTGGCATAACCCTGTGACTTCAGATATAGCCAAAAGTCCAAAGGTGTTAAATCGCAAGAACGTGTCGGCCAATTGTTGTCACCAAACCGAGAGATGACACGACCAGGAAAAGACTCGTGCAAGACCGTCAATGTCTCACGGGCGGTATTACAAGTGGTACCGTCCTGCGGAAACCACATGTCATCAAGAGCAATATCTTCCAATTGAGGCACAAAAAACTGGGTTATCGTAGCAATATAAAGTTCGCCATTCACTGTTACTGCATACTTGCTTCGTCTTCGAAGATAAACGGCCCAATGATCCCTCTAGACCATAATGCACACCAAACAGTGATACGTTTTAGATGTATTGCTTTCTCATGAATCATTCTTGGATTTTCTGAGCCCCAAATTCGGCAGTTTTGCCTATTACCGAAGCCATCGAGGTGAAAATTTTGATAATAATGTTTAACAATCAGAACGCGTTGTTCTGTCGTATAATGCTCCATGTTTACTAACTCCCATCTACTTCCTATCGACCTGGCATGTCATAATCTTGAGACATCATGACAGCCAATCTAGCGCGCAATTCAAATCTTGCGCTCATATTGAAACAACTATTATAATATTTACTTTACCAATTTTCCATTTTGTGCTTGTTAATTTGGAGACCTCAGAAAAACCTATTTTTAAAAACAGTTTAAAACGTTTCTTTTTTTAAGTAGATTTTTCAAATCATGATTAAAAGGTTTTAGTTAAATCAGCAAACAAGCCAGTTAGCAAACAAAAATCCTTAATCGTCACTTACCACTCAAAAGTAACAAAACTTGAAAAATAACCACGTCTGGTATAAACATCGGCAGCAGGATCAAAGTACGATATAGCTTTATATATTTAAGGCAAGCTATTTATTGTACTGATCGCAGACAAAGGAAATGATAAATGGCAAAATAAGAGCATAGCATCACAGCGACGCTTTTGAAATATTATCAGTTTGCACACTACCATTTAATGTTTACTAAACTATTGGGTAAACATAAACGCATAATACAGTTTTTCCAGATCCGTGGTACCATTATCTATAGGTTCATATCTATCGCAGAGTGTTAAAGCAAGAATAGTTTAAGAACTCGAACTTTGCTCTACGAAACAACAACATGTTATATTCAAGGACCAATGGCCACCAACCAGTCAAGACTTAGAATCAAAAGATTCGTTTTTAAGAACAAAATAGAAAAATTATCGGCCCTGTAGGCCCAATAGTCCACACCATACGCAACTTGCGTAAAACAGCGCCTTGCTGGCAGTCAACCTGTAATACGTGGACCCAGCACGATATTTGGGGCTGTCTACGAGTCTCAATGGAAAAGGAATGGTCCCAGCGCCTAAACCAAAGAATTCGCTTGTATCTAAAAATGCAAAATACCTAATCTTTAACGACCGCACTGCAAGGTAAGGGCTGATGGCAAGAGTCTTGTTCTTTGTATAATGATTCTCGTCTTGTTTTAGGTCTCGGCCTCTAAAGACTCGATAAGAATGAGTTTTCCTCCTGTTATCATTGATCAGTGCAGATTTGCCTTGTGTGTATTCTAAGTTATCAGCAATCAGGACGTTTTTTCTTAAAATCACTCACTTAACGTGGGCATATTTTCGCTACCAATAGCAACGTGCTTGTATAAATACTAACACTTCTGACCTGTAAATTTAGCCGAATTTTGTCTGAGGCAGTTATTATTAATATGCTTACATCGCAAATATACAAAACTCACAATTTTGCATTCCTTTCGAAAAATGATCCGGTGGATTTAAATCTGGGTAATCTTGGTGAAGGTATCCATTACTGTTCGTCACAACATCGAGCCGACAATCGCGGTGCTTAATTGGTGCCCAAAGAAAATAGTCCGGCAGGCGCTATCTTCTACAAGCCCTTCCATGAGCAATAATATTGTGGTATTTAACATATTAGTTTCATATTTTAGAAAATGGAACGTTTGTTAGCGATCTTTTGAATAGATAATCAATCGTAAGTTTTATAAAACTCGTATGATATCCGTACTAACAACTACGATAAAATCTCTCTTGAGAAATCATATGTATCCCTCCAGTTTTATTGAATTTTAATATACGCCAGAAGTGTAATGCATGAAAATCAATATTATAATTACATATAGACAGGATATATTTTGCAAGTATTAGTTTGTAACTAATTATGCGATCTGTAGGGCATAATTATTATTAGTTTATAGTCTAGGCATTGTATGTCAAATTTGAGCGAATAATAGATTTAATTAATAGAAAGGTAATTTGTGATATATTGTATCAGTACAAACAACATAGTAGAAGACTTCTTCTATCGAACTTGAATCAGCGCCGTCATCTTGTAAATTTGACGGCCCCATTGATTGATCGGTAATTTTTCGAAAATAACTCAAAAACGCAAAACAGTTTGTTTATTTTTGTATGAATCTCTTCCTTTATTAATGATATTATTTTTTTAATTTACTGCCTCTCGAGGGCAGTTGTCATAATAGGGTTCAAATGGTAATAACTAGAATACTTTTCATGTAAAATACAAACTAGAATTTTCTACTTCGAAACTAGAAATTATCTACTTTAAAACTAGAAATTTCTACTTTTAAAGTAGAAATTTCTACTTTAAAACTAGAAATATCTAGTTTCAAAGGTTGAAATTTCTACTTTTTTAAATACAACATATTCATACATCTGAAATCAGAAGAAAACAGAGATTTCAAAAATGTAAAAAAGTATAGGGTGCAAGTTTGGTTTGTCCCGCTTTTATGACACCACCTGTGTATTATTTGTAGAGCGCATTTGATTCACCACAACTTTTGTTTGAAATTTTTTTTCTAACTCGAAAAATATAGGGGTGGGCCTTTTCGTTGGATAATCCTCTACATTTACAACATACATTGATATAGCCTACACTCATGATCGACAGCGCGATTTGGTAACTCTATCCCTGAAATCACCGATTGAAATAAATCAGTTTAATCGATTGCCATTACTGAAGTGAGAAATTTGGTCGACTTACAGTGCCCAAATTGTCGAGCCTCAATAATCAGCTTATATTTATAAAATAATAAACGTTTCGTAATATCCTAATAAGAAAAATAATGTCACTAATAATTAACCACAGTTTGTTTCCTAATAGTTCTGAACTATTCATATATATACTTCATATTATACTTCATTTTAAAATTATACCTCTGTAAATAAATTATGATTTGTAAGAGTAACATTCTGAGCCCACACTATGAAAATAACTTGACGGGCACAAGTGTGTCTTGGTAATTTAGTTTAGATTGTAGGAGCTGATTATCAAAATTTCAAGTCCCAGCTTCTGTGTACAGTCAAGCTAGAAACCGTAGTACAAATAATGTAAATAAAAGAAACGGCAACATATTGTGTCGTGTGAATAATTGAACCTCATAAGTAAGAGATACATGTAGAAGTAAATACGGTGTGGTGCGCCTCTTTTGAATGCTAAGATTAGTATTAATATGGTAGCAGATCACCTGCAGAGTGTACGTTAGATAACC
Source organism: Rhamnusium bicolor (assembly GCA_029963845.1). NCBI lineage: Eukaryota > Metazoa > Arthropoda > Insecta > Coleoptera > Cerambycidae > Rhamnusium > Rhamnusium bicolor. The sequence continues at coordinate 813,117 of JANEYF010001621.1, forward strand.
ATGGTATCTGTCAACTACCTTGAGCTACCAAACGATCACGTATTATTTAATGGTTCTTATGATTTATGCGGGTGTGGTACCTTAACACGGCCTGTATTTATCATGTCTCTCGAAATAAGCTCAGCAAGCTACATCCGGATACTGTTTGTATAAAGATTTCATTCAGACATTTTAATAGTGTCGTATAGGCCCAATTAAAATAAATTGTTATTTTTCCCAGCTAAATTTAGCTATAAAACTAAGGATGCATTATACCTTTCCATGTATACGTTTTGCTTAGTTGGTAGTTAATTCACGTATTTTTTATTACTGCTAACTTATATGCCGCGTTTATGTTTTATTATTGTTATTTGCTTGAATGTATTATTAATAACTTGACAAATATGCAGGTAGTTCAGAGAAATGCAATAAATAATAATATGCAGTATACAGAGGTAAATATTCATACGATTTCTAGCAAGTCGTAAACCACGACAAACTACTTACTTCTATATAAAAAGAGATTTTCGCAGTACGTCAGTTTTTTGAGGTAAAACACTTGCATAGAAGTATAATTTTTTGGGTAATTCCATAGATACAATTACGTGTTTGTAAGGTTGATGAAAGAATGACGAAAGTTGTTTGTCATGTTTATTTCTGTGCAAATTATTTAAAAAAATTATCCAACTCGTTTCGGCTTACGCCGCACCATCTTCAGCCATCTTATTTTTTAAAAAAAGGCTTCCTGTTCCTACTTACCCCAGTTAACGGGGTCAATAAAAACATGAACGAAAGTACTGATTTATTTATAGTACTTAGCCTTGATAGAATAAAAGGAACAACATTTCTTGCAAACTTTAAAATAAGATAAATAACAAAAAAGTTATGAAATATAAATAAAAATTCATTCTAATAAGACAACACATTTTTTTTTATTTAGAGTATTTCTTTCCATGCCACTTCTATAGTTTCTATGTTGGAAACTGTATTGAAATCATCATTACCTTTCAAGGAAATTAGACTATAAAATATTGCAGCTAAATAAACGCCGTCGATGACATCATGAATATGCCATCGGAGATGGTCACCCAATTATTCTACAAATTTGACCTTTAGATTGGAATTTGGTGTATCTGTACTCAAAATTCGTTCAGTATATCATTTTTTTATATACTGCATAGCACGATAACTCCCAGTTTTAAGTTCTGGATAATCAAATGTCAAATGTCTTTTTGTATTCCTCAACTATTTCTTCATGTTCCTCTACTGTCTTTTCATGTTCATCAGCTACATTTTGCTTCAAGTATGTCTTCATTTTCAACAGCTGCTTTTTCTTATTCGTCAACTGTCTTCTCATGTTCCTCTCTTGTGTCTATATCTATACAGTTGTCACTTCTAGTTTATCCCCAGATTATTTTGTTTCTATTTCAGCATTTCTAACTATTATTATTGAAAAATGATATTTCTAGTAGTGTTTCTGATTAGGTATCCCAACTTGGTTTTTTTCTCTTTCCTTTCACAAAAGTTTTTTACTTTTCTTCCAACATCAAATAGGTTTTAAATCAGTTAAGTTCATAATAAATTAAAAATTTAATAACTGAGAATTCTGTATCGAGTGATAAATATTGGCCGCTTAGACCCTAGGACATTTTCACAAGGTTTGAATCGCGCTGGATTGGATGGCGTCGTTGACGCCAGTAACGGCAACAAATGAACTTTATCCTCTAAAACACTTGTAGTCAAAAACAGTATTTATACATACAGGATGCCTCAAAAAAGAACACATCTCCAAAAATATCTCAAAAATAATGAACAATTCTGATACATATATTGCATCAATATATTTGTCATCTCTGAAAGGGTTGGAGAGTTGACAAGATTTGACAAGAACGAATTCCATTTATCAAAAAGCTGATTTTATACCAAGTGTTTTAAAAAGTTGTACAAGTCCTCAATATGGATAGAAGGCAATAAAATGTTATGAATATAAAAAAAATTAAGGGCTCTAATTAAAACTTGAGGGGAAATAATTAACCGCTGAAATAAAGAGTATCAGTTCTACTAAAAATTTTTTTACTAAAGTTGATTCCCATTGGATTATTCTTCTGTTCAGTTTTTTATTAACCCATACATGATGGTTAATGGTGGCTATCTGATTATTTGAAAAAAAAACTTTTTAACGAGTAATTTTAAATATTAAGTCGTGTAAATTTTATTATTTATATACACAAAACCATTTGTATACTCTAGTTAACATTGTGCTTACTTTTACGAAAAAGTATCTTGTAATCTTTCATCAGAAGAGTAAAATGCCTAATTTCCTGCATTTTGGTTTTTTGTGCATTGACAATGAGTCCCTTTCAAGTGAAATAGGTTCTCATTATCATTATATGTAGGGCGGCGAAGTACGTAACAGTATCAATAGAGCAATGTGAGCTTTAAGTATATCCTGGAACAAACACCCTCGGATTCCGTTTCCATTGTGTGGATAAAGTATCATTTCGGGGGGCAATTCAAGACATGTTGTCATCTCGGTCCGTCGGATCGCTTAATGATAGACCAGAAATACCCGACAGAATTGGGGATTGCTAGATTTAATGCTAAGATTACGACAATTGTTGTATAATGTAAGTTGTTTGCTTGTACTTGAGCACTTATATACAAGAGGCGGTCCTTAGGGGCTTTTATGTTTTTGCATAATGCCATTATTTCTAAAAATATCGGCTTCCTCTCACATACTGATAGTTAACAATAACATTTTAACTGCATTAAGTGAAATTTTTTCAAAAGAGTGTAAAAATGAATTAATTCTAAATGTTCTCTGACTAATCCAAGAAAGCTTACAAAATTTTTTTGTATATTATTTATTCAATACTTTATTTTGGCATACTATTTTAAACGCCAGGGACAATCAGTCTCAAAAATTAATATTATATTTGTTTAATTTTTCTGAAGCTGGCTGAAAAATAAGTCACTTCATATGGATCTAACAAATCAGTTATAATCTTAAATCAAGAAAAATCAATATATTATCGAAGTGACGTATTTTTTATTGTACAAAATGAATTGACGGTATTTGGTACGGAATAACTTTTTTTCTATTGAACATAAAAAAATTACATTAACAACATCTTAATCTATAACTTAGAAGTTTTTTGCCAAAAAAATTGAATCGCGTCGGTTGCCACCTTCTTCTTCTACACATCCTTCTAGCAGTCGCACAAAATCGTCCATCACTCGGCTCAGCATCTCCAATGGAATTGCTTCAATTTCGTTTGCAATGTTTTATCTCAGCTCATGAAGATTACAGGTTTAGTATTGTATACACAACTTTTTAAAACCCACATAAAAAAGTCCGGCGCTGCTAAGTCAGGCGACTAGGCTGGCCGGATTATGTCTCCCCATTTTGAGAAACTACTCGGCTAGGAAACATATGACGCGGCATATTAATACTGATTTTCGTCGTTTGGCTCGTTGCCCATCCTGCTGAAACCAGTAATTACCATCAAGTTGTTCATAACTTGGCTGAAAAGAAGTATCGATCACGTGACAATATCTTTGTGATGTTACTGTTACGGTATGCCCGTTCTCTTCAATAATAATATGGTCCAATAATTACCGTGGCTGATAACGCACATCAAACCCTTACTTTCGCTGCGTGAAGTTGAAATGGGTTTTCCGTTGACCAATATCCAAAATGTTGTTTATTAAGGTAAACATGGGTTTCTTTGAAATTACCAGCAATAAGATCTAATCCCGGATTTAATAATTGTCTACAAGGGTTAAGTCGATTTTGTTTATCTATTGGTCTTAGTTTTTGAACAAGTGTCAATTTATGGGGATGAAATTTAAGGCGTCTAATTATTCTGTTAAGGCTGGTTTTCTTTAAATTTAAAGACATTCCATCTTATCCAGTTGCATCGTGGATTCCTCGTAAAATACACTCTTACACACTTCATATCTTCAGCAGTCAATACACTTTTAGTCGCAATAACCGAATTTGTACGCAAATAATGCGTAACACAAAACACACGCTGCTGACCCGTCATTTCCACTAACGATATTTTTAATGCCAAAGAAACTTCTATAGTATTTTCATTAGAATCCTCAAACAAATTCAAAATCTGGCCCAAATATTCAATACCAAAAACCGACGTTGCATTTCGGACTCCTCCGTATTTTCTTTTTTAATAATTATAATAATAACTAATTTAACATCGACATGTATCCGCCACCAAAGCCTTGTTCCCTTAAATGTAGTGTTTTTACAATAATCATATGAAAAATTGAATTATCTCCAAGTTCCCTGGTAGAAAATGTATATGTAATTAAAAAAATTTAAATAAACTGAAATCCTTCATATCATGAGTATTTTCTAGGACCCTGTATACTGCTTTAACAAACAGAAATTAAATTTTAATAAACAGGGAATGGAACAATTATTTCCAATTATCTATTTACATTTGAAACCATTTGGTCGAGTGAAAGATACCTTAGAAACACTATCCACTTGCATAATTTTTAAATTTTAAATTGGGTGTCTGATAGATATGTTTATCAGAATTTTTTAAACAATAATAATGATAAATCTGGAGGCCAAGATAATACAGATCTAAAAATAATCCTGATAGAGGATAATGCGATTTCAGTATAATCATTTACATTAAATCATTTTTAAACTGGGGCATGCTGATTATATCAGGACCCTCTCATTATACACAAGGTTCACATAGTCAGACAGTTTTGAGTGTTAGTTTAATATGTTGCGAGTTAGTTAATTTTATGTGAATTGCTAGAAAAAAAGTGAGACGCTTACTGGCTTTGCCGATTCTAATCTGACACGTTTTCCGTAGTTTTCCGAGGATAATCCCTCTATAAAAGAAAAGCAATGACCTGGAACTTTTCTCATCACTACTAAGTGAGTCCGGAAACGACAATAGCTGAGACAAATTCAGCAGTCTTCCGGTCAGTAGCATCGTCAGCAAGTCCTAAGATGTAGATAAAAGTTGCTTGGCATTATGACCGATTAATAAATAATTCTGTTTCATTTTCATATAGTTAATTAAATTTGTCCACCTTCGGGGGTGCTAAGCTTCCTTTCCTGACAGTCCCCTACAGAGTTGAAGGTAGTCACGAATGTATGTGTTACTAGCTGAATGTTTTTCTGTTTTACCTTGTTAAGCTCATATATTATTATTATTACAGCTGTACAAGTAATTTCTAATAAAATAATCGCACCTATAAAAAAACGAAAAGTATAGCATTTTATTTACTGTACATTGAGACTGTGAGAAATCCGAGTTTTAATTATATTTCTCTAGCTGTGTCCAGTAGCTTCAGTAAAATCCCAGTTCTTATTACCGATAATCAGTGAAGGTTTGATTTATACTAATTGGAAATAGCTCATCTCTCTGCCTGAAGCTTCGGTCCGAAGTACACGTTTAATTGACCGCTTTTTTAACCACAAAATTTGTTGGCATCCTTGTCTTGTTCTCTAGTTGATTCCCTGTAAACAAGAATAAAGAAAAACTAATAAGCTTAATCAGAGAACCACCGAAAAAATTCATGTTATTTGCACATAAATCACTCTAGTTTTCAGTAGCCGAACAGTTCATTCACAGCCACCTTACACAAAATTAGTTTTCTACATTTCTCATTAGTTATTAATTACCAAAAAACCGTTAAAACAGATCAATGGTTTTTAAATAGTTAGACAATTCGTGTAAAAGCACTAACAACAAAAGAAAAAGTGAATTTTACTTTTACAAAACAGGAAGAAGGTACACAGATGGATAAAAAATAAAATAAAAAAGGAAAAGAAAAACTGAAAACGAGGAAAAGAAAATATATATAGATAAAGCAAGGATTTTTGGAATAAACTCCTAAATTTGCTACAGCTTACTACACTTTAATTTTTCTCCAAATTTTGAAAATTTTTTATACTTTTTCATAGCATACTTTTACAATATATACCGGATGACTATTAAAAAACGAATAATATTTGAGGTTGCATAACTGTGGTGTACATTGAGATATCGATTTGAAATTTTTGTCTTTTCCTAGCGAAATATCAAAATTTTAAATTTCCTATTCAAATTTACTATTACAATTTGATAATTTTATAAGCAGCTTAAAACAAAGTAATGTAACTGTCAGTGACATTTCGAGTTAATGGTAATGGTAATGGTAATGGTGGGGGAGGCTGACGCCTGGCAAGTTGACCGCAGATGAGCTCTTTTTACCAACCCCCAGTTGTCCCCTTAGCCATGTACTTCTCTTGCTCCCCCGTCGAATCTTTGTGATCTTCTAATGAAGCGCCTCAGAACCGAAGATGCTATGTTACAGTCGCCCGAATGTTTCACACCGTTCCAGGAAGTTTTAAGATGTTTTTCGCCACTCCCACATCTTGGACATGTAGGGTCTTACTCCATACCTATCAATGATAGATGCCTCCTAAGTCTGCAGTGGCTTGTCAGAACTCCGATTAAAAGATTTAGAATCTTCCGATTCCGGCACAGTAACCAGACCGATTTCGATTTGTTTGGCCCCGTCACAAAATCTCGAGTTTGTCTGAAGGTCTTGTTGGTTCTCCAATGCTTCCTCAGTATCTCGTGGGCCCCCCTCATTGAGAGCCGTTGTGATTAATCTTCTTGTAATGCCTAAATATAGGCTCAGGTCCGAGACAGGGTTCCTCGGCTCCAAGACTAGCCAATTCATCGGTATTCTCGTTGCCTGGAACTCTGGTATGTCCCGGGACTAACACCAGTCTCACTTGTTTATGCCTGGCAATCTCTTCTAGGGTATCCCGCACCCGAGAGCTTATCTCGTCATGGGGTAGCACATTGCCTTTAGATCAGATGTATACCATATGTTCCGCCCCGTTCCTAACCTTAGCCTTACCTGCCACCGCTAAGATGGCGTAAACCTCTGCCTGGAAGACTGTGATATACGAATCTAGAGTAAAGCTCACCTGCACTCTCCTGCCTTCCAGATATATTCCCGCTTCCGAGGACTGTCTGGTGTCCACCAGAGAACCGTCTGTGTAGCACACTAGAGAATCCGGGGGAGTAAATTCTCTCTTCACTCCACTCTATGTTTTATTTCCTGTATGTTTTATTTCCAACCTTAGCTGATCTTTCGCTTCTTGCACCTTTAGGACCGAGATGGGGAGTTCCCTCTCCGCCAGTCCAGCAACTGCTTCGTGACCCTCAGCTTTATTTAAACACCGCCAGCTCCCAGAATCCCGCATGTTCAGATAGGCCACCATAGCCTTCCTCTTTATCCACGAGCGAAGCGTTGGCAGGTCTAGCAGCACCTCCAGAGTAGCTGTTGGTGTCGTCCTCATTGGGCTTGTGATCCCTAGGCATCTAGTCTCTGGACATTCGAGTTAGTTGTAACATTATCGTTTAACTAAGTCTGACAGAGATCTTTGCAACTTGTTATGAGAAAAAAATGGCGTGGTAAAAGAATTGCGAAAGAGTTTCCAAGGATGAGATGATGACTTTCTAGCATAAACTGTGCTATTTAGACTGATAGAAACTAGATCAGTTTTCAATTTTCAAATCTTGGGAGTGGAGAACCTGTGGTTGTTATAAATAACGAAAATTCAGGATTGTCTTTGTCACAGGAAAATCAAATGGGAACCTATTTATCACAACGTAAAATAGCAAACACATTATGTTTCTCAAAATGGGAAAAATAACAGAATCTATTCAACAACAACAAAAACGTCTGAACGTCTATACCACAACAAGTCCAAGTTGTTTAAGAAGCTTATGTTATCCTGCGTAATATCCCAGAATGTCAAAAGTCATTTATTTTTTACTAATCTGCAGTTGATAAAAACCAATGCAGATAACTACGTCCACCATTTGCGATAGGATCTAATACCTGAAATGAGCTGGTTGTACACGAACAATGATTATGTTTTTATTCAGGATTGTATCCCGTCACACAGTGGCCACCAAATTCTCCTCCATTGGACTATTCATGGAATGCATTACAAAGAAAAAGTATGCCCAAAAATAAGAACCGTTTGCCAACCTGAAAGATCTGCTTCGTCAAATAGACGAAGTGTGGCCAGAAGTGTCCCTAAATTTAATCATAAGGGCTATTTTACAATTCAGACATAGGCTAAGAGTAGTAAATTTGCAGAATGGAGGTCTAATACACAATGCTTTTAAGTGGTGGTAGTATTAAAATATTCATTTCAATTTTGAGATTACGTATAATTTTTTTTTAATGAAAATAAAGAAACGTTATTCGCTTGTTTTTCTAAACAAATATTTGAAATTTGCTAGGAATACCTTTCAACATATTGACTGTAAAAGATAAAAATCAAATCGATATCTCAATGTACTCCGTAATTATGGAGTTTGAAACAGAATTCGAGTTTTAATAGCCATTCCGTATAATCCTTTTCAGCATTATTCTGTATTTTAAATTTTGTAGTTTATAGTATCAGTTAGATATGAAAATGTGTATTTATTTTATGTTCCACCTTCCTGCAAAATCTCATGACGTTTTTCTGTTGTTTCAGGTCAACAGACCGTTAACAATGAAGAAGGAAGGCATTCAAACAAGAAATCGAAAACTATCATCAAAAAGTAAGAAGAAGAAAAGTGGAGGTTCTTGTTTGTCCTTAGGCGGTATGATGGGCGATATGATGAAACCATTAGACAGTGGGAAAGGCGGCTTTGGTGCTGGAGGATTCGGAGGAGGTATGGGTGGTGGGCATCCGCATTTAAATGCAGCTCTTCATCCGCACCATGCTATGAGTCATTGGTATCAACATAGTACCCACCCTCAAGGATTCGTATCAGGTCCTCCACCTCCGGCGCCTCCGCCAACTGCGTCGTATCATCATCATATGAGTTCCTTGAGTGCCGCGGGCTTAGGATTAACATCAAATGGCATGGTAAGTTAATTTTCAACAGTTTTAATTAATAAAGTTCATCGTCTTAATTGCACTCTGCAATAAGGAACCGAGTAGCCAGATTTAGAGTAATAAATAATTTTCATTAAATATAAATCGACTTACTTTTCACTTAATTCTACCACTTATCAGAGGGCCGAACTTGTTTTTTATGTTTGGTTTGGTTGTGGTAAACTATCAAGAATGAAACTTAGACATGGAATATATAAATAACTCGTTTTCATTTAAAACGTTGGTTGGTTCCTTATTGCAGAGGGGGATTAAATTGAGAGTTGAAACAAATTACATCAAAATAGAATCGACGCATACCACACTAACCAAGTTCGTATCATCTGGAGGTATTTGAATTAAAAAACAATATGCATAGTCTTTGTTTATACTAAGAATTAGCTGTATATTTTAATTAAAACAATATTGCTTCCAATTTAAAAAAGTCTCTTGGAGTGACCATGAAGGGATAGAAATGTGTGATTTATTTTTTACTTTCATGTAAAAGAATTCGGGTATTTTTAAGGTGTGACAAGAGCTGGTCAAAAAGTAATTTAAATACTATTTATTAATTACTTTGTAATTACTAGAACAAGTTTTGGTTAGTCTGATAGATTCACTAAAGTCTATCTTATTTTCATAATTAATACAAAGATTTTTTGCAAAAATAAATCAACTATTTTCAGTTTTATCGAAACATTACATGCAAACTCTCTTATATTCCTTAAGTTGCCTTGTGCTAGAGGGCGTTACATATTTGGAGACAAAGGACTATCCTAATACAACTTTGATTCCCCAAAAAGTACAAGCTAGGAATTTATGGGGTCAGCTTCTTACAATGGTCCAGTATGTCACTGGGTCATTTCTAAAACTATAATATGGCAGTTACTCATCCGTCGGGAACGGAATTAAAACAAATTTTATGCAATATGCAAAATTAGAATAAACGAAATGTTAGCGATTTACTAAATTAACTGACTGTAACTTAAAGTATGTTAAATAGACGAGACGAGTATTTGTAACCAGGTTTGAACTATTGTTAATCTCCAAAAAGTAAGAAAAAGAAAATTGGGTTTGTCCTTAGGCGGTATGATGGGCGATATGATTACACTCTTAGGACAGTGGGAAGGGCGTATAAATCTAACATTTCCTAGCATGCTATTATTAGGAATTTAATATACATTATGAATCTATTTTATACTAAGAAAATAGCCTTAGTATGATTAATCTCCCAATGATGCTAACTTGGTGTACGGAACACTCCTTGGTTTAGAGCTTGTAGAAACCCGTTGTTTAAAAAAAATTACAACGTGATGTTTATAGTTGAAGACTAATTATATTTTTCTTTATTTTCAGACTGGTTGGCGATCAGAGTACACGTGATAAGCAAGATTTGAAGCCTTCTAAGGAATTTATTTATAAAAAACTTTGTAGATATAATTTTAAGGATTATAAATTTAAACGTGATCATAAGAAACTGGTCAAAATTTCTCTGTATATTTGTATTTATGTATATTTTGTAGAATACTAGATCCAGCGACTTGATGACCAGTTTGGATGTATAATTAAGTACAAAAACCGTTTGTAATGTAAATGTATTGTAAATAGATGTTAGTTTGTTTTAAATGATTTTTAATACAAGTGACAATTTGTAAATAGAAAATTTTAAAGACAATGTGCAATCTTCACGTTATTAAAGTATTTATATGAAATATATGTGTGAACGATGAGATATACGCTGGTCTTTTTGTGAGAGATCTGTTAGAATTTTGTTCATCATTTTTGCTTGCCTGTTATTTGTACGGTAACTTTTTCAAGAAGTTCTAAGAGGTCACTCAGGATCAGGTTATATAGACTGCAAATAATGTAAATACATAACAATATGTGAATTGTATGAAAGTCGACCAATTTTTATTATCTTTACCGATTTTAAATTATGTGCATAAACATATTTATTACTAAAACTAGATTAAATTTGCGTGCCCAGTATTTAATTATCAATTTGTTTTTAATCAAGCAAGACTATTTTATTAATGAATGATGTAGTGATTTCAGTTGGCAGTACAAATTCGTTTTTAAGTTTTATTCATATTAACCAAGTTTAAGTTTTAATTAAATAATGGGCATTCCAAACGCCATGTTTATATACAGTATTTTGTTAAATAATTGACTTAATTTATTGTTTAAACCAAGTACTGTGTTTGTATATGAATCATTTTTTCGATTCACACAAATGCAATTCAACATAGTATAATTATTATGAAAATTTTCAAATATGTAAATAAAATTTGATGTATGTATATGCTCTTTGTGTGATATATAAAATATTTAAACCTTATTTTCGAGCTTTATTTGCAAATGAGATGCATCAGAACATATTTTTTAAATCTGAAATTGTTCTCACAACTATGTAATAGATACTAGCTGCTAGTTATGCTATGATCATTACCCCGAAGGGCGACACCTCCAGAAACCAACATTCACAGAACACCCGACTATACCAAAAAAATTACACATAGTAAATAATGAGTCTAACTGGCTTGGCTGGTTTTTCCAACTTCCAATAAATCTTTGATAAATGCGTTCCATGGAAACAATCATTGATACAAATTTATCTAAGGAAACTATCTACCGAATAAATTTCAATTAAGAAAATTAGCAACAACACCAATGAGCCCTTGATCCATTATCCTTGTTCCACTAAAAAAATTAATTAATAAATTCATCAAAAATAATAATAAATAAAGTAATTCGTAAATAATCAAAAGATTTTCCACTCCATAAAAAACTAATTCTACTGATGATTCTGCTAATTATAGGTCGATAGCTTATTATTGCTCTTTGCAACAACTTTTGAAATTATGTTAAAATTGCAAATTATATTTTATTTTGAAAATTTTAGCTGTCATTAACATTAGAGATATAATTAACAAAGTTTTCGCGAAAAGCTATTTTTTGTATGTTTGTGAACTTCAGCAAACCCTACAAATGTGTGTCTCACAATATCTTGATAAATAAGTTACACTTTTATAAATAAACAGTAGTTTTTTGGTAAAGAGATATCTTAAAGATAAGGCCCAATATGTACAATATTACAACCTGAAATCAGATTTAAATGAACCAAATATGGGCGTACCACAAAGTTCAATATTGGTTCCAATACTGTTTCTTATTTATTTCAATGATTTTACCAGACTATATATCTGCACCTAATTTTATTTTTTTCGATAACGACACGTCCTTACTTGCAATAACCAAGACTTTAAAACCTATTGTTTATTGTTAATAACACTTAATAGGCCATTCACGATTGATTTCTAAGTAATTAGTTTTAAATAATGATAAATAAAATCAATAAGTTTCAGTTTAAAGCAGCATACTGTGAACATTAGTTTGTGAGTTCTTAGTTGTCCACTTGGACTATAATTTATCCTGGAAAACATATGTATACTATACTTACAAAAAAATGTCTTGTAACTTCTTTTTATTAGGAAGTCTAGCAAACAATGTTACTACGGACTCATTCACGCAGCTCTAGACTGGGGACACTCTATTCATGCTACACTACGGAACTTCTTTTTTACATAAAGAAAATAGGTAAGAGTTATACCGGTTGCAGTACGGTCGGCGGGTACACGGTTACTTGGTAAGAAAGTAGTCATGTATAGGGCGAAATTACGTCTCTAACGCATAGCCGCAAAGTCTAGTACCCAATATAAGTACACCAACCATTGCGCTCTTTCACATAGCCGCGTACCCAATATAGGTACACCAACATATATGCATATCAGGAACAGATAACAGGAACGACTGGAAATATATTTTAAAGAAACTACCAATACTAACATTACCTTGGAATTAGGCCGGATATTATCCAAAAGCTATCGTTTTAAAACTGTGGTAAAATTTAAAAAGGCGAATTATACCCTTGTTTTAATACAAAATAATACGCAAGTTTTGTAACTGTTGCATGTCGATTTACAAGACATTCCTTCTATCACGAAGAACGAAGTTAGAGAATTCATCGTCCAATCATTCTCCTATTTCTATACCCCTCAGGTACTTAAGGCCAGGGTTAAGAGACAACTCCAATCTGCACTCTGTCGGACCTGTATAAAAATAAGTGCTCATTTGCGAATTCACCAGCGTTTACAATAATAATTGGTCTAAAGACTGCATCGCAGGTCCCAAGTAGCATTTCACTGACTACCGACTACATCTTTACTAATTTCAACGTCAGAATTCTTACAAATAGTAGTCAAGTAACGAAATCAATTTTATAGATATGATACAACGTCGGAGCAATGTTGCTTGAACCTCGCAAACCCTCTATTTACGTCTAGCTCATTTACCAAAGTTGGTTGGTTGGTTGGTCAGGATTCTACTTAATACGTTGGATATGTTTTTAGATCAATTTGCAACGTTGATTAGACGTTGTTAACTGACTAAATATGTTTAGGTAATTTTTGGGTAACCTTCCAACGTTGGCTAGATGTTATTGACTGAGGTAATAAATCCTATTAACTATTGAGTCATCAGGCAACGTCGGCTGGACGTTGACATTAGACTTTTTGGGTCTCTTCTTAATACAACCTTAAAATTAATGTTGATAATGCAGGTATTGGTGGATATTTAGTAAAGATTTATATACCAACTGCAACTCAAGGTCGGTATTAGCATAATTGCTTGGAGTAAACGTTTGTGTTAGTGCAGATCTCTGCACATGAGCCTTCTAAAAGTTTGAACAGGTAAAATTATTTAACCTTGACGTCGCTGTTAGTAAAAATAATTGTACTTATCCTAACGGTAAATCGGCAGTCTGAACTTCACCATATTTTCTTGTTGCACAGAAGGAAAGAATAGACAGCCATGTTGATTATATGTTTACAAATATTTGCTTCCATTTCAAAAAAAGTTTCTACTTATTCGTAAAATTAATTATATAATATTTCAATTACTTTTTTCTTTAGGAATGAAAAATATTTTTTTAAAAGTCAAAAAAAATAAAAATAGTACTTTCATTCTTAAAATAAACATTATTCTTATGGGGTCACTATATTTTTCGACCAACTTCAAATATATTTATCAATAAAAGTTCTTTCGTTTCAATTTTTACCCCACCAGATTTATTGAAATTTTATTCGACATAACTGACATAAGTATTTTGTATATAATACGTACTACGTAAGTTTCATCCATTTTATATACATAGGTAGATACGACAAATAGAATAATATACAAAGTTGGTTAGTTTCACTACCTAAACCCTACTTTTGTAGTCAGATTAAGGGCGAATTTTAACTAACGACCAACTTACGCCAATGTAAAATTTTGTGAACATTTGGTCGGTAATCACAACGACTAAAGTCGAATCGACCAATATTTTATTGACCAGATTAATATAAATATAGGTCAGCTCGACGTTCTGCGTACGTCGCACACCGACCATTAGTTGCGAACAGTAATGTCGGTTCTGCTTCAGAATGTTGCTTGGGGAAGCCATTTCGCGAATATCAGGAGATGAATCAGCTCGTGTGCAAGCCATCAATGTTTTCATGTGCAAAAATGATATACAATATAAAATAGACAATATCTCACCTTAAATTTTTGACGGGTGATTTTTGTTATGTTCAAAACAAGATGAGCGCTGAACATACATCAAAAAACACTATTGTACTATAACAATTTTTTTCTTTTTTACTAGAACGAAAGTATGTTGTTAATTGTTCTAAATAAATTGGAGTGAGATTTGTGAGGCTGTCATTAAATATTCGTAAATTTATAGTCCAAAACTGACCGGTTCGATTCTCGTGTACACAAGATAAATTTTTCACAGTATTTGCAATAAAATTATGTGACATTAAACTCTAGTTTCAGGCTGTGTTGTGTCCACCGGTCCACAGTATTTTGCGAAGAAAAGCTGATCGTCAGGCCATCCCAGCACACACGTCACACGTGTCTTCATTTGCGATATACGTAGGTGGTGAGAGTTCTGTCTTGCAGGTATGTCTGCTTGTTTATTTATTTGAATTATGACGTATTACAGGCGTTTTTAATTTATAACAGAACTTTTACGATCGTACAAAACCCACATTTAATTTAATGCTTTGTTATTTTGTTTTAAGTAATTCATATGGTTTTAATTAAGGAAAATTTATTTTTGACTTTTTCGGTAATTAAGTGCTACATTTAAAAAATAGCAATATAGATTATATTTGTAACAAGACATAACATAATTTTTTTGTTTCTTCACTGTTTCAATTAATTACGCTAATACATAAATGTGCTGTATTTTGCAAGGAAATGTACAATAAATAACATGAGAGAAGGTTATTAATTAATTCCTAAAAAATCGTGTACTATTGCATTTCATAATATTTATTCCCATTTTATTAGTTGTACGAGAGTTGTACGTAAGTCCGTAACTGTAATGACTACCTTAGATGCGGTCTTTAATAATTATTTATAGAGTAGCTGACGAGTAAGTTTACCGACTGATTACTGAATAAAGTTTAATTCTGAAAATTATAAAATATTTCGTTTATTACCGATTATCGATATTTAGTGTTGAAAACGATTAGGTACCTTTAATTTATTTTCTTTTTACCTGCTATAATTTGTTCACATCGAAGTATGTGATGAACTTAAAATATACACATTTCCGCTCACCTTCTCAAGCAAGTTGTTGTTGAATAATAATCCTGATTTAAATATTAATTAATTAAAGGAAGTATAATTTTTAAAGGAACCACTGCTTGTTGTTTATAATGATTGCTTGACGAAAAATAAAAGCATTTCTTGCGAATCGTTCCCTAACTTCCTTCTTATTTTAAATTATTAATGTTGTTATTTAATAGGTTAGTGACACACTAATTAATTTAATTAATCTAAAAGCTTGTAAAATAACAGAACACTTTGTTTGGATTTTATTAATTCTACAGTTTTTACATAATGAATTTGAGCGAAGTAGAAAGATTTAAGGGAGAGAAATCTTATACGGGGTGGGAAAGAAAAAAAATAATGACTGTCACTTTGTGAATATTGTCTGTACTTAAAAATGACCTTGACTTTTTTTTAAGGTTTGATTTTGCTGATATGCCAATTTTTTTAATTATTTTAAAAAGCATGCTATATTTTTTTAAAATAAGCTTTTTTTCTGTCTTTACGAGTCACTATGTGTTAATTTTTTTTTTAGAAAACTCGATTTAAAATTTATTAACTAAAGAAGGAATTCCACCGAGACAATATATGTTCACTGAGGGAAATATCTGGCTTGAAATAACTAAGAAGCCTTAGTTTTTTCAATTTAATAAATATTTATTATTCTGCATTATATTTAATTCAGACAAATAAATATTTTTCATAATTTTATTACAATAAGCATATTTCGAGGATTGGATTAATTGAAAAAACAAAATAATTTATTTCAGGAATTCTCTTGGTATTTATTTCTTGTAATTAAATAATTGTTTATAAGAAATAAATTTACTCATGAATAACACATTTGTATCTGCCACATTTATTACATCATTATATTTATTTCATAGAAAGAAATATTTACTATTAAAGTTTATACCCTAATAGCGGAAATAAATATTTAATTCTAATAAGAAATATTTATTCCTCATTAATAAATTTGTTTCTGAGAACTAAATGTTGGCCCTCTACCGGCGAAACCGCGGTAGCGCATTAGACAAGATTCAACAAGACGCCATTGTTCCCTTTTTCTCTTATTAAAAGCTTTGTGTTGTGTTGTGTCCCTTTCGGTAGATGTATAGTTTATTAGAAGAATATGGGGGCTGGAAAGCCTCAAAGAAACTTTTAAATGTAAGTTTTTAATGTTTGTACGTGGTAATTTGTTTATCATAGCATATTAAAGTATTTAACCTAGCCAAAAACTGTTTAGTTGTGAAAATTTGTTCAGAGTTATTTATTTTTGTTATTTTTTTAATAAATATGTGTAAATATTTTTCATATATTTAATTTTGTTTACCTTTAACACAGACATTTGTTTGTCTGTATCCTTAACCTGACACATCAATTAAAAATTACAATAAACAAGCGGTAAAGAAAATTGAAAATTTATCTTTATTTGAACTTTCTACTATTATTTCTAAGTTAGTAATAAACTCACTTATTTGGTATTTTTGAAAAGTTCCAGTTAAGCATATTACAGTCAAAATAAGAAAAGAATAAAAGGAAAATCTGTACTCAAATATATCGGTTTAGAATGTTCTTTTTTTTACTTTCTTTCTTGCATAGAAATAAATAGATTATTTTTTTAACTAGGTGTTATTTATAGACTGTATTATTTTATATTATTATTACCATACAATCTATAAGATATTTCGCAGTAATTTTCATTGTATTATTTTTTCTTGTTCGTTTACGTTTTATTTTAAAGATTATATCCTCGCATCAATTCAATGCAAAACTTTTACTCGGTATAAGCGGTTATAATGGCTGCATTTCCTGATATTTACAATTTTCCTGAATTTTCTTTTAAAATTTGACATGGAAATCCAGATTTATATATACAATAAATTTGAGGTTTAACTGATTCTAATAAGACACATTAGTTAAAAAAAATTTAGAATTTAGTCCTGTGAAACAGTTGCCGCTGCAGCATTTTTAGTTCTCCATGGTAATTAAAAAAGGTTTTTGTGTTCGGGGCAAAAAGCAGCACCTAAGTTTTTTAATCTTGCTTTTATCATTGCTACGTCACAATCAGACTACTCTCTCTAATTTAGTCCTGGTGTTTTTGTATTCATCCAAAAGAATATCCCACAAAACCATCAATTTTCGATATTCTTCTTCTTCAATTTTCGATATATTCTATAATATCATTTTTTAAGACCACTCCATTTGTTGCGTTTAACATAGAGTCCTTCCTGATACTACCGAGTACGAGGCATGGGCGTTACCAAGGCGGTAGGAAGGTCGCACCATGGCTTTTGGCAGATAATGAATATTTTTCTTTAATATATGGAGGTGTAGGTCCTATAATGAATACCAATCAATTATAGTGCAAAATTAAAAAAAAAATGGCTAAATTAACATTCGCAAATAAATATTATTACAATTTTTCAAAAGTTTTAGGTGAAACGAAACATTCTTTAGATATGTAGGTATATACAAATAATTTTAGTTTTATTCGGGGATTGCAGTCATAAGTCAGAAGTCTCCAATATTATTTAATTATGACAGATGTGAGTGAATCTTGCTCGTGTAAATTCCATAGATGATTTAGGAGTGACATTTATTAGCGATTTTAGCTTTAACCTACATATTGCCAAAAAAATAGAAAAGGCATATGGTGTGTGGATTTATCCGTAGGCACTATGCAGATTTTAAAGATATAAATGCAATTTTAATGTTTTATAGATCATTACTAAATAGTGGTTTGGAATACTGTTCAGTAATCTGGAATCCAAAATAGAGGAATAATATAAATAGAATTGAGAATTTACAAAACAAATTTGTCAGGATTATTTTTTATAAACTAAATATTAACTATAATGAGCTTAATTACGTTGATAGAATACATATAGGTAATTGGCTTAGATTCACTAGAAAAACGAAGATTTATAAACGAGATATATTTTTCTTTCAGGCCATAAACAACATGTATAAAGTACCGGAATTAAGGGAATATTTCCCCTCTATGGGTACCATTTTATTCCACAAGAAATCAAGAGCTAATGTATATCGAACATCATAACACAACATATGGGCAACATTAGATGAAGCATCGTTTACACTAAAGTATAAATTACATATCTAATGATATTGATATATTTAGCATTACTTTTGAGCAGTTGCAAAAATTTTGTAAATACGATTTGCATTTCTAGATTGGTATTTCCTTATTTATTTTTGTAAAAAAATTCCTTCAATCAAAATACTGTAAAATTTTTAGCATATTTAGTTTTAATATAATTTTTAAGGGTAGTTAATATAATAATTTACATCAATTTTGTACTATTTGGGTTTGTAACCTGTGATGTACTGAGGAAATAAATAAATAAATAATAAATAACTGACTACAATCCCTGAATAAAATTAAGAATATTTGGATACACATATCTACGGAGTGTTTCGTTTCACCTAAGAACATCGAGAGTCGTCTAAATTTCTTCCCTAAAGATATTTATATGTGTATGTATGTAAGTTGGGATTTATTTTTAAACAACTTGACCAAAAATCCTTTAGAGCGCTTTACGTAGTTTCCGTTTTTCTTGGGAATGCGATGCTGATGACGTTCAAACCTGAAGTTTTGGTTTCCTGTCTAGGAGCAAAACACTTTGAAATCATCGCATGTTATGTTGGAATTATTCATGTACGCTATTTTAAATTAAAACATCTCAGTGAGTATGATCTATATATGAATAATGGATAGAAAATTTAGTTATAATCTTTTCCTGTTCTTTGTAATTATAATACAAATGTAACATCCTTTTAGTCATTACATATACTTATGTCAATCCGAGTAACAATGCAATACTAATACATGATCCTCAATATATATTTTTTTAAATTATCACTGTAGAAGATTTCACATAATTTTTGTAGGGTTGTGAGTAGCAGTTATTATTTTCTGGGAAAGTTTTAATACAATTTTGATTTTAGATAGATACGATATAAAACTACATAGTTATATCAGATCTCCAAATCTTCCAGCATCATTTATTAAAATTGATTACACTGACTGCTGTTGCTTTATTTCTGCAATGAAAGGAATACCCCTACACTGGATATTTACTTTCATTATATCAGAACATAATTTACGTACAAGTGAAAGAAAAAAAATACTTACCTACATAATAATCCAACCAGAACTTTTGATATTTTATTTTTTGCATAGGCATTAAATAATATTGATTATCATGCATATTTAATTGAGTTACCATTTGATCCAAACAGAATTTAAATTAAGAATACAGGGTGGGCCATAATAAATTGACTATATATGTTACTTTTTTGTCGATTAACCGAATTTTACAAAATTTGCTAAAGGCGTTACCCGAAGATCCAAGGTTATTTAATGCTCTATTTGCACTCTCATGTCGAGGTTATGTTCAAACAATAAACTAAATGCATATCGGTAAAGCAGCAATCATGCTGCGGCCGACTGAAACATTTTGTTCAGTATCATCTCGCACTACACTCAGTTCCAAAAAAAGTGACTCACTTGATTTTTGACCTAACTTCTTTCCTTTTTTTTTTTAAACCAGTGGGTCGATTTTTAATTTTTTTTTTATTTGTTGGTAGGTAATTCCTTTGTCTTTCAAAAAAAAATAAAGAGGTGGACATTTTTTCAAAGCCTCCTGGATGGTAGTGGAAAAACTCGAACCATGTTTTTTTCTTAATTTTTGACTCACCCTGTGTGTTAATCAAGTAATGGTATAGAAAGTGCTTACACTCTGTATGAAAGAAGCTTCTTTTACGAGCATTTTGTTTTTTTATTCATTGATTTATCTCTAAAATTGTCCGAATTACAGCTTTTTTGCTGAAACCTAGCGTATATCCCACAAATTTATTTCGTTGTAGGATCATATTGCCTTTAAAAAAACAATTGCCGTTGCCATAGCAATTAATTTGTTGTATGCATCCATATTTGACTCTTTGTCGTTGTGTCATTAATTAAGTTTCATTAAAAAAGTTTTAGAGACTAAAATTACATAAAATGCCTCAAATAAATCCTGAACAAGTAGCAAGATTAGTTAGTTGCTTTAGTAAACGATGGGCGTAGTAAACGTTACGCCGCTCCGTGCAGTGGGAGTCCATGAAGCAACTGCTCGTAGAGCGATCCGCAAGTACGAACAAACAGGAAGCGCTGCTCGAAGGGTGGGTTCTGGTCGCCCTCGAAAAACTTCTCCAAGAGATGATCGCTTCTTGAGATTGCAGATATTACGGGAACGATCAAATACTGCGGTAAATGTTCAGCAAGATCTTCGCCGAATTCGTGGTGTTGCAGTAAGTAAGCAGACGGTATGTAGACGTCTAAAAGAAGTTAATTTAAAAGCTAGGAGACCTGCAAAAGGTCCTAAATTATTGCCCGAACATCGTGCTGCTAGAAGAAATTTCGTTCAAAATTATGGAGAATGGAATATTCCTGAATGGTCGAATGTCTTGTT
Organism: Rhamnusium bicolor; assembly: GCA_029963845.1. NCBI lineage: Eukaryota > Metazoa > Arthropoda > Insecta > Coleoptera > Cerambycidae > Rhamnusium > Rhamnusium bicolor. The sequence goes on from JANEYF010001621.1 coordinate 834,156, forward strand.
TACGGATGAGTCAAGGTTTTACCTTAACATGGTGGATGGAAGAAAAAGAGTGTGGAGAAGGATTGGTGAAAGGTTTAATCAGAATTTAATAACAGAATGCGAAAGTTTTAATGGTGGGTCGGTTATGGTGTGGGGAGGGATTTCAATGAATGGAAAGACACCCCTTCATGTTTTTCCGGTGAGGCGGACGTTGACAGGCCTAATCTACATTGATTTTACAGCAGTATGTCTTACCTTATGCAGAGTTAGTGGGCAATAATTTTATATTGATGCAGGATAATGCCCGACCACACACCGCAGCAATAGTGCGAAACTTTTTAGAAGCTACGGGTATCACCACATTACAGTGGCCTGCGAGAAGCTCCGATATGAACCCTATAGAACATTTGTGGGATGAATTAGGGAGAAGGGTACGTTCTCGCGAGAGGCCTCCGGAAAGTCTCGCAGAAATGGCAGATGCATTAGTGGAAGAATGGGATCGTATACCAATGGAAACGATAAGAAACCTAATTTCCAGTATGCCGCGTAGATTAGAAGCTCTTAGAGTTGCTAGGGGTGGCAATACACGGTATTAAGCAGTTATCCCAGTTTATAATTTTGTGTTTAATAAAAATGTTTTTTAAAATTCGTATCAGTTTATTTCACTACAAAACTGTTTCTCGATAAATTCAGAAAGTTGGTAATACGCAAGGTTTCAGCAAAACAGCTGTAATTCGGACAATTTTAGAGATAAACGATATTAAAAAACAAAATGCTCGTAAAAGAAGCATCTTTCATACAGAGTGTAAGCACTTTCTATACCATTACTTGATTAACACACAGGGTGAGTCAAAAATTAAGAAAAAAACATGGTTCGAGTTTTTCCACTATCATCCAGGAGACTTTGAAAAAATTTCCACCTCTTTATTTTTTTTTTGAAAGACAAAGGAATTACCTACCAACAAATAATAAAAAATTAAAAATCGACCCACTGGTTTAAAAAAAAGAAGGAAAAAAGTTAGGTCAAAAATCAAGTGCGTCGCTTTTTTTGGAACTGAGTGTATTTTCGATTTACTTCAGCATAGAAAAAATCGTATTTTATTCATTACAGTATTTCACAGATATTGTTTATATTGTATTTTGTTGCATCTATGCAATTCGTATACTTATGTATCGCTTTATATCAAGAGAATACTGGGAATTGTAATTCTTTCAGAGAACTACTCTACAAATCGAACCTTAAAATATTTAGAGCCTTTCCTGTCCTCAAACTGTCAACAGCAACTAATGGTAAATATCCAAGCTAGATTTTGCATATGTCATACTTACTTGTCAAAATACTATTTTATTGGTTTTGTGAAAAATATGTTTATTCGATTTTAGGAAAATATTATTCCTCAGAATATGCAGAAATAATATAGAATGGTACTTGCTGGTACATTTTACAATATTATTTGTAATTTTGAATCTGTCGAGTTGTTTTTAAGAAACTCAAAAAATAAAAAATGGGAATTCTGAACAGAGCTCAGAGCATTGAAATCGCCGCGCCGGCGCCGCCGCCTTGAAGTATTTACAAATTGTTACAAAGGTGTTACCAGTGCCCTAAAAAAATGAAATACAGTGTGTCTCATTTAAAATGAAGACACCTAGTTATTTTCGTAATTTTCTGAAATTCAGATTTGAGCTTTGCCGTAATTGTAGTCGTATATAAGACGTACATTTCGAGGTAACCAACTTAAATTTAAGTAACAAACTGAGACAACGGCATTACCCCAATTGGGGCCCATTCCCAATATTTTGCTTCGCGTTGAAGAAATCGAAAAAAAGTTGTTCAGAATCTAATTTTGAGCACCAATACCAATTATATTTCATTACGAAATTCGCATTTTTAGTTTTTTCAATATTTGATAATTTAGGTTTGCAATTTAATAGGATGCCATGGAAAGAAAAACTATGATTAAATTAAATGCCAATCTGACAAAACTTTGAGTTATATTGTGTAAAGTTCTAGTTCAAAATTGTAAAATGCGTTTGCATTTAAGGGAGAAAATCGAAATAATAAGGTTATTTGGTGATGGGGTTCGTAATAGCAGAGAAGTAGCCGCAGAATTAAACCGAAGACATCCTTTACGAATCGATATTACTCATAGAACTGCAGTCGTCTTAAATGCTTTTTCAATGAAACTGGCAATGTTATTAAAAGGCCTCAGAATGATCAACATCGTCGAATACATCCGCATCCTGAAGATAACGTAATCTTAGCTGCAAATCAAGCTAATCCAAGAGTGAGTGTACGAGATTTAGCATCTCAACTGAATATCGACAAGAAGAAAATTAGAAAATGTTTCATACGTCATAAAATCAAGTTTTATAAACTAAAATTTCAACATGCTTTGAAAGAAGGTGATAAAAATAAAAGGTTAGATTATTGCTATTGGGCCTAGGGAATTTTTTTAGATGACGAAGATTTTCTAAATCAAATTTTGTTTACTACTTTTTCGATACGGAATTATGGGATGCAATTGAAAATCTTACTCTTAGTGTGCTACATGAGATGTTTTTCCAGCTAGATGGTAGCTCAAAACATAATTCCAGATTTGTTCGTCAGTGATTGAACGAACATTTTCCAATGCGATGGATAGGAAGGAATAGTCCTTTTGAACTCTGGCCTCCTAGGTCACCCGATATTACACCAGTAGATTTTTATTTCTGGGGAACAGTGAAGAGTAAAGTTTACACAACAAGGCCGAGAAATAGAGATGAATTTTGTGCTAAAATAAGACGAGCCTGTCGTGAAATCAGCATTCTAGAACTGAGGAGAGTAGCCAATCATAATTGTAAAAGAATTGAGAAATGTATTCAAATTGAAGGATGATTAGTTGAGAGAGGCTACATCCTCTAATTATTTAAAATTTTTATTTAAATAAATATAATGAGTAATTTTCTCAAAAACTGATTGTTACTTTAAACTATTGCTTTTTCTTACTTATTTCAATTACCAAAAGGTAATTGTTTGTTCTCTTTTCTCTTAAAATGTATTTTTTTGTCAAATCGACACTTCTGTTCAATACATTATTTTCCAATTCCATGGCATCCTATTAAATTGTAAACCAAAATTGTCACCGTGTGTAGACTGCGGAAATATATTGAAAAAACTAAAAATGCGAATTTCGTAATGAAATATTGGTATTGGGGCTCAAAATTAGATTCTGAAAAACTTTTTTTAATAACCTTTTTCGATATCTTCAACGCGAAGCAAAATATCGGGAATGGGCTTCATTTGGGGGACTGCCGTTGTCTCAGTTTCTTACTTAAATTTAAGTCGGTTGCCTCGAAATGTATATCTTATATAGGACTACAATTATGCCAAAGCTCAAATCTGAATTTTCAAAAATTACGAAAATAACTAGGTGACTTTATTTTAAATGAGACACACTGTGTAAATATCACATCCTGGGGATTTTTGTAGCAAGCGTTCAAAAATAAAACGACTTCAAGTTGCCCATGCAAATAAAAACGTAGAGCCAGTTATTTAGAATTTTGTAATAAATAGGTAACATGTCAGCAAATTTGGAGACTTTTGATCAACAGACGGTTTTTTGTAAACATGAGATTACTGATTCCAAATGCACCTGTTGCTCATCTGAATTTTTTCAAATAAGTACAATAAATTCAAAATGACGGACAATTTTCGCATTTTTTTCGAAATAACTCGAAAAATATAACAGATAAATAGAATTTGAATTTTTGTGGGGTAGAAAAAAAAGAAACAGGAGAAATCGGTCAATAGTAACGTGTTTTTATTTTTTTTTTGTCCAAAAGTACCCCACAAAAATTTAAATTATATATGTGTATGTCAAAACTGGACACAAAAACCAGTATAAAGAAAAAATACAAGAGAGCAAGTTTGTAGAGAAAAAAATACATCGAACAGTATTAGCCCAAAAAAATATATTGCACATAGGCAAATGTGACATTCTTTAACTTCAGTAACGTGTTTTTTAATTTTTTTTTTGTCCAAAAGTACTCCACAAAACATATAAAGAAAAAATACAAGAGAACAAGTTTATAGAGAAAAAAAAATACATCTATCGGTATTAGCCCAAAAAAATTTACTGTTCATAGACGTGTTATAAGAGGGGCAATGTGAATTTTTTTTAACTTATTGTATAATTACCCATTTCCTTTAGACTTTGGAACGTTTTGAAGTAGTTCCATCAGAATTTACGTTTGTATTAGAAATTAGGAATATGTAATCAATGGCGTCTTCAAAAACAGTATTTTATCAAGTTGATGTAATTATGTTGAAACAATTGCATACAGAAAATTATTAAGGGGATGGAATAGATATAAGACAGCAAATTTGTAGGCAAAAAAATGCAAAAATAGGCGTACGAAATTGTATCAACCATAAGCATGTTGTAGGCAGGAAAAAGTGAAATGTTTTCGACCTTTACGATAATTTCGTATAATTATTTACTTAAAAATCTTGTTTTTAGGTGGTTTAAAGAAATACGTAAAATTTATAATAATTTAAAATAAAAGTACATTCAGTAGCGCGCGTACCAATAGTAGAAGGAAACTTTAGTAAATAATAAAAAATTAAAATTTGGTGCAGAGTGTTTTTGACTGAAATAAAGTGTTTTTAAAGTGTTAATGTAGATTGCACCTTTGATTAATTATTTGGATATTTTGTAGCACAAGAGCATATTCGCATGCAATTTAGCCCCAATTTCAACACTTTCAAAGCATTGTTTGGCATGAGGTTTTGAATGCATATGAAACAAATTCCAAACACGATTTAGGAACAGCTTCCAAAGTACGTGGAAATTGGAATAACAAATTACCGTTAGTGATTTGCCAACCACTATTTTCTGGATTTGACAAGATTGGGTCTTGAATAAAAGTTACAGGAAACAACTACTCAGCGGATAAAAGCCCCGACCTGCATTGAATTAAACCTGCAAATCTTGTTTGGTAGCTAAGATTATTAGTAAAGCTGGCCGAGGTCACCTGGCCGACAGAGCCGTCATATGACTCATATGTTTACATCATATCATAATACTTGAATAAGTACAATAAATGGAAATAAATTTTAACAATAATGTTACATTTTATAAAAATTTGTATAAAATTCACCCTTTTAAGCAGATTTATGAAGTAGTTTGGTTGTCGTCATCACAAAGTGGGGGAAGATATATAATATAATAGCATCAGGTAAGTTTCTACAGCTGTCTCCGTCAGCGATGTTCGCTTTGGTGAAAAAAATATGTTTGTGTTTTGAAAATGACCGTTCGATATCTACCGATGTAATACAGGCATAAGTAAAACAATCTATGAACTCACTTAACGAAGTTGTAAATGCATCATCACAAATTTGTCTTAATTTGCTAAAATCAGGATCTTTCTGTAATACACTCTCGAATTTTTCACTAACGCGATTATTTTTTGCGTCATTTATAGCCTGTAGCTGTATATTTACGTCGTCCACTATTTGCAGCGATTCCACTAACGACAACGAACTATTTTGCAATTCTCTATAATTGTTATTAATAATTTTTAAATCTGTTTCAAGGGAAACGTCTTGAAAGCTTGTCTGGCTTTTCCTAATAGCTGCAGCCTCGTTAGGGTTGAACTGTAGTATCATAGCTTTTATTTGTTGAAAATATTCAGCATAATAAAAAGCCGCTTTCAACCACGTAAGAATTGGCTCTGGTGGTTCAGGGATACCAGGACACTGTCTGTGAAATGCTCGAAACCGTTTAGGAGATTTGAGAAATACTTTTTTTGTATTTGCTATTAATGCATCTACCTCTGGAAAACATTTTCGAATCGTTTCTGCCACAAAATGTAACGCATGCACTTTACACGTAACATGTAAAAACCTACAATTGTCTCTTTGAAGAGAACAGCCTACCACGCGCATTGTCGCGGCACCATCAGTCACAAACATCAATATTTGACTTGTTGAAAGTTCAAAGTTTTCGAATGTCTCCAACACCACACGCGTAATTATTTCGCCAGTACACGCAGTTAGTCTTTTACTAGCTAGTAAAAGTGGAAATGTTGGTTTAAGAGGGTCCAGTACACGTACTATAATATTTAAAATAGATTTTTTTTTACAATCTGTTGTCTCGTCAATACATAACCAGAGCCGTGTATTTTTTAATCCCCATTTAATCCTATTTACAATGTCTTCACGAACAGCTGGAATATATCTACGTAACGATGTACCACTTGGTAAGTTCACCTGGGGATTGTATTTATTCCAAAACTCCCGAAATGGTTGTTTATCCAGTATGTGTAGCGGAATATTACAGACTATTAACATTAACAATAAATCAAACATAAACTGAGTTGTCAAAGGCATGCCATTTTTTTTATTTTGATGTTGCACGGTATTGATATGACGACGACAATCTGTTTTGTGCCAGCACATTAAGTCTTGATTGCAAACTTTACAAATTATTTTGCATCCGTCATAGAATAAATCCGGAAATTCACCGATAAATTTATTCATTGTGTCCGCGTACGGTCGTTTTTTACCCTTTGGCGCGTTTGACATTATGTATAATTTATAGGTACAACCTCACGCATTAACCTTTCAAATAAGACTGCAGCGTAAATCACTTCTAAATCGGCACATGTGACGCCAGCGCAAGACCGTGGCTGTACTCCAGCCACCTCAGCCAGCTTTATAGTCAATTCTTCAATAGACATAGACCAGTTTCGGACTTGTTATGTTCTCGTCAGTATGCCATAATTAATGGAAAAGATAAATAATAATAGCAAACCAGACTAGTCTAAAGCAGATTAAGCAAGACAGACATAGTGAGTGATAGCCCACTAGGGTTATAGGTCGCAGCTCTTGGTACCTGCTTTGCAGGTCGCTATCTTAGTCTTAGTCTCGAACGGATATATGCATCATTTATTATTATTTAAACTACTTGGTATCGATTGCTTAGATAATTTTTAAACCAGTTGAGGGATTTTGGAGAAAAACCATGGTACTTTAATTTTGGCAGTAGAAACTCATAGTCTAAACAATATAATGCTTTTGAACAGTCTAGCATGACAGTGGCAGTAATTTGAGTTATCAATTGCTTAAAGCAATCATCTGCTAAGTCCGGAGTAAGGTTAAAATCGTTTTTGTTTTGCAATTTGGGACATTTTAAAATAATTATTAGTAACTGAATGTGCTCTTATCATATAAGATGTAGCCAGAGCACCTGCAGTAGCCGCAACCGTCAACATGTTTCAACCCATTTTCTAGATCATTTAATTGGTCTTAATGCTATACATACATTTCTTCTACACCCATTCGCTTTACTTTTCAAAAAGAAATATGTTCATTTTTTTGATAGTTCTTCATCTAGGAAATGAAGTTATCATCAAACCCACTTTCTATTTTGGTGTACAGAATATGATCCTGAATTTATGCCGGGGAATTTTGAAACATCCTGTATATGAGTTCACAATGTAACACGTATTTTATCAATACATAACAAACTTTGTAAATAGTGCTCGATGTTTTTTTTTATTATTGTTCTCTTAAATATGAAACCAAACTGGTATATAGCAGGATAAATTTGTTACTAACGGTAGCAAAAAATGTTACTGATATCCGTCTCATAACACCTTGAACTTAAATTGAAATAAAAAGATTGTGTCTCTCTATATGTCTATAGAATATATGTTTCGACAAGAGTTATTTATAAGCTAATATGACAACTTTTTTTGATTGCGGTATACATATAAATAAATGATAATATAATATACTACTTGCTTGTTAAATCTTGTATTTACAATTTATACAAAAAAAGAGGAGACAATTTTTAATTATTTTTTTCTATGGTTAATTTTCGCTGAAAAAAAGGTTCCTTTACGACATCATATTTATTTACATGGACCCTATCACGTGATTTTTATACTTCATAATTTCAAAATATCTTAGATTTTGAAATCAGTTTCAGGATTCCAAATTGTGAGGAATTAAAAAACTCTTTGATTTAATTACTGTTATAAAAAGATGAGGTATCAATTCGAGTTTTGCAGTTATTTAATTTTCCAAAGTTTTACATTCATCTACTGCTTAATTTTCGAGATATGAGGGGAAGTTTCGTACAAATTTAAAAATAATATATTCGTAATTGAAGAGGCACATACAAAGTCATTATGTTGTAGTTAACATTATAGGTAGTTACTACAAAAAGCTGATACACCAATTCAACAATGTTTAACACTTATTACCACACCTTAGGAAGATTAATTAAACTAAAAATTATCTAACAGAGTTTTAATAAAATTTTACGTGTGTATTTTTCCTTTACCAGCAATGAAAATTTATAAAAAACCATATTCACAGATAGTTTTTTTGAAAAAGTGAACACACTCGCCAAATGACTAGAATTGAGTTAACACAATTTTATAAACATAATTAAAACATGTAATAAAAAGTAATATCAACTGCCAGTGATAAAAGTTTAGGGCAAATAAATTTGCTGACTGGTTTTTTAATTAATTGCCAACCAGCTGGTAGACTTAATTTCTAAGTCTGCTGTACGTTAACTTGTCAGAAGAACAACCTGAAATTTATAGGTTATAATATTAAATATATTACAACTATGGATAATGATTATTTTTAGTTCACAGCTTTGCATGATTTTAATTAAACCGTTCACTTATTTTATACATTTGCCGTATGAAATTAGTTACCAGAAGCAAATTGTTAAATTTCAAATGGAAAATTCTAGTTTTTACTGAAAAAGCAATATACTTATTTGAAACCCAAAGTCCTTTTCTATGATATTCTATCATCGTGTGTGTTTCGTTATATTTAATTTTCCTTTTTCTAGAAATACCTCTAAAATTAAAGCTTCGTTAATACTTAGTTTTATCCTTGATAACATAACAGTAAAGAAATGAAAATGTTGATTGTAAGTGCGAAAGACCAAAATTTGGGCTGTTGAAGTAGACAACTTTAAAATAGATATTGTCAGTAAAGTATAAATACTTTTCTAAAGTATCTCTGTCATTTTATTTTTGATACGATTTTTTTTATGCCCATGCAATTTTTAGAAAGTTAATGATTGTCCTTTAGTTTTAAAATTTTGAAATTAATTAGATGTTCTTCAAGCGGAAACCTTGTGTCACCTGATTTGGATTTTCACGTATAATACTACAAGTGAATGAAAGTTACCGATAATTTTGAAAAATAATGTGTAGCATGAGTTTGTATTTTTTATTTTGAAAGCTGAAAGGACCCGACTCCGAAGGAGGAGGGCTCTTCTTTCAAGAAACAAAAGAAACGAACAACTGCAGTTTTCTTTCAAATGTATCTAGTTCCTTTTTGTGCAAGAGTGGTATTTGGGAGAACAATGTTACGTGTTTGCTATCCCCACAAATACTTAAAAACCTGGAATCGCTGATTAAAACCTTTGGTAACACTTATTCACTACTTTATTAACTAATAATAGCAGTGGCGGTCGGTCCATGGAAGCAAGGGAAGCAGTGCTTCCCCTGGGATTATTAAAAAAAAAACATTAAAATTTACTTTTACCCAATTTCAATAGACACGGCCCTGCTTTTCAACAGCTGAGATAATGTTGCATGATAAAACTGTAACGATGACGCACTCGATTAATCGAGCCAACACGAACTCGCGCGACTTCGATATATGTAAGCAACTTCTTGAAATGCATCCCATCCCCACTTCATAATCTTGATATCTGGGCCGTATAGCATCGTAATGCGTTTTGTTTTATAGATATTAATCTCGATTTTAACATCGATTTTAATATTATACTTAATATTAATCTTCCTAGTATTACTCTCAGCTTTTGTGCTATATTTGTAAAAACTTTTTTGGTGTTTCTAAACCTGTGGTGCGGCGACAAGTGATTTTTAAAACGTTGAACATTGGTGCGTGTGTAAGCAGTTTTAGAATTGCTTATTAAATTTGGAAGCTGATCCTAGCACTGTGGAAAATATTATTTGCGTTTGTGTGGTGTACAATTTGTTGAAAAGGGGATTTTCAACATATTCGTTTCAAGATAAACTGGATATTATTAGAAACGGGAGACCAACACCTGATTTAAAACTCTTAAAAACGAAAGTTAAATCATGCTATAGGAAACTTTAATATTGAAGTGTACAGTGCTAATCAGTGGTTAAGGGGTTGTGAAAATTTGTGTAAACTGTTTTGTTGGCCATGTGTACTTTTCACAAATGAAAAAGATGTTTGGAATAAAAATGGCTTTTCAGATTTAAACAACATTCACAAAGTGACAAAAACGCATGGTGAGTGTGAAACTCATTTGCGAGCGGTGCTAAAAAGAAAAAACATTTGGAAAATCACGAATTGAGCATTCATTAGAACAGTGTTGAAAGAAAGTGACCGTAAGCATAATGAACTTATAAATAAAAAATCAAGAAGTGTTAAAAAGACTTATTGACATTGTTTATTTTCTCGGCGAAAATGAACTTAGTTTTAGAGGTCATACTGAATCTCGGAGCGTTGCTAATAGGGGCAATTTTATCAATTTAGTTGATTTATTAGCAAAATACGATACAATTTTAAGTAACCATCTTGAACACTCTACGATATTTCGCGGTACATCAAATCATATTCAAAATGATTTGATTCAGTCGATAAGCAATATTGTTTTAGAAAAGATCAAGCAAGAAATAAAAAAGCTCCTTTTGTTGCAATTATGTTAGATGAATCAACCGATATTACGAATATTAGTCAGTTGTCAATCGTAGTACCCTACATAAATCCAAATGGGAAAGTCCAAGAGCGCTTTTTAGGATTTTTAGACGTAACAACGCAAAGAACGGCCACAGCTTTATATACTATAGTTTGTCAGATAGTCGATGATCTAGTGTGGTGCTAAACTTATCGCCCAAAGTTATGATGGGGCCGCTGTAATGGCTGGTGAATTGGGGGGGCCTGCAGGCCAAAGTAAAAGAGACTTTTCGGAATGCAATATTTGTACATTGTTTTGTGCATCGATTAAATTTAGTTCTTGCTCAATCTGCAGCGTGTCTTAAAGAGTATTTTTTTCAAGTATTAGTGGAATGGCTGACTTTTTTTCAAAATTATCAAAACGGACACCAGCTTTAGATTTGGAAATACAGAAGAGACTACCCAGAGTTGCTCCAACACGATGGAATTACAATGGGAGGCTAGTGCAAACTGTATCTGAATATCGACAGCCTCTAATTGATTTATTTGAAAATATTTTACAAAGCAAAGATGATTGGGACACTGAGACTTAGATTTTAATTTTTTGTTAAATATTTTCTCCGAAATATTCCCATTTACTGACAATTTATTCAATATTTTGCAAACTAAATCAAATGACGTTGGATTTTGTGTAAAGAAAATTGAAGAATTCAAAAATTTGATTTGTAACAAAAGAAATGAATTTGAAAAGTTCTGGGAGAAAACTAGTAATGACAATTTAGAACCGCAAAGAAAAAGAATATGAACTGAATTTATAGTGGATCATAGAACTTCATATCGAAGACATTTTATCGAAATTTTGGACAATATCACTAGGCAACTAAATAATAGATTTAAAAATTTTAGTGATATACAATTTTTAGAATTGTGTAATTTTAATGAATTTAAAAATAAACAGTTTCCACAAAACGCATTTCAGTCATTGAGCGATAACTACGGAAATTTTTTTGATATAATTGGGCTACGATCGGAACTTTCAGTTATTTATGCTACAGAAGGTATTAGTCAGAAACATAACGCCAACAAACTGATTATCTTTATAAAAGAAAATAGTTTGGATCAGGCCTACTCTGAAGTGTTGAAATTGTGTGAATTAGTGTTGACAATACCTGCAACTAGTGCTTCGGTTGAATGCAGTTTTTCGACCTTAAAAAAGAATAAAAACTTTTTCAAAAAATTCAACCAGTGAAGAGCGGCTTTCAAAATTGTCCCTGTTGACAATAGAAAGTGACTTTGTGAAGGAGATGTCCCAAAATTCAAACTTTTACGACGAAGTTATTTCCGACATCGCAAAAAAGGAGAGGCGGATTAAACTACATTATAAATAGGTAGGTATGTGCATATTAACTACTTAACTAGCCGGCTCAATTTATAGTTGGCTAGAGAGTGCACGATGGCTAGTGTGACTGAACAAACTCTCTATTTCGCTGCGGGTTCAATCCCCGCCACCGGTGCTGGCAATGTCGGTGGGTATGGTTGTGTGTCTGCGTTTTTTCGTGTAACCCTCGCCCGTGCAGCTTCAGCTTTGGGATCGGGGGGGGTGTCTAATTTTTGTGGTGTTTTTATGTTTTATGTTTATTGAGTGGCGGTCCTACAAGTGTACTTTTTTTCTAGATATCATAACTTTGCAGCTTTCGATATTTGCTTTAAAATGAGTATACGGAAGCCACGCCCCTTTTATTAAAAAAATTGTTGCTCGCTTCGCTCGGGGCTTCGCACTACCCATCACCCTATATCACAAACTGCTTCCCCTGTATCAAAACTCACCGCACGCCCCTGAATAATACTGACAACTGTAACCATTATTAAATATTTAGAAATCATTACTTAACTTATTTCTGCTTTGATCACACGATTCCAAATTAGTACTGAGCTCCTTGACCAATTCTGTTCTTTTCTTGAGTATTCCTAGTCCTTCTTGTACAATTTTAGATCATTCCTTGTAAGTCTAGACTACTTTGGCTATTTAATTTAAGTTATAGTACCGGTTTCGCCATCTCTGGGTACGTATGGGAATTACAGTTTATATAGCCCATTGGCGTAACAATATTTTCCCGAAAAAATTACTATGAGCAACTGTAATTCTTTGAAAATTCATTGCTATTATAGCATTATTGACATGTAAAGGAAATATCCTAATTAAAAATAACAGATGAAGATGAATGATTAAAGACTTACCTATCTAATGCCACTCGAAATAGAAAACTCTTTTCATATTTTTGCAAGAATCTCTTCATACATCTGTCAGATTAATTATTCACTAACACAAAGATAATGTAGATATACAGGGTTTAACAAAAATCTGGGCTGCTGCTTCAGAAGCGTATTCTGCTAATCAAAATAAATAAAAATATGTCAAAAAATGAGTTGTTTTCGTGTCATAGTCATATTTGTGTAGCAACTAAGGCAATTTATGATTATTATTTTATTTTCTGACATTATGAAATTATTTTTAGAACAATTAGATAAACATGATACAAGAGACCTGTCATAGCAACTTTCCAAAGTAATCGCCCCCACCTTCGCCAAAATACAACCCTCTGCACGTCTTCGTAGTGATCCTCTTACCATTTCATATATACTAAGGGTGTTGCGTATTTCATTGAAACTATCCTCAATATGCTGACGAAGAACATTGATGTTGTCAATAGGATGAGTGTATACAATTCGCTTTAGGTGTTCTCATCGAATAAAATCCAATAGATTTAAATCTGAGTTCCGGGCAGGCCGTGGCACAAGTCCGGCTAGTCCTATCCAGCGTACAGGATAGGCATTGTCTAGAAATTCCCTGGCCACCCTGCTAAAATGCGCCGGCGCATCTTCGTGCTGTAACTACATGACTCCTTTAATTTCTTGAGAAACATTTTCAATCAAAAGAGGTAAATTGTTTTCCAAAAATTACCTGTTGACGGCGCCTGTTACAAGTCCTGGTAGACAGAAACGACCAATCACAAAATCGTTTTGTTCTATTTGATTAAAAACACGGTCTTCCGATGCAGGAGTTCGAGTTGTCGTCGGTCTGGCACGACCAAATGTTTCATTCTTAAAAGACCCTGTCTCGCTTAGTCGCGCATGAATTTATTTAAAAAAATTTTCTCCAAGCAGTAGTCGATTGGGAAAACGTTCTTCGTAAAGCCGCCTTGCCCCAGCTCGATTATAATTCGCAACATCATGCATCAAATGCATGTCTGCCATTTCCAAATTTCAATAATATTCCATTCTTAACAATAATATGAAATCTGAACAAACTAAACACCGAATTAATGACAAGTAACGTCAACTGATCAGATGGTTTTGATGACCTACTTGATTTTATGGAACGCTAAATGTGTCTATTTGGTAGAAATATATATGATTTTTTATTAAAATAGTAATTAATCATGAATTGCCTTAGTTGCCACACAAATATGACTGTAACACGAAAACAACTAATTTTTGAATATATGTTTATATGAACTTTTTTATTTACTTTGACGAGTAGAACACGCTCTCGAAGTAGTGGCCCACATTTTTGTTACACCCTGTATAATCCAATTCTTCTATAAAGCTGTCTTAAAATTTTTGTTTGTAAATACAAAATGTAATGTGAAAATGTCAATGTTTCCAATTCATAGTCATGGACACATCGCATGTCAAGACAGGAGTAAATATAGCTCTACCAAGGACAGAAAAAGTGACAGAAAAACAGTTCTAGGTCTAAGAGTATTTCATGCGCTGCTCTTCTTTCTGAAAAATGTTTATAATTAAATGTAAGAAAGTCGTTATTTTCTTTTGATAGAAACTCATAGCTTTTAACCATTCTCAGTCTCTGCTGATGAGTCGGCAGATATGCATTCAGAAGTTATGACTGCTCCGTACACACTAGAATATGTGTGTAACAACTAATCGCATACGCAATCGAGTGTGGTCGCTCCTTTATACTTGAAACCATACCAGAATCCTATTGAATTTCCGTTGAAAATGTGTTTGTTCTTTATTTTGATGTGCTTAATGTCGAAAGAATCAGTACGTTTCTGAGTATGCGTTTGTAAATAATTCATCGTCTATATGAGGTTGAAATTGCCTATTTACCGAATTCACTTTATTATATGTGAAAATGATATTTTTTTATCTTGCCTTTCCGTTTGTGGTGGTATGCTTTATGAATGTAAAAGAAGCTTTAAAAGATACCGCGTATAAGTGACCTCGCATTTATCTATTTTCTCTTTCTCTCTCTGAGGAATCTCAGCAGCACAAAATAAAATTGATTAAAAATTTGAATATTGATCCGAACTGAAAATAAATTATAAATAGTTATAATTAAAAAAATAATAATTATAAAATAATTCTTAGCCTATGGAGATTGTTCGATGAATAATGATTTTTGTTTCTATATAAAAATAAAATTCTGATGGTTTATGATGCATATTTTTTAAAATGCTGGGTGTATGTAGGTGTCATAACGAAAAAAAAAAAAGTTTGAGAATGCAGTATCCTAATAAGAGTTTTTTTCATATTTTTTTTTAAATTCGACGTGCCTGCATAGAATGAATTTACTTTTAGTAGAACAAATTAAACATATACTTAAATACATCATCATAAATAATTCAATTAGAATTAAAGAAGGCCAGGTACATTACCCTGTGGGATTCTGTACTCCACTTTCGTCATAATGCTTGTAAATTTGTAAAATTACTCTTTGTGAATGCGACAGAAGGGAAAATTTTTTCATATCAAGAAAATGCAAAAGAAATGTTCAATCAAGTGAAGAAAACAAGCCAAAACAGTAAGAACGTTGTAAGGGGCATTTAGTTATATTGTTTCTTGTATACATCATGTGTGTCAAAGTATTAGACATAGTACATTGAAGAAGGACTGAAATTTTGCTACAACGCGATGACAGATACTAGCAAGCTGCGTCACAAATTAATCTCTGGCGACAGCTAGATGAAAATTGAATTATCTGTTCTGCTAACGCTAACGCTGACCAGCGACGGGTTGTCCGCCTCTGGTTTGCAATGCAACATTGCCATTTAAGAGACCCATGTCTAATAATTCAATACACATGCTATATGTAATTTCGTAAACAGAGATTAAAAGTAAAGAAAAGTTCATACATACTGTGTGGCATAGAGTATGCAATACCTGGTAATTGTTAGATATTTGAATGCTTTTTTACTAAATAATTGGGAAAAGTATAAAATTATTAAAAAAATTTCTCTTGTTATGGCTGAAGATTCATTGGTGGGACCGATAATTAACTTAACAGCCTGATTATTAAGTCCCATACATGTTTAATTGGCGGAAGATCAGGTGATCTTGCAGGCCATTGAAGAACATTCACATCAACATCTTGTAGGAAACTACTGGTTATAATAGCAATATAGGGTCTGGCATATCTTGCTGGAAAACAGGTTTTTTCAACCACTGAAGATATCGTAACACCAGTTAGTTTAAGGCCTTATGAATTTACTCTTGTGTATTTATGTTACTTTTTAGGAAGACTAGAAGGAATCTGCTTCCATATGTTTTTGCATCCTATACCATAACCATTAATCTTTCCTAAACGGAAAATTTCCAGCTCAATTGAAAGCAGTATTGACAATTCTGGTTTACAAAAAGAAGTATCCTCAATCGATAGAAAATATAGACCTATAGTACTTTTGTCTGTATTAATCAAAATGTTTAAAAAGGTATTTGAAATAAGATTAAATTCACTCTTAAGTAAACACAACCTGTTAACCCAGGAGCAATATAAATTTTGCAGAAATAAATCAATTCAAGATGTTGTTCTCTTCTTTAAAAAAAAATTCTGCATAATATTGATAACAACTAAGATCAACTTGCATGTCAGTTAAGACAATACCAGATGAACATTTTTCAAATATGTGTAAACATATTAATAGAGGTACCACAGGGTAATATCTTAGGTCCATTGTTGTTTAAAATATTCGTCAACGATTTAGTAGCCAAGATAAATAATTGCTTTTTAACTCTTTTTGTAGACGACACTTCTGCTATCATAACTGCTACAAATGTAGTTAAGTAAAAATGTTATTATATGTGCAGATAAAATGTCATATTGGTCGCAACAATAACCTAATACTAAACCAACAATATATGGTATTTATAATGTTTTCTCAAATTGATTTAAAACTGAATTTAACCCCTTGGTTAGGGGCAATCATAATCTTCATCAAAATGATTTTGTGACAGTCCTACAGATTGATAGAAATATGTCATGAAAGATTCAATTGTCACGTTGGTGACTTAACTTAGGTCACATAGGGGTTGGCCAACCCCTGCGTTAGTTTAAATTAATATGAGGCAACATTTAAATATTCAAGTATTAAAATGTTTAAATGATCTAAATATGACACGTTTGGCAACGGAGAGATATTTTTAGTATTTTTGGTTGATAAGTGAAGGGGGACAAAATTAGACATAGTGGTAAAATACAACAATTTGAAACACGCTTTATTCAATGACCGTTAAAGCAAATACAATAAGATAAACTACACTTACATCTAATATCCCACAACTACACTACACCCCCAGCCAGGCCACCCACTTGGGTGGGAGACGTGTCATCCCAATGACACCCTCTAGCCTAGACTAAAGCCCAGAAACAACTGACTAGCATTTCTTCTTTAATTATTGAGTTCGTCTTCAGTTTTCCTTAGTCAGCATTAGGAAACTTACTTTGACTGTTCAGGTCATTGTTATAATTTACGCTGTATCATCAACTTTGTTTATCATTATAAAATGCTCTACTTTATATCGTATGTTGAAACTAAATATCTTTAATAAAAATTCATATACTGTGTGTTCTAATAAAAAGATCTTAAAAGTTATTAATTAATGCAATTTATTATAATGGTAGATCCTTTTGTATGACAAGATCGTAATTTAAATAACAGTCTGGCTAGTCACAACTCTGAATTTCTCTAAATGAGAAACTTTGTTGACTGTGATACTCTGAAAGCATTTTATTATATGTAGCTGTGTTTACCTGGTGCTGCAATATTACATATTGTGCTGGGAAACAGTTCTGGAATAAAAAAGTGTTAATTTTGCAGAAAAGAATATTAAGAAGTATGTTTAAGATTAAAGTAACTAAAACTATAATAAGGTTTTAATAAAGATAATCACGCGATGACTGGACCTGCGTCAACACTTGTTTGATTATGCATATCGTACTTTTATGCATATAAGGTTTTTCTCAGGTCAAATTTCGTATTGATGTATTCAGTCATCAACAACCTAGTAAATTAATTATTTCCACTAGATTTTAAACATGTTACCAATTTGTTTGAGAATTTAGTTTCACTTTTAAATTAAGTCGAAAACAACAATAGAATATTTGTTTAAGTTGCCATATTAAAAAATTATTGTCCTTGCAATCAGCTTTATTAACATTCAAGACATGAGCGTCTCTTAAAATAAAATAATAATAAATTAGTCACTGTCCGCTATGGGATTTTGTAGAAGAATTATTGTTAAATACTGTTCCTAGGAAAACGGAAATATAGCAAAACCAAATTTATGTGGTCATAAGTCTTGTGTCCTGCATTTAAAGCAGCAGTTGTTTATCTAACGATCTATCTTAATGATAATTAAATATTCTCACCCTGTGTGGTTAACACCAAGAATTGGAGAACTGAACATTTAAAATATATGACTGTATAATTTTGCGCTGGCTAGACGTGCTCACAAAAATGTGAGAATCAGAATGCAAATATCGTACCTATAAATGCCAGGACGTAAGCAATTTTTCATTACTCTAGTTTAATTTATGAGAAATGTTGTTTGAACAAGAATTGCAATAAAATAATATGGGGTAATATTTAAATTTGTTTAGCACAAATGCTTGCTTTACTTTTTATAGAACACTTGTTACGTTTTTTAATCTTATCTGAGATGTAGTTGTATACATCAGTTATTTCAGTCTGAAATTCCGCATGGGTTCATCTTGGGGCCTCTGTTGATATCTGGGAGAATTACTATTATACTACCGTTCTCTTTTTTGACAGAGCAAAGCCAGTATTACGTCCTTTAGTTTTATTCCAGATACAAATTCTTAAGCTGTAATATTTGAAAAAGAAACAATAATGACGAGAATTCTGTTTGTAGCTGATTTATTCAATGTTATGACAAGAGTATACCGATCATTTTATTTTACATTAAATTTTTAATATCGTTTTATAAATTTAAGCAAACGCATGAAAAATAACTGGTTCTTTTTTTTGTGAAAAAGTAATATATTTTCCTTACAATCGATGATTTAATCAGTATGTATTACCATTATTTGTTATTCAAAGTTGTTGCAGATTTATATCAGAAATCATTTGTTAATTCTCTTCAGTTTTAAAATTGTTTTAACAAATATGACGTGGGTATCCTCATTTATAATAATAGAGCACTGTTGAGAATATGATTTTGGGAGTGTTGCACGCAATGAAGGTCTTTGGCATTTAGAATATGATATCTGTCTATATCCATGGGTCATACACCTTGAATTTTTAAAACTGAACAAATATGATTAAATGAAAAATTATACACCAAGATAACATATACAGGGATCAGTAACAGGAGTATTTTTGATAGCTTGCTGTGAAGAAACAAAAATTTTATATGAAGGAATTTTCAATGAAACTAAAAATATATTTTGGGAAATTTATTACAAAAATAATAATGCACAACATCCGTAACGCATCCACTATCCGTTTCTATACATTACTGCAATCTGCTTCTGAAATTTAGCATAACGCGTTGAAGTATATGTTATATCATGTCTTTGAATATTTAAATAGTTTGAGGACGTATTTGGTAAACTTTTGATTTTAAAAAGGTTAAATAAATATATCAGGAGCACTTAAATCTTGCTACCTTGCCGGCTATACAATGTCGCTAAACCTTGAAAATAGGCAATGAGAAAACATGCGACGCAACTTATCCATAGACTGCCTTACTGCCTCTCAACAACAGATTCTGAGAAATATATGACTTTAATACTTTAATGCAGGCCAATTAACTATGGTACATGAAACTATCGATATCAACGCACAAATATATTACTTTCTGACATACGTTCCAACAATTATTTTACCATAGCAATCTATCAAAAACCCTTGGGCCTTTCTGAAATCATATTAAGAACTATGAACCATTTCCATTCTGTCGGATATTTGCTAAGTACCTAAAGCAATCACCACCCCCTTCCGAGATACTCTCTTTCTGGCACGCCCCACTACAAATAGTGCCAGAAGGAAAGCACCTCGGAGGTGGTTATTTTAAGCTGATGTGAATGGTACCTGTGGAAACGTACCAGTCTCGTATAAATGCGGAAAAATGTTTTCAAATTGTAATACAGCGTAAAATATGTGACACGGCAGTTGGTAAATTGCAAACCAACACTTTTAAAATGTCGACCAAGGTAGTCTGAAGATGGGACCTATTAACGCCAACGTAGATGTTCATGGAGAAACAAAGACATTTTTTAGCATTTCGGTTCTCGGAAACAGGTTTGCTACAACTCGAGTCATTATAGATGTTTAAGTAGAAGATTTGGAAAGTAAAGTTTCAATGACAACCGTTTGTGTCCAAATATACAACGTCTTTTACACTTCGTTCGTGGCGTTAATGGCGAGAGTATCTATGCTTTCTCTTAACCCACGTAATCGTGCTACATTTGTACATTGTACAAATAAACCGAAGCCAAGAATAAAATCAGTTGGTATTCAGCGATGAATTCTATTTTTATTTATGGATCTGTGAACGTAGAAATTTGGAATTGTAGTTGATTTCCCTCACTGATGCTTTGTCTTATATTATGTTTATGTCTCATGATAGCATGTCACCTTCGGTTTTTGTTGAGATCTTGAACGCCATTGATCACATTACGAATATAATGGAACCTGATGCAGTTTTCTACTTAAGAAACCTGAATAAAGGTTACTACACATTACCTTGAAGAGTTCACTGTTGTAGTATTTCCATTACCATCACGTTCACCCGATAACCTCCCTTTCCCATTGATATGGGACATGATCGGCACTCCGCAGAGCAATTATCACAATTTCCTGAATTACGTTAAAAGATAATATATCAGATTCATGACACGTATCATCAGGGGTTCCTCAAGGATCTATCCTAGGACCTCTGCTGCTTACAATTTATACCAGTCAGTTTACAAAATATCTTCAGTATGGTAATGTTCATATGTATGCTGATGACACTCATTTATACCATTCCTTTTATATTAAAGATTAAGTTACAGCAGAATTTATTATAAATTTTGATCTTCTATTTTCTGAAGTGATTGCCTCATTTTTAACCCAAAAAAAAATCCAGCGGGTATTCTATTTGAAAAAAAAGATGGACACCTCCACATTATCAGGAATCCTAAATATCAACATTAATGGTATTAGAATGCAACTGTGTAAATCTGCTAAAAATTTAGAATTATTAATAAATCAGTTACTGAGGTTTAGTGATCATGTATCTAAAAATATTCAAAAGCATATACGGCGTTAAAATTACACTACCCTCATAGACCAAGTCTTGATCAGGACACTAGGAAAATGCTTTGCGAAACATTAGTATTATCACAATTTACATTTTGTGCACCTGTTTACGGTCATTGTCTCGATCAACACTATGTAACTAGAATACAGCGTTTGCAAAATTCCTGTATTAGATTTATATTTGGCATAAGGAAATATGGCGGAGTGTCTCATAAGATAAGTGAGCTATTCTGGCTGAAAATAAAAAATCGTCGGGAACTGTATTCACTCTGCTTATATCATAAAATAATTAAGACCAAACAACCATCATATTTATATGAAAAAAATTTCCTTTTGCAGTGATAACCATGATATTGATGTTAGACTTAAAGTCTTGTTACATCTCCCCCTCACATTGCTTTATTTGAAAGATATTTTGAATTTAATATCTACAAATCTTATATTGCTGTGCCTGAGTAGTTCAAAGACTTAAATTTGTTCCAGTTTAAAAAAAGTGGCACGATGAGCCTACTAAATAAATAATCAGATTATTTAAATGTGTATCAATCTATTTCACTTTAAATTTATATCTTTTTTTCATTTCAATAATTAATTATATCATAAATCTATTTGAATTAATGTAAACATGCAAACGCCGTTAACATTGTTTTCAAATTCTTATTAGTTTTACTTTCTTATACCTACTATAAGGAAGTATAGTAATCGTGATTTTTTTTCGACCTTGAGATTTTGATTGATTTATACGTTTTAAACCATCCTGAATCCATTCTGACTATTTTCCGAATGATGTCTGTCGGTGCGTGTGTGCGTCTGTGTGTATGTATGTATGCATGTGTGTATTCGCGATAACTCAAAAAAAATACTAATGGGAGACTTCCCAAATTTGGCAGTTAAGATTGTCAACAACATTTTAGGTGACACATTAAATTTGGTACCACCAGAAGACACATAATAAATGAAAGAAAAAAAACGACGAATTATAATGAAAAAAACTAAAAAATAAATCTGTCGGCATATCTGTAATATCGCGACAATAGCCACAGTTTTTGAGATAAAGCTTTCAAATTTGGTACACTTGTTCTAAGGGCCAAAGACAATGAAAAATTCGGTGATGAGCAAAATTGGCCAGCTGAAAGGGGGTCCACAGGACCCAAGCTTTTTTTGTATTCGCCTTTCCAAAAAAATATATTCTTGATGGAAGATTATAAATCATGTCTACAATATCAAGCCAATAAAATATATTTTCCAAGTACTTAAATAAAGCTGATGTAAACTAAAATATTTTACACATTTGGCCTCATAAAATGAGGTTAGGATAAATTTAACAGTTTGACATTTGAAAGGTCTAATTTAGTTACAAAAATGTCAATGTCAATAAGAAGAAATTATTAAAATATATGACAAGAATTATTATTGACAGTATCAATGTCGCTGATAATTAACTATTTAAAAATTTTAATGAAACATTTCAAGGTACGCTATTAAAATTTAATTGAGGTAAGTGAAGAATTAAATAGAATGATTTTTTAGATCAGAATGTTATATACTAGTGTAAGAGAGTTATGTGTTGGCCACATCAGATATTTTATTTTAATCAGAAATAAAGACATTTATTATTATTATTATTATTATTATTATTAATGACGTGATCTTGGCATCGGTTTCAGAGGCATTTTCAATTTGAGTGTGTGCTAGCTTAAAGTAGACAAGAAAAGTATACAAGTGCATGTAAAAGAATATTATAAGTGCAGGTATATTAACTCTAAAGTCACACAAAGTAATTCAAATAGTGGTCCAGCAATCCTCGGATAACATACTCTATAGGAGGCTACAGATTATCTCATTTTATGTAAATTTTGTCAAATTCAATCATGATGAATTCAGTTTGACAAATTACTTTGTTGTGATGTACGTATGTAAAGACGGTTTTTATTTACAATACAGACAAAAATTTTTGGTTACTATTTTTATTTGCGATATAGTCGATATTTTCTGTTTAGTGTAGACTACAAAATTGAGAGGAAGTTGGCGTCTTCCGAAATAGTACGCGAGTGGATTAGGGGCTAACCTGAGCTAACTCTTGATGGTGTGAAGCTGAGCTGATATGTAAAGTGTGTGACTGTAAACTGTTCTATAAACAGAAAACCAGTGTGACAACATGTGGCGACGAAAAAACACCAAACAATAATCAGCAGAAACCAACAAAGTCAATTCAACGTAGGACTACTAAAGTCTGTTGTTACGAATTTTTTTAAAACCAGTATATAAATTATTTTCATAATAAATTTAAGCTTAATAATATAATCGTCATGACTCTGGGATTTTACATTAGTCAATACATGCTTGAATTGTAGTTCAACGAAGTGATATAGCTTTTGTGGAAATATAAACACGCATACATAATATAGGTATAAAAGTAATAAAGTTCCCTTAAAATTCCAACAACGTCCCCAGACACAATACAAATCAAATATAAATTAATTCGTAAATAAAAAATCGTATATGGGTATTTATATTCAAATTACACATTGTAAAGCAAACATTTAATTGTACATTGTTTGTAACAAAATGAGTATTATTTTGTTTTAAACCGCAATACATTGAGCCGCCGAGGGACAAGGCCGCTGTAAGTCTAAATATGCCCGGTGTGTCCAAAGGAAGGCAGGTGAACCATCGACATCACATGCCGAATAACTTAAATATTAAATTAACTACCTTCAACTCAATGTACAATATATTAAGACGCATACGTTTTTAATACAACATTAATATCAACATTATTATTGATATATCATCGAGGCATAAAATTTATAATTGGTGTATCTAATTCAAATTTATTTTATTACTTTATTATGGGAAAAGGATTGATGATGTTATTTGAGGAAGAACGAGGAGTCTAGGCTGAGAACTACTTTTTTATTATTGTGTCTCTTATCACTGTTACAGTTATAACCGAAGACCATCTCCTTGATTATATTTAACATTTCATCATGGGTCCTTGGTTTACCGGTTGTGTCTAATCATGTAGTTTTGATGTACTCTGCCTCTCTGCAGCATAAATTGGATTATCATAAATATGATTATTTTGCTATGTATTTTGACCATATCATACTGAGTGTTTTGCAAAAAGCATTTAAGACTTTGAGATGTAGTAGGACAAGTCAGACTTGTTTTAGTAAACAAGTATCAAATTTGAACCGTTTCAATCACACAAATGTTTAAATTTGGTAGTTTATGAGAAATAGGAATAGGAATTATTCGAGACGATAAACATGACAGCAATCAACAAAATTTTCGAGGGAAGAAGATGATAACAACTAATTTTTATTATTACTTTGGTGTACAATACTATCCTAGTAACAAAGTTTTCCTATTAAGAAATTTCATTTGTATGCTTCTTCCTATCTTACAATCAGTTCACTTGTAATCTATTATTTATATTAGCAATTATAGCAAATTTTATTTCATTGATTTCAAGGGAAACGGGCTAATGTACCTTATTTTGAAAGTCTAATATTAGATACGGACGAAACGATTTATTCAAAGAAAGGAATTAATTTTCACAAGCTACATAGAGTAGATGGAAATCTGTATGTGCAAAGAAATCATGAGCAGAGATTTAGCTTAAATTTGAAGGAGTAGTGTACTGTGATTTTTTAATGGGACCAACAAATTAAGGAAATTGTAAAAATTTTTTGGAAATAGAGTTACCACTTCTGCTTCAGAACGTACTACATCATTTGAGAAGAGAAAAGTAACATTCATGGAAACCAATAGATAGGTCGTGTGGGGCATACATCATGGCCAGCACGAATCCCTGACTTAAACCCGCTCGAATTCTGCTTATGGGGCAATTTAAAGTCACTAGTTTAATCACACCCAATAAGTGACATTGATGTTCGTAGACAGAAAATAATGGAGGGATTTCAGACAATCAGAAATGTCCAAGAAATTCCTCAATGTGTCCGTCAAAATATAATTCGGAAAATACAAACTTGTCGTGAAGTTAATGACCGAAATTTTTAACACTTACTATAATTAAAATATATTTGCGAGATTTGTTTGTATTAATTTTGTGTCATAATCAATTAAAACAAATGTGTAAAGTGACGTTTCGTTGCGGGGATTAAAAGTGTTGCTAATCGCCAATTCAGCTCAACGTTATTAAGATAAATCTAAATGAAATGGAACTGGAACCATGGACCTATTTAAGGACGTGGTTCAAAGGATATTAACGCATTAAAATTTCAAGGTATGTAGAATGTTTTTAAGAATTCATCTTTCATTTGTGGTAAGCTGTAGGCGACAAACAAGAAAAACGATTCCAATAAAATAAAGGTCTTCATAAATGATCAATCACATGATCAATTAGTTCCGTTCAACAGCCTCATCGAATCAAGCAGTCAGCAAAAGATGGTTGAAAACAATTCCTTAGACACATACAAACCTCAGATACTGCCGTAATATGAAACATACAAAATCACGAGGTAAAAGGTACCAATTGATCACGTGGTTTTTAATCATTTATGAAAGCTCTATATAATGGAAATGTAACAGTGCTTCATTTATCAAATGAAAAACTGTTGTGGATTTCTAATTATTTTGTACATAACATGATAGTATAAGTTCTTTTAAATTGTAAATTAAAACATGAATTGTTCACTCTTCTTAGTAATTTTGTTCGTTTGTAAAGTTGACTTCGTATCAAAACGCTTACTCTATAGATAATCGCCAAAAACTGGTACCATGTCACAAGTAACATGTCAAAATTCGGATCAAATTTACCGGAAAGACAGTTTAAATTTGTTGGTCAATGAGCAATGGACAATTTTTGGACAGCGGTGGCAAAGATAATGAGATACAGTGAAAGACTGTCGTTCCTAGGAATCCAATGATAGAATACGGAGACACAAGGTTTTCACCAAAACTATTCAACTTCTACAAGAAACAAAAGAAAAGCTGGGAAACCAGCAGTACATTTGGACTTCAATTTTTATAGGGCCTTTAATACAACATCTTCAGAAATTTAGTTTAGTAGCAAATGAGGAATATCATGACAACGGCGTATCTGTATTTGAAAGTTTGGTATAAGATGTTTCGAAATATTCAGCAAATTTGTTAATTATTATGGTGGGATCATCAAAAGACTCATTCTTACATCTTATATTATCGGAAAAACTAGATGAGGTTTTTTCTCATGAATATAAGACCAGAAACAAGCGAGTGGAATTAGATTTCATGTGATTTTCTATGTCCATTATAATTTTTTTATGCTAAGTCTATATATAATTTCAGTTTTGCGCTAATGGACGTATATTTATCATGGACGTTCTGGTTTTTACCTCTTTTGTATTTACTCCACAGTAACTCCTTATGTTTTATGTTCCGTATAATGTTTTTATTAAACCAAAGGGGATATTTGGACTTTCTAGGTAAAATTTTTGGAAAATTGAATTTAAAATAGAATATAATTTGTCACATACTAAGTTAACATCATTAAAATGAGATAAATCTCACCAATCTGCTTTCTGAAAACGAAAATATAATTCTGTATTCTCTGAAAATTTAGTGTGAAGTTCTTCAAAAGAGGAAATACACATTCTAAAATTGTTAATAAAAAAAGAATTTTTCGTCACTCCAAGTTCCTCATAAAAAGTTGGCACCAAACTCATCACTTTTTTAAAATAACGGGTATACCCAAAATTTCCTTGAACGATGCCGCTTTTTACATTTTCGGTAGAAATACCACATAGCAATGATGGCACTAGAGTCCATGGTGGAAAATAGACTGAATGTTTTCAAGCGTACCAAACTGATCCTGATAAAAACCTGATATAAACCTGATATTTTTATATTATTTCAGATTTTTCATCCCGTTCAGAACCCGACAAGCGAACCAGAAAGTGTGAACACGCTCTTATTCTTTGCTACTTAATTTGTATGTTCATTCTCCTTACTGAGATTCTGTTACAAATAATTACGTCATAAAAAAATCTTGCTGAGCCACAATCAATTATTATAAAATATGTAAGAGATAATATAAAAATATCGATATTTTAGCAATTCCCGAGAATTTAATTCAATACAAAAAAATTAGAAGCTAATTAATTTTTGAAAATATTTTACCTTCAATTGGCTGTATCTTTTTTTAGAAATGATACCAAAAAATAATTTTCTTTGTTTAAACTAAGCCCTGAATGTGATGGAAAATTTTATAGAAACGTCGCCAACAGTTTAATTTAATAAAACAGCATAAAGTCCCAAATTCAAGATTTTTTTTTACCCCTGTAAATTTAAAGTAGGTCTATAATATTCATGCCTTTGGTCTAATTGCATTATAAAATTTTAGTTAAATATTGAATATATGTCACGTGTGTCAAATTTATTATTATTGACTACTCAATTAAGATAAGCCGATTTTCGATCTAAGGCCTTACCGGAAGATATCTGTTAGTTTTCGTAAATTGTTCATTGAACTGAAAAAGAGGGGTTCATTCGTGCAATACTGGCCAAACTGCACACAGTATAGTGGACATCACACCTCACTGATTTTATTTATTTTGGAAGGATTTGTGAATAGATTGATTTTCAGGATTCGACAGAAGCTGCCAATTTATAAGACATTTCTTACAGAAAGAAATGAACAAAATTTTTTATATATGTCACACAGTTGAGAATATCAATAAAATATTATTATACTGAGTGTCTTAGTTTGCTTGAAAGTACCCTGAAGAGATATTATAGTTTGTTCACTTAAACTTTGCAGTGGTGGGTTGGACTTAGTGAGCTCGATTTACAATGGGCAAAGTAGCGAGTGTATGTAAATAGCTTATTTCCAGGCGTAATAAATATATCATTGTGGGTTACTTGTTTATTGCCAGGCGTAAAAAAATATTTCAAGGCATTAGAATTAAGATAAATGCTTTTTAGGTTTATGGAATCAGTGGAAACATATTTGAACAGAGTGTACATACGTAATTTATTTACAATAACAAGAAATGCCTTTTATTGGCTGGCAGTGAAAAGAAACAAAATAACCAAAATAAAATTGACATATTTTCTATAAAGTTTTGAATAAGAAACTAAAATGACTGGCTACGCCGAAATAAGAACATCCTAATTTAATAAAACAATTCGATTTAGCTATAAGAAAGCCAAACGTCTTAAAAATTTCCGTTACTTTTTATTTTGTGTACCCATAAGAAATAATGTCAGAAAATAAAACAATTTTAAATTCTACCTGCTTTAGAAGTGACCATTTTCATATTTCTGCTTTAAACAATGTTATGTTTCTCTCTATCTTAATATAAAACAATATGCTGCATTTTGAGCATATAGTACTACTGACCTGTGTAAAAAAGTGATTAAAATATACACCATATTATACTCCGCTTATTCATATGAGCACATAAAAAACTGTTCACCTAGGCTCGCAGAGCGACCCTTTGTCGGCCGTCAGTATTGCTTAGTTCTCTAGCATAGGCGCGCGGTGTATTGCAAATGCACAAAATGTATTTATATAATACCACGCTCCTGTGCTAGAATTTTTTATGTGCTAAATTAAGATGAAATAAGTTTATATCTACAACAAAAATCCTCATTTCGTTGAGATCTATCGACCGTTAAAATTCTCGCTATTAAAACTGAGACCTCGTATAATAGAAAACAATTTAAAAAACTGTAAATCATTAAAACATCAAATACCTTACCGATTATTATTATAAAATCAGCCAATAAGCAATATCAATAAGGGTAAATAATTTAATATAAACATTACACAACACGTAAGTTAAATTATTGTAAAAGTAAAATTATATAACAAACAAATGTTCAACTACTACCGATGCCTATGAAATAAAATAAACAATGAAAATTTAATTAACCGCTATTGAAACTTTGCACTTGTGTATATCTGCCTGCCGTCTGCACCAATCATCAGCGTGCATTTTTTCCTCTATTCTGGCTAACGCTGCAAAGCTTATGTGAACAGACTTTAGTTTTAAACTGAATTACGTTTTCTGTTAGTAATATACAAATTTAAAAGATACATCATTTAAGAATAATGAGATGTGAAAGCTCAGGCTACTATGAATTTACTTGGGACAAGTATAGCAAAATCATATTAGCGGTTTTTCGTTAAGAGCGCTCCGAACTCACCAGGCAACCCAACAGACACCTAATTCAATTTTCGCCCATAAACTTTGTAAATATAAATTTATGCAAAAACATTTTACAACTTCATTGCCATGTGGACATATTATTTTAAAATTAAAATTACATTTCATAAGAACGAAATTTTTAATATCCTCATTTCCAGCCAAATACAAAATTACGTTCTTATTATGAAATGTAATTTGGATTTTAAAATAATCTGTCCACATGACAATGAAGTTGTAAAATGTAGGAAGTTCTGTCGGTTTTGCATAAATTTATATTTACAAGATTTAAGGACAAAAATTGGGTAGGTGTATGTTGCGTTGCCTGGTGATTACGGAGGACTCTTAATACGAGTAAACTGAACACGTTCTAATGTTTGTTTTCATAAGATAAAACTTCTTTCTCATTAAGTTTTTGACAACAATTTTGAAATTATGTTATTCCTCTTTTCTTCGTTTTCTCACTCTATTTTTTAAAAGGTATTGCTCAAATATGCACGAGCTTAGCCTAACTAAATTTTTAAAATACCATCGAAGACATTTCTAATTTACCATGTTAGCGACAGACTGACATACATTCAGTTTATTAAATCTTGTTTTGGATCCAAAAGGGCCCTAAGATATATTTCTGTTAACACAAAAAAGTACAAATCAGATGTTAATTTAATTTTTAAAACAAAGTCACAGCGCTCCCAATTTTGGCTGATATGGTGACTTCTCTATATAAAATTGAATTTCCTCGTTTCCCATATGGAGAGGTGTGTTAAACTACCACAGAAGCTTCTAGTTTAGTTGTAGGCCAAGATGCTAGAGACTGGATGATTTAATCCGCATAAAATTGAGTGTTTTATTTATTTACTTATTTATTTATTTATTTATTTATTTATTTCCAGTTATTTCTGTCCTTACACAAATAGTAACAAAATATTCTAAAAATATAATATTTATAAGACAATAGAAAGTAGAAGATGTGAACAAAATATAAAACTAAACATATGGGGCTATTCCTTTTTACCATACACTTCTTTTCCCATCTATTCTGTTGCCAAATATGAATAAAAGCAATGTATTAGAGGCATGGTAGTCGAGTGGATAAAGCGTTAGCTGTTTACACGGTACCGATTATCGATAGTTCGAATCCATCCCGGAGCAAGTTAGAAATTTTATTTGTAATTTGTTTCAGATTAAGATGGGATATAGTTCCAAGCTGTAATCACAGCAAATAAAAGATAGACTCTTTTTTGTACTAGTTACCATACCTATTGTATTCACCATTTAAACCTATATCTAATCTTAATTCAGAAAATAAAAACCACGTTTAACATAAGATTATTTGTGTAGTATGTAATTATTTTTGGGTCACTATGTTGAACGTATTAAATTTTGTAGACTTACATGCCGGTGTCCGTTATCCACAATATAAGAGTTTAATAGCTTCCTCTTCTTCACAGGGCAATAATCTGAAAGTAATTCCATTAATGGATATTTTATAGTGATGTGTGAAGCACTAGAAATTAGATGTCATATAAGTATTGGACAGGTGAACGTATGCGCTAATTACGACTCAGGTGTACAAGACGCGTGCCGGCAGCTGGTCTTCAGTTCACCTGCCGAAACAATCCACATTCTCAAGAACATCCACATAGGATTGTGCATATTTGGTTTAACTGACTAATTAAAGCTATAGCAGCTTAAGCGAGTTAAAATTTTTACGTTTCTCTGAAACGAATAATTGGATAATTTTGTTTAAGATAAATAAATATTTACATTTCCTAGAAGTGAATTTATAACAGTTCATTCATTGTGTGGATTTCTAAGTATGTGGGTATGTTTACGCATATTATAAATATAATAAAAAGAGGATTTAAAAACCGAGTGGGTCTAAAAAAAATATCTTAAGATACGAATTTATTTTCAGTTGTGAATCTATGAGGAATTATGTATATGATTTTTAAAGTTAAACAAGTTGGTAAATGACAGAATAAACCTTTTCTTTCCAAGCTAATAGCGAATAACTATTGTAATACCACTAAAATTAAAACAACGCTAGGGCTAGTACACCAAAAATAGGGCACCAGTGCAGCTGACAAAGCATTTCGAAATTATTGATCCTTATTACTAGAATAGTGTTGCCTACGCAATATGATCTGGGATGGAATAGATCAGGAACAAGAACTTGAATTATTGGAAAGTACAGTACGCTGTAGGAAATAAATTTCCATAATGCATTAAATACATATGGTCTCAAAAGACATTTTCGGTTAAAATGAATTACGTTTCAGCAGGAGAAAACACTTCAAAATGAAATAATAAATTCAATCAATTATATACCAAATCACAGAACTCTGATTCTGTGACCAAGTATGGTGCGACACAAAGTTCTGTCCATTTTATTTTTTTTATGGAAACGATATCCCTAACATTGATAATGAGAGCGATCTGATTATATTTACCATTTACCAATGATCGAAGCAATTTGTGTTATGTAATATCCAGCCAATAAAGAATATTCACAGATAACCTAAAACTCATGATGAAGTTTAGAGACGAAGCTCATGTTAAATATACAAAAAACAAAATTGCACAACTTTGGAATGAATATAAAGAAATTAGGAACTTAGTCGTTCAGTAAAATGTGAAAGAAAAAATAATATTTTAGTCATATTTCGAAAATCAACCCACGTCACTTTTGGCAGTCTTTAAGTTATTTGAATATTAACTCTAAACGTCAAGAGTCTGCCGATCTGACTGAAGTTGAGGCTATAACCAGACAACTCAATTATCATCTAGTAGTCTTAAGTCTAATCCTGATATTCTTAAAAAATATGAAAATGGAAACACTCCAATATTGATGAAGTTTTTGTTTTTAACCAAGTGTCTACCAACGAAATAGAGTCTATTATACATCCTCTGATATCGAATGCTATTGGCTCGGAAAACATTATTCTAAAAATTTTAAACATAATGTTCCCTCACTTGACTACTTATTTTACGCATATTATAAATACATGTTTAGTAAACGGTATCTTTCCAGTTGCCTGGAAAACGGCCGTCCATTGCCCATCCCTAAAAATTGTCACCCTACTGAACTTTCCCAGTTCAGACCAATTAGCATTCTGCCGACATTACTTGAGAGAATTGTTATCGCTCAATTAGAAAACCATTTATCTTCCAAACATATAATACCACTGCGTTACAGACGATATTTTTAGAGCGAATGATAAAAACCGCAATACCTGCTTAATCTTGCTAGACTTTAGTAAAGCGTTTGATACCTTGAACCATCAAATTTATGTAAATAGCTTCAATATTTTGGTGTAGATGACAGCGCTCTTTTATTTTTCCAAAACTATCGTAGATATCAGCGTATAATAAACAATGATCAAATTCTAGCTTTAAAACTATTACTGTCGGTGTTCCACAAGGCAGCATTTTAGGTCCACTTTTGTTTTCTACTTATACCTCTAATTTTAGCGATTTTCCACAAATGTGTAACGTTCATCAATATGCAGAAGACACTCAAGTTTATATTTCTTTTGACACTAGTGAATTAGCTACAGCTATAGATTCCATTAATTCTGATTAAAAAATAATTTCTGAGGTATCAAGAGCTCACAAGATGGTTCTGAATGAAAAGAAAACTGAATTGTTGGTGTCTGGAAAAGATAAAATAATCCCTTATTTAAGATTTCGTTAAATGGCCAACTGTTAAGTCCTAAGTAGAAATGCAAAAATTTGGGTATTTACTTTGATGATAACTTAAGATTTTCAAATCATGTAAATCATTTAATTAAAAAATCTTATGGCAAATTAAAATCTCTTTATATGCACAAATATGTTCTTGACCCAGGTATTAAATTGAAGGTTTGTGATTCCTTAATTTTGTCAACTCTTTCATACGGTGATATCCTTTACTGGCCTGCTTTAACTCAGAGAGATAAGTTAAGTTTACAAAAGGTTCAAAACTCCTGCATTCGCTTCTGTTTTAATTTAAGGAAGTTCGATCATGCATCTGATAAAATTGCGGAGTCAGGGTGGCTTAAGTTACATCAAAAGATTTAAGATGCATTTGTCATGTCTAACTTTTAGAATAAATTTACACCGTGAACCGACATATCTGTTTGATAAATTGTTCAGAGGTTCCAGCGTTCATAGTTGCAATACTAGACATTCTGGTTTATACATTGTTCCCAAACACAGAACTACACAATTTCAAAGGTGCAATTTTTAATACGTCAATGATTATTTTCTATATAATATCATAACATGAAATCGTAATTCCAAAGAAATATTCTTTTTCTTCCTGGTAACTATTTCTTTAATAAAAATTGCATGTATGTCTACAAAATCAATTGATGATCGCCAAAAGATAGTATCATTTTCAGAATCAGCATGTCAAAATGTATTGACAAGTTATAAAAATGCTATTGTGTTAATGAATAAACCTCGTTAAATTCGAAATTCGTAAATATAAATGGGATTTTGTAATGAATTTCTACGAAAGTATTCGCGTTTAACAAGAAAGATTTCCCAGTCAACATGAGCCCTGCTATAAAACTTTTGGTAGAATTGAAAGATGCCTTCGCAGAAAGGGATGTTTCTGGCTATAATGAATATTCCAAATACACTAGAAATATTCGAAACATCATGTAGAAGAAAATATTTTACAGAAAATTAAAAATGATGCAAGCACCAGTTCTCGATTGATATCAACAGGGAGGGGTGTATCCAAATGTACGGCTAACAAAGTGACCAAGAAGCAATTATTTTATCTGTATCATATATCCAACCTGTTCAATATCTTCTACCTCAATATTATGAAGGTCTTTGAATTCTGCCCAAATTCCCCTATAAAGAAGAAATGAAGATTTGGATTTCACTAAAAGAATTATCTTCCACGTCTCGCCAGTCAAATTGACATTATCTGGAGGTGATTAAAACTAACCTTATATTAACAATATATCCTATTTATATCTAAAATATTGTCACATTCTGGTACTATTTGGGATTGGCCCTCTGTCAATATTCATACTATTTTTACACTATGCAATTTCCAAGTTTTCAAATGCATCAAGCTGTGTAGTATTTGTTACTTTCGTAATTAATCTTAAATTGCTAATATCCATTTTATGGTTGTCCTCAAACCATGTTGGGCAATACTAGACTTATCTGTTCTACCATATTTCAGTCATGGCTCATCTCTGCTTCTTGATTCTAGTCTGAATTGATCATATTCTTCTTGGGCACTTTGCAGACAAGCATTTATTCGGCAAAAATAAACACTGAGCAACAACTCTTGAATAGAATTCATGATGCCTTCAACACTATGCGAGTCGAAGAGACCTTGCAATGTGTTTTGTTTAATTTCTTCGCCTGAAAGAAGACGGCCACCTGAATATCTAAGACGAAATCCTGTACGAAGATGTAGGTCATCTCTTAGAAGTTCTCTACTACTTAGAAGAACTGCACATAGAAGGAAGTCACCAGAAAGAACTTTACATAGTGATAGAATTTATGTGAGACACAGACATAAAAGGAGGAATTCAGATGACTCTGTTAATGAAGCATTTAATCAAAAAGCCAAAAGCAAAGTTGCGGTCGTTATAAGAACTCAAAAGAAACCTGCAGTAGCATCCGCAATCTGGTCCAAAGTTCTAAGACAATCTGACAGTGACAGCTCCAGTGAAAGTGACTCCTCAAAGTTAGAAGAGACTAATTCTAGTGAAGAAAGTGATTCTAACTCTTTTGTACATCTTCAATGAGATGTACAAAGTTGAGTAGAAAAACCAGGCTTTAAAGAAGTAAGTAGTAGTATTAAGAAATATTACGAACACCAGAAAAGTATAAAAAAGTATCAAGCCGATCGATTAATACCGAAAAAAATTAGAGGTGGATTTGTGCGGGGGTTTTACTAGTATTAATGTGAAAGCAACAAGTAGATACATGTGAAAGTTACTTTTAAAATTGAGTATGCACTCACCAAGTTTCATTCTAATTGAAGGTATCTGAAAAAAATATATTTTTTTCCAATTTCAGGGTCCTCTCTCGCCTAAACGACGTGACTTTATTACGACCCTACAAGTTTAGTTAAATCGAATTATTTTAATCCCAAGAGTATGAAGTTGCTCTATGACACCTTTATTCTGGAATACTCTGTAAATAGAAATGTTTTGTTGTAAATTTTATATGCTTCTGGCAGATTTGCTTTTCAGTTAGTGTGGTCAATTATATAATAGTAATAATATCATCTATGACTTTAAGGGTAACACCACAATAAAAGTGAATTTAATTAAAAAGTTGACAATTAATGATTTTGACCTACCTACAAACCAAAACACACATTAGAGTGAAGATAAGCCATAACATGGTGGAATTTTTATATACTTAAAACAGTTATAATTCTGTTTCTTATACAGGGTGAGTCAGTTTTTTGTAGACAAACTTTAACAGGAGATAGAACACATGTTTTTAAAAAGAAAAGTTCCTATAAACATATGTCGTAGAACGCTTCGTTTCCGAGATACAGGGTGTTGAATATAATTTTTTTTTCTCGAATTTTCATTATAACTTATAAACGAATGCTTAGATTTTTTCCATGTTTGGGGGATAATGCCTATTAATTAAGGGGCATAAAACAAGCGACAAGAATGTTCAAAAACTTGCACAGTGGCGGAGTGGAGCGGGTGCTCTACCCCTTTTTTAAACAGAACTTCTACACCAATGACTATTTTTTAAAAAAACTGTTATTTTCATTATCTACATACAGTTTAACAAAAATAATGTCCTTCTTCTATTTCGAAAGTCCTGTGCGTTTCCGAGTTATTTTGATTTTTAGTGTATGATGTGGTACTAAATTAAGTAATTTATTTATTATCAATTATCGGCTAAATATTTAATTCTTTCAACGAAACCTACCTAAATATGGTTTGTTAAGGATTCTAAAAAGCCGAAATCTCTTATTCTTTATCTCTTTCCAATGTAGTCAAAATATATATTTGTTATATCAAGCCATACTCAAATACAATACATACAAATACATACTCAAAAAAATTCGAAAAATAAAAAAATTATGTTCAACACCCTGTATCTCGGAAACGAAGCGTTCTACAACATATGTTTATAGGAACTTTTCTTTTTAAAAACATGTGTTCTATCTCCTGTTAAAGTTTGTCTACAAAAAACTGACTCACCCTGAATAAATTACTTAATTTAGTACCACATCAAACACTAAAAATCAAAATAACTCGGAAACGCACAGGAATTTCGAAATAGAAGAAGGACATTATTTTTGTTAAACTGTATGTAGATAATGAAAATAACAGTTTTTTTAAAAAATAGTCATTGGTGTAGAAGTTCTGTTTAAAAAAAGGGTTGAGCACCCCCTCCACTCCGCCACTGTGCAAGTTTTTGAACATTCTTATCGCTTGTTTTATGCCCCTTAATTAATAGGCATTATCCCCCAAACATGGAAAAAAATCTAAGCATTCGTTTATAAGTTATAATGAAAATTCGAGAAAAAAAAATTATATTCAACACGCTGTATCTCGGAAACGAAGCGTTCTACGATATATGTTTATAGGAACTTTTCTTTTTAAAAACATGTGTTCTATCTCCTGTTAAAGTTTGTCTACAAAAAACTGACTCACCCTGTATATTGATACTTAAAGTATTAGAACAGTACAATTGGAAATGAATATTTATGAATTCGTGTAGCTTGGTCTCTTAATTACAAAGGAAGCGTAAGACTTACCAGTGTTACCTTATCCAAACTTTCAGAGCGTAATCCGAAATCTGTAACGAATTCTCATGATGAATAAAAAGTAATAGGACATTAAACGCTCCATCATTGTATTAATTTACTTAGGATGTATGTTGCTGGGTCTAGAGTCGCCTGTGGAGCGGCTGATGGTTTGATTAGCAGCGTTATAATACACCATGTAACGCTGCTCAATCGATTCCGAAGTGAACATTGTAATTTCATGGCTGTCACGGAACGCGACCCGCCTGATGGGTACGCACAATACATGTCCATCACCCGCCATCGTGTTATAAACTTATTAGCTATTCTATTAAATACCATCGCACAAGGTAAC
The DNA here is from genome assembly GCA_029963845.1 of Rhamnusium bicolor. Taxonomy (NCBI): domain Eukaryota; kingdom Metazoa; phylum Arthropoda; class Insecta; order Coleoptera; family Cerambycidae; genus Rhamnusium; species Rhamnusium bicolor. The sequence continues at coordinate 871,636 of JANEYF010001621.1, forward strand.
AAATTCCGTAGAAAGTTCGCCGGACTTAAAACGATTCCGGAGGTAGACAGCAACCAGCTAACTCATCATACTAATGAATGAGTAATGTTAATTTGAATAAACTTCCACCTGCGGAAATAAGAAATTAATAGTGTAACTAGCAATTTTTTAACATTTATAAAAAGTTAAGGGAGTCCAACGCTTCATCCATATTTAAAAAGGAATTTATTTAAAATCTTTACTAATACATATTCATAAGACAAATAGATCAAACCATCCAACTAGCTGTCGCACTTCATGGATGTATTGTTCTCTAGTGCTATTACAGGGTGTTTAAAGATATTTACTATTGTTTTTTAATATAAAGATTGTCATATTTCAAAGTTGTTTTGCCAAAGTTTCTGAAATTTGCCGTATGACGATATCTATAACAATATCATACTGGAGGAAGTAAGTATTTGCTGGCATGGTTTTGTAAAAGGTCGGTCAACACCGTCAACACCGATTTTTCTAATGCCTTTAACAAACTTAACCGTGCTATTCTTCTCAATAAGTTAAAAATCATTTGGTTTTTCGGATTAGTTAATTTTTTTAATATCTTCTTATATAACAGGCATAAATCGGTTTGTATAATATCGTAATTTTAAGTCTGATCAAATTTTGGTTACATCTGGAGTGCCTCAGGGATCTGTATTGGGACCCGTATTATTCATTTTACTTATTAATGATAACACTGACGTAGTTTTCCACAAAACACCAAAACACTACATACTGCACTCGACGCGCGTTTCGCCAGCCAAGTTGGCATCATCTGGAGCAGACAGTTTTAATCGTCTTCAGATGATGCCAACTTGGTTGGCGAACCGCGCGTCGAGTGCAGTATAGTGTTCTGGTGTTTCGTGGAAAACTACGTCAGTGTTATTTTCACATCAAAGGTTCCAACCCACTCCAGAACTTATTATTGATATTGTTACTTTTGTGGACGTTAACTCTTTGCTGTATGTTGATGACGTGGAATTATTTTGCATTGTTGACGACAACTATGACTGTGAACTATTTCAAAGGTTTTAAATAATATTAATGATTGATGTGTTTTAAATAAATTACCTTAAATACATTTCTAAGTGTAACGTCATATATTTCAATAGAACGAAAAATCCTTTAAAATTTACTTGTAAACTAAACGCCCTGGGGATGAACATAGATTTTATTTAACATACTCGTATTTCGATAAGAAAAGTTAAGCAACGATAGTGACATTAATTTGGATGGTAACGCAAGTGAAACTCGACTCGGTTCTCTAGCTGCTTGTATAATAGCGTCTGCGCAGAAGCTATGCAATTTTAGGCAAGGGTTGTGTAGATGTTATAACACCCTTCGGAGGGGATGTGAAGCAGTAGGTCCTTTGTCTATTAAATGTTAGGCAAGTAAAAATTCCCACTTTTCGATAGAGAAGAAGCTTGGCAGCAAAATTTCTATGTTGGGGATAGCTCGTCTCCTGGCGTCATGTCGGTGATTGACCCTGGCAAGGGAAATAGGAACAAAAGTTTAATTTCAATATTCATGTACGCCACTGGCACTGTAAGAAAAATTTTAAGCTTACTATAAGATACCTCCTAAAACATACAAATTACGATTTGTATGTTTTAGGAGAAATATCTTAAACCGTTTTCAAGATTTTTGCAGACTATTTTTTTAAAAATCCTTTGGAATTTTGAGTGCATAACTTGTTTAAGACGCCTTGTATAAATATCATTATTGATGCATTTTCATCTCTGGTATATTAAATATACTCATGTCTAAATATCTTCAAAATTGCTTTTACTGAAGTGAAAGAATTAATTTTGTCCAAAATTGAAGAATATGGTATAGGTGAAGATGAATAGCATCAGATTTATTTTCAGAAAATCTCGGAAATCTTTTAAAGGCATGCATGTGGTACTAGAAAGACCAGTTCAGCTATTATAGACAAGAATAACACAGAAGCCACGCTAGAAGTAACAAAAGACTGCGTGTTCATTATTCAGCCATAATAAGTCCTACAAGTCGCAGATAAACAAATGAGCCAGTCCATCTCGTTATGGGCTCCACACAGCATCACGAATCAAGCGAGCGAGTCGATGGAAGATAACCAACCGAAGAATCGGTGAGAGAGAGCCCTGAGTTCTGTTTAACAATGTACAGAGGTGTCAAACTCGGCTTCCCGACTCAGCTTTTAATTACCGACCTGACATCTAGCGCCGAACCCCCCAATTAAAATACTTGAACAATAAATATATTATTGGACGACCCCAGTGGGCACCTGGTCGTGGAACTCAAGACCGCCCGTTTTCTTGGGATGCGATGCGGCAAACTTGGCATTTTACACTTAAACAAAGCCCTCTATCTGATTTGTAATTATTCTTCATATATACAACCGGTACATTTTTTTTACAAACACAAATAAGCGCATACATCAACTCAAATGTGTACAAGGAAAGTATATTGTATTTGGTGCTTATCTAGTGAGTGTAATTAATATTGGTATTTTATTTTCTCCAGAAATAAAGATCCTAACTGTACATATAAATTAATTATTGCCTCTATTTCGTTACATATATAAAACTAGTATACCACATGTATGTAGAGATAATATATTTTGAAAATTTATGTCATCACAGTGGGTTGAATTACGATTCTAGGTGGGAAAAATTATTTTTTCCTAACCAGCTACAATGAGGCTCAGAAACATAAAAAAAAACATTTTTTTTTAAATCTAATACCTTTGTAAAGATTACAAAAACGAAATATTAAAATTAAAACAATGATTGAAGTCATGAAATGTCTTAACTGTTTCATAAAGACCTTAGAAAAATAAGAGATCATGGGAAAAATGTTTCTAGATGTAAACAATGAAAAATTGAAATAAAATATCGGTTTAAGTTCTAAAATCAAATATTATTATATATTGGATGCAAATTAAAAAACATGAAATACGTCTTTTTTTAATCGCCATCTTCGTCATTCTCTTATATTTCTTCTCTTAATAACTAAATCACTCCTTATTTAATATCTTCTTCGTGCTTCCTAATAGCCCATGAATTGAGGAAGTCATATAATCCGACTTCATAAGAAACATTTGATATACAACTCAAGTGATTGAAAGGCCATTAGGAAAGCCAGGGGCAGATGATTTTTACAATGCTTATAAAATACATCTCAAGGTAAGTAAGTAGGAAACGTAAAATTAAAGAGACACTTCGAAATTCCTCGATCTTTCAGAACGAAAGGGGTAATCCGCAATTCGTATTGGTTCCATACGATCCTTGATTCACCCGTAGTATTGGTAAGATTTTTAAAGATTAAAGTATGATAGCAGTTCATTCATAAGGAAATAAATTACAACAACTTTCAGGCCATCCAAAAGGCAAAATTGAAACAAACGAAAAGGACTGTAATCAAAAGTATGTTGGACAAACTAAACGATCAATTTAAACTAGATTCAATGAGCATATGGATCATCTCAAATATGGTAGAACAGATAAGTCTAGTGTTGCCCAATATGAGTTTGAAAACCATCAACAAATAGATATTAGGAATTTAGAATGTAACAAATCTGAACAGCATTTGAAAGTTTGGAAATGACAAAGTGTAAAAATAGTTTGTACAGTGACAGAGGGTCAATATCAGATAACTCGCTCTATTAGTTAGTGAGTCACAGTTCACTGAACCGTTTAGTGGAATAGCATGTCGGTGTTATATTTTAGAATAATAATAACTTTATCATTGTTCAGTTTTGGTGAAATTTAAAAATGAGAAGAAAATAGAAAAGTGTCAGTGTAGTATCAATTACAAATATTTCGCTCTGACTTCTGGAGGATAATTTTAACTCATATTCATATTATGGAGTTATACAAAGTTCTAAGATAAGCGTATTTCGGTTAGTCATTTTTTTGTAAATATGGGGTATTTACGTCTTGAAAAAAAGATTCAAATAAAAGATAAAAATTTACTCAAACAATATTTATTTATTTAATATTTCATAAGCTTGTTCATGTCTTGTCATTAACCATAATTTTAAAATAAATTTCTTTAACATTCCCTAATTTTAAATGCATGTGTTGTAATGTGTTATATTACTACCATCTTAACCTTAAAAATTTAAGATTGAAATATTCGACAAAAGAGAGTACTCCATGAAGAGCAGCATGTGGGTAGCCAATAGTAGGAAAAGGCCCATCTAATTGAAACTAAGCGTATTTTAAAAACCACCGTTGAATTCTTTCCAGATATTTAGTATGTGTATCATAAATAGGAGACCACATTATTGAGGCACATTGAGGATGCGATCAAACATAATTTGTGTATAAATTATTAAAATATTAGGGTTTATAAAATGTGCGGTATTTCTTATAATAAAGCCGAAAATTTTGTATCTTTTAGAATCGGTATAGTCAATGTGATCCACAAACGAAATTTTTTTTGTCAAATCATCATCATCATCCAAGTCACAAAAAATATTAGGATGGGAGAATACATGATTGTTTACATTGTAATTAAAATATTACAACATTAAGTTTGGTTGTAAATCTCATAACATTACATTTAGCTTCTTTAATGGTGATTTGTTTCTCATGCACTAGTTATTAATGTTACTAAGGGTATTCTGTAATTCGATACAGACATTTTCAGATGTGATATTACAGTATAGTTTCAAGTCGTCTGCGTAGAGAAGGCAATTTATAGTCACATTTTCTGCTATATCATTCAAAAAACAGATTAAAAAAAGTGGGTGTAAATTTGATCTCTGTGGGACTCCTGGTGTATCAAGTATTTCATTAAGTTTAACACCACAATATACAACATATTGCTCTCTATTACCAAGATGCGAACTTAAAGATGGGATAAGAGCGTCAGAGAAATCGATTGTATTAAGCTTTCTAATAATATACTGTGGTTCAATCTATTGAAGGCCTTAAAAAAGTCAGTATAGATGACATCGATATAGTCTGCGATCTGAAATAAATTAGTAACTGTCCAACGGCCTTTAAAGAATCTGTGTTGTAAAGTTGTATTGGTGCAAAACGATTTTAAAGGCTTTAGCAAAGTTGTTTCGAAATTGGATGATATTGTAAGTTCAGATCCAGCCCCTTTATTAAATACTGGGAAACTTTTTGACAGATTTCATTGTGATGGAAATTTGGAAGACTAGCGATAAATTATATAGAATTTGTAAGTGGTTTTGCAAAAATGGCAATACAATTACGCAATAAGAAGGAAAGGATACAATCAAGTCCGGAAGTTAATTTAGGTTTCATTTGATTTAAGATATTTAATATTTCAGTTTCTGTGAAGCAGGTTAAGTTTAAATTCAAGCCATATGTTACATGCGAATTATAAATAGATAGGTGACTTCCAGGTAATAAACAAGTTTGCTGAAAAAAATCAGCAAAAGCATTTGTGATAAGGCGAGTTTCAGACAGATCTTCTTTATTATAATTCATGGTTATAGGTAGATCTACATAATTTCTTTTATGATTAACAAAACGCCAAACAGCAGAAGGATCTAAATTTATATTATCTTCACTGTGCTTACTATAGTTATTATATGCATTATTTGAATCGAATTTCATTTTACGCTTTAATCTTTTAAATTCATCCTTATAAGAAGAGGCACCTGTTTGTTTATATTTTCTCCGTGCTTTATATTTTTCTTTAATGACATTTATTAGTGGGTAATCAAACCACGATGGATATATGGTAAGTGAATATATTATGAGAAACACCTGATGAAGAGAAATGGTCGAATTTATAGTGAAATGGCTTAGAATATGAAAATGTACAACCCCATTTGAACTCCACATTAAAAAAATTTGAAATTCTTGAATCAGAATTGAATCAGATTGCTCTGAACATCTAAAGAATTTTTGCATGTTCCAAAATTCATTGTTGACCATTACCTTGGAAATATCACTTACTTGAGAGGGCCGATTCCCAATATGCCAGAGAGAAACATTTAAAAGACCTTCAATAGAACCCTAGACAGTTATTAAATATGATTTGAACGAAACAACTACTCAGCGGGCAAATGCCCCGACCTGCATTGGATTACACCTTCAAATCATGATAGATCGATAGCCAATATCATTTGTCAATTCCTAACCAGACATAGACCGGTTTCGAACTTATTTGTTCTCCTCAGTATGCCATAGGTTATGAAACAGACAAATGATAGCGGCCAACCTGCTAGTTATATACTAACCAAGGTAAATTGAGTAGTGGTGAGAGGTATGAAACTTCTCGTATGGTTTAAATGCTACTATCTGACCGACATCATAGATGTCTCTGTGGCAGATAGCGACTTGCGAAGCAAGTACCGAGAGCGTCGACCTCTAGCCCAGGTGGACTAAACTACTGTTATTAAATATGATTTAAACGAAACAACTACTCAGAGGGCAAATGCCCCAACCTGCATTGGATCACACCTTCAAATCATGATAGATCGATAGCCAATATCATTTGTCAATTCCTAACTGAGTAGTTGTTTCGTTCAAATCATATTTAATAACAGTAGTTTAGTCCACCTGGGCTAGAGATCGCCGCTCTCGGTACTTGCTTCGCAAGTCGCTACCCACTACAGAGACATCTATGATGTCGGTCAGATAGTAGCATTTAGACCATACGAGAAGTTTCATACCTCTCACCACTACTCACTAGACAGTTGACAAAATCGCTTCAGTTGATCACTAGGTAAGTTTATCGTAATGTTCCTTATATGTTTTATTTGCTGTTAAATCTCTTGCTCAACTATTGCATATTTTCTGATATACACTGTAGATACCATAACATATAATTTCCCTATTTTAAGAAAATATATTTAGAATTAAACGAAATACGTACATACATTATTAGGTAGCCTTTACAATCTATCTAATTTAATTAACTTTTGTTAACTTATATAAATAATAAAATCAATCAGTCCTAAAAATGAAAATGCGATAGCATCTAAGGATGATGTCGCAGCTCCTACTGGAGATGATACAGCCAGGCCAGCCAGCAGGATTGCACTGTACTATACACTTCGATAGGATGTTACAGATCTTGTGAGTCGTGATCGGAACTCGTGATGTTGATATACAAATATTAAATGTTTTCTACTTTGTTCTGCTCTGCTGAAATATATGCTTATAATTTTATAGGTAATTTAGTGTTGATATTTATTGCTGTTTCAGATAAATCTGATTCATATACCTACTATACCAGTCATGATTTATACTTTATGTAGATTACAACAGTGACTTACTTCAAAATTATGTTCGTTATGAAAATGTTTGACCCTGCTGCGAATTTTGGAGTGGAGTAGAGTAGATGCATACAGTGTAAAATTGTTTGTATTAGAAAAAACCAGCTTAAATAAGTTAGGTGATCATTTTTCCTTTACGAATTTGGTGAATATGTTTATATTGTTTATACTGCCTATTAGATTATTAAATTCAACCTCCTTATGAGTGAATACTATTCAATCAGGAGCTGATCCAGTATACTGCGCTGACATACACATAAAACGATATGATAAACACCGTATTACCTATTAATTGGCGATTTTTTATTACCCAAAATAACAGGAGCAATAAATATTTCACTGGACACACACAAGACTGCACATTAGTAATTTCTAGTGTTCCAGTTAATTAGCAGCATCTGTTCTAGATTTTCAGGAGTTAACTTTTCACGCCACTCGCTCAAAATCCATTTATACGCGCAGATAGAATACAATGTTTACTGCGTTAATTGTTGCATATACAGGTGAAGTAGTTGTACACTCAAGGTTCCTTATTGACAAATAAATTCTTGTATAATGATTGTGAATGTACATAGGTTTTTCTGATCAGCTGGGTCCTTAAACGCCTACTAAGCTTATGCAATAGAGAGTGCGTCATTTACATTTAATTTGTCGATCGCCCTTTTTACATCATCAAAATCAACATAATAATAGCTTGCCACCTCTAGCCATGTGATCCAAGGCATCACAACAAGCTGTGGTGGTAATGGCGTATTCATCAGTTCGTTTTCAAATAATTTTCTTCGAGACGGCGCTTTTGAAAATGTCTTCTTCACACTGGCTGTTAATCTGTCTGTTGTGGGATAGCCGTCTCTAACAGTTTCTGCAATGCGACAGAGTACGTGTGCTAAACATACGAAGCGCATGTTGCAGTAACATGCAGTTTGGACGGAGAACTGCGTAGCTGTCCGTCCAAACAGCATGTTGCTGTAAAGTTTGTGAATGTGCGGCGCGGCTCGCTTCATCTGGAAGCGCCTTTAGATTTACCCCAAGCGTTAATTACTTCCACTATTGAAAATAAAAGTATGAATGTATGCAAAGAATGCTTACAATAAAAAATAATCGATTCATTATTGAAGTTTCGAGACATCTAGAAAATTTTCGGTTGATAATTCAAATACCGTTTGTCGTATTTTTCTTTATTTTTGATATCTGCGGTATCATTAGTGTACGGTGTATTTCGTACTACTATATTAATTCGAGTTAAATTTATTATTGTAGCACAAATTTTATACCAATGTCATATTGGTTAAAATTTATTTGCTATTTAATTTGGTGAATAAATGTTGTACGACCCTATATATCTACTAAACAATGTAAACATTATGTAATTTTAATTCCACGGTGAATATTCATGTTAACTCTCTTTAAATTAGACGAAAGTAATACTAATGTGAAGATCGCTGCTAAATAATAAATTGCCGAGAGTGATATGTAAAATAAATTGATAAAAGGTATAAATCTGGATGATATTTTCCGTAAACATAAAATTTATTGTCAATAAAACGTAAAGAAGGTAAACATAACCTGAAGGTGTGCTTATGAATTTAGATTGGTTTTATAGGTTTAGCGGGAGTTTAATGCAAGCGAGTCTATTGAAATGGCAGTATTAAAGAAACTCTTAATTTGCCCATAAAAAAAGTTACAGTAGAGGCGTGTGAATGAAAAGAAATTGGAAATTATAAAACACCAAACTTTTCTGTCTAAATATTACCTTGTGAAAATTAATGGAGAGCACTTCGTTTACAACAGGCGTTCTAATCCGATAAATCAAAATCCAATTCGATATCTATGCCGCCCTCGACTCTGATATATCTTTCGAAGGATACACCCTGTCGGTTTTCGCTTCTCACTACAGGCGTCGTCCGCCCTGTTTCATCCCCGTTCAATTCATTCCACCACATAAAGTAAAAATTTACTGACGGTCACTTTTTCACTTGGACGCCCAAGAAAAGGTCAAGTATATTAAATAGATTTAGACCGTATACGTTTGCGGAAATCCGAAATAATTTGTTTTTACGATACATCAACCCTGAAGAGTTATTCTTAACTTCTTCTCTATAGTTTTACCACGCGTTTTAAGAATACTGACCGGCATAATTAATGCAATACTCACTTTTATGAATTTGAATTTAATATCTCTAACATTGACAGTAATTTTCAAAATGTTAATAAATGCGATATGCTAAATGTAGAATCAGTATCACTTTTTGAGGTAGTTAATTATTAACACTATTCAAATATTTAGAAACAAAATGTTGTCTAGTCCTGATATGATTCTGTCATTTACGGTTAAAGATTGTGCTTATACAGAGTGCCCGGAAAAATGAAGCCAATCAGCTAACCATGGATTTCTTGAGCAAAAATAATAGGACTTTCACAATGCCATTTTTCATTTACACCCCCATGTTCGATATACAGGGTGTCAAAGTTTGAAGTTTAAAAATATTTTTTTCGAGTATTTCGTAAGATATTTTTTTCAAATTTGGTACAATGCTTCAACTTAAAGAGTCACATCTTTTGAAGACAAAAAAAACAAAAATTAATTGTTAAATATTCAAAATAGATGAGTTCCAGTACACACTGACCCCCCACAGTTTTTTAGTACCTCTGCCAATTACTCCCAAACTATCTAGTTAATCATCCATTTTGGATTATTTTATGTCTCTTAATAAATTTCGAGAAAATGCGTCGTTTGAGAGATAAGTTGAAAATATTGGTGCCTACTCGACTCACGGTAATCTCATAATTTTCAAATACTAAAACTAAACAATTTATTCAAATTTTGCACTAGGTATAAAAATATCAATAATAAAGGACAAGCCACAAACAAACTATTTCTAAGGTTAATGGCGTCCAGACAAAAAATTGGTAGGCACCATGGATTCAACAATCTACAATTATTTATAAATTTGAAGATAACAAATTTAAGACACCTTATTTTCTTAAAATTATTCATAATTCGTTAGTAACAAAAAATCAGTAAAAATAAAAAAAAAATGGCCGGTCTAAAGAAATTATTCGATAGGACTGCCCTCTAGCTTGAAGGATTATTTCTCTTAAATGATTATCGCTCAAAATCGGAACCATATACACAAAATCTATCATAAATCCCAAGACTGAATAGTCCAAGGGAGTAAGGTCTGGAGCATAGGGTGGCCACTGAACAGGAGCATCTCGACTCCGACCAATCCAGCGATTAGGAAAGATTTGATCCAAGTAGTTTTTAACATTTCTAGCAAAATGAGGAGGAGCACCGTCTAGTTGAAACCAAATGTTACATGTAACGGCAATTCAGTTAGTAAATCGGGCAGTGTGTTTTGAAGAAATTGCAAAAATAAATGACCAGTCAAGTTTCCTGGTAAAAAATACAGGACCCAAAAGAAAATTATCTACGACACCTGTCCACACATTGACTTTAAAGTTTACTTGACGATGCGTCTCTACTATGGCTTTAAGATTTTCTTCAGCCCATATGTGTGTTATGATGAATATTTGTCGTCCCATTTCTCGTAAATGTAGCTTCATCTCTAAACAAAATATTTCTGATAAAACGTAGATTTGGGTTATTCATTTCACATAACCATCTACATAATACAAGTCATGTTTCGAAGTCTTGAGGCAAAAGAACCTGTACTTTTTGAGGATGCAATGGGTACAACTGCTGACTCCGTAAAATAGTATGTACCTGAGTTTTCCCCCTGTTTTCTACCAGCTTATCCAACACCCTGGTACTAATTTTTGTTTTTTCTCAACAATTTTTAAAATATCTTCTTCCTGTTCAGGTTAAATCGCACGTAGTCGGCCGCAATTACCCCTCCGTCATGACCTTAAAATTCCAGTCTCCCTTAAACGGTTAACCATATTTGAAAAATATTTTCTTTCGGGATGAAATCGATTGGGAAATTTTTCGGCATAGCATCTACTCTCATTTAATAAACACATTGATTTAAAAATATCAGAATCAATGAGAGTGATGGGTTTCATTATAAGAATCTGCAAATAAGTTTTGAAGCTTTGAGAACAAAATTTGAATATGGCTTTATAATCTGGAATCCTTATTACAATTACCAGAAGGATGTATTAGAAGAAATTCAGGGAATATTTTTTAAATTTTTGTCATGTATTTATCAGCCGCAAGAGTTCTGAAATAATGAAAGACGTTACATAGCGGCCTAGGGGTTTTCTTTTTTGTATTGTAACTGGAGGGAAGCATTTCTTAAACGTAAAAATTTTTCTTTTTGGTGTCAATATATTTTTTTACTGTCAGTATTTTTATATTTCTAATACTAAGAATACTGTTACATAATTCAATGATATTCTTGCTCCTAGATGTAGTATTTGTTTTAATAGTTTCTGCGATAACATGTATTTTGTAGTGTCGTGATTTTGGTAATGAATGAGTTTATCTTTCTTTCAATTCTTATATGCTCCCGGTGACGGGTATATATTGATTTTTATGTACAATGGACTCGGCCACGATATTTTTTTGTAAGCTTTATCTGACTACATCAAAATTCATACGCATTTTTTCTATTTGTTCAATGGTTCCTTATGTTATGTTTTTCTTTTAATGATGCCATCTCTCCAATACTTATGTACCGAGGAGAATGCCAAATAAATGCGAGCTGTTAGTTTGTTTTCAAAACGGTACTGATTAGTAATTGTGCCAGTAAAGAAGAAATAAGGTACAGACTAAAGTAGTGATTTCTACATGTTTAATGTAGGAATAGTTAAGTCATTCATTAAGTCATTATTGCTAATTATTAATTAGTTAATAAAGTAGTAAATAATTTTTTACGTTTATTTGCAAATGACAAAAGCAAGTATCCCCAGTATGATTATGGTGTTTTATATTTACATTTAATTTGCAGAATGTGTTTTGCAGCAAAAAATGTACCTATCAAAATTGTATTTTATAAATTAGAATACATTTTTTTAAATTTATATCTAAAGCGATGGTGTATACCAAACCTATATTGTCCTATTGACTTGCTTAGTATAAATTGAGACTCACCATACGTACTTTCTTTGGGCAACTAATATTCTTCCAGTACCATTAGCATGATACACAGTTAATTCCAGTTGGCTAAAGCTAAATTAAACACTTCTTGTTAGTTAAATCTTGAGTCATGCCATGTTAAATAATAGTTTACGTAAATAAAAACGATATTTTATATTTTTTGGACAAGTCCATTGTTTACCGAAATTATACAATGAAACATTATCTTGGCCACTCATCTTAAGTAGTTAATGATTATGTTTTATGTAACTAACATAGAATTTCATAATTTATATTAGTGACATTTTCTTCATTTCAAACTTGTTTTTACGAGAAAGAATGATAATAATTTTACCTAGGTGCAAAGATGCTGAAAAAAAGATAAACTTAGTACCTAGCAATGATATATTTAAAAGTATAATTAATATGTTTAAATAGTACTTAGATGATGTTGAGATTAATTTAATGTCTTAATTGGTATATTGTTATGATTCTTTGTTCCAATTAAGTAAATTATTATATGTACAAATGAGATGAAAATAATTATTGAAATCTTCTATTATATTGCTACATAATATGTAAAAAAACTTATTAATGATTACTTGATCGTAAACTGCTGTGTAATTATCGTCCAATAGCCATTTTATCAATTTTTTTAAAAATTTTTGAAAAGCTAATTGCAATTAGAATAACGGAATTTTTAGATATTAATTCAGTTTTTTCAGATAAGCAACATGGCTTTAGGAAAAATAAATCAACTATGTCTGCTCTGGTAACCTTTTTGGACTTTATCTACACAAATATTGACAATGGTAAAAAAGTTGTTGCGTTATTTATTGATCTCTCTAAGGCATTTGATTGCGTAAATCATGAAATTCTTTTAAATACTTTACAAAATTACGGCATACGTGAAAAAATGTAACGACTTGTTAAAATCTTATTTAAGCAACAGAAAACAATATGTTAACTTTTTTTGATACTTGCTCGGAATTTCAATCAACAAACACGGGGGTACCTCAAGGTAATGTATTAGGGCCATTACTTTTCCTTCTCTATATTAATGACTTAGATGAGTGTATATCAGACTTTTTTTGTGCGTTTGCTGATGATATCTCCATTGCTGTGTGTGACGAAAATATAGAGATTCTCATTGAGAAATTAAACATTATTTTAAATAACATAAACAACTATTTTGTTAATAAAAAATTAGTAATGAACCAAGAAAAAACAGTCTCTATACAATTCCATCCTGTCCGGGCTCATTTTACCTCAAGTTTACTTTTAAAGTTAAATAGGAAATCAATACAGCAGATGGATTCTTTTAAACTTTTAGGTATCTATATAGATATAGCGCTTGACTGGAAACCTCATGTCTCCTACATTTTCAATAAGTGTGCAAGTAACTGTTTTGCGCTTAAAAGATTACGTCTCATAACTAATTTAAATCCTGTAAAGATATTTTATTTTGCAAATTTTGTATCTAGGCTAAGATATGGCATTATGTTTTGGGGAAATTCACCTTCTGCTAATCGTTTATTACTGCAAAAAAAGAGCCATCCGTAATATGTTTAATTTAAGCTTTAGAGAATCATGTAAATCCACCTTTATTGAGCAAAGGATTTTAACATTACCCTGCCTTTATATATTTGAAACTTTAAAATTTGTAAAGAAATACTTTTCTACATTCAGTCTTTTAAATGCTAACCATGCCTATTCAACACGGCATGGTTATAATTTGCAGTACACGATCCACAGACTTGAATTATTTAAACATAACCTGTATTATATGGGATGTGTACTCTATAATAAGTTAAGTAGCGAATTGAAAAATGTGTCTAGTCTAAACAGGTTTTTGTCAACTCTAAAAAAATTTCTTATAAGTAATGCATTTTATTCTGTTGAAGAATTTTTAATGTTTTAATATATCCTATGTATCTTTGTATATTACTAGCATTACTATCTAGTTGACTTGTCCTATATCATTTTATGATCTCTTGGATTAATAAAGGATTATTATTATTATTATTACTTTTTTTTTGTTATTTTTCAATATAGAATTATATTAAAAATAATTCTATGGACAAAATTTTTGTCTTAAAGGTGTATAAGGGTCAACACATACAAAGTTATAACAGTATGAAAACGATAACCGAATATTACCCGCGGACAAGTTTTTTTCATGTGTCATAATTAACCACTGCAGCCAACATATGTTGAAAAAAAAGGTCTAACGGATACGAATATGCTAATGAGTGTATAAATTAATATGTTGCTCGCATGCATATGCATTCGCCACGCGGTCTGTCTAGTTCTCCTGCTGAAACAATGCCTGCTAGGTTGAAAATTCACTTGCACGAATATATCTACATAATTTTTCTTTCTCTCGCGCGAGTTAGTCAAGTCTAAAGATCGTTAGATAATGACTGAAATTAACACCAACAACCAGAAGTGACTTGTATTGCTGTCTCTTTCATTCGCAGAGCAACTCAATAATGTTGAACGAAGACAACCCGTGCGAATATTGAGTATTGTTTGAGTTTTTCAGTATTCACTGTATTTTTTATATTTACGGCGTCCCGGTTTGCTGGTTGCTATAGTTACCGACCTGTGAACGCAAATAACAGTGTCTTGTTTCGGAACTGAATCTATCACACTGTTTATTATTGGTTGACTTCGTCTAGCCCGCTCGTGCCGCTTTGTGGTTTTGTTTCATATTGTGGTACTTTTAAAAAGGAACTAATTTTTACGTTAGATTAGACACAATAGGATAAGAATACAGTTGTCCTCATTCAAACAGAGTTTACAAATTTTCACATTTAGCTACTAATGTTATAAATTCTGTACATATAACCAATTGTACATTGTGTGTCCGGATGCAGTGAACAATAGGAAAATCTTATTTTAATAAAGATTTACCGAAATGTCATTCTTTGCAAGAAATTTTTGCTTATTTTGAACAGCAAATTATTGTTTTCAAATGTTATACCAAGTGGTCAAAAACTTTGAAAACATCAAATTGGGTAAATAGTGAACTAGACTTGTTTCTTAACTGGATCTATTAAAACTTGAAAATGGGAAATGAATTATTTACTTCAATTTTTACTTTATTATAACATACTTATAATCTGTTTTATACATATTTAATTATGTAATTATTTTAAGTCTCATAAGATAAAGGTCGAATCTGGAGTACCACAAGGATGAGTATTAAGGCCCCTGTTCTTCAATATAATTGTACACGATATTAACAATTATATTATACCTTAGTGGGAATAGGTCAATCAAACAGAAAAACTACTTTTTTTAATTTAACAGACGTTCCGCCATATTTATTGACATCCTCAGGACTAGTTAAATTGTGTTTTTCTTGTTCATAATCAATACATCAACCAAACAATGGATGGTATATTAAACATATAAACAGCCTTTACTTTATCAACGACACACAGCAAATGATCATTTGCTGTGTACACATAATTCCCATCGTCATTGCTAGTGACGGGATTCGAAGCCACAGCTACAATAGAGAGATTATCTAGTCACAATTGCCATTCCGAACTCTAGCCCACTATTCCATCAGCCAATACCTCCACTGTCTGATTCACAGTTGCGTTCCTCAAGATAGTATTTTAGACCTAACTTTGTGCTTTTTGTATATCTCTGACATTAATATTGTTCATCTTTCTTGTAACATAGTGTGTCTCACTTAAGAGTGTAACAGCGCCAGCGTAATAATTATTTTGTTTTTTGTCCGATTTAAATCAAGCTGGTCTCAAAAGATAGAGATCACCAAAAACTTGCCCCTTATTGCATACAACAATCTGATATTTCAACTTGATGGAGACCAAATCCACAATGCAATGGTAGTACGGAATTGGCTAAACGATAACTTTCCCCGGAGATGAATTGAAAGAAATAGCCCTTTAATTAATTGGTCTTCGAGGTCACTTGACCTCACGCTCTTACACTTTCTTTATGGGTATTTCTAAAGAATGAAGTCTACAAAACGCAGCCACGAAATAGACTACAAATTGCTCTGAAATTACGCCTGCAACCCTCCGAAAAGTTATGAACAACAACAGAAACCGAATTGAGGCATGTATTAGTGCTGATGGAGGTTTGATAGAACATAATATTTAATTCTTTTGGTTGTATTTATTATTCATTTGTGTAAATTGTGTTCCAAAAATAAATTTTGAAATAATTTTTATTAAAATGCCTAAAATGATTTTTTTTCATGAAAACCTCATTTTTTTTAGAATTTAACTAAACTTCGGATTCAGGTTTTTGAATGATTTCGAACAAGTTTTGTTAAAAAAGTTTTTTTGATTAAAAAATGCCTAAGTACTATGATTTTTTTATTTCTTTCATATAATTTAGCATCGTAGATGGCCTTGCATTTAAAGATGGAAAGTGATTTTGTGGTATTAAATAGACCTTGGTAACCTCTATATTTTGAGACCAGTTTGATTTAAATCGGACAAAAAACAAAAGAATTATTACGCTGTTGCATTCTTAAGTGAGACACACTGTATATAAGGAAAGTTGCGTAATTGGGTATGCCCGCATAAAATGTAGCTAACCGTGGACACGTGTTTCGAACTTACGGTACTCATCAGCACGGTGTAAAATAGTTGTAAAGATGGGCTTAACTTGTTGGAAGACAACATCGCCACTGAGGCAACTGAAAGCTGCCTCCGTGGCGGTGTTGGTTGATTCCAGATGTCTCGGGAGCTTCCAATGGAAGCCACAAATGTGCCCTGGCTACCTGTCAATGGTGTTTCCATTTGTGTCTTCCAACAAGATGTGTGGTGCGATATTTTGATTGAACAAATAATTTGGCCATATTTCTTTGAGGGAAATTTAAATGAGGAACGTTTTCTAATTTTTTTGCAAACTGAATTTTCAGTCGAAATTGAAAACTTGCTGATCATGATAATGATCATCAAACAATTTAATAAAATTTGTATAAATTAGCGAATTAGCTACTATATCACACATATACATAAAAAATAACTTTATTGTATTATATAAATTAGTATCAGACATTTTTTTTTATAAAAATTTTATAAAAAAATTGTTGGACATTATTGATATCATTTTTCGAAAAATTTTATGTTGGGTTTTGTAATATAGCTTTTCTTGATGTATAATCTTAGACAAATTACAAATTGTGCCAGTCAAAAAATAAATTTAACTAAATATTATCAAAGGTATATTAATTCTGGAAAAAAAAATGCTATCACTATTAATTTTTATTGTTTGAATCTTAACGAAACTTTATTGAAGAAAAAAGATGTACTTCATGTTGATATTCCAGTGGGCGTTCTTGAAAAAGGGCATCAAAGAGATCTGATTTTAATCTCATGAGAGCAGCTGACTCTCGATTGCATTGATCATTTCATCAACCTATGGATAAAAGAATCAATTGATATTAACAAAAAAAATAGTGATGACGGTCTTATAACAAAATTAATATAAATAAATGAATCACACACAGTTATAACAAATTTAAATCTAATTAAAATTATGTAAAATTAACACCCCATAAAAGTTACTACTAAAATTAAATCATTTAATTATACAATGATATAATACAAGATTAAAAGAATGAATAATCATATGAGCATGATAGTTATTAAATTTGAAGATGTATGAAGCATATACCTACTAACAGTTTGCATAATCAAAAAATACTATTGGCCTCATAAATATATTTAACTTCTTTCGAATTTAGTTATTTTTTCCAGATTACATCACAGATGTTTCAAAACTCAAAGCATTGATTTGAAAACATAAACATATAGCATTTATAGCTGAAATAACGTTTAGTTCAAATTAGATAATATTATTGAAAACCATTTAAAAAGAAATTGAAATAACTAATGAGTGTATGTTATTAGTTTTGTACCTAAATAAAACGAAGCAAAGTCTTAATCATTTCTAGATGATGCCAACTTGGATGGCGAAACACGAGTCGTTTATAGCATTAGATATTTTGATGTTTGCCAACTTCAGAACAAGGTTTAAGCTAAAAAAATCTGAAAACCTTTGACGTAGAGTTAATCAGTAAAATTCTGTCAAATAATCTGTCTAAATCATCATAATAACTTAGTACTATCTGTCCGTTAGGACTTTTACAAACTTCTGTTGCTTATTCAGAGACATGATGTAATAATAAAAAGAACATTTTGAACTGTAGACAGAAAGTAAAGATATAAAAAATTCTTAATAATAAATTATTATTAAAAATTAACGGTTATGGATCAATATCAAGACAGACACTTTGAGTCAAACATTTTTGACTTCTGAATCAGGATTTCAAATCTTCTACTTCTCTGTGACAATTTGCTGGTTTATTTAAGGATTTTCCAAAAAATGTTAAATTTAATTCTCTTATGTCTACAAATAATTTATTTTTATTAGACATAAGCACAAATAGAAAAGATTTCGGAATCAAGTAACGAAATATCATTAAGTAAGTAATTTCGTGCCTCAGTTTTTAGATTTAACGTCGAGTTAGTAATACGTAAACCGTGTTGGATATTCTACACGAAAACACGAACTGTTGACTCTCAATATATTAAAAAAAAAAAAATACGAATGAACAAATAATTTTAACAAGTGGAATAATACCTACCTTTACTTTTGAGGTACTTGCAGATTTATGTTGAATCAATATAATCAGAATATTATGCTATTGCATGAAATAAGAATATGTATCGCGAATGCTTACATACTGCTTATTGCCAAAGAGAATTAAAGGATATAAATCTACGTTATTACCTACCTACTTACTTATATTAGTAGTATATATGAAACATTATTTAGTAGGGCAAATTATTACAAAATTGCATCTACTAATCCTTCAAATATTCCAGCAGTTAGCGGTTTTATTAAGTTTTATCAAAATGCAAAAATGTGACTATTTTCATTTTGATTACTGACGCCATATAGTCCCCCCCATGATTCCCGTACACATAGGAGTTGTACCAGAAATTAAATATAGCCACTTCTCACGTTCCTCAAGATAAATGTGTTCCATCTGACCTAAGCAGACAGATAATCTAAAATGACTACCTTCTGGGAACCTGGGAGTTGAAAGAATCTACATCTTTTAATCGGATTCTGGTAGTCGACTACAGGACACTACCTGGAACAATGGAGAACGTTCGGACACCTGAGGCATAGCATATTTGGTACTAAGGCGGTTCTAAAGGAGGAAATGAGATCCCTTGCACTAAGTGACGTTTTGCCCTTCATAAGAAGAACGGAAAAATTCAACGAGGGAGCAAGAGAAGTATATGACTGAAGGGATGACTGGGGGCAGGTAAAAAGGGTCCATCTGTAGCATACCTGTCCGGCGTCAGCCTCCTTCAACATTATCATTATCATTACCAATTGATAACACCATGCTGAGAAGCCTTAGTGAATTTTTTGTTATCCGACTTAAGCTCTGCTGACCTGAAACAGGCGAATGTCAGCCTGGTCGAGAAACCTGGTATTTCTATGTTCTTATGGAAGATACCAGTTTATCAAAGTGCTAGTAGATTTTCCTGAATCTGACAATTTGCCTGAAACTCAGAGACTGAAATCAGAACTTCGGCGCCCGGCGTCCTACTTATCTGATGTCGAATACAAGACCGAGTTCATCTGGAGCTGTTTTTCTGCCTTGAACAATTCTGCACCCACTTCAGTAGTTTTATGATATGTGAGAAATTTTGTGAAAGCGATATATGAAACAAAGTGATAAAAAGGTAGCTAAGAAGAAATCACAGGTTCCTTGTGCGACTGCTGTCACAGAGGGGGTGTTGAAGTACACTGGTAAGAGTTCTTTTGTTGTTTATAGTATATCTTCCTCTTAATATTTATATTACAAACTGGCAGATACGTAATAAATCTCTACGTGTGATGAAACTGTACAGATTATCGTAAAGTAAGTAATCTTGAAGTAAAAGTACCTATGTGATTTTTTAAATTTATAATATCAGTTTTAAAATTACATAATATTTTGTTCCAAGTTTTGAAATAACTCTGATTCAAGCTAGCTTAGACAGGAAATGTACGAGATACTTAATAGTGAAAACTCCCTTAAGGGTCTATGTTGAAGCTACACTTTCCTGTCTTGTTACTAATGCAGACATTATAACTCAGAGTACAAGATTTTATTACACCTCTGGCATATAATTATTATTTATGGTATACCTACAATTGCAACTACGATAATCACTTTGTAATTATTACCTTATAGGACCAGAAGAGGATGTTATAAATCAAAATATGTTCCCATCATCATAATAAGAATTCGCTATGAACGCAGACAGACAACGGTTTCACTGACCATAGTTGGAAATTTAAATTTTATCGTGTTACTGCTGTTTTTAATGTTCTACATTGAAGTCAGGTAAGTTTAACCAACCTCACTCGTATAATTTCGTCTTCGAGATTATTTATGAAGTTAGTAGGTTTTTATTTTTGGGATGGTTGCCTTATCTTGCACTGAGAAAAAACAATAATACAACTCAGACACTTAATTCAACAGTATTTTGATTAAAATGTTAAAATGATCGAAATATGCAAAACATAAGAGAACAAATTTAAATTGTACAATATTTAAAACGTGAAATGTAGTTTTTTACAAGCCTGGAGGAAGTATAGTAAAATACATTTCCTAAAAAATATTATATTATCACTTGTTTTTTAATACAATATATATATATATATATATATATATATATATATATATATATATATATATATATATATATATATATATATATATGTAAACCTATTAAAGCAATAGTAGAAAAAGTCAGTGATAAACCTGTTGAAGACTTTATCATCAATTTGATCAGCCCTGCGGTCATATATATTGCACATATCTGGTATGTCTCGAGGTTCGACACTGGGACCTCTCTTCTTTATTATGGTTATTAATGCTATGTACGAAAATTTATATACGTATATCCACTTTCTCCTATACCAAAATGGCCTAAAAATGTACCGATTTATATTTTCAATTGATTTCGCTGATCGCACAGCTCAAGAAGTGTTTTTTTTAAAACAGTGTTTATCTTTCTTAATTTTGCAATTTTAGACTATATGCTTAAGTCGAAATTAAATATTAATTTTATAACAACTTGCTAATATCTTATTTAAATAATTATTAATTTAATGTCGTAATGATATCCTTATTTTACACTGAAAAATCACAAATATTAAAAAAAAGGGCACAGCAAACGTTTATGTAAAGAGGAGAGCGTATATAGTTCTCTACGTTTTGTCAAACAGAAATATCAATATTAACGAAACATATATATTTTATCAGTAGAGAAATTCGCAGAATAACATTTAATAAAATAATATTAACTCTGTCGTTGTAAAATTTATTTATGCGTACAAAACCACACATGTGTACAATATAATTAGATAACATTTAAAATTTAATTCAGGTTGAGTGAACACTGCTTCGAAGGTTAAACAAAAATATCGCTCCCATTATTTTTGTGACTTTATTAATTTACCTTTAACAAAAAACATCAAATCGACACAATGCATTTCTGATTGGTTGAATCGCAATGCAATTTGTAGATGCGCTTTTGTCATAACTACAAAGAACGGCTATCGCAAACAAAACACGCAGCTCAACTACTGATGTTTGCTAACAAAGTTTTTAGTTTGTTTTATATTTTTGATTAATAATGAAATTATGTAGATAAACACTGTTGAACATAAAACTTTAAAATATACGTTTAAATTCTAACAATAGAACACTCGGATGCTTGATATTATAAAACATTATAAATATTATAACTTATGATAATTATTATTTAAATTTGAAATAATTGCTAATGACAGATTGTATACAATAATTATACTTAGAATAAAAATCACAACTAATATTAGTTAAGCAATTTATTTGAAATTTTTACAGAAAATGCACTCGATGTAACAGAGAAGTGATTAAAATTTCAACAAAAAACTATTTTTCTGTGGTTTTTATTTACACAAAGTGTATATTTCAAAGGCTTCTTGCTCCTTTGTAAAAGTGACTTTGAACGTGGTATAAGAGAATCTGGGTGTTCACTTAAGGACATTTCCAACCGTGTAGACCGTGACGTGACTACTGTGTCAAAATTTTGGTTAAAGTGATCTGATGAAGGTCTTCATGAGCGTCGCCGCAGGTCCGGATGTCCTAGGAGGAATACATCTGAGAAGAATGAACTTTACATATATTGACGTATACTATCTTTTGGGTTTCGTTCCTACCCACCATGGTGTAAGGACCGAGTGAATGGGTCATATGGTCTTTAGAGACGAGTTCCGATTTTGTTTGTGAGCCCACGATGGGCAAAGGAGGGTGAGACGTTTACGTGGGAAATAAACGAATTTACACCTAGAGACATACTACACGCAGTTTGAAGGTTGGAGATTCAAGTAGGTCACGTTTAGTTTTCGGTCAGCGTAATTTGAACGTGGCTATGTTCAAATTACATAACCAATGTTTAGAACCGATTGCAATGTCAAATCTTCAGGAGTTGGTTAATCCAATTTTTCAACAAGATAATGTTCGGCCACACGTTAAGAGTTATTACACAGTTTTTGGACACCGGGTAATTTACTTCACCCCCCGACAATGTCAATAATCTTCAGCTTCATACACAAGAATCTTAAAATTAGACACCTTAAGCGATATTGATCATCTGATACACCTCACCATACATAATGAAAGAGAACACCATCTTTTTGCTAAAGCATGATGCCCTGTCTGTGCTGGTTCTACACAGAAACGTTTAAATTTTTCAATCACTAAGCATATGCTTCCCTGAAGAGATAAGAATTTTTATTCTACAGTATTGACGATCAACAAAACTGTCTAACGAAAAGATACCAAATGTTGTTAATAAATCTCCTCCCGACACTACTTACAATACTCTGACTTACGTTAAATAAACCAGCAACTTATCTTTATCCTAAACCACGTTGGAGCATGCCTGTCGAACGATTTACCTCTACATTGTCTAAGAGACGCATTCAGATATATGGCACATGGATTAGGGGAAATGCTTGGGATCAGAGAAAATCGCAATTTCGAAGATATCAGAAATAAATTGAATATGCAAAAAGCTACATGTTACCCAAGAATATAGTTACGATCCAAGGTGGTAAACAGTTTTCGGCATGTGAATAATGCTATGTAACTACTTAAAATTTGGCAAATATATCTAAATATGATACCTTGTATAAAGCAATCACTATATTTTTTTAAAAATTATAGGTATATTTATGGAAAGAGAAAAAGATGCAGCAACACAATTTTGATTATATCCGAATCATTGATTTAAAACAATAATTTAAAAATATTACCTAAAAGAGGAAATTTTTCCCTGACAAGATAAAACTTGTATTTGCTATAAAATTTAAAACCATTTTTCTTTAATTTTGGAAGAAACGTTTTTATATTCAATTTCAAATAATAAACGTGGGCAAATATATTTATTTGATAAATAAATACATGAATTTTATAAATCAAAGATTAAATAATCATAACTTCTAAAGAACACAAATTCTTATAAAATTTCCAGCAACAAGTAAAGCTTTTCTAAATTTGAATAATGTTACGCAACCGAAAATCTGCAGGGGGTAAGGTAATAAACTTTAAAACATTGACAGAGTGACATTTTTATTACACATAGCATCTAGAAGAGAAGGTTTGTCCTTTGCTTGTATGCTATTATTAAAACAACTGTCAATGCCATGTCCACACTGTTTATTGGCATTTCAAATAGCAGTTAATTTAATGTTATACTCGGTAAATACCTGCTCTCTATGCCTTTTGTGTTACTTAAAGCATTTGCCTATGAATTCAGATTCTTTTGTAATCACAACGGTTGCCGTTTAGAGTGCAGATTTGTTGTGAAACTAAGTGTGTCACATAGATAAGTGTAGATAAATAGACAGATCTTTATTGGTCATATGTACACAATTGTGTTTTAACAAGTCAGAAACATACAAAATATAATAAAAATGTTATAAAATCACTGTAAAAAGTGATAGGTCGTCATAGATAAAGTAGCAATAGAAAAATTTAAATATAAAAAAAACACAATGTAATGCATTGTTACATGAAGACAAATAGGAGTATAAATAAAACATTAAAAAGTATAATTAAAAGCAAAAAAAAAATCATAATTTTATATGGGAAAAGTCAGTTGATAAGAATTCGTTCAAATCGTAGAATGTATTTTCTAACCAAAGTGATTTAAGAAAAAATTTATATTTTGTTTTGTGTAAATGGTACATTGCAATATGTATGTACTAGGCACAGTAAGTATATTTAGATTGATAAAATCATCCTTGCAATCCAAGATCGGTAGCGCAGTGGGCCAGAGCATTAAGTGATAAACGTAGCTGGTTTACTGTCTATCGCCTCTCGGGTTCATATCCCAGTTACGATTCTGACAAAGTCGAAGGGATTGGTTATGTGATGTGTTTTATGTTATGTTTATCCTTTCTGTATGCCAATCCTGCAATAATCCATATAGCCTTTCTTTGAATTGAAAAAATGGTTGGAGTATGTGCCGAACGGTCCCATACCAAGATATCATACGTTAAAGAAGTCTGAATCAGTGCATGATACTTCATTAATGTTGTTGTCCGTGATGCACTACTTACCAAACTGCGCAACAAGAAAATGTTACGTAGCATGTTTTTGCAGTTTAATTCTATGTGTTTATCCCAGGTTAATTTATTATGTAAAGTAACGCTCACAAATTTAACACAATGAGAGGAATCCACATCTGGAGAGTGGTGCCTTAAGATGAAAATTATTGCTTCAGTTTTATCTTTATTCATAACTAACTTATTGATTAAAAACCAGTCCTCAACTGTGCATAAAGACTTGCGAGCCGTGGAAAACGGAACCGAGGCCATCCCTATGGGAGTGAGTCAAAGTTGTGTTATCTGCAAAAAAGGTGAATTTCGCTAATGTATTACTGGTTGGCAAGTCATTGACACAAATAAGAAATATTACTGGCCCCAGGACAGAACTTTGAAGAACACCAAATTTAATATTTAACAAATGTGATTTATTATTACTAAACGTAACAAATTGCGATCTGTCCACGAAATGCGACAAGATCAAATTTATGCAGTTTCGGAAAATTTATGGAAGCTTAATTTTTTTCCTAAAATATTGTGCGACACACAATCAAAAACTTTGCTTAAATCCAAGAATTAAAGACGTAGTAATTCTTTCCCTTCATAGCCTTTATTTATTACATTTTAAAGAATTGATTGACAAAGTCGTCGACAAGTTTTTTCTGAAACCATTATGACAGCTAGTAAATAATTTACAATTTTCAAAATAATTCGTTATTTATATTTTCAGTGTCACCACTGTCACCTCTAAAATTTTTGCAAAAACAAGTATAATGGAAATTAGTCAGTAATTTGCAGGGTCATCAGCACAGTCTTTTTTAAACATAGGTAACACTTTAGACACAAGAATACTTGGAAGACATTATATTTATCATGTACTGATTAAGAAATTTAGTAAGAGAAATGAGAGTAATATGTTTAATACGGTTTAGCACTTTCATATTAATATCATATGAATCTTTACTCTTAGTTTTTTACAAGTATAGTACTTATTATAAGATATTTCACCAAAATTAAATTCATCATCAGAAGGACTTCAAGTTAAATAATATTCGATGTTATTTCTAGCGGACAGAAAGATAATTATTAAATTTTGAGCAATATTTTCAAAGTAGTTATTAAAATCGTTAGCAGAAATAATTTCAAACACAACGTTGTTTGTATTAATTAAATTCCACATTGCTTTTTGTTGGTTTTTGTTCCGATATATGTAATTATCGTTTGCAGTTTTCTTAACATTTACTAATTTGCATTTATAAATACGTTTTTGGATTTTAATTAGTTCTTCCACATCACTAGAAGCGTTTATCATATAAAGATCAAAAAGAAAATGTAGGGACTCTCTCAGTTGTCGAAGATTTTCAGTGATCCAATCTATTTTAATTTTCTTTTCATTGTTTAAAATTTTTGACCTTACTGGGAAAAACATTTTTAAAACAGAAGTAATTTTATTCAAGAACATTTTGGATTCGGCATCAATATTTAAAGATAAATTTTTTTACAAACCCCCCAATCAATCTGGTGCAAGTAAGTGTTTAATTGATGTAAACCTATATAATAGATATATAGGTTACCTTCTTTAAAATTTGAGAAGGTTTGCAATTATTCATACAAATTTATACCAACGTGATTAAACAATTTAGGATCGATTGTGTTCAATATGCAACTATTGTTAGAAAAATTTATAAATATATTTTCTAGACAGCTAAGCTGACGCGTTGGTAAATTATAAGCAGTGAAACCAAACGAGTTAAATAAATTAATAAGTGCGTGTGTGTGTATTTGTCAGGATTTTGAAAATGAATATTAAAATCTCCAATCCACTTTTTTTTGTAATAATATCCAGAACGCATGAAAGTTTCTGCAAAAATATATCGAAATTCCCTGAAGAGGATCTGTATGTAGTTACAATAATAAAATGTTCACAGGCAAGACCAGGAAATTTGCAGTGCAGGTCAACAGAAAGGTTGTTAATGTGTGTGATAGGTAAACATTTATAGGTATCCTCTTCGACAGAAAATAGTAACGTCACCATATATGTAAGTGCAATTTTATAAACTGTGACAAAACTAGGTTTAAAATTTCAACTAATACAATTATAGACATGGATATGTCCTACTATTTAACTAACTAACAGTGGTATTTTATAGTTAAATAACTTTTCCAGATCACCGTTCCCTTTATCTTCAATGCTGATACGATCTCTTGGAAGTTCGTGTTTTCCGTTCACCACAGTATACATTTTTATTGGTCTAAAATGATTTTGCCAGTATGGAAAAAAACAAAGAAAAACAAATAAACATAAAAACATGAGAGAATATTATTCATGTTACACTACGTCATTGTAGTACTCCCGCAAGTTATAATAGGGTCTGTCAATTAGCCAAAGTTTCCCTTTTTTCCGGAAGAGTTTCAGAGAAGATATATTTTTTAAGGTTACTGATAGATGATTATATATTTTTCTACTACTAAAAATTATGGAATTTTTTGTAAGATTTGAAGTAGGAATAGATAATTGAATATTGTGGGCTTGGCGAGTATTATAGTGGTTCTCTGGCGTGTCGATCAGATTTTTATTTTTATAAATGATGCACACTGTTTCGTGTATAAATATTGAGTCGACTGTTAAGGTCTTATGAGCAACAAAAATATATCTTTGCGACCACTTTTTTAAAATAAGGATGCTATTTAGCAGTTGTTGACTGCATGATCCCCAAAATGGAATACCATTTGTTAAATAAGCCTCTATTAGGCAAAGTAGGCTGTTTTTGCCATAGAGTAACCCAGTTCATTAGATATTGTGTGAAATGCATCACATCCTGTAGCTAATTTCTTACTTAAGTTCATTATATGTTCATTAAAGTTTAATTTATTATCAATTTGCAATCCTAGAAACTTTACATGAGTTCTAGTATCCCGTTTGTTATTTCTTAAGGAAATGTACTCTAAATTGCATCCAAAAGTTACTATATCTGTCTTGGGTACATTAAGTGCAAGTAAGTTCGATTCGCACCATTATTTTACCACGTGTATGTCGGAGCATATCATTTCATGTAACATCTCTAATTCTATATTGTGCCATAAAATCTTTGTATCATCGGCAGAGAGAGTGAAACCACCAGTTATATTTATAGATGCAAGGTCGTTAGTATTCAGTAAAAAAGAGAACTGGGTCAAACACTGATCCCTGCGGAACTCCGCAACTTATGTTGACTTCATCGGAGTAGTTCTCTAGTGATTTTACTCTCTGTTTGCAATCACTAAGATAGGACTGAAACCAGAGGAGAGATATATTCAATATTCCAGAACACCGAGGTTTCTCATCATGGTTCATACAGTCAAAAGCTGTGGACATATCACAAAACACTGCACCCTCATTTTTTTCTTTTTGTAAACTTCAGCTACAAAGTCAAACATAGAATCATCAGTACATTTGTTGCTTTGGAATCCGATTTGATTAATGTTGAGTATTTTATGGGTACTAAGAAACTAATGTAATCGTTTCTTAAGAAGTTTTTCAATAATCTTTGAAAGGGTACATAATAGTGATATGGGTAAGTTTTCAAAGATTTTTGCCGTTAATTTGTCCACTCTCGAACTTTTCTTATTTTTAATTTCCTTAATAGTTACTTTTAATTCTTCAAAATTGAGAGCTAAATATATTCAAGATATTGGAAATATCAATGGTCATTAAGTACTCTTTTGGATCACTGGATAGATAATCACTTTAAGGGTCTCATTAGTTTTGATAAGTATCAGATCTAAGTTTTAATGTAAACAGTGTATTTGGATGTAAATTGTGTATATAATATGAGTATAATATTAGTCTCTTTATGTGACAAAAGAATTTAACAATAACACTCAAACGACAAGAAAAACTGGGGTAAAAAAGAGTACTTATAATACTTTGTTAGTTTCATTAAGTTTATTTCACTTCCATTTGTTCTAAGACCTATTTCAGGTAGTCAGTTTACCAATGTGTTAATTCGTCTAACTTGATTTTACGAGTTAAGTACGTCAGTTGTTTTAAGTGGCAGTTGTTTCGCGTGAACAAGCATTTGTTTGCGCTCTCGATCGGTAATTCGCGTGCCCCATAATGCTGCCCCGTTTAACGTTACAACCCCAAGGCTCACGAATATGGTTTAAAAACACGCCAGGATTATTACGAATTTTTATATAATTTATAATTTCCAAGACAGATCGCGCTTTCTGTTGAACAGATCCCCAGATAACATATTTTATCCAAGCAATGACTTGTCTTAATCACTATTTAATCTAGAACGGAATTGTATAAGTATAGCTAATAATATTCAATTAGGTTGCACTCTTAATAAGGGTTATTTGTGTTTTTTCGGCAAAATTTTAAATAGTACCTATTTATTCTGTTGTTTCATGTGACCTACAAAGAATTTATTCAAATATTTTCTTTATCTTCTCACATTCCGTTTCTCTATATAAAAGGGGTGTCAGTTGTTGAGATTAAAAATTCGTTTTACTAAATACTACATAAATTACATTAGTTTATATTATAATATTTGCAATAAATAAAGTTGTAACAGCCATTATGTTGGAAATATACTATCACATATCGTCATATTCCTACCAAAAGTCACTAACTGACATTTACTTGTTTTTGATGTAGGTAATGGCCTTCAAAGAGTTTAAATTTTTAAATTTGCTTTTGAATATATTGTTCTGAATTTTAATGATAACTAGCGTTTGGGGCATTTACTATGACAGAGGTACGAGGGTATTTTTATTTTCTGTTATAGTATTTTCGTAAATTCTGTAGAGTAAAGGAATACGGATTCAATGGCGTGCATGGGTAAGAAATAATAATACAATAATACAGATGAAATAATTTGATTAAAAATACCTATGAACTCATATTGATAATTATTAATATATATATTTTCTCTTATAAATCGATACATTTCATTTTAGGTATGAAAAACTTTCATTAGTTATGTTGTAATTAAATGCATTTATTTATATGATCTGAATTTTATAAACATTAAACAATATATTATTTATTATTTACAAATATAAGTATTGATTAAAGTTCTAATTTAAAAAAAAAATCTCAAATGGATTATTTGTGATTTTCCTTATAGAAAATTGTCTTTGCAACACCCAAATAAAAACAATGAATATCTTTCTTACTCACTGATCTGTCTTACTCCAGATGTTTTCTCCCGCTGCTCGAATGTATTTCCTGCGTGTTATGCTCATTACACAATATTTATAGGAATAATAAGCCAAGTCGCCAAGTCGCCCAGCGGTCTTAACATTTGTCTCGTATACGTTATCAACTATTTTAATTACATGGTTCATTGCAGCGAGTTCCGGCAAGTTTTTATTTTTATAACGCGTGTACAGATTTTATATTTTGCATGTGCCCCCTGTATTTAAATAAATGCTTTTTCACTTTGATAAATAGCCGACAAATGTTTTGTTCTCCTCTACAGAATTTATGAAAACACTATAATATATTTTTTTTTAAATAATTTTTGTAGTTAGTGATTTGTGGCAATAAAAAAAAACAGAAGTAAATGGTAATTATTTAATTTATCGCTTATGAAAGAACAAACACATATCAAACAAATACATATTAAAAATGATTATACTTAAACTAAAAGGTTAGTCAGTGTCATTTTCTTCTTCTTTTTTCCTCATCCCGAATGGCAGGTTCTGTTGTGTCATCTCTTACGTTATGTAATATTTTTATTGGAGCCGAAACTTTGGAAAAAAAATATTAATATTTATTAAAACAAAAATTATTTCCTAACATTACGAAACTAGCGAAAAATAAGAAGAGAGAAAAAATATCAATAACTATCTCCACTTTACAAAAAATTTTTAATTTTGTGCAGTGTAAAAGGCGAAAATCCCACTTTTAAATTTTTATTTCCAATTTTCGATAGAAAGTCATGGGGATTTCGCAGTCAGTTAGTGACTCTTGGCAGGAATATGACGATATCATTTTCATTCTATGAAAAATTCAAAGTGTATAACGTGTTTGTGGCTATTTGATTTTGCCATTACTGCATAGGTATTGCGCATACATATTAATTTTAATGGCGTGTGTTCACTGCAATGACCTTGCTATAGTTTCTGTTTGTAATTAAATTATTTATGATAAAAAAAATGTTATTGAAATATTTTTATATTATAATTTTCACCTCTGTGGAAATATAAAAGTTGAAGAACAATAATTGTAGTGCACCTAATGTGCAATTAAAGTAATTTATAGTGTTTAGTTGTAAGTAAGCTACGGAGTTTTTGGACGGACGTTGTGAAGAACAACGTCAACAAGGGGACAGTTGATAAAGGCAGGGTTTTGGAGATAGAATTTTTAATGATGAAAAGTTGACGATCCTGAAAAGTTGACGATCCTTGGAGAGTATTGACACCAGGTTGGAGTCGACAATTGGCGTTGGATCTATAAGTTTAGACGAGTGAAAAGCTGCAGAAGATTTTATTAAAGGTTGGTGCAAAGTTTGAACCTCATAAAGTTTCGTTTTATGGCATTATATGCATGTACATGAACCTGTTGTATAATATACAAGTAAATTCTGTCTAGAGAAAAACAGGCTACATTTTATTATTCACCTGATCTTCTTACTCACACCCTGATTTCATTAGCAACAATTTGTTAATAATTAGTGAAAGCAACCCGTCAGTTTGACAAGACAAAATTAATAATATTGTTTCTGATAAAGTTGTAGATAAAGCTAACGTAAATGAATTATCCCATCAAAATCTACAGAATATTATTGAAAAATTTGATCGATCATATATCTTGCGTGGAAAGATTTGGGTGGGAATAATATTCATTTTTCACCGGGTGAACCAATATATCCCGTAACTTACACAAAAAAATAAAAACTCTGTCTGAGGATGCAGGTGTTCCTGAAACTAAACGAGCTAATTTATCTGTGGGCGGATTAAGGACTTCAAGTCAAAATTAGGCACAAATGAAAGAAGCTTCCTTTTCATCTTTCAGTGTTTTTGAGGAAATGTTTTTAGAGCGTTACTGGGGTACTGCACAGGAGCGAGAACTGTATAAAAAATTAAATTTAGGGTGTACCAAAATGGCTCTAGAGCTGATTATTTCTTAAAGATTGTTGCTGAATCAAAATATTTGTCGCTTGAGTTATAAGAAGCTGAATTAATTAAAATGACAATACAACATTTCTCTACAGAAATAAGGCGAGGCATTGCATTGTCAAGTCTTGTCACAGTAGAGGATGTAGAAGCGCATCTTAGAGATATTGATAATACGTTTGAAACGAGTGATAATATTCGTAATAATCACGTGTCAGTTAATAATAATTCAGGAGAGTTGAATCGTAAATGGCGGAGCAACAGGAATGTTTCTAACAATACAAATTCAGAATTCAGATCGGATACCACGTCGGTCAGAATCAGGTCCCGTGCATCAGGAATTGTATTGTCAGCCAGAAATAATGCAAAATGGAGATAACGTGGCACCTTTATCTGCGATTTTTGATAATTTTGAGGGTCGTCTAGGTGAAGATCCCCATAAAATTAAACAGTTGGCTATTGTACCAACTATTCAAGTTCTTATTGAGGCAATCCCTGTTAGAGCTCTTATTGATTCGGGCAGTCAAGTAACTTGTATATCGAGAAGTTTCTTTAATAAACTTAAGAAAATTATTTTGACTTGCCAATATTACCAGCTACTTGTACTACTTTAGTAGAGACCCTGGGTGACAAAAGCCAAAAGTACTGTAGAAAGTTTACTTGCAGTTTTGTGTTAAACGTCTTTCTTTTGATTATGCATGTGTTATCGTACCAAATTTAATCCGAGATATTATTCAAGATTATTCAATTAAT
The DNA here is from genome assembly GCA_029963845.1 of Rhamnusium bicolor. Lineage (NCBI taxonomy): Eukaryota > Metazoa > Arthropoda > Insecta > Coleoptera > Cerambycidae > Rhamnusium > Rhamnusium bicolor. The sequence continues at coordinate 904,458 of JANEYF010001621.1, forward strand.
ATAAATTTTCAAGATCAAGGGTAAGTTTGAAGATCAAACTGAGATATTTGATTTTATCGGTGAACCGAAACCATTATATGCAGTAGTCGTTCATGAGTTGTCTACTGATAATGATTTTGTCAGTGGACAGAATCAATACACTGATGATAAAATTCTGGAGTCTGCATCACAGGCTGAAGTTTTCAGTGATGAATATAAGCAAAAATTAGGTAATTTGCTTAACACATATTAACAAATTTTTTTCAAACAAGTCCGGTAGGACAGATGTATATACTCATAGAATTAAGATACATGATTATACACCTTTTTATATAAAGTCTTATCGAGTGCCTAAGATATATAGGGATGGGGTTAAGCGGCAATTGAACGAGATGATAGAGTGGGAGATTATAGAGCAGGCGAATACCGAGTATGTTTGTCCACCAGTTCTCGAGGAAGGATAAGTCAATTCGTATTTGAATTGACGCTCGATTTTAAATAACCGTATGGTGAAGGATCACGTAACTCCACTGAATCCTAGCTAACTTTTACATGAAATTGTAAATAACCAAGTCCTAAGTATTATGGTCTTAACTGCCAGTTATTGGCAAATTCCAATTAAAAAGAAACACGAAAAATATGCTGGGTTTTTATTTGATGGTAAAATATATATGTTTAAGGTGTTACCGTTTGGCTTCGCGACTTCAGTTCGAAGTTTCATTGTAGGGTTGACCTAAATCTTGGGGTCCGATGTGGAAAATTTCGTGATACCGTATATAGACGATATAGTTGGTCACTCTGAAAGTCCAGACATGCATTTGGAGCACCTGAAAATAATTTTTGAGAAGTTTAACAAGGCGCACAATCCAGTCAAGCTAAAAAAATCTCGTTTTGCTTGTCAGGCTATAATATATTTAGGCCAAATTATAACTTCTGAGGGGATAAAAATGGATCCAGCTCGGATAGAACGTTAGAAGTGGGGGATTAAAGACGATCGACTTTTTAAAAATAGCCATCTTTGATTGAATGAGCTTAGAGAGCTGAAAGTTGATGTACGTCATATTTCTATGTATTACTCTCAAGGTAATATGACAGAAATGGTAAATAGATTGGTAAAATTATCCATAATTTTTGTCATAAGCAACACACTAACAGGTGTTATTTCTTAAAGGACATTGAAAGTTATCTGAAAGCACGGGATATGCGCCCATTGAAATTCACTTTGGGAGAAATCGAGAAAATGTATTTCTGAAGGATATAAATTTTCCAGATGTTCTTCCAAAAATTGATAAAGAGAACATCATTCTTCTTGCTCGTGAAACTTTAAAATCTAAAGAGATAAAGAGACACATGAAGCATAATTTCAATAAATAACTTGAATCGTTTGAGCCAGGAGAAGAGGTATTAATTAGATGCCATAATTTATCTTAGCTGATAATCGGGAGATTAAGAAGTTTTTCTTGCTTTTTGAAGGTCCATATACTGTTAGATCTCAACAAGAATTATGAACTTTATGAAGAATCTTCTGGATTTCTTTAAGAATTCGTAATATCAATGATATTAAGAAATTTGCATCTCCAGTAGATCCAGAGTAAGGCTTACTTCTAAAGGGGTATAAAATCAACATTTTGGATGAAAATGTTTATTTAATAGGCAGGTAATGTAGTGCGCCTAATGTGCATTTAATGTAATTTATAGTGTTTAGTTGTAAGCTATGGGGTTTTTGGACGGACGTTGTGAAGAACGTCAACAATGATAAAAGCAGGGTTTTTGGAGATATAATTTTTAATGCTGAAGAGTTGACGATCTTTGAGGAGTATTGATACTAGGTTGGAGTTGGCAATTGGCGCTGGATCTGGTTTAGACGAGTGAAAAGCTGCAGAAGATTTTATTAGAGGTTGGTGAAAAGTTTGAACCTCATAAAGTTCCGTTTTATGGCGTTATAAGTATGTACATGAACCTGTTATGTAATATACAAGTAAATTCTGTTTAGAGAAAAATAATCTACATTCAACATTCACCTGATCCTCTTACTCATACCCTAATTTAATTAATAACAATTTATTAATAATCAGTGAAAGCAACCCGTTTCCTAAATCGAATAATCTACATAATACTAACCGATCATAAAAATATTGTTACTGTTTAGTACAATTTAAACTTTTTCTAAACGTACTAGAAGAATGTAATTTTTCTTTTCTCATAAAAGTAGTAAAATCACTTTTGAAAAAAATTAAAATAGAATGGTATAATCACACGAGAAATGAGTAAAAATAAAATTTTCTTCATTATTAAATAAATTTGTCAGGCATTGAAGACAGTATTAAAGAATATAGAAAGAACAGAAAGTAGAAATAATATATAGTCACACAAATAAAGATACGAACATAATTTACACAAAGAGCATTGATTATCTTATCTCCTGGCGTCCGTAATTGGCCTTGATCATGGCTGACGTTAGATAAACAATTAATTTAATAATCATAAGACAACATTAAGAGCCAGAAAGAATTTCACGTTTAAAACAAATCATAAAATCTATAATAAGGCAAGCATCCTATATCTGAAAGACATAAGTGTTAGTACAACCTTTCTATGAGGAAAATTCGTAGATGTTACCTTAAGAAAATTTTGATAAAAGCTATCCATCTAGTCTAAATCCGGCTTTAGACTATAAGTCATCTCTCAACCAACACGGACTCTGGTGATATTTCGCAAATATCTAATTCTTGCTTTAGGAAATGAGAGATATCATCTAAACACGTTTCTCTTTGATGTATGTAACTTCATATATTTTCTCTGTTGTAAGTATTAACAGGGTTGCAAAATTTAATCATAAAGGTGATACTGATATGTATCATATTAAAATATTGATACTTATTAAATAAAGGATTTCATCAACATGGTATCAACGCCATTTTACTGCTTGACTTATCTATATGATATAGTATGTAAACAATTTATGTAAATATGTTTTAGCAATGTGATTAGCACATTACATTAAACATTGCTTACAAAATGAAAGAAATACTATGAAGATTTATCAAATGTAACAGACGATATGAGTCTATAATCTGATCGCTAAAAACATGTACTGGGCAGAGAGCAAGAACTTTTTGATAATTAAGTTTAGAACACAGGTTAAATTAGCAAAAAAATTAAATTCAGCAATCTTTTGAGAATAATTTTCAATTTGACGTACGGAGAATAGAAAATTAACTCAGTTGAAAGTTTAAATTGATAATATTCAGTACAAAGCGATTTAGTGCGGTACTCTACCTGAAGAAGTCTCCGTGTGAAGAAAGAATAATTGAATCGGTCATTTCAAAAACAACATAGTTACGCAATCCTTGTAAATACTGTATGGTCTCATATTGTACGAGAAACTTGCCATTCTATACTGATGTCACTGAAAAAGACAACATTAATCAATGACTTGTGTAGTTTTTGTAGTTAGTAAAACCCAAACGACACTGCTGTCTAATGTTCTTATAGGTGTTGCAATGTGAACAAACATTTCAGTTGGTTGTTACGTCTCACGGTGGTAAATTTGTTCATCATATTGTCATTAAGTGAATCATGAGTCGAAACAGAAACGGACCTGCAATCCTTCGAATTACAAAAGAAAGGTTATTAAAAACTAAGGTTAAAGGTAAAGAATACTCTCAGTAACTAGAGAAGAATGAAAGTATGCAAAAGAAAAAACAGGCCAAGACTGGAAGGAAGTCATTTATGATTTATACCTAGTAAGGATAACTATTACTATTTTCAAAGAATGCTTGTTAAATGTATAACAACTTTCTTGATTCCAGATGCAAGAACTTGTGTGCTTTCTTATCATTTAGGAAAAACTTATTAACAAATAAATCAGAAAACATAATCATGTTTACGTGCCAGATGAATACTTTAAGATGGTGGATGAATCAATTGATGATAAATTCTCAGTAAAACAGCTTCAAACAGTTTATATGATTTTAAAAAGTGATGGCCGAATTTCCATAAAATATGTTGTTTGTCCATTGAATCATACAGCAAGAAAGTTTCAAAGGATTAAAATGTTCCTTCACTCCCTCTTCTTACATGAGTTTATAATATGACGCTACGTAGAGGCCTCCCACGGTCGAAACATTTTTAAATCAAATACCTTTCTAAATTATTTTCAAAAACACACCATCAAATAACCAATATCTGAACGGGTCCATTCATGAAAGCACGGGATATGCGCCCATTAAAATTCATTTTGGGAGAAATCGAGAAAATGTATTTCTGAAGGATATAAATTTTCTAGATGTTCTTCCAAAAGTTGATAAAGAGAATATCATTTTTTCTTGCTCGTGAAGCTTTAAAATTTAAAGCGATAAAGAGACAAATGAAGCATAATTTCAATAAGAAACTAGAGGCCTCCCACGGTCGAAACATTTTTAAATCAAATACCTTTCTAAATTATTTTCAAAAACACACCATCAAATAACCAAATATAAACTAATTATTACTTATATTACACTATTACACAACTCACTGCAATACCATAACCTTCTTAAATTATTTTCAAAAACACACCAGCAAATTAATAGATATAAAAGAATTATTACTCATATTACACTATTACACACCTCACCTCAACACGATAAGACTTCTTAAAATATTTTCAAAAACACGCCGGCAAATAAACAGATATTATTAAAGAATTATTATTTATCTTATAATATTATACTTATAATATATCAGCACTGCTAGAATGATTCGGTAACAAAATTAAGTGCGGCTCTGAAGTATCACAGAATGTAAGTGAAACTCCGCCTCGGTCGCATGCCAGCAAAAATGACAATCATCGTTCTCAATTTAATGCAAGCGGTGTAAAAGACGGAAGATGTCATGTGTTATACATTTTCCGCCCACATTTCGCGTCTTACTTCACACGTCCCGTCACAATATAGGTTTTGCTAACTATACATAGGACTTTATTGACTGTATGGTTACAAATACTAAAATCTAATAAAAACGCCTGTTCACATTTAAAATCATCTGGAATGGAATTACATAGGTATATCCACCTACCTACTTTTCACTGAACATGTATCAAAAAACGATATAACTAAATATTCTTAAACCATAAATAAAATATTTAAAACTATTGGTATAGCCTAGGGATTTCATTAACTGTGTTTTAAATAACAGACGTATATTAATTAACCTAATTACTAAATTAGCAGGTACTTAAAAACTTACAAATAAAAAAGCAGTAATAATAAAGAAACTTCTATTTGTATAAGTATTTGCTAAGGAGAATGATGAAATGCGTTTCCCGCCATTGTTACATATTATTCCTTTGTTTCAAGGATCGTTCAAAACTACATTTCGCCATGACACGTTTAAAACAAAAGATATCGCGTGTTGGAAATAAATATGGCGTCGTAAATTAAGTTCGCGTGAGCGCGCTTTATTCCAGGACGGTGTGACATACGTCATATGGTCCTGACTGTTCAAACATTAATCCTGTAGACAATGTACAATATACAGGGTTTATATATAATGGAAATAAAACTAGTTTAAATATTTTAACAGGAGTAGTATTTTAAATAATTTGTGTTTATTCGTATTTGAGTTATCCATCTATATCTGTTTATGACTCCGTGGACAAGTTGATAGGACACTAACCATGCTTTAGATTCGTTAATATTTCGATTGTGCTTTAGTCAATAAAAGACAGAAATAAAATTAATTTTGCTAGTGTTAAAGATACAGGTAATTATTAAATCTGCTTACTCCTAAACCAATACTAATACCAATTTAGGATTTCTTTCTCGATATGAGGTCCTTATTTAGAAGAAACTGTTTAAATATTTGAACCAGGTCCAAAACTGGAAAGAAACTGCTTGTGTCACCATATTTTAAAAGTTATATAACACCGTGAGTTCCATGTACTTGCGACGTGAGTACGTTAAAACATTTACCCCCACAACAAAGGAGGATTGGGCAAAATTTCCAAGTTAGGAATACTGTTATCTTCTATGTCGTTTGAACTTTAGTGGAATATTAGATTTAGGTCGGAGGATATCAATGACGTTAATATATTGCTGAATTAGAAGTATTGGATATTCCTATCAAATGCTTTGTGCCTAACCCTTACTCCATCCACACCATCGCGCTCTGGTGTAATGAGAGAGTAAATTGAAAACCGGTTTGACATCAAACAATGTTCAGTGATGAGTCTCAATTTTGATCGTATGCCCTATGACAGACATCGTAGAATGAGTCGCCGACGTGGAGAACGCAAAAATTTGGAATTTGCTATTGAACGTCAAACAGCTCTTACCCAAGGTGTGATGATTTGGGGTGGGATATGCTATGACAGTAGATCATCGTAAGTCTTCATTCTTAAATGCTGTCAATTACATAACAGATATGGTGTAACTCGTTGTGTTGCCCTACCTACAAGGGCTAAATAATCCAATTTTTCCCCAGGATAATGCCCGTCCTCATAGATAAGGGTAGGATACAACAAACTTCTTATAAGTAGGTAATGTGGTGGTGTTTCAATGGTCGGCAGGGTTAGTCGATCTATCTCCAATCGAACATGTATGGGATATGATTGGTAAAAGAGTGACGCATTTACCCAATACACCAAATAATTTGGAACGATCCTCAGCTTCGTATCCAAAAGGCTAAGGATGAAATACCGCAGTCCAACATTGATCAAGGATCATTTCATTGACAGCATGTGTAACAGAGTGAATGAGTCGCAACCGAAATGGCGGTGAACCCACTCATTACTAAATAACATTCTTATTCCGCGTTCGGTAATGTTAACATGTCAATTACTTTAATATCATACTGGGGGATATCTTTGATTAAAATTTCAATAAAATTGCTCAACGGAATCATGGTGCTGTATTTTTTATCCAAATCAGGAACAAAACATTACGATAAATTTCTTCCTATTGAAATTAAACCCTATGAGCTTTGTTGATACCATTTAGTTAGTGAATCTAGGGCATTTTTTTGGACACCATCGATATATGACATAATTGAAATGAAATCCACCGTAAATTCTATATGAGGGATTTTAGTGTTTAAGGACACCAATAGGTAGATGGCACATTACCAGAAGCCTATCGTTGACTAACTATACCTGGTGTAACAGGATCATGGTACACCCCCTCCTTTAGTTTTGAAGATAATTGATTGAAATTTGGGATCTCCTATGTAAATAATAAGCGGCAATTTCTAACATACAAGTGATTTCTTTTCACTTTCGATTTCGTCGGAAGTGACACAAACTTTCAATGTTTAAATGAAATACCCTGTATATTATTGCATTTTTGATTTCTGCATAATTTTCTAAATCCAACGATACAAATAAGTGACATTTCAAACATCAATACTTTTTATTACGTGATTTATGAGCAAATAAACTTCATCAAAATGGTTTTTGGGGAAAACCAAAATTTTTTCAAATGGAACCATATTGGTACCGTGGTAGCATTTATTAGTACTATTAATAAGGAATTTATTCATATGTCGTTTTAAAATATGCGATAAATACAAACAAAATTACAGCTAAAAGAAAATAAGAAAATACAATTTTGTTCTAAATACCTTGTTATATATAAGGTGGCTTTGGAATACAAAAAATGAACACAAAATATTACAACAGTTGTTCAAAATACTGTCCATTAACGCCAATGCACTTCTGAAATCGCATAGCTATTTCTCGAAGAACGTTCGCCAATTGCTGGGCCGTTATGCTATTAATTGCACGTCTTACTCGTAGCTCCAGGTTTTCACTGGCTATAACGGCGGCGGTTGCGTAGACAATATTTTTTAAATGACCCCAAACAAATAAATCAAGGGGCATTAAATCAGGTGACCTTGGTGGCCACCTCACAGGACCATTCGTCGAAATTACGTTTTCTCCGAATCTCCGTTCAAGGTAATCAATTACTGTTCTTGAATTATGGGGAGGAGCGCCATCTTGTTGGAAATACATTCCCTGTCGTAAATGGAAAGGTAATTCAGCTAAACTGTCCTCAATTTAATTTTGCATAAATTCCAAGTATCTGGTACCAGTCAGAGGTCCTTCAAATATTATTGGACCAATGATTCTACTATCGATTATTCCAAGCCAAACATTGAAACCAAACCGCATTGAAAGTTACCGTCCCGTAATAAATTTTGATTTTCTTGTGACCAATATTTTGTATTTTCCAAAAAATTCATTGTTTGCAAACTCCAGTTGTAATATTCCGTCCTACGTTCGTAATCATTTTCGTACAAGTGCTGGTGCAATTGGTATTTAAAAGATTTATAGTGCTATTTGTGCAAAATTTGGCTTAGTGTTTGGTGACTGATTTCCAATTATTCAATCCCAATTTGCCTTAAAGAAACAGTCTTATCAACTTGTACTCCAGCCAAAACATTAATTTCCGTTCCTTCGTCAAGCATGACATTTTCTTCGGGATTATTATTGGGCTCACCTCGAAATTGATTTACAAGACGATTAAAATAATTTCTTGCTGTCAATCAGGATATCGTTCGGCATAAAGGTATCTAGCCGCAATGGTATTTTTTCTACATTCCCCATAAATAATTAACATGTCCACTTTTTCATCTCTTGTATAAATTTGCGGCATGTTGAACATAATTAACAAGAATTTTAAACAATTTTTAAAGACACAATAAAAACACCGGTAAACCAACAAATGTTTGACAAGCTAAATATTTCATTGTTTTGCAAGCCACCTTAGTTAGTTACTTCTTAACATTTAATTAGAATAAAATTGTGTTTTCTTAGTTTCTTTTAGCTGTAATTTTGTTTGTATTTATCGCACATTTTAATACGACATGAATAAATTCCTTATTAACAGTACTAATAAATGGTACCACGGTACTAATTGGTTCCATTTAAAAAAATTGAGTTTGGCCCCAAAAACCATTTTGATGAATTTCATTTGCTCATAAATCACGTAATTTAATATTTTTGACGGGATTTCGATTTTTCTAGTATTACACGGGTAATTTAGAATAAATCGGAACCATCATGACACACTTAAATGGAAAACTAAAAATTATATTATAAAAAAAATATTGATGTTTGAAATCTCACTTATTTGGTATCGTTGGATTCAGAAAATTATGTAGAATTCAAAAATGCAATAACATACAGGGTGTTCTATTTAAAAATCGAAAGTTGGTGTCACTTCCGGCGAAATCGGAAGTGAAAAAAAAACCACTTGTATGTCAAAAAGTGCCGCCTATTATGTAAATAGGATATCCCAAATTTCAATACATTATCTTCAAAACTAAAGGAGAAAAGGGGGTGTACCATGATCCTGTTACATCCGGTATTTGAAATAAACAAGGCTAAAAGTTATACAGCGTGTTCGCTAGAATTATTCAAACGTGTGTGTTTTATGTAAATGTTTAGTAACTTTAAATCCAAATGTTATTAATAACCTTTGTTAGGTGCCAGAGCTAGAGAAAGCGCTTTAAAAATACATTTTAAAAATGCGTCAAGTCATATAAAAGAGATTGGAAGCTCCAATTCCTTTTAGCAAAACTTGAAACAGTTTTAAAACATGCTTTTAAATGTACTTGAAACGTGATTTGCTCAGCTTTTTTAGGGCCGGTATATCTACCTCCTGGTAAAGTTACTGACCAGATAAATTTGAGGATAAAATTGTTAAACCAGTAAAGCAATAGCTACCTACTATTTATCTGTTTTTGCAGAACAGTTTTTCCATATGAGAATATAGTCCACTGTGATCAGTTTTTTGCAAATGTGGAGACGCAATAATTAATATACTCGTAAATTTGTTTGGTAACTATCAGCCACTCTACCAGATAGATATCTCCAAAACCAATCATTAAGATTTCTATTATTTTCCATTTCTTAACGCGTCATATTGGTAATGAAATTTGTCTGGCAATAAGCTGGTTATGTCTGGCATAATTAACTTGGTTATTTTCATCTGTTATTTGGTAAATTAATTAGTGTTGGTAAAATATTACGATAATTTTTAATCAGAAATGACCAAGTAAAGGTGGCAGGATTTCTAAAGATATCTGTTGACCATTTTTGAACGTTGAATTAGGTAGTTCCACCATAAAGTTTATAATGATGCTTAAAACCTTGAAATATTCAAATAAAAGATATTTGAAAAGCCAACTTTCAATTTAAGTTGGAGAATTCTTTATATTTAATTTTTGTTCAAAACCTCCAGGTCTAAAATATATATCTCAGGAGCTCTTCAGCAAATAAGAATATGTAATATGTACGCAATATATTTATTTGCCTAAAATGACAGAAGTTTTTTCTTTTCATGTTTATCATATGAAAGGAAATAAATCAACACAGAAATTATCGATATTGTCAAATATTTTCTATCATATTCCTGGAACTGAACATGTTAAAGATGTAGAGACATACTGATAAATTTATTGATTCAGTGATGTTATCCTTCTGGCAAAATAATTTTATATAAATTTTCCACCGTTAAAAATATTTAATCTTTCGTTTCAGAAAAATGTGAACTTTTTGAGGGGACTGTATAAAGGGGGAATTTAAAAAATGATTCCACATGTACAAGAATCATCAAGTCGGTAAACAGATAATGAAGTTATTATACGAACTTCAAAAAGGAGGCTAATTTAATTTCGACCGCAGTGTACATCCACTTGCATAGTCTAGAACTTTATTGAATATTCCTGACCATTCTCGAAGATTTCTATGTTCTTTTTTATAAGACTACTTTGACTATTTAATTTAAGTTTTAGTATCGGTGCCATCTGTGGACACATTTTGGAATTATCATAGTCCAGATTGGCATAAAAATATGAAATTCACTCAATTATTAATTAATAGGTAATCCCAAAACAGTCCAATTTATGAATTATTGAGTTTTGTATCTCTTTCCTTTAATATTTCATTTTACAGGTTGCTGCACCGAAAATAGTCCACCCATGTTTGTGTCATTTTGACAGCTTTACTATTATACTCATTAAATTAAAAGCTTTTTGTTGTTCATGTTCTAAGTCTAGACTATCCAGATGTATTACATTACTTTTGTAGCTTTGATCATATAAAATTATACGCATTATGTGTGTCAGAATATTTTTTTAATAAAATATTCTATGTGTGTATGCGCATATATTTATTTATATCTAATATGTCTATATATGGACATATATGGAGATTTCCTATATTATTTTTTATCGTATTATTATCTTTATGCAAAACTTGTACAATTTTCTTATTTGAAATATACAGTTACAAATAGTAGTTTTCAAAGATTATTTCTCTGTACCTAGTTTGGGTAACTTAAATTAATGTTAATAGTCACATCTAAAAAAAACGGTTTCCTTAATTTGTTTGCTTCTATGTATTGTAATCAAATCCATCGTACAACTAACCTCTGGGACAAATGTTAAATCGTAATCGTATAAGACTGGCTTTATTGTTAAAACATACACCGCATTTGTCATTTTGTGAACATTGTCATAATAACATTAATCATATTGAAACAAAATAAAATAAGGTGTGCATTTTATTTTAATTGGTTTATTTGTTATGCGTACGTTTATGAATTTTGTCTTAAATGATTTTTTGTCGCAATTTTTATATACTTTTGAACATTTATCCGCGCTCTATTTATGACCCATCCGTTAATTAAATAAATCTGTGTAATGCAAAGTACTGATATAAAACAAAAAATGTACTCTTTGCCATCTAGTATTTACTACTGGATCTTTGTCCGATTATCGTATACATTTTAATGTTAACCGTCAAGAAGAATGTTTTAACGTTATCAGCATTCCGCTGCACCTTGAGCTTTAGTCTAAGTTTTTACATGCAAAACTTGCTAAAACGATAAACAAAAAATTGACAAAAACCACGACAGGCGGGCCAACTCAATAATACCATAATCGGGACAATAAAATTTAGAATTACAAATTTGTTAAATGTATAAAATTTGTTTAAAATATCGATTCAAAATTTTAAATTCCTAGTCTTATCGAAATTTCATATCAACAACGTTCGTAAGCCAGAATTTTTCGAATGGAGCCCCAACGTACGTCGTTCAATAATTTCGTGGTATAAAATGAAATAAATTGCAAAACAATGTCTAAACTTGCTGGAAAGTTTAAGAATGCCGCAATAAATTCAGCCCGAAGCGTTATAAATTGTCCGCGCTTTTTCAAATCAGATATAAAAGGTCCCACCCCCACTCTTATATATCTTAGAACACACAATATTGCTTTTAAATTGCCCTTTTGACGACGAATTATTGCTGCAAAAATTTATATGAAAAAGAATTAGGGAAATATATTTGTGTTGTCATGCTGTATTTACTGCTGTTTAATTAAAAAAAAATGTGATTTAGTTGGTATTTCATGTTTTTATAGATTCAGTTAAAATTAAATCATTGAATCGAGTCAGTAATTAAATATAGGTGTTTAATAGTCGATTTTACAAAGTAGATTATGTTATTTCTAGATTTTAGTGTGTCTATGTTCCTTTTCGAGGTAGGATGTAATACAAATTGACACAATTGACAATCTGTGGAAGTTGTTGGAAAAGTAATAGCAGAATGTGACCAGTAAAACACACATAAGCGCTGGTTACTTTTCCTTATTATAAATAATGGTGTTGCTGATATTGACATTGAAAGAAATATTTATAAAATTTGACTGTTAAACCATAAAATAAACAAAGGGAAAGATTACATGCTAAATTAAAGAAATATTACATAACATACTGATAACTGGAAAAGAAGTATATTTTGTTTGGGTAAATGTCCACATCGGTTTAAAAAATAATGAAATTATTGACGCCTTAGCAAAAGAAAGCATTAACAAAGGATTTTTATATGAACCAAAATTATGTCTCACTGATTCTTTCTCAGTTACAAGAACGAATTTAAAAAATAAATGGAAACACTTATGGCATGATTTCTGTTTCTCTAGTCAAACAAGATATACTCTTATACATCCTGATTTTCCGACTAAGTTCTGGCACGATGGTTATGATTTTCCACGAAAATATGTTACATCAGTAAATCGAATGAAATTTGGTCTTGCTCGATACCCAGCATACCTATACAAAATAAAGTAGTGCCCTCTGATATTTGTGAAACATGTAACACGAAAGGAGACCTTGATCATATTTTCTTTGAATGCCAAAAAACAAAGCAAGTAGCAACACATTGTATAACATCTTATGAATTGCAAAATTCAGTCTCCGTTTAACATACTCTCTCTACTCAGTCTCAATAGTAAAACAGTGTTTGACTGCGTTATCAGTTTTTTAGTTGAAACAGAAATGTTACTTTGAAAATTATTCAGCATAGGTTAGTTTTGTATCCTTTGTTTGTTTCCCTGTATCTTTAAACCTTTATACTAAACTGGTCCTCTAAAACTGTTTGTTATAATAAAAACAATGTCCTGATAGACCCCAGGACGAGGAGCGTGTGTCCTTGTTTTTTCCCTCGCCTGTCTTCAAATCTAATTTTTTTTCTCTTTCTTTTTGCATAGGTTAGACGTAGATAAAACTCTATATCACCATGTTGTGTCTGGCTGTATGGCTAATGGCCTAATACCAAAAAAAAAAAATGGTTACATGATGATGTACAAAAACCAATAGATAATTTTATGGAAATAATAACTAAGGTTTGTCATAATAAATTCTTTATTTAGAACTTTGATATACACCACTATAAAAAAAAACATTGCGAAAATTTGCATTATTTAAACAATAAACAAAATAATTCTGTCTTTAACCATATACATACATACATAAAACATCTAAACAATGAAAAATTAATTTGAAAAAAAATTTCAAAAAGATGTAAGAGATAAATAGATTAGACAGATAACCTTTATTTAACCACGTGTATGTTACAGAACATTTGTAGTAAGTCATAAAATACATAGCTTACTAGTCAGTGACAAATTTACGAGTATAATGGTAATATGTAAAAAATAAAAATTGCTGAAACAATATCAATAGAAGTATTCGCATACTAATACATATATACATTAATAGACATATACACACACAAACATATACAAACATGCATATACACATACATACACACATACACATACATACATATACACATTTTATGCTAATTCCAAATCCGTTAAGAAATTACGACTAACTGAAACCATTTTTCAGATTTTCCAAAAAAAAAGAAATTTTAGGTTCCTCTTTTTGGCTGTAGTCAAGTAATCTTTGGTCAGACAGGCTTTAGACTTTTACACTATTAGGACACTTTTTGGAGGCTAATCTTTTGGTCTAGAAACGAATGCCTGGTAGTCTTTTGTTTTCAAGATATCCGAGGTAACCTTTGTTTTTCTTATGGCAGCGATATTGGATTTTTCGGTTTTCAGATTGCGTTTAAAAAGAACTTTCAGATTATGTATCACATGCTGAGGAAAAGTTGTTTTTCAAAGGACTAATTTAAAAAAGTTATTCATCTCTGACCAAGGATTACTTGGCTACAGCCAAAAAGAGAAATCATAAAGATTTCGATTTTTTGGAAAATCCCAAAAACGGTTCCAGTTAGCAGTGATTTCTTAACGGATTTGGAATTAGGATAAAATTTGCTAAAACATATCCCATTTAACTGACCTAGTAGGTTTCCAAAATCGCAATGGCGAGCATCGAATTTGGGACACACGGTACATCGGAAGTATGTAGATATTCATTAATAAAGTAAAAGCAATGTTTTAAAACAAATTGCTTGATTTTTTATTTAAACGGTAATAGAGGTAACTCCTTGAGTTGTTGATGTAAATGATTGTATAATTTTAAGTTGGGGGAATTCTCGACGCTTAATGTTAACTTTTAGTGAGGGTTTTTAAGCAGTGCTGGATAATGTGTATTATATTCATGGACGTCAGAATAGTTAGAGAAACTGAGTGCATCCTTATGGATTTAATCAGCGTATAATATATAAACAGTGAAGGAAGCGGCATTATACCTAATTTAGGTTCTATAAAATTAGCACTTACAAGAATCCTTACACTATTCTCTTACCGACGAATTAATTTTAATGCAAGGTATGAATTCCCCAATAAAACAATTGCAAACAAAATTTAGAATGGATAAGGTTTTAAAAATATATACCAGACCTATTACAACTTAGAGGTAAAATGGTTCAACCCGCATATTTATTAAAATTGGCATTTTACGAAAAATTGCTGAGGATTATAATTTTCTACACACCATCAAATGCCCGTTATGAAAAAATATTTTTATAAGAAGATCCAATCCACAAAAGAAACGAAGTTCTTCAAATTTCTCCAAAACTAAGACAACTATTTGGTAGTCATTCAAAGAAACAACAAAAAGATGAAGCTGACGTCATTTTGTGTATTGAATCTTTTACCTCCCCAAGGTATATGCTTTTGCGAAAATTCTTATTATTTATGGATACAATGGTGTTACCATTTAATTGAGCACCGTATAAATAACTGAATACTTTATATGCTAATGAATACTTAGTTATCAAAATCAAATATTTGTAATTGAAAGGGGTCTAATATTTAAGCTCTTTTATCGGCGATTTGGAAATGAGTCAGATTTATCTATTTAAACCAGGGCATTGTTCAATCATTTTTCTAAAATAAATATTTGATCAGTAATCTGATCACCCTACTCAAAAGAAATGTGTAAATAAAATAAGTCGGTAAATCAAGTAGCACATTTACTTTAAAGTTAAGAAGCTAACAAGTTAGCAAATAAACACTATCGATATCTTGAAGAGCTGATTTTATGAGTCAATTTATTTATTTACGGTAATATCTTACTAATAAAATGGATTTTTTCTAGATAATTAAGTTATCAATCCTTTTAAAATGATTTTTTTTCCAATGCTTTCATGAAAATATGAAATATTCTTAAATTTCTGTGCACAGTGTATAACATTTACTTATTTTCCAATCGGGATTGGACAACTAGGTACAACTACATTAATTAATATCATAGATGACATCTTTGGAGAAATTGATAAAGGAAAAACTACAGTCATGCTACACTTAGATTACTCTAAGGTATTCGACATGATATGTCATAAGAAAATTTATTGTCAATATTGCATTTTCTGGGGTTCACATCAGGTGCAATTCAACTGATTAAAAAATATTTAAGACATGGGCAGCAATTTGTTGAAACTAATTACGTATCGGTCATGGGTAATATTTAGCGACGTGTCCCACAAGGTTTAATTCTAGGCCCATTATTATTTAACATAGGTACACGTATAATTTAACTACTGCTTTGCATCGCTATAGAGGACATTTATATGCATATGATACTCAGATATGTCATACTTTTTCTGCAAATGATTTTAATGATGCTATTTTGGTTATGGACGATGAATTAAAAATAGTTGTAACAATTTGTGAAAGTCATGATCCAAAAATTAATTCTACAGGATCCTCTGTGTTAGTCTTTGGCAAGTTTCGTACTTTTATTTAAAGAAAGTATTAATATTTACATTGTCTGCAGTTGCAAAAAATGTGGGTGTCGAATTAGATATTGAGCTGGTTTAAGAAATCGTTACGATGTTTGCAAAAAGCAAACTCCAGTGTGAAAATATAATATCCCCACTGCCATTTATTAAGTAAATCACTTAAAATAAAATTAACGGATATACTTGTGTTAAGAAGTTAAATATCTTGGCTCAGATTTATTTATGGTATAGGAAAATATGAGCGCAATTCGTATAAACTAAAACATGAAAATTGGGTAAATATGGCAACAAGACGCAAATTACATTCCCTGATACAGCTTAACTTCATTTGAGAAAACAAACCTGTACAAAAATAAAATTATATTCAGATGTGCATACCTTGAATTTGAGATTTAAGTATTTAATATCCCCCCCTTATTTAAAACCTCTGCATATCGTAAGTTATTTTTTTTTTAATATTTATCATTTGTATAATAAATTGCTACCATTTATTAAATATTTAAAACCAACTCTGTTTAAATATATATTGAAAATTTATTTAGTAAATTCTTAAATTTTGAACTTTAGATAAAACCTATAATACCTCCCTCACACAGACAACTTATATTTACTTTAACTCACGCATTATTAATTAAGTATTAAATTTTACTTAACGGTAAGGAAGGAACTTAGATCAACAGGTCTCTCCTTACCCATGTTGTTTTCAGTCTTTTTTTTTATAGTTGCACATTATTTTAATTTAATCCCCTGTAATGTAAATTGAATGGCAAACTACAAACTACAGAAAATTAATATTATTAATATTATTAATATATAATAAATAAAGAAAAATTATATTTTTATGAAATAATACAACTTATTTTTTAGTAGAACAAAAACTCACTTCATAATTATAAATTATATTTCAAATTCACAAAATTTTTTGACATAAAATGTTTATTTGAAAGAGTTAATTCATTTTCCATTATCAATCTCCTTCCCTATAATAGAAAATCATATTCTTTATGTCAATGGAAAGAATAAGACAAAATTAATAAAATTTTTATGAAGGCTTTTTTCTGTATTTCCAAATTAAAATGATATGACACTTAATTTGTTTTGGCAACAAATCAATTTCTCCTCGTAACTTAAAAACAAATCAAATTCATCAGAATCTATTTATGCCATTGAATTTATCTTGAGAAATGGGCTCGAGAGCATACGCTCTCCTTTTTCTAACTATTGTGGTCTTCTAGATATGTATATCTAGTTATTCTATAAATTTGCCTCACCCTGTATAACATTAAAAGTAAATGTGTTAACAAACTTTAATCTCGTTGCAGTTTCCTCCCTTGTACAAATAACTATATTTTATTAATTTATTATTTTCAATAGCAAATTTTGGATGATTATGTATTCTCCTAAATCCTGCACAAAATTACCCGAAATATGAACCAAGGACTCCAATTAAAGAATTATCGAAGGTGGAACCCCAGCAGGTGCTTGGGACAGCAGGGCATCTGCTTCCTTCCGGCTGCTATCTCGCGGCATATCTCAGATATTATCTGTGGCGGGCAGTAATTAGGCCTGAGGCCGCGAGAGGACCGTTATAAGTTGTCTCAGTTTACTGGACACAGGACGACATATCATAGTTCCCTATATATGTATGTTCACTAATTTATTTAACCCGTGTGGTTTGTAACAAGGTGAGAATATGTTGCTTGGATGGTATCTTTATTGCCGCCAAATTTATCGTAATAAAAAAGTATGCGGTTGTGCCGGACTGTGGTAGCTGATGCTTGATTATCTTTGGTGGTTTTGTTGGTTTGTTGCAGATGCTATCACTTAAAGCAGTAAAAGCGGAATTCTATACCCCTACAGCTCACTGAACCTGTTAAGTTACCTTTGAAACTGATAACGACATAAAAAATAACATGGCTCGCCATTGCGGATAACAAATAAATGTGTAGATAAATATTTATTTTCAATCATCTATAACTCATTAGGGAAAAAAATCATATAAATGGAGGAGCAAAAGTCATTACCTATGATAATTAATTATTTAGAGAAATAAAAGCCTCCACCTTGTAGCAAACCTATTGATTATTTTTGAGTAGCCACATTTCTGTCAAAGTATATAAAATTTAAAATATGTACCGGGTGCGATTGAAATGCGGTTCATCTACCTTTTTTCCATTTTTAATTTGAAAATAATATTATTTACAGTTAATACACAAATAAAAATACATTGTTTGACATAAAAAATGCATTATTTCCAGTTGCACTAGAAATAATAGTAACTCTAAAATTTTACTATTTACACCCTTTACAATTTTGGATTGTTATTAATAAGCCTGGTCAAGGTCATTAATCCTACAGAGACGTACTGGGTATGTATCATATCGTAATACTTGAATAAGTACAATAATAAAAACAAAAATATTTTATATATTGTCATGTATGTTTTTGTACTATTTCGTTTGCTTTAAATTCTTTTTTTATGCATTTTCTTATATTTTGTAAGTTTAGTGCTGCACATTATTATTAAACTGTTAAATGACATTCACACATGTACATTGTATGCCTAAGTGATAGCTAATAATAAATAAATAAATAAATAAAATAAATGGAAATAAATTTTTTTTTTAATACTGGTACACTTTATAAAAATATGTACAAAACTCACCTTCTTAAGCAGATTTTTGAAGTAGCTTGGTTGTCGTTATCACAAACTGGAGCACTTCTATAATAACTGTGTAGCATCAGATATGTTTCTACAGTTGTCTCAGTAAGCGATGTTCGCTGTGGTGAAAAAAATATGTTTGTATTTTGAAAAAGACCGTTCGACATCTACGGAAGTAATACAAGCATAAGTAAAACACTCTGTGAACTCACTTAACACAGCTGTAGATGCACCATCATAAATTTGTCTTAATTTGGTAAAATCAGGATCTTTTCGTAATACACTCTCGAATTTTTCAATAACGGGCTTATTTTTTGCGTCATTTATAGTCTGTAGCTGTGTATTTACGTCGTCCACTATTTGCAGCGATTCCACTAACTACAACGAAGTATTTTGCAATTTTTCTATTGCGTCGTGTAGTCCTCTATAATTGTTATAAATAGTTTTTAAATCTGTTTCAAGAGAAACATCTTGAAAGCTTGTCTGGCTTTCCTTAATAACTGCAGCCTCGTTACGGTTGAACTATAGTATCACAGCTTTTATTTGTTGAAAATATTCAGCATAATAAAAAGCTGCCTTCAACCACGTTCACCAACGTGTGAGAATCGGCTCTGGTGGTTCCGGAATACCAGGACACAGTGTGAGAAATGCTCGAAACCGTTTAGGAGATTTGAGAAATACTTTTTTGTATTTGCTATTAATGCATCTACCTCTGGAAAACATTTTCGAATCGTTTCTGCTACAAGATGGAACGCATGCACTTTACACGTAACATGTAAAAACCTACAATCGTCTCTTGGAAGAAAACGGCCCATCAAACGCATTGGCGCAGCACCGTCGGTCACAAACATCAACACTTGACTTGTTGACAGTTCAAATTTTTCGAAAGTCTCCAACACCACCCGCGTAATTGTTTCGCCAGTACACGCAGTTAGTCTTTTGCTAGCTAGTAAAAGTGGAAATGTTGGTTTAACAGGGTCGAGTACACGTACTACAACATTTAAAATAGAATTTTTTTTACAATCTGTCATCTCGTCAACACATAACCACAGCCGTCTATTTTTTAGTGCACATTTAATCCTATTTACAATGTCTTCACGAACACTTGGTACATATCGTAACGATGAACGACTTGGTAAATTCACCTGGGGATTGTATTTATTCCAGAACTCCCGAAATGCTGGTTTATCCAATATGCGCAGGGGAACATCACAGGCAATCAGCATTAACAGTAAATCAAACATAAACTGAGGTTCAAAAGAAGACACGCCATTTTTTTTATTTTTATGCCGGTTACTATTGACATGAATTTTGCAGCCGTATTTATTCCAGCACATTAAGTCTTGATCCCAAATTATTTTACATCCATCATAGAATAAATCCGGAAATTCACCGATAAATTTATTCACTTTATCAGCGTACGGTCGTTTTCTACTCTTTACGCTCAACATTATTTATTATTAGTAGTCTATGCATCGACCGACAGATAACAACTGAAGTGTGTCGTGTCATCGTCATCGTAAACAAGCGCGCGATGGCATTGGAATTGCGGCCGACCCTGAATCTACCATCGCTTGGCCAGGCTTAGTTATTAATTCTGAAGTTGACGTTGTGACATAAGTAGATGCATGACTTTTGTTTTCATTTATTGTTAGTGGTATGAAATTAAATACAGCAAGCACAGTAGGTTTATGTCGCTTCATAGTCCAGCAATAGGGACACTCACTTTATCGGGATCACGAGCTTAATCCTCGACCAAAGAGCTGGGATTTTTCCTAAAACAGAAATTAATCCTAGCATACTCGGATATTGGGTGTGTACTCATTGTCGCTAAAACTTGCAGTCCCCTACCTCAAAAGGTTCCTCGAGATATACTTTTAGGGATACAGGGGTTGTTTTTTTTGCATTCGTGTGGTGTATTGATCTTGCCTTTACCTCTTTCAACAATCTCCATACTTGTACGCGAAAAGACGTCTGTTTGCACGCTTGTTACATACCTACATAAATATAAAATTTCCTTTCTAAGAAAAATCGCAGTGTTCGTAGAACCACGCCGACAATTAGTGGCGCTTGAATACAGAATAATTCATAGCATTCCTTTGCAATATTGTGATGCTGATGTTTAAACATTTACTTTAATTTTACATTTACAACAAACAAAGAACTTTTTCATATTTATTCAAGTAACATTCAATAAGGTTGACAAAGTGGACACGCCGAGACCATCCTTAATTACTAAAAACGGTTGAATGTAATACTCATTATTGAATACCACAATCACTTAACATGAAAATTGAGTTGAGAATAAACACCCAGTTATATGTAGTTCACTATTTTGCATTTACACTTGCGAAATGTCGCCTAAAGTCATGCGCACTCCACACATTCAAATAGTGCTGACAAACACAGCAGTACATATACATATATCAGTCATTGTTCGTGTAAATCTATTTTAAATCAGTAAATTCAGATATAAATTTATTTATGAGCCACAAGATAGGCAAAGCCATCTTATTCTTTTATAAACAAACAATATGCCGGGAGAAATTGAACTGATGTCATGTGTTTACATAAACCCTTAAGAGGGCTAATCGAACCAGTGTTTGTAAGGTAATTTTTCAAAATTTATTTCTTCCATACGGTTTGGTCAAATTACACCAAATTTGGAGGATCAGTAGTTGAAAGTGTACTAGAGGGTACATGTATGTCTATTTTAATTAATTTTCACTTCATGTAGGGAAAATTTATACTGTAAATATAAGTGAAATTTGAACGTGATTAACTCCTGAATTATGATATCAGTCAGTAAAATTCGAGGTAAAATTCATACATGTCTTCTAGAATGAATCTTCATAATTATGCTCAGAAAGTTTCAAACT
This sequence comes from Rhamnusium bicolor, assembly GCA_029963845.1. NCBI lineage: Eukaryota > Metazoa > Arthropoda > Insecta > Coleoptera > Cerambycidae > Rhamnusium > Rhamnusium bicolor. Next base: position 926,456 of record JANEYF010001621.1, read on the forward strand.
TTTATTCCATACTATTTGGTTAAAATAAATTTTCTAAATAAGTATCTTTGTCACTACAAATGGAGCAAGAAAGTGTTACCTCTATCGGGAATCGCACCTCAATGAAGTCGGTGAATAAACGACCACTGAAGGTATAGTCAAGAGCAAAATTATTCAGCGGCGCATATATAAAACCTTTCTAGAGAGTGACACAGCTATCTGAAGCTTTTTCCCGACTAAGCCCCTTAAGATAACCGCGTGTGTAAGTTTGTGCAGGCGAGACTCCCGCGGTCGCTACACCTGAGTTTCGCACATTCAACCGTCCTTACTGATTACAAGTGCTTTGTAATTTTACTTAACAAGCTTTTCATAATTAGTACCTACTATAGTAAGTATAGTTAGGTGCCTTTCTTGTGCCAAGGACAAATATTCGAATTTTGTAAAAAAATTTTTTAAATATATAACTGAAAGTTTTATACCTTGGTGCCTGTGTACAACGCACATAAATAACAAACGTGGTTGACGCAGTGTTAGTCGATTATCAATTTTATCGTTCAAAATGATGCAGATTATATCCCCATAACCGCTTTAAATTCTATAATTTAATGCTGAAACTTCTGATAAAAAAATTAATAATGAAAAACCTACTAATAATAAATATTAATGACAACTGGAAATTAATCTTAGTCGAACATGATTCTTCTTTTAACTATAAGAGAGATCCTAATATAGCAAATTTAATGGTCAAGTTAACTAAATTCTACTAAATATGAAATAATACTGTTGGTTCAATGAAAACTGCTCTCAAAATTATGTTTGATTTTTAGAATCATTTTATATTTCAAAATACTTTTTTCAGTATAAAATAAAACACTCATATTTCTCCAGATTCCCCTCGTTACGTGTAAAATACGCATGCAACTAGCCATACGATTCACGTACCGGCGGTGAAACAAAACGCGATGTTAATTCCATGTATAAACAGTAGACTGAGCTATATCCAAGATCCAAGGTGAAACACCGATGTGCGTTGGTGTTGATATGAAGAAGCAGCATCAGCTGGACTCCTCCCAGCCCAGCATGGATGCTGGATGGCGAAGAACCAATCACTCGACGGTAACCGCAGCATCCGCCCGTTCACAGATGGTCAATGTGCTTGCTCTTCAGCAGACGGTCGCGATGTGGAAACCGAAGAGGCATGCTAACGTTATGAGGATTTATGTGCTAAAAGGACATTTTATTAAAAATAAACACTGAAAAATAGATATACCAAGGCCAAATTTCAGGTGGGTAGAATACGTACTTTTTTTACTAGTACAAATCAAGAATTTTAGTGTAATAGTAACAAAAATGTTTTAATAAAATCAGTAGTTAACTTTAGTCTAGTCATATACAAAGTGATTTTAGGTGGTGAGGTCCGATTTTAGACATATGTAGGGAACAGAAAAACGAGAGACTTGTATATACATAATATACTGGTCGACATAAGTAAATGAACACCCAGGAAACGTTGTAAATTCATTTTGATAAAATTTTTAGGAATTTTGTATTTAATTTGTATATACTAAGAATTGGTGAAAATTTCAACAAGACACAATTATAAAAATGTACGTAAACGCTAATAATGTGTCGGTCCTCATCTGTTTCCTACGCATTCAGCTAGTTTATTAGGCATACTGAAAATAAGCGAATCAATGCTAGCCTGTGGTATGCTATCCCAAGCTTCACAAATTCGTCGTAGCAGAACATATACATCGTTTGGGGTGACTGTAAATCATTAATCCTCATACCTGTTATATCCAACACGTGTTCTATTGGTGATAAATCCAACGACCAAGGAAGCCATATGTGGTCGCGCATTATTCTGTTGGAAAAATTAGCACTAGTTCCAATACGGTATTAATGTAATGAATCGCATTTAATGTTGCCAGAATAACTACTAAAGGACAGATAGCCCCTTACACCTTCACACCTTGAGTGAGGGAGAAAATGCATATTTCTTCTTTCCCCCATTTCTGATCATTCTGCCACCATCATGAGCCCATAAACAAAATCGAGATTCGTCATTAAAGACGACTTAATTTCATTCTTCATTCTAATGCAATTTCGTTGCATTATTTTAGTTGTGTTGTTGCTTTATGGTGTGGGGTTAGGGGTAAACAAAGAAATGGTCAGTATAATCTCAACCCAAAAAAATCGATGTTTCGATACACTGATCGCTTTGAGATTTGTTGGATAATTAAACCTCTTCATGTATTACCAAATTCCCTTGGTGACGAAAAACGGTGTCTAATCCACAAGCCGAAGAGTAAGATCTTCACCATTTTCCGTTCGCCTTCGCCAACATAGAGATATTGTAGCAACATTCCGGCCCACACGTTTGGAAATATCACGAATAGATAATGTCGCTTCTCGCAGGCCGATTGTTCTACTACATTCAAAGTCAGCCAATTGATGAAAATTTGTACATTGTCGAAGAAGAGGCATTTTCTACTCTCTACTAAGACTGACAACTGATTAACAATTTGTATCTTCTTCAGTGATTCTTAGTACAAATAAAATACATATTTCCTGAAAATTTTAATAAAATTCATCAACGTTTACTGGATGTTCATTTACTTATAACAGCCAGCATGTACGTTTTTTGATAGTTGATAGTGGCGGAAATAGTAAAAAAATCTTATTTCGCTTATAAGCTTAATATATCCCGTAAAAATTTGGTACAGAGCTAATTATCATCACTATAGCTGAATAGCCATCTTCGAAATGTCCTTCTTTTGACTATTTGACTAGTGTTTTACAAAACAAATAATTTTATAATCTGCCTATCAAATAAACATATGTTTTTGTAGAATTGAGAGATGTTTCTAAATACGAATTACAAAATTTTCTGCCCCATGTCCCTCTTAGAATTTTTTTTTTTTTGAAAATGAGTACACTTGTTCTGCAGTAAGTAATATCTGTCAATAGTGACACTTCTAACTTTTAAACAATTATGAGTCAAAATTTATTTGTTAGAAATGCCACTCATCCACAGATTGCCCAAAAAATATTTAATCATAATTTAAGTTATTTCGAATACCTAACTCTTAACGAGTTTACTAATCCGAATAGGACATTAACTAACATTGTTTGCCATAGAAAAAGAGAAAATGAAATACCTATATAATTTGGCAGCTACTCATACAACTCTATTACTTTCAACAAACAGATTGTACAGCTTCTCCGCTTTTAAATGATCAGAGGGTTCTGACATCCATGGCTGCTTTCGGTAACAGAGCTAGCTTATTATTGAAACAGGTTAACTCAAAGAGTGTTAAAATGATATATCTTGTAAATACAATTGTGCTATCCTGTTTCATAGTAAACTTAGTCCCACATCTCCATCAGAAATACTACATGAATATCAGCCTCCTCTGATCAATTTTTAATTTATTTTATAAATATGTATCATGAGTAAATAATATTAACTGAAGATTTTCCTTGATATTTCTGAAATTCGTTTAGATTTTTTAAGTACTTAAAGAAATTTATTCTGGTTCTAAAAGTGTTTTTCATCAAGGGCGTCCAGGGGAGTTTCTTGGTCGATGATTTTTCGCAAGAAAATGATACGTCATTGAGTTTTTGGAAATTTAATACTTTTTTTATGAATCATCATCTGAACGTGCATAAAAATGATCATTTAAAGTGTTCCTTATACGATGAGCCGTTCTGGGTCTTGTGGTGTATTAAAACAGTGGAAACAGTATTAAACGTTAAATTTAAGCCCGGAAGGAAGATATAATCAAAACAATATTTCCATCAGAGATTCAAACCGTTTATATGCACTTTTTTTAAAAATGTTAAAGATCCAAAAAATTTTTGTTTTTTAATCAGCATATTTTATTTCCGAAGATCCAGGGATCAGCTGAGTTTTTTCAGTGTATTTAAGGATCACCCTATATACCAGAGATTTATAATCATTTTTAGATTTTTATATTGGCGGCTGCGCTAGGTGTAATAATTGAAGTAGGAGCTAAAATTTAGAATCGTTTCGTTTCGATGTATCTAAAGATTTTCAAAACCAATTTGTATTTGTGAAATTAATTAGAAAATAGAAGTGAAATAATTCTCCATAGTTGTTATATAGCATAGTTTACCGTACAAATACAAATGAAAAAGTAGACATTAATTTTGCTTTTAATTGCACCTAAATTTTATGAAGTATGAAATAATTATTATTGTTATTGATGATATTTTACACAAGTTGTTGGCTGTTAAAGTAGAAATTATTTCTTCAATAAAAAAACAGAAAAAAACTTTATTTCCTATTTTTATTTCTAGAGGACTTCCAGCCAAGTACATGAACAATTTGTCCTACGTTTCGTCCGAGTTTTCGGACTTTTTCAAGGTTAAAAGCTAAAAATATTAAAAATAATGGTTTTACATAAGTCGTAAATTAGATTAGTGACAGAATGCATATCTAAAAAAGTGTTTTCTTACCTAATATAAATTTCCTATTTTAATTTCATTGTATGGGTGGGTTTTATTTTGTTTTTCATCATTTATTTATTTGATAGATATGTGATGTACGTGTAGTTCGACGAGTTAGGCAGAGAATGATCAGTATTTGGTGTTGTCGTTGATGTGTTTCTATTTAAGAGTAGGTAATTATAACAGCTGAACTACATTTATGGTCCGAGTGATAGAGTTATTGTAAACATTCACATGATATTGGATAGCCGTTGAGAAGAGGTTTTGCAGTTAGCACATATACAGGATGTTTAAAAAATTGTTACTATTGAATAAGATTGCGATATATGCTACTTAGATTTTCTATATCTGTGCGTTTTTTGATATTTCTTTCTTTATGCAGTATGGTTGTATCCGGAAAGTTAAAACTGTGTGAATTATTTATGGTGTGTTCCGTTAATGCTGTGCTACATGAATTAGGAGTTGCTATGGAATTTCTAATTGATAATTTATGTTGATTTATACGTTTATTTAAATATTGTTGGGTTTGTCCAATGTAACACCTAGCGCAATCTGAGCAATCAATTTTATAAATAACATTGGTTTCATTTAATTTCTCTATTGGATCTTTTAGTTTTGAATATAATTTATTTTTTATCATTTCTCTGTGCTAATTGTATGTTATATTTACCTAATTCTTTCTGAACTTTTTCTGATACTTGTGGTATGTATGGTGCCGATATGTATATTTTGTCTTTATTTGGATTGTTTTGATTTTTGTCCTGGTTTGTGTTGTTAAATATGGGTCCAAAGCAGTTAGGTTGTAAATCTATGTCAACTTGATTTTTATTGCTTTTGTTATTTATTATATGTATTCTCTTTTGGATATACTTATTCATAAAAGGTGGCGGGTAAAAGTTATTTAAAAGAATGTTTTTGATTTTAATTATGTTTTCTTTGTGAAACAATTTATCTGATAGTAAATGGCCCTGTCCACGAGGATGTTTATAACGCTAATTTTGTATTTATTACTAGTTTTTGATTGGAAGTTGGTATATCGTCCCGAACTGATACTTTTTTGATACCAATTGGTTTTAATTCTACTAGTAGATCTAATTAAAGTCAGGTCTAAGAAGTTTATTTTATTTTCATTTTCTGTTTCTAATGTGAGTTTTATTTTCCTGTGTTGTTCATTGAATTTCTATAATATGTACTGTATTTCATTTTTAGTAACGCATAGTAGACAATCGTCTACGTATCGTTTACGATAACTCGGACGAAACGTAGGACAAATTGTTCATGTACTTGGCTGGAAGTCCTCTAGAAATAAAAATAGGAAATAAAGTTTTTTCGGTTTTTTATTGAAGAAATAATTATTGTTATTATTTTTTTTGTTATTAATGTTATCATAAATGGAAAAATTTAAAGAACGGTTTATAGATTTGTGTTTGTTCCCTATCGTAACCGGAGAACATACAACTGTCTGTATGTAGGAATATCGCAAGGTTTAATCGATTGATTTTTCCAGTTACAGATTCCATATTTCATAGCCTGACATCAATGTCAGAAATTTTAACTACTGTATGTAAATAGTTTTAATTAATATTTCGATTTATATCAATATATATGTATAGCATAGTAGTGTTACAACATCGAATAACCAAGAAATATCGGTTGTTTCGGAAGGTCAAAACCAATTATATTCCGTTCATGATACTGTCAATTGTCATTAACATTTATAACAATACTAACTGTTTATATACTACATTATTTGGATCTTAAATAAGAAACTATATATTTATATCTAGATATATGGATAACTTATCATATAATGTAAATACAGGGTCGCACGTCCATGTTGAATTGTCTTTGTGATTTCCGTTAATTAATGTTTGGTGTCTTTTAGTCTCTACATATTTTGTCATTCTGCTGACAGAAAAATACTAACCAGAAATTCACATCTATATCGTAAATAAAAACCGTCTTTACACTCGCTTTCTATGCGTACAACACCACAACTAAATAATTTATCAAACTAAGTTCGTCGGCACGGGAAAGTCATAGCTCATAGCGATCCGAACGTTGTCTATAATGATGCGTCTTAGTGCGTCTCATATTATGCTCAACTAAAACATGAATTGTATGTTTTACTTTTTCTTATTATGGAAATTAATATATTTCTAATACGTGCATAATCAGATTAATGTTCCGTAAATGTATGTGAAAAAGTTTAAGTTACTTGCCTTCTTTTTTATTATAATAAATGTAAATATGACATGTTTGTAGAGGCAAAAATTATTCACATTTCACTTTATATTTCGCGGAGATGGACGACCCCACATCGGTGTCAATTTGAAGTAATAAAGCTTAATGTGTAAGGTCACTGTCACAGAAAATATAGTTCCGTTTTATTGCTATTATATCGCGCGTAATACGGAATATAATTGGAGGGCTAACTCCGTCTCTGGTATGTCGCAAATCTTCCCTTTTCAACTTATAAAACTATGGAAATAAACAAACTCATATTAAATATTTTATTATGTCAGATATTCGTATAAATTCTATTGAAAATAAAATAAAAATATCAGTAAAATTTTTTCTTTCTTCATTTACAAAAGAAAATTTCACAATTAATTACAAAACACATAATCAGTTTAAACAATTACTTTCCCGACTATTTGCTACAACAACTATTGAATTATAATAAATAAACATGCATTCGTGTACATGCATGCTGCTATAACCTACGCGCACATCAATAAAGAGACTATTGGATTCATTGTTAAACACCAATATAAAACAAGGACTAGGGAGAATAACGCGTATAAGGCGTCATTTTATAGCAAAAGGGTCTCTCAAAAAACCATTAAATATAACGGAATCAAATTATATAACAAACTTCCAACACATATAAAAATAATGAGGAAAAAGCGATTCAGAATAGAAGCAAAAAAATATCTGATGGACAATTACACTACACTTCTATCCATTTTAGCGTAATTTGACACACAATCGCAACATTGCTTCCTCTCTCTAGTTAAAGTGTCTAAAAGTTAAATTTTGATAAAAATTCTCTACCTTAGTACATTCGAATCACCTCACTTATTCTTTTTCTTTCTTTTGACTTTTTTAATTTTTTTGATTTGGTTTTTTTTTTGTTTTTTTTTTTGTTTTTTTTTGTATTTTTTTGTATATAAATCATTGCATTTATCCTACACTGCCCTAAATTATTTATATCAATTTTGTTTTTTATCCACATTAACAGCTATAGATTTATTTTACTACAAACAATATAGGTATTAAGTTTTTAGGATACTTTTAATTATAATATAGTATTATTAGATACGTTACACATACTCTATCCCTATTACTCTGCTCATTATTATAAAAACATACTAACGACAATATAAATACTGCTCGACACAATACGAGGTCTCCTCAGGTGTCATTTTTTTTTGTAAACTAGGTTAAGACATATTGTTTTGTTTTTATTGCAGTAATAAATAAATAAAAATAAATAAAAAATAAGTGCTGTTTTTTATAAAAATAGAGACAGTAACTCTTAGTATTTTATTCATGTTTTTATTCTAATTTTAAACTTGTAACCAACACTATTTCTAGCAAAAATTCGAAACGTCGCGGTCGTCAAGTGGTGTATTCGATGGTCTCCTTCTCTCTTTCTGCGGTGCGCTTAATAATAAATGCTCTCACAATCATCTTATTCTTTTGTGTAAAATTTGTTACATATTTTGATAAAATAATTAATATCAGTCAGTCATATTGATATTTGTGTGACAAGTATCATTCAACTTAATTAGGTTTAAGTAAAGAACTTAATAATTCAAACTAGTTTATTTGTTGTTAACTGCATCCACCTAATTGCCTTTTTTTAAATTCTGTAACTGAACATTGGAACTCCAAACAATTAAAAATAATATTTTAATTAGGGATATGTCAGCATCAAGCCAGCGTATGACAAGTTGTCCCGTACAAAAAACTTGAAAATACGCTGTCGAAAATGTTAAAGTCATCCAGTTCGCTGAAGAGTGCAGCAGCATTGCTGGAAAGTTCGTTCAATTATATCATCAAACCCCAAAAATTCGGCGGTAAAAAAAGCAGATGGTCATATAATTCTGATTAAGTCGTTTGGCCTATTTATTTCTAATCCGTTTAGAGAAGCAATCATGCAAGACCACAAAATGTATATAAAGTTAAACTTTAAACAGTGGTGTCGGCGAAACCACAAAACTGTACACTTATACAGGGTGTCCCAACCAAAAGTAGGCACCCTGAATAACTTTGGAAATAAAATTTCTTTGAAAAATTTGTGAAACACCTCGACATTGTTTCCAAGGGGGACATATTTTAATGTAATACTTGTATATCTATTATCATCACTCTACGCTACACGGCCACCCCCTCAAAAATTCAAATGGCAAAGGGGGTCGAGTGATACATCTTTTGAAAGGTCTTTCAATTCTCTATATAACTGTGTATTTTTTAAACTTTTTTCGATACATTCCTGACAAATAATTATTTCATTATTTTAGGTTCGGGAAATAAAAATAAAATAAGCAGTTTAAATTATCGTATGTATTGTTCAAACCTAGCGGGCCACTTCACAGGACTTCTTCCAATCCGTCGCTCAGGAAACCGATTATCTAAAAATTAACGGACTGCTATAGCAAAATGTGGGTGTGCCACATCCTGTTGAAAAAACTGTTCGCCCTCTAAAAGATTATCGTCTTCCTCGAGGGTTTCGGTAACCATTGGGTCGATGTTATTTTCTAACAGATCGAGGTACCTTTCGCCATTTAAATTGCCAGGAATAAAAAACGGCCCGACAATGTGATCCCATAAGATGCCAGCCCAAACATTTAATTTCTGAGGCCTTTGTGTATGAGTTTCCATAAACAAATGTGGATTGGTTTCACTTCAATACCTACAATTGTGTCTGTTTACCTCCCCATTTAACTGAAATGTCGATTCATCAGAAAAACATGTATTATACAGTAGATTGGCATTACCGTTTAATTGTTCACTAAAAATCTCACAGAATTCAAGCCGATGATGGGGATCACTTTCATTTAATTCGTGTACCAATTTAAATTTATATGGATGAAATTTGTGGGCCTTTACAATTCGATGAACACTGCTTCGTGATACACCGAAAGCATCAGCTACTTTCCTCATCGATTGAGTATTCTGCAAATGACCCAAAACTGCCACTTCGACTGCTTCATTCCTAATCGGTCGCTGAGGTTCATACTTTTTGTTTCCTACAGAACCTGTTTCCATAAATTATGTCAATAATTGTAAAACATACTGAGAACCAACTCTTCTATCTGTGTGATTTCTGTTGAATATGCGCTCCGTAGCTCTAGCATAATTATAATTATCGTTTTTAAAATAAATGCTGACAATTTCTATTCTCTCCTGAAGGGTATAAACCATTTTGAGAACTCACTCTGGTAAAATGTATCTCGATTTAAAATTGGTTGTGAACAAATTAATGTTCAAGGACTATCAAATACTTATGAGTCTTGTATTATTCTAAAACTAAACGGACAAGAAAAGTGTTTTTGTCGAAAAAAACTCGTGTTGATTTGAGAGCACTAAAGAATGTAGTTTTTTATAAATTCCAATACCCAGTGCGGTGTATTTTAGATTTTTTAAACGATTTCGATTGTGTGTAATCATCAAAAATAAAATTATTTTCCTTAGGAACGAATCGATAAAAGTTAAAAAAAATACACAATTATGTAGGGAATTGAAAGACCTTTGAAAAAAATGTATCACCTGACCCCCTTGCCATTTGAATTTTTTGAGGGGGTGGCCGTGTGGGGTAGAGGGATGATGATAGGTATACAAGTATTACATTAAAATATGTCCCCCTTGGAAACAAGGTCGAAGTGTTTCACCAATTTTTCAAAAAAATGTTATCTCCAAAGTTATTATTTGGGTAGGACACCCTATATAGATAGCGTACATAAAAACAGTGTCGCATCAGATAATTCTTTTTTACGGTAATCTTGAGTGATAAACAAATAAATATCTAACAAAGCTTGAGTTTCATACTTGAGTTTGATTGCAGATATGACGAATAACATTTTTAACTAACAAATTAAAAACTCAGGGAGTTGCATTGGATACAAACAGATTCACATCTTGTAAAAGCCTCAATTGTCAAAGTTGACACTTTTATTCACATTTTTATCCCTGTCTTCACTCACATATCTATGAATTTTGTAGCTCCCCGAGTTATTCATTTGTTTTATTGGTATACGATAATTACTATAAATGATAGGCACTAACTAAAAATTAAAAGTAAGTATAGTGATCTCAAACTTCATATGAAAAAGTAAATATAAGTCCTAAATACTTTTGCTTCTACATATATACATCTTTAGCAACTTGTTTTGCGCTGTTTTATCTTCTGTTTTTTTTGTCACCATCCTAATGATGAATGGGTGACAATGGGTTTGACAATTGTTACGTATGACCAATAGATCATTTTTGGTTGTAAATCCCAAGTTCTAACCCTTGTTAGGTGTTTGTTCCAGGTGAGTTTTTGATCAAAGTTTACACCTAAATATGTTACCTCGTTTGAGAAGTCAATTTGTACACCATTCATTTTTGGGGATATCAGAGAAAGTTTCCTTCTGTTTGTGAATGGTATACTGGTATACAGACTGTTTTGCTTGGATTAACATGAAAATCTTCATCCGAACACCAAATATTCATGAAGTTGAGTGCGATTTGCAAAGGCCTGCGATCATCCTATCATGCGTGTCTGTTATTATAATGACTAAATCATCAGCGTATCCTTAGATGTCGAATCCAGAGTCGCATAGTTTGGTCAGAAGTTCATCAATAACTATAAACCATAGTAAGGGTGATGGAACCCCTACTTGTGGGCATACCTTGAAGGCTGTTACTGAATCCCTTTCTATTATTGCTGTTATCCTTCGGCTATTAAGCATGGATATTATCCATCCTACTATTGAAGACTCAAAGACTTTCCTTTATGCAGCTCTTTTCATTGATTCACAGAAGGTTTATCAAAAGCCTGTTCTATTTATATGAATGCACAGAGCTATTTCTTTGTTACAAACGCCTTTTCAATGCTATTTACAAAATTAGGTAAGGCAGTATCTGTAGATTTGCCAACTTAATCAGCAAACTGATATTTTTATGAAACGGTTTGTTTGGTAGAATTTCGCTTCTTGGATATTGACTCAAGATCTTCTCCATTGTTTTTAGAGAAACAATGTTAGATTTATAAGGTGATACGATTTAAGCTGGGCGCTTGCTCACCTTTCTGCTTTCGGTATAAACGCTATTTTCCCTATATCCATGCTTAAGGAATATAATTCAAGTTGTAACCGGTTCTGAAGGTTTGAACCATGGTGGGAGTGATCTCCTCGACTAAAATGCCATCCCCTCTGGGTGATTTATCTAGCTTAAAAGTGCCGATAGCCCATTTATACTTATTGGGTCTGAAGATTTTTCCAGAGAGACTTCTTTCCCGGTTCGTAGGTTCGTTCTTTTGAGTCCAGATTTAAATATCTCTAACTTCTACTATTTTAGAGCCTGGAATGTAAGTTTAGGGATACAGGGGGTTGTATACCTGTGTGACGTTTTAATTTCAAACGCCTAGAACTTTAGATTCCAAACGTCAAATATTTTATAGTAATAAAGATTTGCCGAAAAAGCTCAAATTCTCGTCTGGAAGAAAATGCAAATCTCTAAAAAATTTAACTTTAATGAAAATAACTGATAATCAGAAGATTACTGATAAAGCCAAAGCGGTAAACAATCTGCTTAGAATATTGGTAACTAAATCAACAATTTTAGTAGTAATTCGAATATTTGACTTTTCGATGACTGGAGAAACAGAATAAAGTGGGATCTTTGTGACTGTGCTGAATAAGAAACAAATTTAAAATTTAAGAGATATAATAACAGGGTGGGGCAATAGTGCGTTCGACTTTGATATGTCGAGTTCCAAGATAGCTAGAAACTTAATTTAAAAACATAAATAAACTAGACAAAAAGAATCTATAACCGAAAAGTATTTTCGAATATACAGGGCGAGCCAAAACTATTCTACATGGTCAACTAACATTTTTTTAAATGGAATGCTACGTATATTAGAACATTTTTTGAAACCTCTTTGTTGTGTCCTTCCACTCCTGTATTATTATTGACTCTCTTCCAACTACTTTGATGTAACGATTTTTTTTTGTTGAAATTATACCATTTACACGTGTATATTAAAAAAACACTACAGTCGCAATTGTCGATTTTAAGAAGAAATTTGTTAGTACCAGTTATGAGATATCTGTGTGATGACACTAAGCCATCTTCACTTCCTAAAAGTATACAAAGTAGCCAAAAATTATTTTTTTTAAATGAATTTTCTCAATTTCTTCAAATGGAACACCTTTTATATGTTTGGTACATGTGATCTAAAATTGAAAAACGAACATTTTCTGTACGTACATCCCTATGGTTGTTTGTAACCATTTTCGATTTATTGAACATTAACTGCAAAATTCAGCAATAAAAATTAAAATGTTTATTTTTTTTGTAATTCTAGAGAAGATATTATAAAAAATGCTCTACATGTTGCCCATTTTGATTGACACACATTTCTATGCGTCTTTGGAACGAGGTTCCTAAATCATAAAATTTCCGGAGTGACACTTCTAAAAGCATTTATTATCCTTTCCTTCAAATTTTGGATTGTTAATGATGTGATATTTTTATGGGCATCATGTAACACGCTTATTATAATGTCTTCTCTTGAATTATTTGACACAAACCCCCATTTTTAATTTTCATTTCTGAATTTTGCAGTTATTGTTCAATAAATTGAAAATGGTCACAAATAGCCATAGAAATGTACGTACAAAAAATTTTCATTTTTCAATCCTACATCACATCATCCAAAAATAAATAGGGTGTTCTATTTGAAAAAATTTAGAATAAATTCAGTTCAAAACGTTGTAAATTTAAAAAATCTTTTTTTGGCGACCCTGTATAATTTTAGGAAGTGAAAATGGCTGGGTGTGATCACACAGAAGTCTGATGACTGGTACTAACATATTTTTTTGTTAAAATCGATAATTGTGACTAGTGATTTTTTTTAATATAAACGTGTAAATGGTATAATTTCAACAAAAAAAAGTCATTACATTTAAGTGGTTGGGAAAAACAATACAGGAGTGAAAGGAGGCCACAAAGAGGTTTCAAAAAATGATCTGATGTTACTTAACCATGTAGAATCGTCTTGGCTCACCCTGTATATTCGAAAACAATTTCCGGTTATAAACTTTTTTGTCTAGTTTACTTGTGTTTTTAAATCAAGTTTCTAGCTATCATAGAACTCGAAATATCGAAGTCGGACGCACTATTGCCCCACCCTGTATATTTAAAAGTAGCATTTTTCATATGAACAACAATATTTCTAACATTTTTAAAAGCAAATAATTAAATAAATTAGAAATGTGTTGTATTAACATCTGTTTCAAAAAGGAAAAAAATCCTGGTTTTTTCTTCCTAATGACACATGTACTAGTGTTAATAGGCAATAACACAGTTATACTAGTCTATGATTCTAGCTTGTAACTTGAGTTTGGATGTGCAGTGGTCTAAACCCCACCCTTTCACTACAACACGGTTTGCCCGTCTCTGATCCACACCAGCGACAATTCTTCTCTCTCCACACCGCCAAGTGCCCAGCTAGAATCGTAAAGTAGTACATCAACTACATTTTTTTTTAAATGGTATTCTGCACATCTATAATGAACCGGTGAACATGATTATTTCGATTAAATAACAACCATCATCTCAAAAACGACTGTCTACACTTTCACAAAAAAAAAATGCGAAATGGTCTTATTTCTATTAAAAATGTGCTATTACTTCTTGTATAATACATTATTTTGTTAATTTAGGGTTCACCGTACCCTAATTTTAGGTCATCCAGGTATAAAAAGTGTTAACATCAGATATCATATATTTCTGTAAAATCTCGGACGCTATTCTTCAAAGCCTGTTTATTAGGTATAACACAAAAAAAATTGCTCATTGTACGATATACAGGGTGATCTCCAACTAATGTGCCAAACTTCAGCTGTCTGTCCAATATGGTGTTGACTAAAAAAAATAAATTTTATTCTTTAATTGTTTGATGTAGGCGCAAAACATTACAAATTTTCCTATTACCAAGTATCTCCTCGAATATTCTCACATTGCCTGCATCCTTGTAGTATAGGCCAGCTCTATATAAGAAGCTGTTAAATAGAAAAAAATAAAGAAGAGAAGATTGATGTCATGAGCAAAACTATTCAGAATACATGTGGAAATTATAGTTCCTTGTGACACACTAGGTCAAGTACGTTTCTGATGATGTTTATCAAGTATACAAGCATAAAGGCTGGATTTTGAAGAGGAGTGAAGCTTCTAGTAGTTGTCAATGAAAAAGAACAGCTAGAATTCACTCCTATTAAATCCAAATTAAAGTAAAAATATATCTTTGGCATCGCAAATGAATTAAGAGTTCTCATTTACTTTCAACTGTCAATTGACAAATAATTATAGAACAAGTTGAAAAGGTGAAATATTTGGGGCTAACCTTTGATAAACTTTATGCCTCATATATCGGAAGTCCTTAGAAAATGTGTCTGCTCTTTTAAACAGATTTTGCAAGCTTTAGAAATATTCTTGATAGGGCCACTAAACTTCTGTTATGTGAGTGTTTCGTCTTATCGTATGTTAACTACTGTGATTATGTTTATGGGCTTTGCTTAAATTTATCAAACGCAAAAAAATCCAGAGTATCTTTATTAGATTCGTTACAAATAGTTCTATCCACGAGCATACAAGACCACATATCAGGAAGTTAGAAATACTAAAAATAAATGAGAGGCGCTTCCTACACTTCCCCTCACTATTAAATAATGCCATCCTAATGCAAAAACCTATTTATCTCTTTGACAAATTAATTGCGAGAAATGTTATGCATAACCGAAATTTGAGACATACAAACGACCAATTGCATACAATAAGGCCTAAATATGAAACATTGCAATCATCTTTTACTTACCTATAGACTTATAATCTACCTCCACAGTTACACAACAATTCAACAAATGTATTAAAACGTTAACTTAAGACTGATTTTGAACGACGAATTAAACATAAATTTAAAATTGTTTTAGATGGTGATAAAAACATATGCGAGACATCATACTGTTGTGTTAGATATTATATTTACTGTAAATATACATAGACTAGATATACGTTAAGCCGGATACTCATATGCGCTCCGTATCTGTATCTGTATCTGTATCATGTATTGTAACAGTTACAGTATCAGTTCGCTGTATGTACGCCTAGGCGAATAGTCGACGTAACAACCTGCGATCATCTTGACCCGCAGTGTTCGAAGCAAGTTCCCAGCAACATGTCGACATGCAGTGTTTCGATACATGATCGGAACACTGACACGTACTGACTTGCGTTCCAGCTACGAACCGTCCACAACACTGGACCGTTCCTCTTTATGTTCGCGGCGTTTACCGACAGGCGCTCGGATCGCTCTTCATGTTCTTAGTAAGTTCGCGAACATGGAACGCAAGACGTACACATTCAAAATTTTGTTACAGTATCCGTTACAATACATGATACAAATACAGATACGGAGCGCATATGAGTACCCGGCTTTAGATGTACTATTGTAATATTAGATGTTATATACTGTACTATCATATACTGGATAAAATCATATGTTAGATATTATATACTGCACTAATACTATACCAATGGTATCCCAGGTTAGTAGTTTTGATATCAGTGTATACTGTACCACTAACCTTTTGTGTTAAATTGCTTCCTAGAAACCGTAGGTAAATTCTCAAAGATGCTAATCTTAAATGTTTGATATAATGTAATTTTTCTTTCCCTTATTTTAGGAAAAAACAGTAGATCCATAAAATAAATTGGCAACGTAGTCAGAAAAAAGAGTCAATTAAACTCAGTGAAACTCTCTTCGTTTTTCATTATTTATTTATTATTTTACCGTGCTGTATCAGCGGTTAAATCCGACAGGCAGCTTCTGACCGCCACCGCGTGCTAGAGCATTACAGTGAAAGCGGTTACCGCAGACGTGGTCAGGGAAGTGTAGAAGGGCTCATATAATTTTGCACGTGCGCCATCGCGCATATGTGTTCTGGCCTTTATTCTTTCATATAATGTTACACAGTTAGTAGAATTTTATTTCATTATTTTTCAAAACACACTTTCAATAGGCACAAAGAACTAAAATATTTAGGTAAAATGCTTTAGTTAATTCCTTTCTTATAGAAATATTGCAAAAAATCGTTTTATAAGATTTACGTTTAATTCGGTAATCTAAAAATCTCATAACAATGCCATAACGTCAATTAAAATATGTTTACTAATTAGGCACATAACTCTCACAAAGCTAAGGTGTTATTAAAGGCTACTAAATCAAAATGAATTATTTAAAAGCACAAGGGTAGGTAATAAAATTAACATATTATTTAAATAAATGGTTGAAGACATTCTCTTTATAGTTTAACTAAGTGAAATAAAACATCTAATTCCAACGATTTAAGTTAGGGTAAGTAAAAAATTTGATTCATGTGGTTGTTAAAATAATAAAATATTTTGGTACAATATACTCATCATATTGTGAAATAAGAATATTCTTTTAGTATGTGGATAAGATGAATGATAGTCTACTCATTCTGGGAAAAAAATACGTTTTAGAAGTAATTACATTAAAAGACTTTAATACTAGTGTCCAGTAATAACATACCAAAAATCAACAGTTGTGCATGCTGTACTGCGGCCGCCATTTTGTAAAATGGCGGTTAATTTGTCGTTTTTTTAGCTATAACTCGTGAACGATTAGGGAAAGCAAAAAAATGTTTCAAACAAAAAGTTTTTTACTTTCTTATACCTAATATAAATAGTATTCGTAATTTTTTTTCGGCCTGAAGATTTTAATTTATATATATTGAGAACTCTCCGGAATCCATTCTGACTATTTTCCGAAGGATGTCTGTCGGTGCGTGTGTGTGGGTGTGTAGATGTGTGTATGTGTGTATCCGCGATAAGTCAAAAAATACTAATGGGAGAATTCTCAAATTTGACAGTTATGATTTTCAACAACATTTTAAGTGACACATTAAATTTGGTGAATGTGGTACCACCAGAAGAGACATAATGAATGAAAGAAGAAAAAGGTACAATTTCGGGAAAAAAAATAAAACATTTTTATTGCATTTCTGGACGAATCTCGACGAATTATAATAAATTTGCCCACATGTCTGTAGTATCACAATAGCATCCATAGTTTTTGAGATATAGCTATCAAATTTGGTACACATGTTCTAAAGGTCAAGACAATGATAAATTCGGTGATGAGCAAAATTGGCCAGCTGAAATCCACGGGACTAACTTTTTTGTATTTGTCTACAAAAAAATATATTCTTGATGAAAGATTATAAATCATGGCTACTATATCAAGCAAAAGTAATAGATATATTTTCCAAGTACAATAAAGCTAATATATGCTGAAATTTTGTACACATTTGACCTTATAAAATGGGTTTAGGATAAATTTGGCAGTTTGACATTTGAAATGTCTAATTTAGTTCCAAAAATGTTAATGTCAATAAGAAGAATTTTTTTAAATATATGACATGAATTATTATTAATAGTATCTAATGACGCTGATAATTAATTATTTAAAAATTTTAATGAACCATTTCAAGGTACGCTATTAAAATCTAATTGAGATAAGTGAAGAATTAACTATAATGATTTTTTTAGATCAGGATGAAATACACTGATATAAGAAAGTTATGTGCTGGCCACATCAGATATTTTTTATACATGCAACGGTTACTGAGTACTGAGCTACGTGCCTTGGAACAGTTTCACCGCAAGAAGGTTTACATCCACATGATTTCATTTCATCGACATCAAGCTAAGGATGTCATAAAAATTCCTGAGTCCACATGAAATCATGAGGATGTAAACCTTCTTGCGGTGAAACTGTGACCGTGAAAGAGTAGGTCCTTTGTACTAGCGATGTGCAGACTAGAGATGTTAGGTGACATTTTGACTGGTCAATTGGCAGGACAGAAAAGTCAAAATGATCAAAAATTAAAATTCGTATTTCCTGTCTTCAGTTTAGGATTTTCTCTCGAGTTTATCTTCTAAATTCTATAATCTGGTTAATGATGTTTCAACTCTCAGCTTTAAGTTCAGTTTGTAAACTATAACGCCGCAGTTGCAGTCCACACTGGTCAAAAATAGTGGTCAATTGACCAAAACATTTTTGACCAGTTAAAACTACAACAGTAGTGTAACAGGCCGATATTAGAACTCGTCAAATATCATAGAACTTCATGATTGGGATAATGACGAGTTTGGTGTATAAAATATCAACCTAAAGACATTCCTAGTAAGCTAAAATTACTATACTGATTGTATAATAATTTTAGCTTCATATATTATTTATTTACTTCCTTATTTTGTATATGCTCCAATTAAAAAGTTTTTAACTAAGTGAAATTCTCAGTTGTTATTCATAACTCTATTACCTCAATTTGAGAACTTTTCACCACTAGAAAAAATTAAAATAAATAAAATAAGTTCACATAAAATCAATACCTTCTCTATTAAGGGTTTGTTCAAGAAAAAATGGCCTTATAACATTGTTCCTAATCATTCCTGCTGATGCATTAATATCTTGTTGCTATATATGACAAGATTGAGTACAGCGGGGATATTAAAAATACCAACATTTACAGCTTTGTTGGTTTACAGTACAATTAAGGCAGAATGTTGTCGCGTCAGAAAGAAATATTTGGTTAATAAATTGGTCATTAATGTTTGACTTTTCCATGATTTTCTCACAAAGCTGCTATCTATTGGGATCATCTTTGTTAAGTTCAAATGTAATCATTACAGAGTTTCACTTTTGTTTTTTCATTAGGTATTCGTACCTCGAAACTCTGGCTGATTCCATTATCTCTTGCTCGCTAAGTTGATAAAGTATGTTGATGATGTACATATTTCTTGAACTCAGCAAGCTACAGATAATGGCTTAAGCGAGAGGTCCATAGTACAAATAATGCAGAAAGTATAAAATATAACCTCTTACTAGCTTACTATTTTAGAGAAAGTACTTCAACTAATGTTTCTTTAGGATGCACAAGCAATAGTTCCTGCATGGGAACTTTTTCTGTTGCCATAACCTACGAGTATTTTAATAAGTTATCTTTTATTCAGTTCCATTGTTGATCAATAAAAAAGAAATGTTACAAAAATTTAGTCAGTTCAAAATTGATAATGATAACAATCTTTTTAACTCAAAACACCTGTGAATAAAACACAAATCACGTTAAATTAAATGTCAGTCAATGCCAACTAGATTGTTTGAAATTTTAAATAGAAAAAAATGAGCCTGGTAAAAACATTGTTTTTACTCGAAAGTGGTAATTGTTTCTTATGTATCATGTTAGTAAAATTAACAAGGGGATGGGCGGACGTCAAGTCTCCAATTCGAAATAATCTTCATGATCTTACTGTCCTCAATACAAGCAACTATTTTTCCAAATAACTCTTTGAAGTCAGACTTATTTATTTTTATTTCACAAATAGTTTTTTTTCAGAAAATTAAATAAATATGTAACTAATAAGTGTGTATTGACAGTTGTAAATGAATTTTACCTAAAACATAATGAAAAAATACATGGTTTCACTATGAAACCACTGGACTGTTTGATATATATATTTTTTTGAAAATCAGACTCAAATATTACTCATTGTCTTTAGAAGGAAACAACAAAAAACGGTTCGTTTGGCTATTCAAACAAAGTCCGACTTGACAAACTGTACACATCCAATTTGTTCTATGGAGCTCATTTGCTGAACTGCAGTACGAGCAACGTCTAAATGTACCATATACCAGTAAGTGGGCTGCTTTTTCGTACCTGACTTCATACGGAACGATGCGTCTGAAGTGATTGACTTGGGGGTTGTTTGACCTGGATCTGCCCATAGTGGATTTATGGCTGTTCACTCCCACTAAACTAATGGCAATTGTCTGGCGAAAATGTTTTAGTGAAATAGTTTTGCAATTGGCTTTTTGGGTAAAGAGGATATACACATTGACCATAGTTACTTCTAAGAAATGCCAGAAAATTCTTAGCCACCATTTTTTTGACCTCCTGTTTATTTCGTAGCAATGCTTTAGCATGTCCGATTTGTCAACTGCCCCCATATGGGCATTATAATCTTTGACAACAATGGGACAAGCCAATACTTGTGTTGTGCCATTTTTCATTTTTCTATTTATATTTGTTATGAAAGATGGGTTGTGATAATTATTGATAAATAAAATACCTTTACGGTCTTTCCACTTGACAACATTCACTCCCTCTTCTGTAGCTCTTGCATCCTATTCACCTCAATTTAGTTTCTTATCATCCATCAAATCTGTTGGTATAAGTTTTCGTCCTTTCTTCGTATTACTGCAAACAATTTTTTTACAATTATTTTTTAGCCACATCTACAGATTTAAAAAAAATTATCGTAATAGAATTATGGTTATTTTCCAGCAAAAGAATTTGATAGATATAATACCACTCTCTTTCCTACATTTTTCTCTACCTCACCGTTTATTTTACCAGTGTAAATCTGAAATTCTGAAATATGGCCTGTATCATTGGTTCTCACTCAAACCTTATACCCACATTTCACCGGTTTGTTTGGCATATATTGTTTCAAGCTAGACCTACCCTTGAAACGTATCATACACTCGTGGATTGCTTGATGTATATGTGGCTTGTAGTGTTCAAGATAAGTAGACGACAGTCTATCCAGGAAAGGTCTTACCTTGTACAACTTGTCAAAATCTACTGAATTTCGCCCAGGCTGCACTGAATTGTCATTTAGGTGTATATATGTTAAGAACCAGTTAAATCTGGTTCTCTGCATAGCAGCTGAAATATACCTGTCTCTTATTTCAGGCTTTGATGACTAGAAATTCGATAATATGGCATTCTTTTTATGCCCATCAAGAGGTTCTATCCAATGAACTTTTTAATTTCTTCGACATTAGTAGAAGCAAATGATTTTACAACCTGTGTAGCATAAAGATTTTTTTGGAATGCAATTTGCTCAAATAGCTCATTAGGAAACAGACACAAAAGAAAATCTAATGGGGTCTCACAATAATATGGTATTTGGGCCAACATCACCAAGAAAATTTTCAACATTTGGCCAAATTGGAATTTCTTTTCTCCAGTCTACGGCTTTCGTTGCGAAGCAAGACAATGGAATTTCATCCTCGCTATCAAAATCATCTGGTGCCAGTTGCCTGCTTCTGCTTCTAACTGCTCTTCAAGATAAAATTCTTATGTTATAGCCTCTAAATCATCTTCAGTTTCTTCGTCGTCCTCGCTATCTAACCCTTCTGGAATTTCTATTGCTTCAACAAATTCAGCTAATTCATTTGCAGTCATTTGTTCAAGTTCCTCAAAACTCCAAACATTTTTATCTACAAAAAAAAAATTATTCTAGTAGTGGCTCAGTGGTTACGACACAAAAAACAAACAATACATTTTTCACTATTATTCACATTATTGAAAACTAACATGCGTGTTACGAAGTAAATAATTATTACACTAACAAAAGTAATAAGTTTGAACTATTATTACATAATTACTTACTTGCCATAGTTTACACAATATAATTACAGATAAAACACGAGGAGGCATAGTTAACATGACAGCTTGCTAGTTTATTTGATCATAAATATGTACACAAACTAATTCTACCCGAAACTGCTATGGAACTTGATAGATGGCGCTACTAGTCACGATATTTTTGTGTGGTTACAACACAAAACCAGTGGATTTTTGAAATAAAATATTTTGAATTAGTGGTTTTATTATGTAACCACTATACCTCAAAGGGATAATAGGGCGTACAGCCTATAAAGACGTAAAATATTCAGTCTGCCATGAGCCGCAGATAGCCCAGTAAACAAAACGCTAGACTCCGGAAAGCTAGCCGATATTTGTCAAAAGATTTCTAGACAGTTACGATGTCATGTTTGTGTATTTTTTCATTTAAGATTTTTCTGTGGTCAATATATCGTTTGAAAATATTAACTCGATATAGCCCACTAACAGTTTTATTTCGTAAACTTACCAATAAATTATTTAAATCGACCGATAAATCTCTCTGTGAATATTCAGCTTTTTACACTGTATATCGTTTGCAATAAAATAAATTAACTCTCCCGATGTATTACACCTGCGAATAAAACACAAGCAACGCTATTGTCTTTCAAGTTAAAGAAAATTTTAAATTCGGTGTGCCTAATTTCCTTAAATTTACTTTCGTTCCCACTTTCCTAGCCAAAACAACATATTGAAAATTCGTTGGGTTCATCCATTAGAATACACGGTGTTCCGTGATAGTAAACGTTGATACCATCTTAATTATGAGTAAAACGCGTTATCTAGCAGGCTGCAATCGCGATGCGTGTTGTCCCTCGCTCATTTTACTTGTTTTTACCCCCGTAATAACAGTAATAGAAAGAGACAAGTCAAACAGTAGAAAATTTAATTTGTGTAAAAATAATTAAAGTGTCATCTTTGATAATAAAATTTGAGTGGGTTGTTTGGGAATTGGGTAATAGGATACAACTTTATATCGTGAAAACACTAACATATTTTTTATTAAAATAATGACATCGCATTTCTTTAGCTTTTAATATAATCGTATCATGTTAGATATATGAACTTTTGTTTATCTATTTTGGATTAAAATGTATCTTAAATACCAAATAAATTAAAAGTAATGCATTTAAACAATTTTATCTCTCTTTGTAATTAACTTGCGTTAAATACTTTTTAATTTGTAGCTATACAGGGTGTTTCAATGAGGTCACGGCAAACTTCAATAGGTGATTAGATGTGGATTTGACGCCTCTCGAATACTTTTTTGTGGGGATATATAAAAAATAAAGTTTACGCTCCTCATATGGTTGATCGTGAAGATCTAAGGCAACGAATTTTCGCCGCATTTGAGGAAGTGCTGCAGATGTCTGGAATCTTTGCCAGGGTATGCAGTTTATAAGTAAAGCTGGCCGAGGTGGCTGGAGTACAGCCACGGTGTTGCGCTGGCGTCACACGTGCCGATTTAGAAATGATTTACGCTGCAGTCTTATTTGAAAGGTTATATAAATTATACATAATGTCAAACAGGCCAAAGGGTAAAAAACGACCATACGAGGATACAGTGAATAAATTTATCGGTAAATTTCCGGATTTATTCTATGACGGATGCAAAATAATTTGTAAAGTTTGCAATCAAGACTTAATGTGCTGGCACAAAACAGATTGTCGTCGTCATATCAATACCGTGCAACATCAAAATAAAAAAATGGCATGCCTTTGACAACTCAGTTTATGTTTGATTTATTGTTAATGTTAATAGCCTGTAATATTCCGCTACACATACTGGATAAACAACCATTTCTGGAGTTTTGGAATAAATACAATCCCCAGGTGAACTTACCAAGTCGTACATCGTTACGTAGATATATTCCAGCTGTTCGTGAAGACATTGTAAATAGGATTAAATGTGGATTAAAAAATACACGGCTCTGGTTATGTATTGACGAGACGACAGATTGTAAAAAAAATTCTATTTTAAATATTATAGTACGTGTACTGGACCCTCTTAAACCAACATTTCCACTTTTACTAGCTAGTAAAAGACTAACTGCGTGTACTGGCGAAATAATTACGCGTGTGGTGTTGGAGATATTCGAAAAATTTGAACTTTCAACAAGTCAAGTATTGATGTTTGTGACTGATGTTGCCGCGACAATGCGCGTGGTAGGCCGTTCTCTTCAAAGAGACAATTGTAGGTTTTTACATGTTACGTGTAAAGTGCATGCGTTAGATCTTGTGGCAGAAACGATTCGAAAATATTTTCCAAAGGTAGATGCATTAATAGCAAATAACAAAAAAAAGTATTTCTCAAATCTCCTAAACGGCTTCGAGCATTTCGCAGACAGTGTCCTGGTATCCCTGAACCACCAGAGCCGATTTCTACACGTTGGGGAACGTGGTTGAAAGCGGCTTTTTATTATGCTGAATATTTGCAACAAATAAAAGCTGTGATACTACAGTTCAACCCTAACGAGGCTGCAGCTATTAGGGAAAGCCAGACAAGCTTTCAAGGCGTTTCCCTTGAAACAGATTTAAAAACTATTAATAACAATTATAGAGGACTGCACGACGCAATAGAAAAATTGCAAAATAGTTCGTTGTCGTTAGTGGAATCGCTGCAAATAGTGGACGACGTAAATACACAGCTATAGGCTATAAATGACGCAAAAAATAATCGCGTTAGTGAAAAAATTCGAGAGTGTATTACAGAAAGTTCCTGATTTTAGCAAATTAAGACAAATTTGTGATGGTGCATCTACAACTTCGTTAAATGAGTTCACAGATTGTTTTACTTATGCCTGTATTACATCCGTAGATGTCGAACGGTCATTTTCAAAATACAAACATATTTTTTTCACCAAAGTGAATATCGCTGACGGAGACAGCTGTAGAAACATACCTGATGCTATTATACTATAGATCTTCCCCACTTTGTGCTGACGACAACCAAACTACTTCATAAATCTGTTTAAAAGGGTGAGTTTTATACAAATTTTTATAAAATGTAACATTATTGTTAAAATTTATTTCCATTTATTGTACTTATTCAAGTATTATGATATGATGTAAACATATGAGTCATATGACGGCTCTGTCGGCCAGATGACCTCGGCCAACTTTATTTATAAGACGTTGTTGAGCCTGTATGAAACTGATGGTAGACAATTTGAACACCTTTTTATAAATTAATTTAAAAATATCTGATGTGGCCAGCATACAACTTTCTTATACCAGTATATATCATCCTGATGTGAAAAAATCATTCTATTTAATTCTTCATTTACCTCAATTAAATTTTAATAGCGTACCTTGAAATGTTTTATTAAAATTTTTAAATAGTTAATTATCAACGTCAATTGATTACTGACAATAATAATTCATGTTACATATTTTAGTAATTTCCTCTTATTGACATTGACATTTTTGTAATTAAATTAGACATTTCAAATGTCAAACTGTTAAATTTATCCTAACCCCATTTTATAGGTTTAAATGTGTAAAAAATTTCATTTTACATCAGCTTTATTTAAGTACTTGGAAAATATGTTTTATTGGTTTGATATAGTAGACATGATTTATAATCTTTCATCAAGAATATATTTTTTTGTAAAGACAAACACAAAAAAGTTTGGCTAGCAAATTTTGCTCATCATCGAATTTATCATTGTCTTGACCTTTAGAACATGTGTACCAAATTTGAAACCTTCGTCTCAAAAACTGTGGCTGCTATCGTGATACTATAAACATGCAGACAGATTTTTTTCCATGAAGTTGTTTTTTCATAATAATTCGTCGAGATTTGTCCAGAAATGTAATAATAATTTTTAATTTTTTTCCCGAAGTTATACCTTTTTTCTTCTTTCATTCATTATGTCTCTTCTGGACAGACATCATTCGGAAAATAGTGAAAATGGATTCAGGAGGGTTCAAAACGTATATATCAATCAAAATATCGAGGTTGAAATTATCACGATTACTATACTTCCTTATATTAGGTATAAGAAAGTAAAAGAAATTGTTGATAAAAATGCAATTTTAGGATCTAATCCTAAATTACTTGCCTTTTTTTCACTTACAAATATAACAAACAAATATAAAAAATAATTGATCTCTAATTTTTTTTCTAAGACACATGTTTTTAACATTTTATGTTTGCGAAGCAACAAAATTCTTACAATTAATTTTTTAATCACTCATTTTATTAAATATAATAAATAAATTATTATTATGGAAAGGCTATTTTATTTTTTGGGAATAATATTATATTCCAAGAAAATTAAAATGGAGAGAAAACAATACCCAGTGTTAGTTAAGCTCTATGAAGATGTCTAGACCGGACCATTAAATCGCTAAATTATTGTGGTTTGTTTGACAGAACCTTTGAGCCCTTAAAACTGTCCCTTCTTCGTAAAACGTCTGGTTAAGCAAAATTATTGTCCTAGAAATGTTATATATGTTCAGGAACGAGTGCCAGTAAATTTTTTTACTACCTCATTATTAAAAATTAAACCTC
The DNA here is from genome assembly GCA_029963845.1 of Rhamnusium bicolor. Classification (NCBI taxonomy): domain Eukaryota; kingdom Metazoa; phylum Arthropoda; class Insecta; order Coleoptera; family Cerambycidae; genus Rhamnusium; species Rhamnusium bicolor. Next base: position 953,198 of record JANEYF010001621.1, read on the forward strand.
GTTTTTCTAAAAAAAATTTTATGTGTTAAAATATAACAATTCAATAAAATGTGGGTAAAAACTTCAACAATTAATAGCATCTAAAGTTGTACATCATTAATAATTGGAATATTATAATTGACAGGTTTCTAGGCCGATATTCTTCTTCACTACTATGTACAAAAACATTACAGTACAATTTTAAAAAATTTGGAAAGCACACTGACTATTCAACATTTTTATAGAAGAGTAAAAGTTAATATTATTCCACCAAAGGAAAAACAATTGTCTTTTTAAATGCAGGTTACACACTCATATTCAAAGTCTTACCCTCATCTATTTCCAACAAAAAGGCTAAGTTTATTTCCGGTAGTGTATACTTCAGTTCATTATTTTTCTATAAAAAAAATAAACAAAAACAACTGGTCAAAAAAACTAACAAAAGGCAACAAGTTCAGGCCGCAACACTTTTGAATTCGATAAAATTGATAATTATTTTGTATCGAAAGGGTCTTTGTTTTCATCAAATGATAGGACGATTGAATTCACAACACTGTTATTCGAATTAATCAAAAAGTTAAAAGGGTTGAAAACTTTTTATAACAATTTTCGATGTGGACGTCCAAAGGCAACAACTGAAAAAAGGATCACTCCATGACACAAGCTGTCTTTTTTTAATCGTTCAGCAATGCTCTTTCTGGGGAACAAGAAGTTCCCCTTCCCTATTCCAGAATTTTAATAATCTTTGATGATGTCAATTTTCGTTTGTAATCACTGAGTGTTAACGAAATGTTTTCTTTTTGCTGAAAGTGGTTTTTTTCCCCTGAGCGACGCCTACTGACATGGAGTTTGGAAGCTAACGAGAAGGCTTCACAGATTTAATACAGCTATGAGGTTACCCCTTATCAAGAAAGGACAGAGTTGTTCTGAAATAATATGTTCAGTCGTAATTCCACGTATTCCAGTACATTTTTATCTAAAAGATATCATATGACCAATTGTTTCTTCCTTTCGTGAAGAAATTGGATATAGTTCCATTATCATTATCTGTAGACAATGCCAGATTACATTTTGCCGGAGAAGAACAATTATTATAAGTGTTAAAAAGAATCTAACAATCAAGAATTGGTTACTTCTTCGCCAGACATGAACCCTATTGAACACATTTGGAAACACATGTACTGAACAGTTGAAATATCTCTCCGAGGAATGCTCAGAAGTTTATTGCCTCTGGTAACAAAGAATAAAGGTATTTTTCTCAGAAAATAAAATTAATGTAATTGTAGACATCTACAGACGTGTTAATGTTTTATTACTGTTTAGGGGATGAAATTCTTAATATTAAATTCGTCATAATTTTATAATTGTATACATTTTTATTTTGGAATTTTATTGGCCTTATTTTTTGTTTTATTATTTCTTGGAAATTTGTGAACTAATAAAATTGTTACAATAATGAGAATGGTCAAAACAGAGAATCTGCTTTTTAATTTAGGCAATGTTTTGTTGTATTTATTAGCATCCTCAGAACGAGTAAAAGTGTGTTTTTTTTGTTCATATTCACTGTCAATAATAAATTAAACAAATAAAAACTGGAACAAAGTAGAGGTTGAAATAAATATAACATAAAACACATAAACGGTCTTACCTTTCTCAACGATACATAGCAAATTGTTGCAACCAACTTAACTAATCCTAAGGATGTTAATAAATACATAGAAACGTCGAATAAATTAAAAGTTGTTTTTCTGTTTTGACTGACCCATTCCCACTAAATTTTTATATCAATATGTAGCAGGTCACTAAACGTTCAAGAAAATAATAAAATTATGTCACTTTCTTTGAGTTGCTTGTTCACCACCACATTTTATATTTGATGAAACTATCTCAAATAGTGGTGGGTTACAAGGCTTTTCAAAAGTATCTTAAGAAACTCATATATCTAAATACTTTTATTTAAAAGTATTTTAGATAGAATATAATACTCCTCAAAATATAATTATATAAGCATGTTAGATATTTCTGAAAGACTATAATATACTGTTGGAAGAAGAAAATGGAAAAAATGCTATATGCTGTTGACTCAGTAAATTTTTTACATTCAGGTAATGATTCAATTCAGTTACAATACAAAAACGAAAACTTATGTGTTCTAATACTAACAATACTATTATTTAATCCAATGTCATCTTGCTCCCAAGCGAAGTATAGTTATTTTAATAATTCCAGCGATAATATGTATTTGAGGTATCGTGTTTGATTTATTATCTACCTAAAATTTTTATACTATCGTATCCTGATAAGAATGACAGTATAAAGTGGATGAAATTATAAGTATTTATTATTGTTATCAAATTAGGTCTGAAAGGATGCTTATATAATACCCAATAACTATTTTATTATTGTTTCTTGAAATTAATTCTTTTAGGTCCATAAATACAAGAACCACTAGGGGTGGTACTTTTCATCAATACAAGATACTAAGATAACTTTGTTGATAACATTTGTATGATACAGATTCTAATCAGAGAAAAATAATATATAAAGATAACTTAACTAAAATAGTAACTGTATCTAAGATAAAGTATCTCATTTTCGAAGGTATTTTCAATTTAGACCTGTTATTCGTTGCTTAAGAACATTGATAGTGCGGAACTTGTTCACAATTCAGACAACAATCAAAATTGTATGTGTTGTCTTATTTAAGGATGATACGAATATAATAAAATTCACACTAACAATGTTTTATACTAAAGTTGATAACAGTTGGCGTGACATATTGTACTATAACGCGAATGAAGACAGGAAAATATTCCAACCATATCTGGATTATAGAAATCTTGAGAAAATAACATGAAACTAACAGAATATTAAAAATATTATTATGTCATGAGATAAACAACCATTATGGGTCTTATTAATTTTAGCAAGACCACACTTCAGAAGCAAATTCCTGAAGTAATATTCGCCCATGCATAATTAAAACTCAAATAAAAATGTCACTAATTAAATGCACATAAAACTATAAACTTCTGTCTTTCAGCAAGAATTTTATTTATATTTTTAATGAAATCACGCAGCATGGGAATAAAATTATACCTCCTTTTATGGGGAGCTTAAATAACAGTGGCGTACAAGCTGTAACGAAAGCCACGGACACAGATTCCAATTGCTGTGGTATTAAAATGTTTCTATCTTTATCCAACGAAGATACCAACCTGTCTTCTAGTTCGCTTTAACTCGTAGAGAGAGATGGGCCGCGTACCTGTGCATCCTACACACCCACCTCTATAAAATAAATTGTCAACCGAGCTGCAGTTCTAGGAAGCAGGCTGTGTCTGCTGCGATCCTCAGATAAACCCCATTAAGTACAGCTAGAGACAATACTATTTCAATGTGTCAGCGGCCACTCCGCATCTACAAACACATACGTACACGTAAAGGACACTGTGGTATGTGTTTCTATGATTTGTGATGTAGACACCAACTTCAATTTAATTTAATTGTGCTCCAAAGAGCCTCATTAACTTTGCATCTGAAATTAAAATTGTTCATATGCATATCTTGATGACCCCCCATCTATTACCGAGATTTGTAGATGTTTAAATAACTTAGTTTTTAAATAAATTATACTAGAGACTAACAATGATGAAATTCCCAAATTTGATGTATAATGTATTGTTTCCTAAATTTTAAGACAATGGCAAGAAAGTTAAAAAGATGCTATGAAAGTTAAAATTCCAAATTGTCCAACCTTCTTCCAAAAATAAGTATGACAATTATTGAGCAATTAGTCTTCTTTCTAGCGTGTCAAAAGTTATTGAATCCGCCATTAAGAAACCACATTTTCTTTATACGAAAATGGTTTACTGTGTGATTTAGGAAATCACAACATGATTTTACCAGTAATATAAATACCGAAACAGCATGGTGTGTCTTTCATTATAAAGTAATTAGTGCCCTAGATCATAAAAAAATTTGTACTTGTATTACTTACAGATTTTTCCCGAGTCTTTGACTGTGTTGACCATCAGCTGTTAAAAGTTAAACTATCTAGATATGGCGTAAGGAGCATTCCTTTAAATTTGTTGTCCTCGTATCTTAGTGACAGAAAACATATAATTGTACAATTATCTAATTATGTGTCCAGTAATAGTTGTGATGTAAAATAGAGTGTTCCACAGGGATCTATACTGGGTCCTCTTCTTTTCACAATTTTTACGAACGATTTTATTCAATACTTAACAAAATACCTAATGTTTCGACAATTTATTATGCTGATGTATGACTAACATTCTTATATTGGAAGACAATTTAGACCTATTAAAAAGTATGTAATATGATAATGAAGTGAACAGTCAACAATGAATTATATTTAAACACAAAAAACACTTAGATACTGTTTACCTTAAAAATAAAACCAGATAATTTTCATTTCTCTGATTATCTTCAAATATTCCCTAAAGAATCCATTAAAATGTTGGGCAATACACTAAATATGCTTTTACAATGGAATGATTGCATTGTAAATGCACGACACTTTGTGGAACACTAAGGAGCAGTTGTTTTTGACTAAAATTTATGTCCAATCATTTTAGTATTGAAGTTTTACTTATGCTTTATTATGCCAGCTTCTATTCAAATTATAATATGGCTTAATCAATTGAGGAAATGGCTCCCAAATTAGAGATTTTTCTTCCTAAGTATGCAGTGTGTACATACAATTGCTGGATTAATCTGGATGGATGAATTCACAAGCTATTAGAACAATACCATTTATTAATGGCAACATTTAATTTAAAGACCATCCTCAGGGCCAAAATTTCTATGAATTCATTAAGTCTACTATTTTAAAAAATCGTTCCTATTTTATCTTAATTATATAGATAAAATAATAACGAATGGTCAATTATTATTCGCTAGTGACTATTTGTTATTGTTTTATCTTTTACAATGGAGATAAAATAGGAATATTTTTAATATAACAATGACTTAATAGTAATTTTGGCCCTGAAGATGGTGGCAATCAAATACCAAAACGTTCTCCTTTAAATTAACTGTTGTTATTAATAAATTGTTTTGTCCTAATTACTTGTGAATTCATCAATCCATACCAGTTAGTGGACGTCATAGGTATGAAATACGAAATCAGGAATAAATACAACCTAATTTCTTCTATTATTTATTTAATTGTCTTTGGTTTTTTCGTTAAGAGCTGTTAGTGTTAGTTGTACTTTTATACGATATATTTTAAAATCTGATACATTCCGCGCTTGTATATGCATTTTATAATATGCAGAAATAAAGACAATGAATGAAATAAAATAAAATAATAAAAAATGGTAAAGCAAACAGCCACCTACCCACGTTACAAAATAATAAAAAAAGTAAATGTTATGTTTTGTGAAATAGAAATTTTTAATACTATTTTTAACTCGCTTTTATTAGCTTCACTTGTATGTTTGTTTGCTTGTTTGTTTGTTTGCTGGTTTGTTTGTAACCGACTCTTTGGACTCGATTTTGACCCACTTTAAACGGACAGCTTTAATTGAAACTTTGCACACTTACGAAGAACCGGTAACAATACATTAATTTGATAAGTTTATGTCATTATCCTGATCAGGATCGCCAGTCCGTTCCTCACGTATCCTCTGCGTGAGAGCAAGAGGCTTAATATTGTAAGTATATTCCATGCTTCTTAGTTCGGTCGTTGGTCGAGCGGGCAAGTCTTAGTCGACGCGAAACGACGGACTCCTCGGGCGTGAGTTAAAATCCCATGGCTGAAATAAAAAAATATATTTTTTTTCAGGAATATCTGTTGGATCGTAATATGTTATAATATCAGCATCAATAAGCAATATAAATATAGTTTAAAAAAAACTACAAAACACGCTTTCATAGCACATCAATCTAAAAAAGTGAAAAATAAATATAGTTTAAAAAAACTAAAAAACACGCTTTTAAAGCACATCAAACTAAAAAGTGAAAAATAATTATTAATATAAACTGAAAACAATAATGACCGAAAAATACTAGTATTATTGTGAAAAAAAGCGTGGGGCGCTTTGTGCCATATTTTTCGTATATTGAGCAACCCACGCTTTTTTCACAATAATACTAGTATTTTTCGTTCATTATTGTTTTCAGTTTATATTAATAATTATTTTTCACTTTTTAGTTTGATGTTCTTTAAAAGCGTGTTTTTTAGTTTTTTTAAACTATATTTATTATATTATATTATTGAATGAGTAATTTAAATTCAGCTCGGTAGCGCGGTGGGCCAGAGCGTTAAGTGACAAACTTAGCTAGTTTACTGTCTATCGACTACCGGGTTCAAATCCCGGTTACGATTCTGACAAGGTGGGCGTGAGAACGAGAAGGGATATCGAAATGGGACCTTTACCATTGGAATTCAATCAAAGAACGAGGTAGAATGTGTAATCCATTTCGCTCTGTTTCAAAAATAGGCAATACCCTCTTGTTATAAACAATTTGGGAGATACTGTATCATATAATACTCAAAGCACTGATAATTTTAGCAGTGAAAGCAACACACTGCAATTTGTTTTATCCACTTGTTCTTCCTTTATGTTTATAACATAAATATGTGTCGATTAAAGTTGTGCAACAATTACTTATTACAACTTGTACTGTAAACATAAATTCGTTTTTTAAACAAAAATAATCTGAACCCACTGACAAACGTTACAGTGGGATAAACACATATCCATTAATAAACACAAACCTTACAAAATGACCAAACAAGAATACAATGAAAAAAGTAACAAATGAAGGTCTTGTACGAAGATCATTAATCTGTGTACAAAAACAATTAATTATTCAACAGTGTTTGGTGAGACTATTATACGCTCAAACCTCAAATTAATTTAAGCTTTTACCTACATATTTGTTGATGCGCGTGTGTGTTTTGTTAGCGAAACGGGCCACACCAAGTCAAGTATGTTCAATAGAAATTGTCAAAAAGTTTCAATGAATCGATTAATAATGTCACTGAAGATAGATTACGTCATTAGATGTTCACTGTTGTTAAATTTAATTAAACACTACACTTATTTGAAGCGACTAGAAAAGAATATCATGAGTAGGGACGAGGTGCAGAGACGATCGACTATGGGCGACTTGGTTGTGTACACGTTGCGTGTAAGTATTAAATATAACGATGCTAGGTTAACAAAGATCTTTACACTTTGCAACTTATATTTGTAAGTGTATAGATATATTTTGTGGTTTAAAATTTGACGCTATATCTGTACGCGATCTTATACAATATAAAGTTGGTGACGACACATATTTGTCACTGGAAAAGGCATTAAAAATGTGCAGAGCACTTGCAAAATTTAAAAGAAAATGAATTTCCATATGCCACATTTCTATGTGACTTTATACAGTAAAGTAGGCACCCTGAATAACTTTGGAGACAAAAATTTTTTTGAAAAATTGGTGAAACACGTCGACCTTTCCAAGGCGGACATATTTTAATGTAATACTTGTATACCTATCATCATCCCTCTACCATACACGGCCACCCCGTCAAAAAATTCAAATGACAAAGGGGGTCGAGTCATACATCTTTTGAAAAGTCTTTCAATTCTCTACATAACTGTGTATTTTTTTAAAATTTTGTCGATTCGTTCCTGAGAAATAATAATTTCATTATTTTAGGTTCGGGAAATAAAAATAAAAGAAGCAGTTTAAATTATCGTATGTATTATTCAAAATGACCCCCACCGACTTCCATACAGTAGTATAATCTGTCTTGAAATTCTGTACGAACATTTCTGAACACATCTGGAGTCAATAAACGGGATTCTCGAACAACGTAACTCTTTCATGAGATGCGGGTTTTGTTGCAAATACGTTCAATTTCAAATGTCCCCACAGAAAGAAATCCAAGGGAGTTAAATCGGATGACCTAGCGGGTCATTCCGCAGGACCTCTTCTTCCAACCCATCGCCCAGGAAACCGATTATCCAAAAATTAACGGACTACTATAGCAAAATGTGGGGATGCCATATTCTGTTGAAAAAACAGTTCGCCCTCTAATAGATTATCGTCTTCTTCGAGGATTTGGGTAATCATTGGGTCGATATTATTTTCTAACAGATCGAGGTACCTTTCGCCATTTAAATTGTCAGGAATAAAAAAGGGCCCGACAATGTGATCTCCTAAGATGCCAGCCAAAACATTTAACTTCTGAGGCCTTTGGGTATGAGTTTCCATGAATAAATGTGGATTGGTTTCACTTCAATACCTACAATTGTGCCTGTTTACCTCCCCATTTAACTGAAACGTCAATTCATCAGAAAAACACGTATTGTTCAGTAAATTGGCACTACCGTTTAATTGTTCACTAAAAATCTCACAGAATTCAAGCCGACGATCAGGATTATCTTCATTTAATTCGTGTACCAATTTAAATTTATATGGATGAAATTTTTACAATTCGATGAACACTGCCTCGTGATACACCAGATGCCTCAGCTACTTTCCTGATCGATTGAGTATTATCCATCTGCAAATGAACCAGAACTGCCACTTCGACTGCTTCATTCCTAATCGGTCGCTGAGGTTCATGCTTTTTTGTTTCCTACAGACCCTGTTTCCATAAATTTTGTCAATAATTGTAAAACATACTGAGAACCAACCCTTCTATCTGGGTAATTTCTATTGAATATGCGCTCCGTAGCTTTAGCACAATTATCGTTTTTAAAATAAATGCTGACCATTTCTATTCTCTCCTGAAGGGTATAAACCATTTTGAGAGCTCACTCTGGTAAAATTTATCTCGATTTAAAATTGGTTGTGAACAAATTAATGTTCATGGACTATTAAATACTTATGAGTCTTTTATTATTCTAAAACTAAACGGACAAGGAAAGTGTTTTTTGTCGAAAAAACTCGTGTTGATTTGAGAGCACTAAAAGATGTAGTTTTTTTTATAAATTCCAATATCCAGTGCCGTGTATTTTAGATTTTTTAAACGATTTCAATTGTGTGTAATCATCAAAAATAAAATTATTTTTCTTAAGAATGAATCGATAAAAGTTAAAAAAGGTACACAGTTATGTAGGGAATTGAAAGACCTTTCAAAAGATATATCACTGGATCCCCCTTGTAATTTGAATTTTTTGAGGGGGTGGCCGTGTAAGGTAGAGGAATGATAATAGGTATACAACTATTACATTAAAATATGTCCCGCTTGGAAACAAGGTCGACGAGTTTCACCTATTTTTCAAAAAAAATTTTATCTCCAAAGTTATTCAGAGTGCCTACTTTTGGTTGGGACACCCTGTATGTATGTCTATAAGGCTTCACTAAATTTATGAAAATATCATCTAAATATCTAGCGTATCAAGAGCTCTATAAATGTTTGTTAATTTTATTTAAACATCTCCAATGTCAATTTTTTTATCAGGAAATTTGTTCGTTAAAGAAGAACAAATCTGTGCCAAAGTGTTTAATAATTATATATTTTTCTTGATTCAGACGGTCTCATGAGGGTGGACGTTAGAATAACTTAATCAAAGCTGTCGTATGATAAACGATATCCTCTTTTGTTGCCAGTCAACATTGACTTACCCAGCTGATTATAGAATATATTCATAAAGAATATCTTCATCCTGGATAATAAAAACTTCTACTATAAATTTAAATTGATACTGAGAACATGAGTGTGATATTTAAATAAATCAGATTGTTTCTCTTATTTGGCCGATTAAATAACAGAAGCCTAACCGCTGTTTACTTTAAATCTAGTTTGTTTATCGATAAGATTAAAAAACTTTATACAACTCAGATCTATTTACATAAAAGAGAAATTCTTTTTTGTGTAGGTAAAATTGTTCGGAAAGCAGCATTTACATTACATTTTTAAGGTATAAAATTATGTAGTGATAAATTGTATTTTATCTGGCAGATGTTATTTATTGACTATAGCAAGCAAATTTTAAAAAATAATAGAACTAGAATTAATGGTGAAGAATACGTACTTTTTATAACAATCTATAGGTCACACGCAATACTAGCTTTTGCTATTTTCGCAATATTGACACTTACATCACTGACTTTTTTACTTACATTTTTCGCCTGGCCTCCCTTTTTAGTGAGATAGAAACTTTCAGTATTCTTTGGCAACCACAGGTCAGGGTAGCCAACATCAACATTCTGTGCTGACAAATATTTTCGGTTGCTCGTAGTTGGAAGAGGGAAAAGGTATAATGGGAATTTGAAAACGTTAAAATGTTGTAATTGTTTTTCATATGTACATCGACTAGTAGTTGATGTCTTTCTCTAAAACAAATATTAGAGTTATGTCGAGTCGATATACAAAGTGTAAATTTCATATGTATAATATGTAGATTCATCAAGAATTACATGATGATGATTTTCACGGAATAAAATTTGGGGTGGAAATGATTTACTATTCTACGATTCAAGCTTGACAGTTGACGGCGCAAAGAGAAGAAATATCGCTAGTATGGGACAGAGATCAACAAACTGCTTTACAGTGAAAGAGCAAAGTTTTAGATCACTGTGCATAAGAACTCAACTAACAAGATAAAATTGTATAGACCGGTAATCACTTTTTGATCACTCCACTTTGCTAAAAATATTTTCTTAATTAATGAGCGTATCTTTCCTTCACCTCTTTTGTGAATAACTATAGCTGTCGGTACTACAGCATGTTTTCGGGAAATGGCCATACCAAATCTCCTAGAGAACTATTGTTAAGGTAGCTGTTTTGGTCTTATGGAATCTGTATTTTGGATAATGCAACTTATTTAAATATACTAAGATATAACTAGTCTTTATAACTGGCGCTTTGAAAAACCAACAAAACAAATAAGGATAAATGGTCATAGTGGAAGAACAGCGCCATTATCAACAAGATGGCCCCCCACTTAATATATGTTAACAGTGCAACAGATATTAAATATCAGCTTTCTAGATAAATTGATTAGAAGAAGGGTACTAATTGTGTAACCAACTAGGTCCCCCGATTTAACTCAGTTGGATTTTTACTATATTTCTACATTTGAAATTAGAATTTTATAAAAGTGCAACAAGATTCGAGGACTTTAGGAACAGAATAACTCCAGAAAACTTTATCAAGGACCTTTTGTTATATCATATTTTGCATTACAAAGATTCTCATGAATGATAATTTGAGAAAAACTGCTTTTCTGTTCTCTAAATTACTAAAATGGTGGGTATTTTAGTAATTTAGAGAACAGAAAAGCAGTTTTTCTCAAATTTATCATCTTTTCACTATATCAAAACTGCTTCAATATCAAATTTATTTAAAAATTATTGCACAGACAACAAAAATATTTAGGATTTCAACAGCTGAGAATGAAACGATAAATGTGGACAAGCCTTATTAAACAGAGACATTATAATTAATTTTTCTTAACATTACTTTTGAGTAATTAAGTAGGTTATTACATGGGCCGTTTATTTTTAACACATTATTAGGAACTGGCCTTAAAGTTATTTAAATGTTGCTAAAATTACTGTTTTTCATATGTTATGATTTCTTTATCTTTAATCCGAAAAATCCGTAATTACCGTACTTTTTCTGTCATTATTAGAGCGCGGAAAAAATTTCAAGTATACACTCACAACTTCTGTAAAGCGTCATGTAGAATAACAACTTATTATTTATAGTGTTTAAAAAATATCAACCAGCTAAATAAAAATAATGATCTGAATTATATTTTGCATGTTAAAAAGTCTCACCCTTTCCACTCTAACTTATTTATTTTCAACTGTTGAGATAGAAATCAATGGAAAATAATCTTTGGTCTAATAGGTTCCAAAAGGTATTCTTGTTGATATACGATAGAATTTTTTTGTTGTCAGTCTTAATTATTATGAAACAAAAAACGTTTATAAAAGAATATAGACAAATATTATTTTTCATCAAATTTATGACACATTTTTTTAAAAGGAAAACAAACTAATCATGAATAGAGCTGTCCGAGGTGGCTGGAGTACAGCCACGGTCTTGTGATTTACGCTGCAGTCTTATTTGAAAGGTTAATGCGTGAGGTTGTACCTATAAATTATACATAATGTCAAACGCACCAAAGGGTAAAAAACGACCGTACGCGGACACAGTGAATAAATTTATCGGTGAATTTCCGGATTTATTCTATGACGGATGTAAAATAATTTGTAAAGTTTCTAATCAAGACTTAATGTGCTGGCACATTAAGTCTTGATGATCAATGATTGATCAATACCGTGCAACATCAAAATAAAAAAAATGGCATGCCTTTGACAACTCAGTTTATGTTTGATTTATTGTTAATGTTAATAGCCTGTAATATTCCGCTACACATACTGGATAAACAACCATTTCGGAAGTACCAAGTCGTACATCGTTACGTAGATATATTCCAGCTGTTCGTGAAGACATTGTAAATAGGATTAAATGTGGATTAAAAAATACACGGCTCTGGTTATGTATTGACGAGACGACAGATTGTAAAAAAAATTCTATTTTAAATATTATAGTACGTGTACTGGGCCCTCTTAAACTAACATTTCCACTTTTACTAGCTAGTAAAAGACTAACTACGCGTACTGGTGAAATAATTACGGGGTGTTGGAGACATTCGAAAAATTTGAACTTTCAACAAGTCAAGTATTGATGTTTGTGACTGATAGTGCTGCGACAATGCGCATGGTAGGCCGTTCTTTTCAAAGAGACAATTGTAGGTTTTTACATGTTACGTGTAAAGTGCATGCGTTACATCTTGTGGCAGAAACGATTCGAAAATGTTTTCCCGAGGTAGATGCATTAATAGCAAATACAAAAAAGTTTTTCTCAAATCTCCTAAACGGCTTCGAGCATTTCGCAGACAGTGTCCTGGTATCCCTGAACCACCAGAGCCGATTCTTACACGTTGGAGAACGTGGTTGAAAGCGGCTTTTTATTATGCTGAATATTTTCAACAAATAATAGCTGTGATACTACAGTTCAACCCTAACGAGGCTGCAGCTATTAGGGAAAGCCAGACAAGCTTTCAAGACGTTTCCCTTGAAACAGATTTAAAAACTATTAATAACAATTATAGAGGACTACACGACGCAATAGAAAAATTGCAAAATAGTTCGTTGTCGTTAGTGGAATCGCTGCAAATAGTGGACGACGTAAATACACAGCTACAGGCTATAAATGACGCAAAAAATAATCGCGTTAGTGAAAAATTCGAGAGTGTATTACAGAAAGATCCTGATTTTAGCAAATTAAGACAAATTTGTGATGGTGCATCTACAACTTCGTTAAGTGAGTTCACAGATTGTTTTACTTATGCCTGTATTACATCCGTAGATGTCGAATGGGCATTTTCAAAATGCAAAACATATTTTTTCACCAAAGCGAACATCGCTGACGGAGACAGCTGTAGAAACATACCTGATGCTATTATACTATCTTCCCCACTTTGTGATGACGACAACCAAACTACTTCATAAATCTGCTTAAAAGGGTGAGTTTTATTTTATAAAATGTTACATTATTGTTAAAATTTATTTCCATTTACTGTACTTGTTCAAGTATTATGATATGATGTAAACATATGAGTCATATGACGGCTCTGTCGGCCAGGTGACCTCGGACAGCTCTAATCATGAATCACTTGTAACGATTAGATAAAATGTTTGAATAATATGTAATGCTAACTTCCCTTGTTTGTCTCTATGACATCCTTAAAAACATGAAACCATATGAAAAATTTAAGTATCCTCGAATTTGTTTAACGTTGTACATGTTTGCAAATAAACTTACCATTTAAAAAATGGCAAACCGAAACATAGTATTCATTATGATTATAAAAGAAACCATAATTTAATTTGAAAAAGGTCACGTCATTTGAATTCCATTCAGTCCAAACATTAGCAATATAAATCCGAACATTAATTAGGCAGGACTAAAATTGATGATTTAGTCGAATATTAAAGTGTCTAGCGTTAAAAGTTTTCAATTGTTAGAAATGATTATTTCCAAAGAGGATTCTATCACAGGTGGAGCTCCCCATAGAGAACTCCGCATGGGGTGCCAGCCACTGGAGTGCAGCCTCTTCGACAAATTGTAATTTATAGAATGCAACCGGCTGTATTTTATCTTGGTTTTTCTCCAAATAAATTCGCCCGTTTATGTGTGGCCCCGTCAGTCCCTCAAAGCTGGTAGCCCAGCCAACTGAGATCGTTTTCCGTCGCATAACAAGCTAAGCAACTGTGGGAAGACACAATCTCAGTAAGCTTTGAATTATTTAACATTTTGATGCGTTTCAACTACTGTTATTAAATTATAAAATATAATGAATGAATAATAAATTTTATTCAATTACAGCGAAGCAGTTTTGTCTCGCTGGATAATTCAATTATCATAAATATGGTAAGGTTGGTCAGTAAAAGTGAGATTTACTTTTAGTTTAATTGCTAGTTACATTTACGTTAGTAGCTAATTCGAAATATGTCTGTAATTAATAAATTATTAAGGAATCAATCAAGCAAATACTAGTTCTAGGTGATGTTGGAAAAAATCACCATTCACATGACTTTAAGTCAGAAAAAATTTTAAATAAATTAAATGCTTAGGGCAATTATTGCTGTTGAAAAAATCGTATTCTACAAAGCAGCTTCTTATTCTGTTATTATGTTTACCACCGAAAAGTAATAGTATTTTCTTTTTCGCCTTTATCAAGTTTTAAAAAATATATTGTATTGTCAGTGGTTCATAGTATAGGGGATATTTACGTAATTTTCAACAACTATCGTTTTAAATAAAAAATGCAACATTAGGTAAGACACCATATTTTACTGTTGATGGTCAAGGATATAGTATATTTCCTCTAAAAATATGTATATAGCTGCGGACCATAACCTAGACCTGCCATCAGTGTTAAAAATTGTGTCACAAACTTACTTTACAATTTTGTTTGATAGTTAATATAATCATAGACACGCTCCGTTTACTTATTTCTATAAATTAACAAACAAAATTTGTTCATTTGTCTAAAAACAACTAAAAAAAACCGCTGCCAATTCCTTGGGGATCAGAACTTCCTCACCGTAGTAAAACTCGAGTTTATAATAAAAGTAATTTTTGACGTTTCAAAAAAAGTTACATTTTGACGTTTTAAATAAGTCACTTTGACATTTCAAAAAAGTCACATTTTTTGACGTTTCAAAAAAGTCACATTTTGACGTTTCAAAAAAGTCACTTTGACGTTTCAAAAAAGTCACTTTAACGTTTCAAAAAAGTCACATTTTTTGACGTTTCAAAAATTGGGACCGATTTTGTTCATCAACGAACTCAATCTCTTCCTTGACCTCTAGAAACTGTGTACCAATAGAAAGCTTTATCTCAAAAACTGTAGCTGCTATCGCGAACCACACAGACAGACACACAGACAGAACATTTTTTCTGTCTGAAATTTTGTGTATCGTCATAATTCGTCGATATTCGTCCAGAAATGCAATAAAAATTTTCAAAATTATACAACTTCCTCCCGTTAAGGAGTGAGGAAGTAATATGTCTTAAAATCTTTCTAGGTGAAAGAGCCTAGAAAGATTTTTGGAGATATATTTTCATCTAGTTTTAGAAATAAATAAATTTTGCAAGTTTCTAGAATGGATTATGATAGGAATCCTCAATACAAATTGAGCATTGAGGGTGTGGTGGGGTTTTGAGAACTCGCTACTTAAATATTAAGAATAACTAAAACTTCTCTTATGTCTCAAATATTTATTAATGATTCACAGCAGCTCTTTAAAATGTGCACCATTTACTTCTTGCTAATGTCGAAAGTCGATTATGAAAACCTTTGAAACCTTTGAACAGAACGTTTCTATTTATGAGATTGAATTTTCAGAAGTTAAGTCATCTAGATTCTCGGATCAGTTTCTGTATGCCGCACTCTTCAAATGACCTTGTAAATAAAAATCCAGAGGGTTCATATCCGGAGAACTGGGTGGCCATTCAATAACACCACATCTGTCAATCCATTTTTGTGAAAATATTTGAAATATTCCTGAACATTATGTGAATAATGTGTATCTACGATACCACCGCATTTTTAACTCTGAGATGAGGATATAAGGGGGGCAATGGAGTGTACAATTTTATTCTGAAGTTAAATTTTCTTAAAAAAAGAATCCATTACGTGCAGACCAATAATTTCAACTGACGCATTTAGTTTTTCATTGAAACTGTATACGGAATTCTCTTAACTAGTGAGGACTTTCACGTGCCCAATATCTACAGATGGGTATGTTTTTTTTACCATTTCGGTAAAATATAGCTTCGTCTGAGACTACGAGTATATGGTGTTTAGAAAATGTGGATCATTAATATTTCACAAAATTGAAAATGCTTATTACAGTTATCATCTGCTCTTGCACTAATTTCACTTAGTTTGGGTGAATCTTTTTCTTTTTAAGAACTCTTACATACCTCAGGACTTTGGGATACATTATTATCATGAGATTAGGTATTAAATGATGATCCTCTTCAATAAGAGCACATTAAGCTCTTCCTTAATATATTGCTGATTTTGGGAGCATCTTTAACAATATTTCTTTCATTAAATTTTTTTAAATTTTACTAATTTACCAATAGGGTTCCGACCAGAGTATTTTTAACAAGCTTTTATTAGCTTCACCTGTATGTTTGTTTGTAACCGACTCTTTGGACTCGATTTTGACCCACTTTAAACGGACAGATTTAATTGAAACTTTGTACAGTTACGAAGAACCGGTAACAATACAATAATTTGATAAGTTTATATCATTATCCTGATCAGGATCGCCAGAATTAAATAATATCCTTTCCTCATGTATCCTCTGCGTGAGAGCAAGAGGCTTAATACTGTAAGTACATTCCGTGATTCTCAGTTCGGTCGTTGGCCGAGCGGGCTAAGGCACAAGTCTTAGTCGACGCGAAACGACGGACTCCTCGGGCGTGAGTTCAAATCCCATGGCTGAAGAAAAAACATTTTTTTTTTCAGAAGTATCTGTTGGATCGTAATATGTTATAATATCAGCATCAATAAGCAATATAAATATAGTTTAAAAAAAACTAAAAAACACGCTTTCATAGCACATCAAACTAAAAAAGTGAAAAATAAATATAGTTTAAAAAAACTAAAAAAACACGCTTTTAAACCACATCAAACTAAAAAGTGAAAAATAATTATTAATGTAAACTGAAAACAATAATGAACAAAAATACTAGTATTATTGTGAAAAAAGCGTGAGGCGCTTTGTGCCATATTTTTCGTATATCGAGCAACCCACGCTTTTTTCACAATACTAGTATTTTTCGTTCATTATTGTTTTCAGTTTATATTAATAATTATTTTTCACTTTTTAGTTTGATGTGCTTTAAAAACGTGTTTTTTAGTTTTTTTAAACTATATTTATTGGTTAAATATCAGGCAAGCATCTATAAGATCTCTTGGATTTCAATTCTTTCTTTTCTCATTTAGATCTGTGAAAATATATAAAGTTAATGTCATTTCCGCTATTAAAGTGACTTGTTTCAACACTTTTGACTCACTCTGTATAATATATAACTCAAAGGTTCTTATTTTCAGTAGTTGCTAATTGCCTATAAAAAATAGTACTCTGCGAAGAATATTGTATAATTTAAAAAAAAATGGATGAAACATTTTGAAACAAAATAGTCTAATATAAGATGTTTACGACGTTATCTTCAGTTCATTTTATTGAAAGTTTGTAGCTGGAACTGGTGCCCGGAAGCTTACATCGAATATCAGCCAGAAGACAAGTCTAATTTAAGTAACCTTTTCTGAACTGAGTCCGCCAAAACAAGAACATATGAAAAAACAAGGTCATCAGAAAACCTCTATTTCGATTCAATTAATGCTGACAATGACCTTGCATAACTGAAAATGACGCAGAAATAAACAACTCTTGACTAGTTACAAATTCACAACTTCTATTTTATTTTAGTATAACTCTAATGTTACTTTAGGGATTTTTTTCGATGTGCTATACCATCCACATATTTAATAGAATAACAGTATTTTTTCTTTTGCTTTTTTTATAATATTTGGATAGTGCGTTTTTCATTCCTGATCTTTACAAGTTCTGTTTTTGACAACATCAAGTTAATGAAATTACAAGTATTAGTCAAATTCATAACTCATATTTCAAATTTATGTAAGTATGTGTTTTGTGAGATTTTCTTTATAACCATGTATCAATTTTATCTAAATTGGGTTGGTACTAATTTCAAAGTTGTGCCCGAATAATTGAAATAATACCTAAAAGCAGCGCTGATTTAAGTTCATATAAATTTTTTCAATTATATTGGCTTGCTAAATAATCTCTTCAATATATAATTTATATGTTATTTCATTATTCTATGCTACATGCATGTCTCTTTTCCGTATTTCAATATATGTATCTATTTTATCTATCATCGTTCATCATTTTTTCCTTCGAATTTAGTAAAATAGTCATTGTCTTGCTGGTTCCAATTATGATATTTATATGTTGATTATTTACAAGTTCTCTTATCATGTTCAATGTTCCTTTTACCTATGTCACATACAGGGTGTTTCACTGGGAAAAAGAAATACGTTAACTGTGGATAAAAGTCACCGAGGTGGTACCAAATAATCCATACTTGATGAGTCTTTCTTCCTTTACAACCGAGATACATGGTCACTTATCAATTTTACCTACTTTTTTTATTGACTTATAACTTACGAATCACCCTGTATATTTTATTGACATTTGGTACACGTACCAAATGTCACACTTGACGAATCTACTAAGGCATTAACAATAAAGGAAATCCAGGTCCGGCTTGACGAAAAATTAACAAATTCTTCCATCTTCAAAACAACACCCTGTATATCTAAATTTTTAAAATTTCTTTCAATTTTCGAAAAGAGCGATAAAAACTGAATTCAACATTGTTGTTGTTGGTGTTCTTATTGGTTGTTGTAGTCCTAAATACAGACCTGTAATTAAATTTTCTAATGGTCTAGAGGCATACAAATACAAATTATGTAGGTTTTAGAAATACATATTAAGTAATCTTTATTAATTATGACGTAGTAAAATTAGTAAAATGCGTCTGATTCCATTGTGTACCCCTAAAATGCTCAAACTACAATTTGAAATTAAAATTTTAGTAGTAAAATTGTCTGTGGAAAAAAAGTACATTGTTGAATTTAGTTTTTATCGCAACTTATATCAATTATTGTGTTTTCTTCTTTAACTACAACTACAACTAGTTACCAGACGACATACAATTACTGGCTACAAATTCAAGAAACTAAAATATTTCTATTAAATATTAACCTTATTTTTAACTTTGATTGTATTTCATAACTGGTAGTAAATAATTGCTGGTGTTTTACTGAAGTAGTAGGTCGTTGTATAGTAAATAATGTCACCTACTGTTTTATTTTAGTCAACACAGCACTAACAGTGAGCACCATGGGTAGGTACCTACATGGAGCCCAAAATCAAGAAATAAATTCTCTGAAGATTCAATTCCTGGAAACCTGTGAGGTACGGATGAGCAATATTACAAATATAAAAGGTAGGGCTCTATTAAAACATTGTTCTCTAATTACTTTTAACAATGTTTAATAAATAGTATATTCCTATAAAACACTATCCTTTTCTCATGCAAATGTTTTATTATGTTCTTTATGTAAACTTGAAATTAGACTCAGGGAGCGTTATAGAATTATTTCAAAAAGTGAGTACCTAAACGAAATTTAAACAAATGATGCTACCCTATTTTAACAGTATCAACCTATCAAACTTTTATTTTAAATTTCTGCAAGGCCAGGAAATTTGAATTGAAAATTGTAATCATTTGACAATTATTAGTGTTTTTCCATACACCACATACTAAAAATAGTTATCTATACAACAATATAAAACGAAACACGATTTCATTATGTTTCCAATCTATTTAGTAAATTAAACACCACAGATAATACACAAATAAACGAAAATATTTTAGTTCCCATTATTTTCTCAGCAAAAGAGTTTCAAAAACCTGTTTGTAGAGATATCTTGTACAACTTTTTTAAGTATGAGCGACGAAAGTGATAAAAATGATTTTCAGACATTCTAGAAGAAGTGAAACAATTAGCAGAAGCCTTTAGCTCATAGCTTCTTTTTGAGACGTCCAAACGTCTGTATGAAAAAGAGGAGAGGCCTTTGCCACATGGCGCTAGTAAAAGAAAGTCTTTAAGGTAGCGGAACCAATGGTATTTAGATGGAAAATTCAAATGTTTAAAGTTCTGTGGTCAAAATATTTCATAATAAAATCAACTTTGTTAAGAAAATATAGATATAACTAAGTACCCTAAAGTAAAAGCGTTTCTTAAAAGACAAAGTGCTGGCTAAACCTAAAATATTTTTACAAGAGACGTAGTTACTACTTTTGTGCTTGATGCACCCGATGAAAAGTTTTTGCTAATGAAAGTAGTCATGATAATGGTATTATCGGGTGAATACGTCTGCGATTCTGCGTCTACAGCACAGGCCCACTTCGTGAAAAAGTGTTGTGGTGTGTCCGATTTTGAATCCGAGCAAGAGTTTCAAACTGGCTGGCAGCTATAGACCTATATCTTAGCTGTCAGTCATATCAAAATTGGTGAAAAAGTTCATTCTGAGCAAAATAAATGCTGTGAAGGATGAGCTTAACATTCAAGATCCTCACCAGTTTGGTTTCAAGAGTGGGCACAATACCACACAGCAGATTTTCAGAATTGTAAATGATGTTAAGATGCAGATCTCGGAAAAATCACCACTATGGTGCTCTTAGATACTGAGAAAATCTTCAATTTCGTCTAGCTTTTGGGGTTAATATGTAAATTACACCGATTAAACTTCCCTGGTCACATAATTAAACTTGTTCATTCGTACTTGACAGGTAGAACACTGAAGATTAGAATGAATGAAAAGCCTTCAACACCGCGGAACATAAGCAAGGGTCGGTCCTTGCACCAAAATTATTTAATCTATACGTCTCCGACTTTCCACAGTTTCCTAATACAAAATTGACCATATACGTCGACGACACGGTCATGTACAGCCACAGCTAGAGCGCTCAAGCGGCTAATCAGCTACTAAAGGCTCACATGGTACGCGTGACGGAGTATTATGACCGATGGAGGATTTGGGTTAACTCGGGGAAGACCGAGGCGACTGTGTTTCCTCAAAATATTTTGAATACTAAGATCTTGACGCCAATTTCGATAAATGGGGTACAAATTCAAACAATAGCGTGTATCAGGTATCTTGGAGTACATTTGGCCAAACATTTAACATTTTCTAACCATATTAATCAAACCATGCGAAAGGGTTACGCTCTGTCCAGAAGTGTATTTCCAATCATGGTAAAGGGTAGTAAATTGAGTGGGACGAACAAAAAATTAATATACACATGTACATTGAGGCCAGCCATAACATATGCGGCGCCTGCGTGGTGCAGCGTGTGTGTGACGACATTAAGAAAGTTTCAGTTTTAGAAAATAAATATTTCGGCCGCATATCAAATTCGAATAGATACACCTTCATTAGTTATCTACATGAGCGTTGTAACAATATTGTACCTATAACGGATAATATTATATTTAATTTTAGCAAAATACAGTTTGTGTAATTTAAAATACATGATACAGGGGACATATTTTTTTAGTTATAGAAAATCACGAAATTACTCCTAAAAAAGTGTTTTGCAAAAATTGTGTTTTGAAAATAAGCTCCTCATTTGTTTTATAATTGATTTTATAACTAAAATTTCAACTGCAAGTCAAGAACTTGATCATAAGGTATGTTTATCGGTCAGTCATGTTTTTGTATGAAATTTCTCACTATAATAGAAATCCAGCAATCGAAGACCGGACACCCTGTATAATATGAGACCTTTCGTATTTATGTCAAACAATATGAAATTCATGTTCTGTTCATTACTATATTGACAAATTTATTAATGGTGGTAAAGGCATTTTTTTCTGAATATTCTGTAAACCGTGAGACTAGTCGATAGTATGGGCCTTTCATAAATAAAAACAAACCCCTTGAGAGTGTTTGACAAATGAATATTTTCGTAAAGTCAGGGTATAATCTGAGGTATTTATTTCAGTGAATAGTTTTATTTGTGTCCCACCCATATTTTGTCTTTTTTAATGGGCTTGGAAAATATTTTGTCCTCTTATCGATCATTCAAATTTCGTGATCCTAACCATCAATAATCAATAGCACAGGTGTATTTGTCCAAGCAAAACTCCCTCGTTATTTATATTAATTAATATAAATGACACTTTCCAATAAATTCCACGGAGTGGCCATCGTTTAAAGCACGTCAATTAAAAATTAAGTACGGGTATTTTTTCCTCAATGGACAAGTTTGTTTATTCTTTTGACACAGGACAAGAAATTCGATCGTGTTTAAGGGTAACTTTTTTAGTCAGAATGTGTTTTCTTCTGTATACGAGTAAATGAAGAGCATTCCTCATTGAAATCCAACTGAAATCTGATGTTGGAACGAGTCAACTTAACAAGGGTTTCTGTCGCAGTTATTTATAGTGGGCTCTGACGCAACACTCAGGTAGCTATGGTCAAGGTAGGCGTTGCATTTTTTTGTTTTAGACAGGATTGTCTGACAGGCCAAGAGACATCGTGACAGATTTAAACTCGCTTTCTCTCTCACCAGAACCCGAGTTTGTTTGAATTCCTTAATGCTATCATCATTGCTTTTGTGATAAGATAGCTGTTTTACATTCATCGCTACCGCTACTATTAAATGTTTACCACACCACTTTAGATAATAACTCCACACTACTACACTTTTATGAAGACGTATTCACTCATTTTAACTTAAATCTCTATGTTTTACGTTGATCGCTATCGTTATACTAATTAAAAAGTGAATTAAGTAAAAAATCGGGCCTCCTTATATGGCACAGTTACCAGGTTCTAGAATATAAATGAATTTAAATTATTTTACTACTTGTGAAAATGACATAATAAGCTATTTAATATTATTGATTATTAATTTGCTACTAAATCAGAAGCAGATATTAATCTAAGTGTGTAATCTAATACGTTTTATTAACCATTCATCACAATTATAAAGAAATAATGATAATTAGAAAAACATTTATAAAATATTCAGTAGATAAATCTAATATCGATTTGAACTACTAATTTTAACCTTTCATTATTTCATTATTTCCATATCCGGCAATCCATTTTTAAACTAAAAAACAAAATGACTTGTGGGGTTGATCAGATCCCTAGCTTTCTTATTAAAGATTGCGCGGGGTCCTTATATGAGCCACTGCTTATATTGTTCAATCTCATACTCTCTACACACACCTTTCCTGACAGTTGGAAAATTTCAAGGGTCTGTCGTAGCCTAAAAAAGTGGCAACCCATCGGATATTAAAAATTATCGTCCCATTGTTATTCTGTCTAATATTGCAAAGGTCTTCGAGATGACTTTATATGCTTACATTTACCACAGTGTCGAAATTGCTATGTCTCCTAACCAACATGGTTTTATGGGTAAACGCTCTACTGTCACGAATTTATCCGAATTCACTCAAATTATCGCAAATCATATCGATAATAAAGGTCAGGTCGATGTAGTATATACGGATTTCTCGAAGGCCTTTGACAAGATAGGCCATGCCACTCTGCTCTCTAAATTAGAATTATATGGATTTAGTGGGGATCTGCTCACTTTAATACAGTCATACTTGTTCTAACGAAAATTGTTTGTTTCATATAATGGTTTTAAATCTCAGACTTTCTTTGCCACTTCTGGAGTACCTCAGGGCTCAAACCTGGGGCCGCTCATTTTCATTCTGTTCATCAACGACTTG
The DNA here is from genome assembly GCA_029963845.1 of Rhamnusium bicolor. Lineage (NCBI taxonomy): Eukaryota > Metazoa > Arthropoda > Insecta > Coleoptera > Cerambycidae > Rhamnusium > Rhamnusium bicolor. The sequence continues at coordinate 977,098 of JANEYF010001621.1, forward strand.
TCCTTAGTTCTTGAAACACATCGTCTTTTTTTGCCGATGATTTAAAATTATTCTTAAATATAACTTGCATTGATGACTGTTTAATGCTGCAAAAACTTATTGACCTTGTTATGATGTGGTGTACAGAGAATGAACTACCAATTAACATAGCTAAATGTAAAGTTTGTACATACACATTAAGAAAGCAACCACTAATTTATGATTATTTCCTTAATGATACAGTTTTAACGCGCTGCAATAATGTCAAAAATCTAGGTATGTTTTTTAATGATAAACTTTCATTCTCTGACCATATTTATCACATAGTTCATAATGCATATAAAATCTTAGATTTTGATATTGGAAATTCAGCATCTTTCAATAACGTCACTGCTTTAAAATGTTTGTACTTTTTGCTCGTTCGCTTCACGCTGGACTACTGTAGCCTTATCTGGTATCCTCAGTATCAGATACATATTAAGCAACTCGAGAATGTTCAAAAGCGCAAGAGGTTATGATTGGTAAGAGGTTATGGTCATGCCCTATTACTTCAAAGATTTGACATCTTGTTGCTGAACGTCCCTAGAACTGGCTCTCGCATGGAAAGCATGTTCTTATGAATAAAAATACGTGTTTACTATCTACCTGAGTATTTGCTTCAATAAATGTAGGTATCTCAGTAGTAGAGTTCGCTTTGGGAAAGCAACATCTAATGTGCGAATTATGGTATTTTTAAATCAATATAAAAATCGCGCGATACACCATCGGACGCAGCACCTTCTCTAGAATGGATTAAAAAAAAGAGGGGGGTCTATTTTCTTTTAAAAAAAAGTTATATACCAATAAACGAAGAGTTGTCGAAATCTCATGAAACTCAAATCTTCCATCACCTACACCTTTTTCAAAGAACCTCGATAAGAAATTAAAATTTCATTGGATTTTTTTAAATTAAAATCTCGTTGACAAAAAAAAATAACCATCTTCAAAAAATTACATTTCATTGGAAAAAGTTTTTTTTCCAATTTAAAAAAATTTTTTGTTGGTTAGATGAAGATTCGTTAAATAATATTTTTGTTTCGAAATTCTATAAAAAAAAAAACATGTACCAAGAATCAAAATAAACATTTAGGCTACGATACACCATCAGACGCAACCTTTTTTAGAACATACCTATTAAAAAAAAGAGGTCGGTCAAATTGCTTCTAAAAAATTACAGACCAATAAATGTAGAGATGTCGAAATCCCATAAAATCCAAATCTTCCATCACCTCCTACACCTCTTTAGTAAAATCTCGATAAAAAATTAAAATTTCTTTGAAATTTCTTTTTAAATTCTCTACAAAAAAATATCTTCCTAAGTAAATGACATTTCGTTGGAAACAATTTTATTTTTCAAAAATTAAAATTTGATGTAAATTATTTATTGTTGATCGGATGGGGATTCGCTAAAAAAATATATATTTTTTAAATTCTATAAAAAAATAATATAAGACTTGTTAAAACATAGCATTGGTTACAAAGCCTGAAATATTTGCTATGAAGCAATAGCAAAATATTATTCATTGAAAATGAAGCAAATGCTTTTACTACTACCTTCTGCTTCGAAGCATTTGCTTTTGCTTTTACTTCTTACTTCAAGCAAATGCAATATTTTATTCATCAGACCCAATGTCATTTTGATAAGAGTTACACAATTTAACGATCTAGGCGTTAGTTTTGACTGCTATTCTTTATTTCGCATTCGTTCAATTTATATTACTCCCTCGATTCAATTAGAAAAAGTGCAACGTAGATGAATATGAATTTTATCCTCCCTGGGGTGCACCACAGATTTCAATTAAGTAGTTTTTATTGTAGACGTATAATGTACTCGATTAAATTTCTTCACAAAGTCATTTATTACCAATATTGTAAATTCAGAATCAATACATATTGTATCGAGTACCTAGAATTAATCCGAGATCCACTATATCATAATAGTTACCAGCAGCCCGTACTAATTTACTTACTATCTCCCCGGTATATCAAATGATACAGAATTATTATATGTACGCAGAAAGACTCGATTCTTTTTCTGTTCAATCTATTTAAAAAATGTTTATCTGATATTTCCATATTCTATATGTTTTATATCAATATTTTTGATGATATTTTACACAAGTTGTTGGCTGGTAAAGTAGAAATTATTTCTTCAATAAAAAATAGAAAAAACTTTATTTCCTATTTTTATTTCTAGAGGACTTCCAGCCAAGTACATGAACAATTTGTCCTACGTTTCGTCCGAGTTTTCGGACTTTTTCAAGGTTAAAAGCTAAAAATATTAAAAATAATGGTTTTACATAAGTCGTAAATTAGATTAGATATGCATTCTGTCACTAATATAGAGTTTCTGTATTCCTGTGATTCTGTTGGGTCTGTCTGTCTTATATGCGAATGCAGTTTAAGCTTTTGAGTATTCCAAGCAATTCTGTTTTTGATTTCCGAAAACTGATGCTGTGATTTCTTTGTCGATCCTGAATGTGGTAATTTCTATATGCACATATTAATTTAATTTATATGAGTAACGAAATTTCTAATGAGAATTTATCACTGGCAAATTATATAATTTCTGAAATATACCCACTTGGTAATCTAATACAGCCTTAAATATCTTTTAAATTTGTATTTATAAAATATAAAGCATATTGTCTTAAGGAGCAAATAAGATGAATAGCATTAATTGCTATTGTATTACCGAAGGGCAATTTAATCTAATAGGCATGAATCTGCAGAAAATGATTTTTAAAGAAGCATCTAAACAGCATTCAGGCTTTCTTCAAATAAACAAAAGAAAATCTAGATAGCACACAATATTCAATTTGGTAGTTAAAAAGAGGAAATCGATAATAAATCTTAAGCTACTTAAAGATAATGAACAAGCGATCCGTGTGAACTAAGGAAAATAAACATTTAAGATTTTAATATATATGTATTAGGCGCTTTGTGTTTTGGTCTCCAGTATAATCATACCTTTGTTCGCTCAATGGGTGTCCTGCGGTGTTAAAAATTGAACCATTACCGCAATCGGACTGCGATCGCCTCTTTCCGATGCTTTGCTATGCTTCAGACAGATCCAGTTCCATCTTCCAACTTAGTCTCTTATTGGATCACCCTGATGGACATTTGTTTATTGTCTCTAGCGAGTATTTATTAGTAACAGTCCAGTTTCATTCTTGTCTATCAAGCAGATCTAAATTTATTCTACTTACGTGCATTAAAATGAACAAGAGAAATTAAATACATTTTTATTGTCGTTTTGATGGCATTTACACGCCGAGGAAAGTCTAGGTACTTTGAGAACTCAGATATTCCACTTACAAAAAGATTTCTGAAGATAAATTTGCAACATGTAATAATGTCAGTTGCGTCGAAATTGCTTATTTAGTTCAACATTTCTTTTTAAATAATAAATGTTTGCACTATATTATACAGAGTGTGCCGTGTGAGATAGATCAACCAGTTTTTTGCTGTTCTTAGAAATTATGGCTTTTTATAAAAGCCTGCTTACTGTAGGTAGTTATTTTGTTAAATTTTGACCTAACGTGGTTAATTTGTATTCTACTATACCATAATAGGACTTATTCATACGCTACAAGACAAGGCGTAACAACTTTGCCTTGATCTTCATAAATGTTGTACGTCACTTTACCAAATATCATTTCTACCAAAAACAACAAAGTTATGGAATTAATTTTCCAGATATGTTTTCACATTATCTTCATTTCTTTAAGGTCCAGATGAACAGGCATAGTACTGAGAAAACTATGTTTTTAATTACTTTCAAATAGTTCCAACTTAGTAAAAATAACCACGCTTGATTGTATGAGAACAGTAAGCTATAATATCACTTGAGTTTAAAATGACGGATTTATTGGGTTATATTAATACTGTCTGGCCGGGGAGAGAAGATCCCCGGAAAGAATGTGATTTCTGCATTTCATTCACAATTGTGCGTAAATGAAATAAATCAATTAGTGTATGGCAAATTTTTGTGATCGTTTGCATCCGCACCTACTCATTGGGAGAGATATTATATTCCTAGCATATGGTTTCACAGAAAGCTGGCAACTTATCGGCAATACTCTTCCTTGCCACGCAAGCCTTATGCTTTCCCTCCGGATTCTTTGGTCTGTTATATAGATGGTTCTCTGTAGCCGGTGGACCATCCTCGGAAAAGATATACCTGGAAAGAGTGCAAGCTATGCTTTAGAATGGTAAAATACAATCTCTCAGGTAAAGGTATTTTCCATTCAAGCACTAGAATGATAAGGAAGAAGTAGCATGTAACAAAAGCTCTTCCAAAGCCTCTTACGCTTATGAACTAGGGCTGACCTTGTCGTACAAGAGCAAATTGCTTTCGGAGCGCCCTGGTTGATGAAGTAAAACATAGCTCTACAATATTGTTGTCTAATTCATTGATATGGGTCTACTCCAAGGGTCCATCCTGAGGCCATTTCTCTTTGTTATTTTTAATTTTATAACAATATTTAAATATTAAATATGAATGAATGAATTAACATGAATTGATAAAGTGGTAATGTTTGTTGATGACAACTCACCTCTGATGTCAGCTAAATCTGAAACAGAGTTAAAGTATTTATAAGAAAAAAGCTGTCCATGATTTAATTGATTGGTATAATGCAAAGCAAATTTATCCTGATATATCCATATGTAATCGAACTTTCACTTAAGTACCCTAAACTGAAAAACATTATAACAATATAGTTACGCAATTTAATATTAGATCACTTGAAGGTATATTAGATGAATTACACATTTTAATGTATTACTATGGACAAGTACACTCTCAAATTTTATGTCTTATATTATTATGGGGTTTATCACAACATGCAAACGAGGTTTTCCTTGCAAGAGAAACATAGTGAGGTATGTGATAGATGTGTTTTACACTCATATTTGTAAAAACTTATTTAAAAACATACTTATTATTCCTCTTCCTTTTATGGTATTTTTTAAGCTCGTAACTTATGTCTATAAATACAAAAATTTTTATTATCATGATTATAACCCGTAATAAACATTTTATATACCGTTTAAAATACTGCACTTAATTAAGAACACTCATATTAAAGTAGCACTAAATTTATTTAATAATTTAGCATCACAGATGAAATATGAAACTAAACTTAACAATATAAGTGTCAAGGGCTCTGCTATTGGAAGCGTGTTACTATTTTGTCAGTGGGTTTAGGTTGGGTCATGTCCAACAAATATTAAGTCTAATTTGTCATATTATGTGATAATATTGTTAAATTAGTTAATTTTTAATTTTGCTAGTTCAGTATTATATAAGAATTAATCTAACCTCAATTAAAATAAACTAAAACATAATTGAACTGAACTAAACTAAACGAATGTATGAATTAACAATTTTCACCAGATCTATTTGTTTGTAGTGAATAATATATTAAATAATGTGGCACTATAAAGAAATGCTCGATTATTCAGTGATTAATAGAGTTGGCAAATCGGTCCGCAAAATACACGGCTGTTGTTATGTGTTGACGAGACGACAGATTGTAAAAAAAATCTATTTTAAATGTTACAGTACGTGTACTGGACCCTCTTAAATCGACATATCTACTGTTACTAGTTAGACTAACTGAGTGTATTGGCCAAACAAGACGTTAGAAAAATTTGACCTGTCAGAAAGTCAAGTGTTGATATGTGTGACCGATGGTGCCGCGACAAAGCGTTTGGTAGGCCGTTCTCTTCAAGAACAGGGTTGTAGGTTGGTACATGTTACGTGTAAAGTGCATGCTTTACACCTTGTGGCACAAACTATTCGACAAGGTTTTCCAGAGGTAGATGCATTAATAGCAAGTACAAAATAGTTTTTCTTAAATCTCCCAAACGTCTTCACGCATTTCATGGCAAGTGTCCCGGTATTTCTGAACCACCACAGCCGATTCTTACACGTTAGGGAACATGGTTGAAGGCAGCTTTTTATTATGCTGATTATTTACAACAAATAAAAGCTCTGATACTACAATTCAAGCCAGACAAGGCTGCAGCTATTGAGAAAAGTCAGACAAAATTCGAAGATGTTTCTGTTGAAACATTTTTAAAAATTGTTCTCAAGAACTATAAAAGATTACATGACGTCATACAAAACTTACAAAACAGTGCGTTGTCGTTAGCGGAGTCACTGCAAATAGTAGATGAAGTAAGTCGATTGCTACACTCTATAGGTGACTCAACAAATAAGCCCGTTGGAGAATAGTTCGCACGTGTGTAAAAGCAAGACACCGGTTTTACCAGATTAAGACAAATTTGTGATGGTACTGATGGTGCATCTGCAATCCTTTAAGTGAGTTCAAGGACTATTTTAAGTATGCTTGTATTACATCAATAGATGTCGAACAGTCATTCTCAAAATATGGGCAGATTTTTTCACCACATTGAACATTACTCTCGGAGATAACCATAGCATCATACATGATGCTGCAATGTTTTTACAGATGTTTTCCAGTTTGTAATAACCAAGCTAGTTAAGAGGGTAAGTTGTGCATACATTGTTACGAATTGTAAGTTTATTGCTTTTATTACTAGTTAATTTCTTTTATTATACTTATTATGATGCGGACGCCTATGTCCTGCGGCGCATTTTTGCCAACTCTGGTAATTACCTACTCAGCGAGAGTTTATTTTTAAATTTGAAATACACATTTTGCCATGCATTAAAAAATAAGTTTTTTCTTTCGCTGAAAATAAAAAATGTCTTTTTTAATTATTACATGTCTAAGTGTTATAAAAAAAATTTATTAGGTATTTAATGATAATAACTTAATCTAAATCAACTCTTAACCCTCACGTTATTTCTATTACATCTATTTTGCATAGAGCTTCAGCTTCATTTGGACACTAATCAACAGAAATTGTCACTTGAAAGAATATTTAAATTCACTAATAAAAAAACCGTATCAATTAATTGTCTTTTTTTCCAGGAAACGAATACATTAGTTGAACATTGGTATATACACGGACGCATTTCTTGGTACCATTTAATCCTGTTTTATTTTTACATTGTTAGGACCCGGTGTGTTCCTTCGTCCACTTTTTTTTGTATCTTGGACTCGTTACGGGCCCTCGTTATTTAATTAACGATAGGCCATCTCGTTCAGTCCTCGTTTCTATCGAAACTCACACATGTTCAACCTTATCGAGTGCTGCATCTTCTTTACAGTCGATCGATAGTTTTACTTTTATTTTGTTTGTTCGAAAAGGCTTATTTAAGTTAAATTAATCGTTCAGTGCATTAATCAACAACTTTTAGGATACTACACCAATTTATAATAATTAACAAGGTGGAAGACAAACGCGAGGATTTTAAGGTAGTTACCTGGGACAGATAAATGAGGACTGATTTTAATTTATTTCTATAATAAGTATGTAAAACGCATTTATGACCATGGGAAAATAAGACCTCTTATTCAATAAAAATAGCTTTGGAGGAGAATTTATTTAAACAATGGGATGGTTTAAGAATAGGGTTGCTGTATTATATTTATTAGTAATTTTAAATATTAAATTTGGATCTTATATGTTCCATCATTCAAATGTTCAAATAGTAATATATTTTTTCTCAGACTATTTAAACAAATTAAATATTGATGAGTTTTTACTGAACAAAGTAATTGTGTAACCATTATTTAAATACTTTTAACCATCATTAGACAAAACGACGTTTATTAATTAGGCGATTTGGTTTTATTTTATTTTTGATCCATGTTTAATATTACATGTTGCAGACTTGAAACTTCCTTACACGCAATTTATTTTATTAACAAGATTCTTCTACAAAATATTTAATTGAGTTAAGTCTATTAATGTGGACATTATCGTTCTTAGTAGTAGCTTTACTACTATGATTAAATATTATTTAACATAAGTTTGTGCAATTCCATAGTTGCCAATCTAATGTATAAGCCGCGTTAATTCCCTACTGGAAGATATGGTTTTCCATTCTCTGGAAAAACAAGTTAAAATTTTATCTCGGGTTCAGTATTAAAATTGTTTTATGTAAGTGCTAAACCAGTAATGTATCTTTCAAATAGTTTCTGTGGGATCTGTTTATGAGATTTCATCTTCACAATTCTTTATATATCATTTGGTGTTGCAATTTTAATGTTACATATTGTATACCTATATATTTTATATTATTATTTACATTTACTGTTTCATAATATCTGTTTATAGCATCTGTTACTTCTGTTTGTTGTGCAAATTAGTTCTCTAATTGTATTGTAATTCCTATATATTTATTTTATTTAATTAAGTAAATAAGTAACCTTATTGACAATTAATCGATTCTTTACCGTCATTTGCTTAACATTTAACATAACATGCACATCCTTACACCATGTCATGCATTTGGCTTTTTAAGGGACGACATTCACAGCCTTACTCTAACTCTTTTTCTCTTCATTCTACCCTCAGAATTTTGTATTCAACTTTGGCTTGTGTCACATGACCAAACTAGCGCGATGTTTTTTCTCATTCTAACCCTCTGCTCTTTCTTTTATCTTTAAATTCTTAACCTTGTGTTTTCGTATTCGGACATGATGTTGACAAAGACATTAGGCAAACAGCTTGAAATCCTAGGATAAAAAGTTGTATAAAATTGGATTTAAATAATATTTGGGCAGAAACCTAACACACCCAAATTGTAGTTTTTGTATAACACAATGTGAAATATTAGAATATTGAGAAGAAAATTGAAAAACAGCTGGACAAAAATTATTCTTAATATTTGGCAATGGAGAAGGAATCAATAGTTCATTAAAAGAAACAGGTTTCTAAAAGCCTGCCAAAATTACTTGCCTTAGAAATCCAGGATCTGAACTAAACTAAATATGCTTGAAACAAAATCATACGGATTTCCCCAAAAGCCTATCTTCAATAATTAGAACATGAGCAATAATGTCAATTGCACAGGAACATTTGATTAACAAAATATCACCACAAACTATAACATTCAAGAAATTGGTCACAATTATGCGGAAAGAAAATGTTCCTCAGTAATACATCAACATTATAGAAAATCATGTATCCCAATCGTTTGATAAAGAAGATAAAGTGGTTGCTTTACCTGTCTCTGAAAGTGCCTTGGATGGAAGTGTCTAAACCTCAATTCAACATCTGATATCACTAAAGTACCTGCAAGAGAAATTCGAATTATGAAAGTGAGAAATATTCTTAAATCTTATAAGAACGTTATTTTTCAATTTGAAAATACAGCTTACATATCCAATCCAAGCTTACCTAGACTGTACTACCTGCCAAAGACATATAATCAGAAAAGCCGGTGCGAGCTCTTGCTTCAGAAATTGAAACACTTCCACCTTATTAAAATTCTTGACTAAGGAAGTTTAAAGAAGGCACTACCTAAGTTTTTCAGTAATTAACTCCAATGATTCCATTAATAAGAGTAATTATATCCATTGGTAAGAGGGTGAAACTTTGATTTGCTTTAATGTTTTTTCATTGTTTCCAAGTGCATCAATCCCATAAACTTTAAACTGTGTAAAAGATTTTATTAATCCTTCCAGATCCGCTTGTCTGATACAGTCACGGTGATACTTCAGCCAAAACAGCTTATTGGGTCCTTCCTTGGTCATCTATAGCCCTCCTGTGATTATTGTGTTGCTGATTAGCTGATTAGACTTGTTTGTTTGCAAGTATTCTCGGGTCCGTTTTTGCTTCCCCAAAAATGTTTTGAATTTTGCTGTTCAGAGTCTCGCTTTGACAAAGTAAGCGTTGCGCTGTTTCCGGCATTTTTATGCAGAGCCTGCATCCCTAGGCACCTTTATACAACCCCATTCTTTGTAGATACTCCTTTACTGGTGCATTACTTGTGAATAACCCTGTTAAAATTCTCAGCTTGTTCCTGTTTAGTGTATGCACTTGATGAGCTTTCTTGTGCACGGTCGGTTATGAATGCCTTGCCGTGTCTTTGTCCTAATATATTCCGCCAGTATATATTGTGTTCTTGGCACTGTAAGCTAAGGCTTGCCCTTGGGTTTTCACTATGTATAACAGACCGTGTTCCGGTTTTATTTCTGGACCTGTCTGTGTACCAGTTCAGTCTTCTGTTAAGGAAGTCTAATGTACTACTCTTCCATAGCACTTGATCTGGTATGATCACATCGAAAGAATCATGGAAGAAGTATTTGGGAGAAGCCTATGGTCTGATAACATCTCAAGGATGGGGCCAGCTACAGTCACTTTAATTCTCTCATGACTCGATCTCCCCAGAATTTTGCTGCCTGGAGAGTCTCAACCTCACCTCCCCTGTCCAAAGGATTTACTCGAAGCAAAAATCTTAGTCAAGAACTAGTATAATGCAGTAAATTCGAAAACTTTGCTTGAAGCAAATTTGTTACCAATTCAGTAATAATTTCGTTAAACAAGTAACACGGTCTAGTGTAGATTATTGATGCGAAGTAGTAAAACTAATTAAACAATTATATTCAAAATTTTGAAAAGGTGATAAAGGAATGGCTGTATAATGTCAGAAGATGGTTATATAGTCTTGACCAAATTTCAGCTTGGAGAGAAAAATATTTCTAGTGGCAGTCAAACCGTTTTTTTATTAGATTTGAAAAACTACTTGACTACAATAAATTACAAACTGCGGGTATAGAGTAAGTATGTAGACTATTTCTATTTTGTTATGTATTATTACTTGCAATCCAAGACAATAATTTTATAATTATTAACATATTATTCCCAACAGATGGATGGATTAGTAATTCATCAACACATTGACACAATGTATTTAATACATTTATAAAATGTCCATGTTGGCACAATGCATCCTTTTGTGTTGGATCATCGTGTGATATGTATGAAATTATAAACTTTCTGATATCAGTCGAGTTGCAAATGACTGCGAACCTAGCAAAATGTAGGTGTTTTCTATGTATAATTATATTTCACGTGGCATAAAGAATAATAAAAGAAGTTAATAAGCTTTTACTCTTTCATACTTATCGATAATCTCGCGTATATACAAGAATTATAATAAAATGGTTTTCCACCGACTTTCTTATGCAAAAAAAATGCGAATGCTGAATCCGTATTGATTTATTCGCAGGTTTTTGCAAGTTGCTTATTGGTCAGTAGGCGTGTCATTTAATCGTGTCTACAATGCTAGCATTTATTTGAATTCCAAATAGGTTCCTTCTGTAAATCATATGAACTGAAACTATTTAACACATATTTATATAAAACTATGTATAAATTTATTCTAGAACGGATCTAATCTAGATACGTATTAAATAAAGTGGTTCTAACAGTATCAATGTTAGAGAAATATTCGAGCGAGGATGTTATTTGAGGATAATCTCCATGGACTTTTATTGTCAGCTTATACCAAATGGTTAAAAGTTTCTGTGATATGTAACAGGGAATTATATTGTTGATTTTTATCTCCAATCGACATATACTATAATCCAGTACTAATATTTTATCTTCAACGGATACTACGCTTAAATCTATAAAGTGCAAGCAATATCTGGATTTATCACTTAAGAAATTGTTTTATTCTAATTTCAAATTTAGTTGGGCAAGAGTTGTCTTAGGCATGAATCAACGAAAATAATGTTCCGTTTAGTTCACACTATCAGTACTATCTATATCTAGTCACTTAACTGTTAACTCTGTATTCACAAATGGATTGCAAATATTCTACTGAAACATTTCTGTTTGAAAGATTGAGAAAAAATTTGGTTTAATGCCGAAATTGAATTATTCAAGAAAAAACAGATTTTTCCCAAACCAGTTAAGATATTGAAAAAAATACCAAAACGTCCAAATTACCAGAAGTGTAAACAGTTACTTTCCTGGCAATTGCATTAGAACGGAATTTGACAAAAAATTCACGTTTTTGTTTTTCACCCTGTGCATGGGAAGACACTATGAATATTTCCGTGCTAGTCGATAATTTGCCCTTTCCGAATCTTTTTCCGTTTTAAAAATCCGTTAAGTAGTTTTAAAGTTACGAGGTTTTAAAATTGAAGCAAAATTTCTCCCATAACATTACAACTGACGGTCAGCTTATATATAGTAAACCTTTAACAGTAGTTTTTGTTCCCTTTTTGAAAACAATGATTGCGATTTAGAGCTATGACATGTTACTGTTTGATTGGCAATCAAATATACAGAACAATTCAGTTTGAGTTTTAATTTTTAGTTTTTCATTGTTTATAAAACTTCTTCAAGTTGTAAAATAGCACACGTACAACTTTTTATTTGTTTCATTTTCCCCCTAATCGTTTTTATTTTTATTCCTTTCCAACTTTAATTTATTGGATGAGATTGTGTCCAGATACTCTGGCAGCAATTGTATTTTGCCAAATATTGAGAATTGGAACCTATCCACAGCGGGACATGAGTGGTTTGTCTTCTCATCATCCTCCACACCAGAGAACAGGTATCCAGACCATAGTTACTTTATTGTTTTTGCTGAAATGACAGAACCTTCATTTATAATAACAACTTGTTCAGTTGGGTTTTGTTTATTGCAAGTGATGTATTATATAAACAAGTTCCAAACAAATGTGTTTATATTTGATCGTAAGTCATTAGTGTGTCTTATAAATATAATCGGACCTGGCACAAATCCCTGTGGTGCTCCTCGTGATATAGAAAGTATTTTAGACTAGTTATAATTCCACCACTTTATATATTTAGTAAGTTTTATTTGGAAAAGGCACTAATAACTCATATTGGAATTTTTTCTTATTCCATAGTAAAATAATTATTCCAAACGAATTCTATGATCGTCATATTAAAATCATTACTGAGACAGCAACATACTATTTTAATTTTTTCCTTGTTTTCAGAGCTTTCATAATTTATTCTACACCCTTAATCATCTTTACTTTAGTCCTTTCTTTATTTTTAAAAGATCCATAATTTCTATACTCCTTTAATCATCAATACTTTAATATTTATAAATTGTGATCCTTTGGTCATAGAGTAGGTTGTATATGCCAATATGATTCGCTTTTTTTTTTTTCATCGTCATATTTATAATAATGTCCTGGCGAAGCTTAGCATTTGCTATTCCACCACTGAACTGAGACAGACACACATGCAACAAATTGTATTTTCTAATTTTCTCTTAGCTGTAATTTTGTTTGTATTTATCGCACATTTTAATACGACATATGAATAACTTCCTTATTAATAGTACTAATAAGTGGTATCACGGTACCATTATGGTTCCATTTAAAAAAAATTGGTTTCGTTCCAAAAACCATTTTGATGAACTTTAGTTGCTCATACGGGTCATTTAGAATAAATCGGAACCGTCATGGCACACTTAAATGGAAAATTAAAAATTATATTATAAAAAATATTGACGTTATATAAGATATCCCAAATTTCAATCAATTATCTTCAAAACTAAAGGAGGAAAAGGGGGTGTTCCATGATCCTGTTACACCCGGTATATATGAAAAACATTTGCTCAGTTACTTTTTTTCTTTTAGAGGGATCAAATCATCTCTCTTTAAGGACCAATAATAATCACTCATCATGGCTGGTTACCATCGTCCTTGATACCGAATTTCCATTGTCCTGATATCTTGATGAAATCTTTCTCCTTGCTCGTCGCTTACTGCACTCAAATTTTCAGGGAAAAAAAATAAATAAGAATGCAGAAGGTGAATTTTTAAAGACCTACGGCAACCAAGCGTTTGGTACGAATCTAAAAATTCACTTACTAATTGCTTGTAGTTCTCATCCTTCTTGTTCCCTAAAAATACCATGACTATGCTTACAAATGAGTTCCAGTCTCTGAGTTCCTGTATGTTGAGTGTTCCTTTAAAAACTGCATCGTCAAGCATTTTTCTAATTTGAGGACCAATAAAAATGCCTACTTTAAGTTTGACGTTACTTAATTAGGGAAAATAAGTATTTAAATCCTTCACCCTCTTTATTCATAATCTTCACAACAAATTTCATTAGACCAAGTTTAATATGAAGAGGTGGTAAAATAATATTTTTAGGGTCAAAAAGGAGCACATACTTAACATTACTAGTTCTCGGTAAAAAATATTTCTTTTCTGGCCAAATTCTTTTCACATAATGTTCTTTTACCGCACGACTAACCCACAAACAAGGAAAACAGAAACATTTTGTAAAGCCTCCTTGAAGCCTTACAAAAATGATTATTACTTTTAAATCTCCACATATTCGCCATTTGTTTTTGTTACTGAACCAAGAAGGTCTGTTTGTTGTTTCAACAACCCCAAGTCTCGTATCAAATCATTCAATACATTTTGAACAATTATGTGTGTCACTAAAACTGTCTGGAATATACAAAGGGTCAGCACACTGATCTGAGCTGTCGTTACTATTTCCATTACCTCTCACAACAATACCGTGTCAATCTAAAGACGCAGTTGGCACTCGTAAGCCTGATACATTGTAAGGAACAGGTCTTAGGGCTGATGGCAAATTCGGATATTTGATTTTTTGTTATTCTTTTCTTGGTATATCTCTCATGTAGAAAATACGCTTTTTTCACATTTTCAGATAATGGCCTTTACGCTTGTGACTTCACAAGGAATTCTCCACAAATGCAACAAAACTTGTCAGGTGAGGTTTTGCAACTTCGGCGCATTTAACTGGACTTTTTTGTCGTAACAGAATTATGTAGAGAAACAAGACACTTTCTAACAGACACAGTTGGGAACTTGGAACGTCAAAACAAGACTGATACTGAAAATGTCCCACCTTACATTAACTTGCTTTTCTAAAATTGCCGACCCATCATAAAATTTATTCTGTCATTAGAATAGGATCTATTGTGTTCACACATAAATGGTACTTGTTAGGACTTGTTGGATATTTTTTCAGTTAATAGAGAGGTACTAACAATATGAAAATAGTAGTGTGAACTATCTTACAAGAATTGTGTCGACCAGTGTTATTATTCTTATCATAATTATAAACGTGCTGGTGAAATAAATTTAGTAACAATAACAAAAGTTACAGTATAAAGCTTTGTATAAATCCGTTGCTATAATTGATGTAATCAGTCAAATATGTGTAATAACATGGTGAATGCAGAGGTTCCATAGCCAGCAAACCATTATCAGACATCTAACTGATACAGTACTTGTTTACTAATATACTGACAACACTAATATCCAATTGCCCAAATCAGTATTGTACAACTTCATATTGAAAAAGCAATTATTACATTAGTAATTAATTTATTAGCGATGAGAAACTATAAATGGGATAACGGATATGACTGCGTTGTTTATTATCTCCTCTCAGAACACAAATAACGAAGGGGTGGAGGTGTGAACCACATGCGGAGTTTGGACAATCTCATTACTAGCAGCGTTACTTGCATTTTCGGCCACTCCCCGCTTAGATCACTATTATTTTACACTCTCAATATGATGGCGAGATAATAGGAAATTTGTCCAACACACCTCTCTGGTCTGTATACACGATTTTAATTAATATAAGTCATCGAAAAGATATAACACTTGTCATGGTTGCTATATGTAGCCAAAGAAAAAAATTTACATAAATCACCTTTGCATTTGTAAAGAATCATTTTTGAGAGTGATAAATGTTATTATACTTTTATACATCTGACTTGCCATTTACAAAAACTCATTCTAAGAGATGAGGCTGTTGTTTATAGCATATTTGTTCATTCAAAATAATAAACTGGCAGATTACTAATTACATTGTTTAATATTATTAATTATCGTATAATATGCTCCTCTCATAATCCTATACAGAATATGCCAATGTCGTAAATATTACATATCTTATGGATTTATTTGATATCTATATTTAAATTTATATTTATTTATAACCTAACCTATCATTTGTTATTACGATCTCACAAAAAACTGAATTTTAGTCTTTTTGTTTTCATTTATTATTACAAAAGCAACAACAAAAACATAACAAAATATGGAGACTAACTCACTAATTACTTATAGGATAACATCAAAACGATTTTTGTTATTCAGTTATTTGCACCACATAAATTCAACCAAATACGATTCCAAATGATGAGCTGTATAAGGAAGCAATGGTTTACTGTGAAGTATACAAAACCTGCGTCCTCCAGGTCTTTGACTCTGTGCCTGAGAAGACAATCTTCGATATTCTCCAGGGTTGCATCCATGAATATTGAAGCGATTCTGTTAGGTACCTGAAGAGGAAGTAATGCCTTGTTTCTTGGCAGAACTCATAAAATATTCAGTTCAGTACTCAAGAAAACTGACACATAGACACATATAGCAGTAGACTGATGGCACTGTTCAAGCTTCTTGTTGATTGATGATTATTTTCACTTCTAAAGTTAGTAAAATTCTGAAAATATTTAATGACACTGATAGCATTAAAGACGCTCTCAAATCTGTTCATCCAAAATTAGTAACCTCTGAAGAAACAGCTCTTAATGTACTACTAACTGTTGAAGAAGATTCTCACTCTTGATAATTAAGTATTCCCAGAGTTCCATAATACGAGGAAGGGAATGTTTCATCCTACAAAATCAAATTAATTCAACACCTCAGATGATAATTATAATCGGATGTTTACAATTTTGTAAAATAATTCTGGACTGCTAAAATAATGATCCACATTTTCTATACAACAGAGACTGCTCAGATATAAAAAAAAAACTCGGGCACGTGATTAGATAAGGAAATCCGCATATTCAGTTTCTACAGAAAATAAATGTATGGGTTAGAATTATTGTCCGACACATAATTGGTCCTTTTTTTAAGAAAATTTGACAGTTGTAAGATATTTACTATTTTTCCGTGATTAAATTGTACCCGACATTGCTACCATGTTTCCACATTCCAGTAAGTAAAAACAATTGCTGCTACATAAGACACCATATTATATCAAATGACAACATCTGGCTACATTAAGACGACCACATTATGAATTTCCGCAAAATGGAAAATAGGAGGACGGAGTACTATGAACGGCCACACCTATCTTCGAATAAAAAATAATAATAATTTGCCGTCAACGGTGTACAACAATGGAGCTGAATATAATAGCAATCGGGCTGTCATCAATGCTTTTCTACAAATTTGTCGAAATTCTTACTCTATACCAAGTTCTGATAAAGATGTGACAGCTGACTCAACCTCCGATATTCTTAATCTGAATAAACTTTCTCAAAATGATGACAACACAACCCTTAAAAAGTACACCACTGTATTCAGTTGATAGATTGCTCAAGTCATTATAAAATCTTAAAGTATATTCGAATAGCTATTGCTTTATGCAATTTGTAAAAAATAAAAAATAATTCTAATAATTTTCCATCAACAGTGTACTAGGATGGAGTTGAATATACCAGCACTCAGGATATTACCAATGCTTTCTCACAATTTCTTCGAAATTCTTACTATATATCAATTTTCGATAAAGATCAGACAGTTGACTCAGCTTCTTAATCTGAATAACCTTCCTGAAAACGTCATCAGAATCTTTAAAAAAATCAAGGCTAATAATACAATGAAGCCTGATAAAATATCTGCTTTTCTTTTTCCTGACTGTGCCTGTGTTTTTGCTGGCCTATAACCATTCTTCTCAATCTCTCACTGCAACTTCAGACTCTCCTAAACATATTAAAGCAGGACGAAATTATTCAAATTTGTAAAAAAGACCAGAATATACAAAACTACAGACAAATCACAATTACCAACAATTTTTTATCACGTGAAAAATCATATCATGGAATTTCAGCATGACTTTATAAGGGAAAAATACCACAATACCTTTGATGCCAATACACAGGTCGATGTTATTTATACCTACTTTTTGAAAGCCTTTGATAAGCTGAAATAACATTTTACTAATAGAACTCGCAATATTTAGTTTTTCGGGAAACTTGCAACAATTTTTCAGCACGTGTCCTAAAAATAGACCACTGCTTATCGAATGTTATGAACATCAATTAACTGAATTTACAACACCAGGTGTGTATCAAGGCTCTGTATTGGGTCCGCTATTTTTCAACTTGTTCGTTAATGATATTGTTGTCGATATTGATGTTCCCTGTCTTCTATACGCAGATAATCTAAAATTGCACAAAACAATTCACATCGTAAATGACAGCTTAATTCAGTTAGCGGCGCTTAAAGGTACACACATGGTGCGTTGCTAACAACTTACTGTCAAATGTTAGTAAATCTGGTTGTGTGACATACCTATTTTACAAAACATAATAACACCATTTTTAATTACTCCCTAGATAATTCTACTTTACCTAGAATTCAATTCGTGACCTTGGTATTACATTTGAAACAAAGCTTAGTTTAATAGTCACATACTTACATAATATTACACATGATTGTTTCAAGATGTTGGGTTTCATAATAAGATTTCATGATTTTAATAACACTGCCACAATTAAATTGGTCTACAAATTCTCAGATCTAGATTTGAATATTCTTCATTTGGTGTCCATATTATAATATAATAATACTCATATTAATGACCTAGAGATTCAAAGACGTTTCCTTAAATATCTTTATTTTAAAAAGAATAGAATCTATCCAGCTACACAATCTCCTTAGCAAATTTTCAGTAACTAGTAACTTCTCTCGTGGCTCGGAGAATATATCGGAATACGTCTTCCTTTATAAATTTATTTCATGACCTGATTATAGTAGAATTATACATAATACTTAATTTTCATGATGGACATCTACACAAAACGTTATATTCTATTTGATATGCCTAGAACAAATGTTCAGAAATTCTCGTCTCTGTTCAGAATATGCGGTAATTGTGATAACTTTAGTAGCCTTATTGATATCTTTAACGCCTATTTAAACTTCGATAAAAAATTAAATTTATAAGCTTTATAATTACTGTTTTATCACAGAGATTGCGTTTTCCTTTTATTCCTGATTCCTGCAATTTTTATATTATGTTAATTATGATTTGTAGCTGTTAGGTGGTGTATAACAATAAATAAATAAATAAATAAATAAAAGTAAATAATCTAGATGAATTTAAGTTGAAAATCCACCCTTGCTTCCTACAGCTTGCTATAAAGGATAACCCCCCAACACAGGTGATGAAAGAAATACAAAATATAAAAAAAATTCACAAAATTATTAATTAAATAAAAAATATTTAAAGGTATCATGAAGATTTAATGCTCAGTTTAGTCTTCTGAGAAACAGTCTCCGAAGTCCGAATAAACACGAAGAAGAATGTCTGTAGTATTTTGCATATCACCATATTTTAAATGGCTACTTTAAAATAAGATTTAGAAAGATATATCTTGGAGACGATAGCAGTCTTATATCAACGTTTTGATTTTCATTGTTAAATCGTTTTCTTTTCTCAAATTAATCCCCTTAGGAAAATTATATTCTGGGCCAATATAAAATTTTATATGTAATTAACTGAAATAATTCGTTATTTTCTCTTAGACTATACAATTACAATTATATAAAAAATTAGTCCTGAAACCATACGTTCATTTAGACTGTTTGTTTTTCCAATTCGGTTGTCGAAATTCTTGTACATGCATGATAAGGGGCAACAAATACCAAACTACAACTTCGACATATTTTACAACAATCTAAATGTGATTTTTTGTGATATAATGCAGTATAAGCCATTCTAGGATCTTGTCTCGTACAATGTCTCAGTAACTCTATTTATCGACATGTGTATTTTAAATTAGCGGCAGTAAATGTCAACAAAGGACCAATACGTGGTGATGAAATTCCACGCCCATGGAACGCGAGCCAATGGGCAATGGTCGGTACCATGTGAAACATCACGTGTGTAGTGTCATTCCACTGAGCCGAGTACCTGCTGCAGCTGTATACGGTTGCTGGACAGCTCCTATCGATTATCCAGCACGATCATTACTCCGTGTGTCAATTCTTAAAGTATTTGCAGTAATTCATGTTATGCCTCGTAAGCTACGCAGGAATATCTGCTAGTGGTAACCGTTGTGGTGACTCCTTGCAGTTTTTGCTGATCTAGATTATTACACTTAGTTATTGCTATGCTATCGGAGGATAACTGCTGTCCCACGTCCACTGAACTGAGTTGATTAATAATTAAAGTTGTCACTAGTAGGCGATATGTAAACGGCATATTTTACATCGTAATTATATGGACGCAATTCCTAGAAAGAACCAATCGGCAATGATAAATGAAACTTTGAATGCATTTTCATTAGCATTATAATGTGATTACCATTCTAGGAGCAGGAGTTAGGGTTATTACACTTTTGTGTTGTGATTTCTATTTTCATTAATTTACTAATACTGATATGATAAAATGATGTTTTTCTATATAATACACAGGAAGAATGAAAATACGCACACCTATATCCTTATAAATATAAAAACGAAATCACTAATTTTGTTTCAATTTTTGTTTTAGATCGAGTTATAAATACAAAAATAACAGAACAATAAAGTACATATATACCATATTCATCATATAATACCATAAGTAGTTAAAGTATGATTGATTATTGCTCTCAGGAATATTTATTGCGCTTGAATCACAAGCGCCAGAAACATGAGCGATGGCTCCTCAGAAATATTCTGTAATACTTTGAATACGAATCTTATTCGGATGACCATTCATCGAATTTTTGTTTCATAGTTGTCGTTACTTGTCAAATTTTGGTTTTTCTCATGTCCAAAAAATAATTAGTGGATGCTTTGATATCCGTAGCGATATATACAAACGTTTGTTAATTTAGAAACTTAAAATTTGGTTTTTCGAGGTACTTGCAATATTTTTTGAAAAAAATAATAGGGAACTAAATAGCTTCCCCACATGGAAAGCAATTCAATAGGATTTGGTGACAAATCAGGAAGTGAAATTAATACAGAAATTTGAAGCAATATTCCATAAAGTACAAAAAAAACTCGTGATTGTAGGCAATTCACATGCTTTTTTCAGAAAAGAGATACAAATTGAACGAATTACTAAAAACCAATATTGTCCATAGTTTTGAAGACGACACCTGGAAGGTCTGTAGAAAAAACTCTTTTTATGATATTTTTAGAATTTGCTTGGCGAGGTGCAGGAGTACATTGTCTAACTTATTAAAAATATTTAAAGTCTTTACCTAATAGTTTCCGATATATGCCATTAAATAAATTCAAAATGCAATATAAACTTTACTTGCTTATTACACAAATAGACAGTTTAAATAGAATCACTTTTTCTCAAAAAGTTGATTATTTTAGCAATTTCACCTCTTGTTAATCATATCTGTAGACATACTCTACATATAGCTTTCCTATTTACAAACCATTTCTGAGATTATTGATGTTCAATTTGGAATAATTAGTATGAGGTATCAATAGTCATGAAAAATCGAGAAAAATCCCGAAAGTTTTGTTATATATTATTTTTTCATCTGTTGAAATAAACGTTGTCGGTGAGTGTCAAAATATGAAGAAAAATCTTGTATCTACTAACATTTTTCTATTGAACTGTTTAATATGCGAATGGGGAAAAAATAAATTTGAGTAGACCGGCGCATTCACCAAAATTGCACAAGTGTAAGTTGAAATTATTCGAAATCTAATAAATAAACTTAATTTTTATGTCAGCTAATTTTTTATTACAAGTGCAGAAATCTACAAAGCATAATTGAACATTATAATTTTACTCCATAAAAAGTCCCTATAAAATAATTTTTACTTTCTAATTTATCTATACTGATAAAGTATTGGCGTCATGAAAAATATCAAATTTCAGATTATGATGAGACCAGAAAATAAAAAAATTATCCGAATCGGCTTACTGTCTGTGTGTCTGTGAGTCTGTGTATCTGTATGTTCGTGTGCTGGTCACTGTTGTTGTGTTATCATTTTCTCAAACAATCTGAAACTTCACTTATAATATCTGGAGGATCCTATTTAATTTAATTTCTCATCCGATTAACCTTTAATCAGATAATCGGTCTAAAATTAACTTCATTCAATTCAAAAAGTAAAGTCTATCTATATAAATTATTTTATCTATTTTATGTCGTTTGTTTCATTCGTCTCGTTTTTCTCGTTTGTCTTGTTTAACTACTTATTTTGTTTATCACATTTATCTTGTTTATCTATTTATCTTGTTTACATTACTTATCTTATTTGTCCCATTTATCCCATTTATTTAATTTTCTCATTTACCTCATGTGTCTATTTGTCTCATTTATCTTATTTATCTTATTTATCTCATTTATCTCATTTATCTTATTTATTTTATTATATTTATTTTATTTTTATTTACTTTGTTTTGGTAATTTTATTTATTTATATAAATAAATAAAACTAACGAAAACGGTACTACGTATTAAAAAACATTTTATATTTTATCAATTTCCTCAAATTCCTGTAAACAATTTTCAATTTTTTGTCTAATTTCTTTTTAGTTTTTTTGTTTTTTTGATATTGGTATTGACTTTTTTTCATGAATGATTGGATTGAACAGTACAAAACATTCTTTTGTAACTTAGATTTTATATGTTTGTGTATGAATATGGGTCAAAATTTTAGAGAAAAGTACTCAAATATCTTGCATGTTCAACAGTAGTTAATAAAAATTGTATCTATCTGGACGCCACATATTTCAGATGGCTGTTCTAAAAAATTTTGACTCACGTGACATGTCAAAAAAGTAGGGTCAATGCGTGCGTTGAACTACTCTATGCAACTATTCATGAAATCATCACATATTGCCAAGAAACTAAAATAATGATTGATTAGAAAGAATATTGTGTCTACCTATATCATTGGGGTTAAAGAAGTTTGATACAAAATGATCTCTTTGTGTATTATATCATATCTGTCATATCCAATATAAATATCTTATATCAAAGAATTTTGTATTTGTTAATAGAAATCAGCATATCTGTAAAGGTACTACGTAACATGTATAATGATACTAGTATTTTAATTTAAATTGTCTCATTTTGACCTTTAAATTCTGTAAATATCATACTATGACAATCACCTTGTAAAAACTGCCAATTACTTGGGGATCAGAACTTCCTCACCGTAGTAACACTCGACGTGTGGTGGAGTTTATAATAAAAGTAGTTTTTGACATTTCAAGAAAGTCACATTTTTTGACGTTTCAAAAAAGTCACATTTTGACGTTTCAAAAAAGTCATTTTAACGTTTGAAAGAAGTCACATTTTCTGACGTTTCAAAAAAAGTCACATTTTAACGTTTCAAAAAAGTCACATTAGTGGAATGTCACTAATAATTTTTTTAGACCGATTTTGCTCATTAACGAATTCAATCTCTTCCTTGACCTCTAGAATGTGTGTATCAAATTTGAAAGCTTTATCTCAAAAACTGTAGCTGTTATCGCGAACACAGACACACAGACAGAAAATTTTCTCGGTCTAAAATTTTGTGTATCGTCATAATTCGTCGAGCTTCGTCCAGAAATGCAATAAAAATGTTCAAAATGTTTTTCACGAATACATAACTTCCTCACTTTGAGGGGTGAGGAAGTAATACAATTTTTTGTTTGGTAATATAATATTCAGTTCATTCCCCAGCATATTTATTATCAGTGTATTTGTAATAATTTATAGCCTATGTTAAATGAGAATATCAATCCGTGGAATTCAAAACTAATTTATATATAAAATCACCTGAAAATTTTAATGCTCTTTCAACTTGTTTAACCTTAATTTATAGATCCTCTTATATGTCAGATTGTCTTACGTAACCTATATTTATTTTTTCACTAGACAATATTTTATATAGGAATCACATAAATTTAAATATGTTGAACTAGTTTTAGAAAACGATCTGAAATTTATTTTAACTGATAACTAACTGTTTTTATTGTTTTATATATATATATATATATATATATATGTATATATATATATATATATATATATATATATATATATATATATATATATATATATATATATATATATATATATATATATATATATATATATATATATATATATATATAACTATCTATGTAAGTATTAAGCATGCATGGATGTGGTAATATAGTTAAGATCTCAAAACCAGTGTTTTATTTTTAAATAGAAAAAAAAAAACACTTTTTCTGCAACCATCGAGAAAGATAACTGCTTTTAGTAAATTTTTTCAGTGGAAAATACATATTTGCAGATCTAGCCCGGTAAAGTGACATAAGCGATCTGTAAAATCTTTACCGATCTCTTATGTCACTTTTGGTTAAAATAGTATCTGATAATAATAACAAAAATGGTTAATCTAGTCTTTTTTTGATAGTAAACGTTTGACATCTGTCAGTTGAAATTTATGAATTTGGTTAGTTATAAAGTTTTTTGAGACTAGCAAGAACAGTTGCAGAAAAATATTGTACGCAAGACACCTGGATAATATCTTTACTGGGCCCACTGGTTTTCTAGGGCTCGCCATGGAAATTACCAGCTCGTCCAAAAAGAATCACTTTCCGGTCTTGTTGTTGTAAATAACTATTAAATAAACAGATAATGGGGAAATATAACTAGTAAACTAACAGTCCTTAGAGAGGTGACACACCATACCGCTTGCCTCTTTTTTTTTTCAGGTATCCCAACCGTCACTAGCTGAACAAGGCAGTGATCAGAAAACTCAAATACAATTTGCAAAACTTTGGAGCATATGAAAAAATCAGAGTAAGGGCGTACAGTTGATTTCAATAAAAACTGGTACACTTTCTTTTAGCTATGTAAATCATTCGTTCTTTGATTGATATTAATAATCTTACAAATGTCACTTTGACGTTAATCAGTAGCGTCATTATTAAAAATGGTTCGACATCTAACAGATATTCAAAAATTTCGAATTGTTTCTAAAATTGAAGATGGTTTGTCCATAAGACGACTTGCTGCTGAATACAATGTGAGTAAAACCACGATAATGAGTGTTAAAAAACAATGGAAAACCAACCAAACGGTATCCCGTAAAATTGGTTCCGGTAGGCCCAGAAAGAGCAATAATGAAGATGAAAATCTTATAAATTACCTAATAGAAAACCTTTTTCAGACTGCAGTAAATGCAATTTCAGAGACAAATTTCCCTGCTTCGGTATCTACTGCTTGCAGAAGAATAAAACTACAAAGCGACTTGAAGAGTTGGTCAGCGGCTAAAAAAATACAAACTTTCAGAAGAAAAGAAGCAGGGTAGGATTATTTTTGCACTCAACTATATAATTAATGATGAAAACTTCTGGGGACAAGTTGTCTTTTCTGACGAAAAGGTTTTTAAATCCTGTAACGATGGACATGTTCGCGTATATAGGCCTCCTTCCACTAGATACGACGAAAAATATACTTTCGATCCACAAATATCAGGAAGGTTTTCAGTCAATGTCTGGGCTTGGATGAGCCTAAATGGGTTAGGTGTGTGTTGGAACAGTGGTGGTCATCTCAATTCCATTAAATATATTGAAATATTAGACAATATTATGTTGCCGTCAGAAATAGAGGTGTTTCCGGAAAACAGTTTTATTTTCCAACAAGACAACTGCTCCATACATACGGCCCATCATGTCAGCCAATGGTTTCTTAATAAAAACAGAGTTGTTACCGTGGTCATCTAAAAGTCCGGATTTAAATCCAATTGAAAATGTATGGGGACTAATGGTGAAACATATAAGAAAATTAAATAACCATCCATATAATGCCCAAGAATTGGAAGGGATAATTGAAGACGCTTGGGAGAACTTGTCGCAAGAAGTTGACCTTGCAAGAAATCTGATTTTGTCCATGCCTGCAAGACTTCAGGCAGTTTTAGACGCTAATGGAGCAATGACAAAATATTAGTTAATTCTGTATTACGTAATTGAAGTTCGTTTATTTTATTTATTTATTATAATTTTATGTTCAGTTTGCATTGTTTACATTTTTTTTAATCTCAAGTGGTATTTTTGTGTTCTTATTTTAAAAATAGAATTATCATTATTCAGTTAGTATTTTAACTACGGCCATTAGTAGAATTATCCGTAACAAATATTATTTTTTTAAACAATAATATGGCAGGCTTGAAAATGTTTTGAAAAAGTTATTTTCTAATTATTTTTTAAAATTCCATTTGAATAAAATAAAAGAGAAAGGTTTAATAAGTTTAAAAACACAAAGAAAACCGATCTCCTCCAAAAAACCTAGGTCCGGGGTAATCACCTCTTCTCCACCCCCCTCTCGACATGCCTGGCCAGCCCTATTTACAGACAGATGCACACAACTAAACTATTAAGATTTTCGATTACAAGAGTTGTACCAGTTTTTTTTGAAATCAAGTATACGAGAAAAAATGATGACGGTGATACTAGAATTGTCTTACAACACATCGAACAAAATGTCAGAATCTCGTTAAGAGAAATACAGCATGAATCCCCGTGTTCCTAAGTCGAAAGTTCAAAGAATTAAAAAAAAATAACGTCTTTAAAAAAATAAAAACCATACCTAGATCTTGATGGCACTGAAATATCCAATTTTTGCGAATGAATCTGACCGTGTACCATGTTAATCCTAATTCTGGAAAATCGACAATATAGTCCAACGATTCCCATATTAACAGTGCTTGGCATTTTCAACCGGCACAACACTCGCCATAGTGGTTCAAAGAAAATGTTTATCCGGTATTTAATCGTCAAGCTCAAGGTCGTTTTGATTTCAATGTGTCTTGTTTTATATTGGGAGGAAAATTATACTACTAAATTTTTGAGAGTAATCTCAATGCGGCGCGCTATACAGAAATACTCGCTCAAATTCCTCAACGAACGATACTCCTTACGAAAATTTGCAAAATATTTTTTACAGCAAGATGCCATTGCATAATTCGATGCAAGTAACGAATAATCTCGATGACACATCTTCAGGCAATTGTACCAGAATTCATGGACTGGTGTTGTGAGCGGCTAGGTCACCAGATCTTTCGGTGTTGGATTTTTTTTGCGGGGGCTTCCTGAAAGGCATTATTTACAAATTACGGCATAACAATGTTTAAGAATTTCGTAATTTAGTGGATGAAGCATTTAGGAGGGTTATGCCATTGCACTTGATTAGATCAATTGAAAATATAACGACGAGATTCCGTATGCGCGTAGAAAATGGTGGACACAATTTTTTAAAACACTTGTTTTTGTTGCTTAAGAGTTAGATGTTTTTAAATTATATTCCACAACTTCAATACTAACTATGTTTCATACATAACTTTCGAATAAGTGAAAATTGTATTTATGTATCTTACAAATTCATTATTGTTGCATTATTCTTATTAAAAGCACACATTTCATCTAAATTTGAACTCATTCGCCTTCTATAGTGTATGAATTATCTAAAAATTGAAATTTCAAGACACTCTAAGAAAAACTTCCCAAATTGTCATTTGTTTTTCCACGCCACTATGGTTTTTTTTACAAAAATCTCTTACATGATTGTCAAAACAATGGAAAATCATGACATATATCATATCATAAAAAGCATAAAATATAAGCATTTTTTTGAATTCATTGCCAACTATTCGCACTAAAAATAAATGTAACTGTTTCTTGTAGAGAAAAATTAAGGAGGCTGGTATCATTTTTCTCTCTAAAATTCAATTTTACGTGTTAAATTTTGTCCCAAACAAGTTTGTATCGCATCAAAAAAAAAAAATCTAAAAATAATATCAGTTTTGACACGAAAATGAGAAGAGATATTGAAATGGGACTTTCACCATTGGAATTCTCTCAAAAAGCTGGGAAAGAATGTACAATCCGGTTAGCTTTTTCCGCTTCAGAAATGGGCAAAATCCCCTGATTATAGGAAATTTGGGACACACTGTACGTGTGTCTTAGTTTATAGTAATCAGTAGAGTTGGCAAAAATGCGCCGCAGGACATAGGCATGCGCATCATAATAAGTGTAATAAAAGAAATTAACTAGTAATAAAAGCAATAAACTGTTATAATTTCTAACAATATATGCACAACTTACCCTCTTAACTAGCTTGGTTATCACAAACTGGAAAAGGTCTGTACAAAGTTTGCAGCGTCATGTATGCTATGAAATGCACGAAGACGTTTAGGAGATTTAAGAACCTACAACCGTGTTCTTGAAGTGAACGGCCTACCAAACGCATTGTCGCGGCACCATCGGTCACAAACATCAACACTTGATTTTTTGACAGGTCAAATTTTTCTAACGTCTCCAGCACCATCCGCGTAATTGTTTAGCCAGTACACTCAGTTAGTCTTTTGCTAGCTAGTAACAGTGGAAATATCAGTTTAAGAGGGTGTAGTAAACGTACTATAATATTTAAAACAGATTTTTTTTACAATATGTTGTCTCGTCAACACAACCACAGCCGTGTATTTTTTAGTACACATTTAATCTTATTTACAATAAATGCGTTCTTTCTATCTGACATCTCAGCTAGTCCAAGTAGTTTTACTGTTACACTGCATAAATAAAAGCATAATTTTATTTGATATAACCTCCGTAACCGTACTTAGATTAACTTAAATCTCAGTTAGAAAGAACGCACCTAATGTCTTCGCTTACACTTGGTACATAGTTACTAAACGTTGTGCGACTTGGTAACATCACCTTAGGATTGTATTTATACCAGAACTCCTGAAATGGTTGTTTAAGAGTATGTGCAGCGGAACATCAGCATTAAAAGTAAATCAAACTGTGTTGTCGAAGGCACGCCATTTTGTTTGGTTTTATGTTGCACAGAATTTACGTGACGTTTACAATCACGTTTAACCCAGCACATCAGATTTTGTCTCGCACACATTACAAACTGTTATAGCACCATTGTGGAATAAATCCGAGAATTCACGCCTTACAATGCGTAGACATGCCTTCCCTAGTCCAAACCCCACCGCGGACGTGAGGTCAATTTTTATTTTCAAAATAAAAAAACATTATTTCGAGCAGGTTTTTAGGAATTTTTCTTGTGTACATACAATCACCCACGTGTTCTCTGCAAACTGTCATACTGTTTGTTTGTTTTTATATATCTATATATGAAATAAATAAATAAAATGTAGCCTTAATTAGAAATGTGTATAAAATAGAAAATAAAGCTGATTAAATTGAAATTTGAATTGGGAATTCACTGATGAATTTATTCAGTTTGTCAGCGTATGACCGTTTTTTACCCTTGGGCAGGTCCGACATACTTTATTATTAAATTAATATCAAGAATAAAATACAACAAATAAAATTATCAACAATACAACAGAGAGGAATAAATTACATTGTACACAACACGTGGCATAACAATATCATAAAATCAAATGTTAGTCTTTGCGACAATAGTTTGGCTTACGTATTTGAGTATTTCTCTACCTGGCACCGCCTATGACTTGCGGACCGACTTGCCAACTCTAGTAATCAGATAGAATATATGTACGTTGAACTAGAATATTTCGACAACAAAAAAATAACACAGAAAAGAATCAAAATTTATTATCTATGTTCCCATTTTCATGTCACATACATAACTGTACACTTATATGCTGATGTGTAATTTATTCTGTAATCGTGATTTATTTTATTTGAAATATCAAACAATAACTATTTATAAATGTCTATTAACTGACAATGTTTCAGTTAAACGGACAATAAGCTTCTGGTATCGTTGACAGGATTAAAGTTATGAAATATTAACGACCCTGCAGACACTGGTATATTAATCAATCTGAGACAACTGGAGTTAAATAGTTGTTACGATTTCTAGATATGCTAAACCTATCCAAGATAATTAATGACACTTCAATGGTATAAATTACTTAAAATTAATTTTGATGTCTTTACTGCTTGCATTGTTGAATTAGAGATTGCATTAGAAAGTTTCATTTTAATACAATGGGTCCTACGTCTAATAGATAAATAGGGAACTAGTCATTATGGCAAGTACCTAAATATGTTATTATCGAGTGAATTTTAATCTTCTATAAATACGCATCCCATATTATTTCGTAATAATATGCTTCATAAGAATTTGATATAAACCTGAGCGTCAATTGAAACGTTAAGGGAGAAATTTTACTTCATATTTAAAACCTCGTAACTTTAAAACTGCTTAATGAATTTTTAAAACGGAGATTCGGAAATGGTAATTTATGGACTATTGCTCGGAAATTTTTGTTTCACCTTCCCATGCATAGGAGCTATAACACAAGTTGAAAAAAAAAACTTACATTTTTCGTCAAATTCCATTTTAATGCAATTTCTGGGAAAGTATAGTGTTTCCAATATGAATTGGAACAACATAAAAACGTCAACAACATACCTTTAATAACCTTTTTATTTATTTACTTACTTGTTAATTTATTTATATTAGTTAAATAAGCAATATTGATGATTGAATAAAAGTTAAGAATCTTACTCAGTTAGTTAATGACATTTTCTACAAACTGTAAAAATTGATAATGAGTCTTATATAAATTGTCACCATCCGGCAAAAACCAACGTAGAGGTGTGAATATTTTTTTCCAGGATAGGATAGGAATATGAAAGGTGTTAGTATGATGGAATGTTAGAATTAAATAACTTTTTCAAATAAAATATAACACAACAAATAAAACAAAAAGAAAGAAATAAATAAATATTTGCATTTTGTTAGAAACTCAAAAAAATCAACTCTATAAATCTCTTCAACCGTTCATCGACTGAACGTAAAAAATGTTTAAACAAAAATGCTGCGTGGCAATTGAATCACAAAAAACAAGAAATAAATATTTAAAATTTGTTAAAAACTCAAATAAAACCAATTATAAATCTCTTGAACCGTTCAAGCTAAGTTGCTTCGATTAAACGTAAAAAAACATTTAAACAAAAATACTAAGTGGCAATTGAATTATCAGAAGAATATTCTGAACTAGAATCGTCACCGGTTTAAATAATAATTGGTGCTACGGGTGGCAAAATAGGATACTAGTTTTCTTTTTGTATAATATGACTTTCGCATTTTCCCCATATGTCGCTATTGCTCATTTCATTTACTACTTGCCGTATATTATCAAGTACTACTGCGCTTAAAATTTCCGTAAATGTTTCTTTATAGTGCCCCAAACCATCTCGATAGGATTAAATACGCAATAATACGGTGGCAACCGCGCGAGCGGATGACCCTGTCTCTTGCAAAGATCATCAACTACATATTCGTTTTTAAAGTTATGCTCCTTTATATGTTTTAATAATTCTTTCTTTATCGGAACCTCCTCATAAATTTTAAAATGCCCTTTTTGGTACTATTATTAGGTATTTTATGTAATAAACGCGAATGATACGAATCATTGTCCATAACAATGACCGAATTTGGAGGAATGTTAGGTAGAAGCTGTTCAGCGAACCATTTTTCGAGCAAATCCGCAGTCATGTCTTCATGATAATCAGCAGAGGATTGTGTTATGTTTTTGGCCGACAAGAGCAATGCGTTGGGTACAAAACCGTATTTGCTTCCAGCATGAAGAATTATAACGCGCTTTCCTCTCGAACAAGGTTTATTCAAACTACAATTTTTAGAGTCATCTACCCAACCGTACTGAACAACGTCGTGTGTGTCAAACCAAGTCTCATCGAGATATACTATATTCTTTCATTTTATGTAAGTATTCTCGTCGAAGTTCAACGATACGTCGCGATTCCATTATAACCATTCGATTATCTATTTTTTTTGTGTTTAAAGCCGCAATCTAATGAAATACCTCGTAGCGTTTCTAAAGATTTGTAATTATAATACGAATAATCACGAAATTTATCACGAATTATTTCTCAAGTTGGTACTTTATTTTTCTCATGGAAACTATAAATCATTCGCCGAATAACATCTTTCGAGATATCGTCAATTCTACAAAATTTTTGTTTTTTTCCTTTCCGCTTTGTATAGTTATCTATAACATCCCCTTCCTTAATAACGCGATAAATCGTAGAAGTCGAAAGTTTAGTTAATTCATGAATTCTATTTACAATGTCCCTATCTGTCGTTTCAATATTTTCTCTCTTTAAACATTCATAAATATTTAAAATAAGACGCTGACATTGAACATGTAAATCCTTGTTCTTATTAAACTCTGAACTAGTTTCAGTTAAGAGCGCCACCGGTTCAATATTTTCTTCAGATAATTCATTTTCATGCGTTTCAAAGGGCCTCCAAAAAGCCATGTTAATAATAATAATTAATGCAAATATTGAAATATTACTAAAACCACTTAATAAGATCACTAAAATTCTATAAATATCTCACAGAAAATAATTCTATTTATCCAAAATTATTACATGAACTGCACTGTGCGGTCAATATAAACAACTAGTCCAGTAGTCTATTCAAATCACGACTTAACTCGTCAGAGTTCTGACACTACCGCCCGAGTTTCACATCGTTCGATAAATACAAGCACGATTTGCACTCTATTTCTTTGACGTTGAGAGTGAAAATGCGCCCTCCTGGTATAAACACTTTAGACTGAAGTGTTTCAATTCATATTGGATAACTTTAACTATTGACACTTTTGGTATTTTTGGCATTTTGAAAAAGAACGACTTCTCTTGGGACGTTTTGGGATTTTTTTTAAATATTTTACCTGGTTTGAGAAAAATTATTTTTTTCTTGAAGAATACCTATTTTTAAAAAATTTAAATTGAATATCGGTATTAAACAAAATTTTTGCTCAATTTTTCAAGCAGAGATGTTTCAGTAGACCATTAGCTATTCATTTGTATTTACATCGTTAATGATTAAGTGGCTAGGTATATCCTAGCAGCCAAAAGTAAGCACCAACTTTTTTATTATTGAAATATATTTCTAGAAAGAAACTAATTTATCTACACCACAATTTGGTTTTACGTCAATATTGAGTATGTATTATTGTGTATTGTGTATTATTGCTTATTATACTATTATATTACTACGAAAATGACTGTGCAATGGTCCATAAATTACGGTTCCTGAATCTTCCTCCCTTTTAAAAATCCGTTACACAGTTTTAGAGTTATGAGGTTTTAAAGTTGAAGTAAAATTTCTCCCTTAGGCTCGGTGCACACGAACGAAAATAAGACGGAACTTGTCATAGCTTCAAGCAAACATTCAAAATTAATTAAAAAATGTTGCCTCGTCATCTTGAAGCTGATTAAAAACCGCATAAAAAGTAACTTTTAATAAACGACAGCTCATTATTGGGTGTTTCCAGTGCCTTCTATTTTGTTTTTTTTTCTTTAAAACTTGCAATCAATCCAAGGTACACTACGACTAAACGCTATCGAATGTCCATAGCAATTGGCACTGGACCAAGAGCAAAAATCACTACAACATCCTTCCTCAAAATGTCCACGAAAAAACATACATTTCTGCGGCGTGTGCAGCCGCTGTTTCGTCTGATTTTTGCTCGTGCGCGTCGAGCATTAACGTTTCAATTGACGCTCAGTTAATTTATTTTCTGAATTTCCCGATCAACTTTTTAAATATAATTTTCTATGCTTTTCCAATTCTTTTGTTTTGTCTCGTTTCGTTTCTAATTTTTATATACCCATGTATATAAAAATCACGTTTATTCTGTTTAAAATATCTGTTGAATATATTTTGGCTAAAAAATTTTTCTAAAATAAATCGTTATAAAAATAACTGTCTACGAATGTATTTAGTTTTTACATGCGATAGCAACTGGTTTATTCAACAGTGGACATTTCGGTGGAACCATGCTGGCTACAAGTTAACGATTGTACTAGTCACGATGAGAAAACCATATATTCACTTTTATCTTAAGTTACTGCTCGTATTATATTTCTTATACTAAATTGTCATTGGGTTTCTATGGAGATTGTTAAATTTTATTTATACTCTCACAATAAATAAATTTGAAAGATTTCGTATTTTTTAAACTGTTTTAGCCAAACATGACAAACTAGCAAAATACTAGAGCACCATTTTATTTTATTTTGAAACGTTAATTTTCTTACCCACATGGCATGAGGTAGGTAGTTTTGGTATGTGAGAAATGTAGCGTACAACTTTGCTACGTTTCTGGAGCAATCAAAAAAGGAGATAATATAATAAAAATAATAATATATTTATTTACCAAAGAAAAATATAATTATTATTATATTATAAAATTATTTACCAAAGAAAAATGAAATGATGATTTACATGCATTTTTCTATCGTCTGTATATAGACAAAATAAGACAGGTATGTGGCATTTTAGGGTAAGTACTTAAAATATATTATATATTTTTTATCGGTGATTTGATGATTTTTTATTCTAGGTATTCAAAATTATATTCTAAAATGTTTTCTTAATTGTCTCTCAAGTCACTTAAGTAAATCCTAGGATTTTGTGTTTTGTAGTAAAGGGAGATGAGCCCTACAGTTTATTGTGGAGTCCGAACCACATCAAGGACATCGATAGGTCGCTCTCATCTTAATCCGAAGCAAATTACAAATAAAATTTGTTGCTCCGGGATGGATTCGAACCATCGATATTCGGTAACAAGTAAATAGCTATAGCGCTTTACACACTCGGCTACCATGCCCATAACCATCCGTTTTTTTTGTACTTTGTCTTAAATATGCCGCGGGAATATATATTTTTAAGGCAATTAAGGATTTTGGCGTATGCCTGTGGACCTAAGAAAGTGTGACATCTTTGACCTAGAGTTTTTTCCTTTTTGAGGTACCGCTATTGACTGTTGTTTAAAGCACGTTTCACAGTTATGTTCAGTGTCTTTCGTTGAACATCGGTAATTTTTTTATATAATTTTTAGCACACATTTTTGAAGATTTTGCAAATGCGTCAGGTAATGTTTTGTAACCCCACCCCACGCTTTTATTCCCTGTCAAATGCGTTTAAAGTAAACTGTGATATAAAATCTACAATTCATGTATCTCAAAAGTATTCACATAATATTCTACCAATCACATCTAATTTTTTTTCTACATATTCCAGTTGGAAGTTTCAGCTGAGGTAACTATCAAAGGACCATATTAGTGTGACATAATTATGCAACCTACCTCAGAGAGTCATGACACACTGGTTGCCATTATTATTATATTTACGAAATTATATTCAATTTTTTTTGATATTATTCAGTGAAACATCTTGATAAAAGATAGCTGTGTCAGTAAAGCTGATGATATATCCCTGGGATTTGATCTTGAACAAATCATTAACATACATGTTGAACAATAAAGGACCTAAAACTGTTCCTTGTGGAATTCCACAATCTACAACTAAATGTATCGTCAATACTTACACATTGCTTTCTACTTGAAAGGTAGCTAGTAAGTGTGTTGTGAAGTTCCACATAATTAAAAACTCAATTAGTTATAAATTCTTATATTCATCAACCAAAAGGTTAAAAGTTATAATTAAAATGATAATATGGGTAAATATAATGAATTTTGATTAACATGTGTCTACAATATTTTAATATTACTATTATATTCTTCTTCTTTTTTGTTTCCCCCGTTACCGATCTTCCTTTTTCTAGGAGCTCTATCTATTAATGCACGAAAATGCACATGTAGCTGTTATCTCAGAATGAGTACGCTACATGGGTCAAATGAAATTCTGTGGAAGTCGATATTTTCCAGATTCTCTAACAGTTTTTTATGATTTATGGTATAAAAGGCTTTGGCCAGATCAACAAAGATACACAGGCCTGGTGGGCGTGCATCCATAGCTGTGTAAATTTTTCTGTTGATCTGACTTCCCTTCCATTTTAAATTAATTTAAAAAACCGACAAATTTTAGATTGTCGGTTGAGACAAGGACAGACAGACAATTGATCGATCATGTTTCAGAACATATGTCAGATTATACAAGTTTTATTTATTTCTAGAATGTTGTAATTTCTTATGTGAGCTAATCTGGGACTTTTTACATATGCAAACGTGATTTACTTAAGTCATTTTCTTAATAAAGTCTAGTTGCAAACTTCTTGGAAAACAAGGAATATAGCACTACCATATTCTCAAAAATATGTATAATGACACACCTACGCACACCTGTGTTTCGGAATTATTGTTCTTCTTTAGTGCAATATAGCTTCAGAAGAAGAATCCGCGATTTAATAGATCGACGACAAAATCTAAAACATACACATAACCCTTTATATGTCGACTACTCTCGTTGGGGTCTTAAATGTGTCACCTAAGAACATAATGGCGAAAAATGTGTATTTTGTATTATGTTTGCAACTACATGGCGTCCAAAAATTCACACCTCAGAGCCTAATGGCAGATTGTACAAGGCAGAGTAATGTTTTGTAATCTACTGTATCCTTTATTTATTTGTATATGTATGTGTATGTGTATATATGATTTGTTCGTATATATTTCATTAAGATTTTTTTTGTAGCACGCACAATTTTTTATCACTTATTTATACATAATTTCAATGTACCTAATCTTGTAAGTGAGTACTTGTCTATTGGATTTTGTATTTAAATAAATAAATAAAATAAGATGAAAATCAAGTACTTATACTGAAATTCTGGAAAAGTTTCATATAGAATTTGCTCCTGCTTAATAGTTAAAACAGTTGCATTAAATCAAACAAACATTTTATTTTAAACGTGTTGTTTAAAATTACAATAAAATTATAAATTTAAAATTCGGATTGCACTATACACTTATGTAGGTAATCATATATTAATATAAAAAATTATAAATTTCATGGTTTTCTTATCAAGTTAATTACAATTGTTTCTAAGACATGTAAGATGACAGTCAGCATTTCAAAAATCTAAAAATACATGCATCAAGTTATAATAAGTAAAATAATATATCGATTGCATCTGATTCCCCATTACGATGGGAAAGTCTGTATACCTAATTTCAATTTTATTTTTCATAAATTAAGAAAATACTGACATAATTAAATAAATTATAAAGGTCTCCGTTAAAAGCTGTTATTTACTATAATATATATGATCACGTCGGGCTGGCCAAGAAAAAAAAGAATCCATGGGCCCATGGACCTTTTTTATATAATATTAGAATATATAGTTTTTACATTCTATCGGGTGTACGCAGCTATCAATTATGTATTAAAGATAAACGACTATCTAAATGCTTATGGCTAAATATGTGTATATACATACATAATTATATGGTCGTGGTTTTTATCGAGCGTGCTTTGGAACTCCTTGATGGAGGGGGGTGGCTAGGGATTGCCCTGGGGTGCTCGGCAGTCACACTCTACATTCTGCTACATATTATAATCGCCTCATTTGAATATTGGTAAAGCAGTGTTCACTATTGGTCTTTTATGATGGCTCATGGCATTGTTTTCCTTCTTTTTATTTTTATCGTTACTTTGCAATAGGTATTTTTACTTTTTCGGTTTGTATTTTATTTTTATATTCTATAAAACATTGAGCCAAACTGCAATTACTCTCACGAGAAGGTGTTGCAACCGAGATAGGTTCCAGTGAATAATTAGCACTATTGGACAGTATATGCAAAATTATACCAAGCACTGATAAATTTTATTGGAATATCGTTACTGCCATAACATTTATCCAAGCCCAATCGGCAATTAATACCTTCCCGCAAACGGTAATATTAAAACATTCACCTTTATGTTGTAGCATGACATATTGTTACGTAATTGGAACGTATGAACAAATTTAGATATCATGTCATTTTAAGCTCATGCAATAAGAATTATTTATAACTTTAAAGTAGAATTGTTTATAACTTCAACTTATTAGGGTGGTAGATACCAATTATAAAAAAGAAAATGGCTGGATTAATATTAATATATTTTTTTTTATTGAACAATTACAAATCTAATGGTATGATAGAGCCTTTCAAAACATTTTATATTATTAATGTTTCAGTACTGAGTTGAGATATAATCTTTGAAAACCACTTTAGATAAGTACATATTATAAAATAGTTAATATCAATGACACAAATTATAAATTTAATATTGATTTACTTTACATAAAAATTAGGTACCCATAAATGTATAATACAAATTATGATACGAAAGTATTCCAACAGAGAAGGTAAAAGTTAATTTACAAAATAGTAATAATTACTAGTACCCAAGTAGATACCAAAGTCGAAATCCTCTCAATTTATTTAACAGAAAGAACAATGCAGGCTAGATGCCTGTACTTCAGGTTGCACAGCCTCTTCCATTCCCTCAAATGGATTTAGTAAATATTTCGCAAAATGTTGAAAATGATTCTAATCTACAAATTGTAATAAATACTAAAAGTAACACCTAAATAAAGTGCATCTTCCGTTCCGTGTTTTAACAGAATATTCTGTTGTAATATTGTATAAGATCTAATTTTGGGGTGATTTTTTGGGGTCCTGAAAATTTATGTGCCATACATTTTTGTACTTTTGTATCGGTTTTGTCTTTTAAGTGTTTATATAAAAACTGTTTAACTTTATCACTCCATAGATTAGATTTCATCTCATAAATATTTGCATCTATACATTCTTTTGCATCCACAACTTGATTAATGTGTGCCCAAACATCATCATGGGCCTTTTCACAGATTTTTTTTATTGCTTTATGTGATAGTGTTTTATAAAAAAAACTTGCCGTATTTTTTTTCTTCTTTTGAGCACGATTTCTATCGAAAAAAAAACAAAAGTGCGGAAATAAAGCGCGCGCTTTGCGTGACGTCACGCAACCCACCTTAGTGATGTCAAAGGGACTACGACCTTGAACATGACACATCGGTGTATTGCAAAGTTGGTTCTCTGCTTTTTGACAGTTGACGTCGGAATTGACTTTGACAGTCGTTTGGATTGTTGTGTGTGCAACCGTGGAACATGTTTAAAAAGTGCTTTGTACCAACATGTACAAATAACAACATGAATTGTCCAATCAAAATTTTCGTTTACGTTCCACCAGATGAAAATAGACGGCAAGCATGGTTTAAAATAGCCAAAGTTGAGAAGCAGTTGACGAAAACCAGAAACATTTACTGTTGTGAAGATCATTTTGATGTAAGAAAAGTAGTTGTATTTAGAAATTGATGCTAAATTATTGAAATTTTAGAGTTAAAAGAAGATTCAGAAACTGGTGTTACTATAAAACTATTGGTTCCAAACTTATTGCAACAATTGCATGTTAAAATAATAGTAGTTCCATTATGTTTATAAATAAATTACACGAAAATAAGATTACTAATGACATCGTTTTGTTTTAATATTCCCGACTTCTGCTGATAAATAATCCAAATTTGACATGTAAAACTCGTCCACCATAATAAAGTCAACTTTCGGCAGATTTTCTGCATTTCCTTTACAAAATCCTGGCTCCATTTTCTTCCAATAATGTGCAGAAACAAAGCAAAACACAATTCGTAAATGAACACACAGAACATAACCGCAAAACTAACCGTAAACCACAGACGTCGGATATATTTATAAGTCTATGCCGTAAACAATGTAAAATGTGTCAGTTGTGGTGTGATGTTAGTAGTATTAGGCGTTCTGGCAAATGCTACCAACATGATTTCGGTTTGTGTGACGTCACTCAGCTTCAATGTCAAATGTGTGTTCAAATTGCCATAATAAATGTTTATTTTTTTATTAAACAATGGGAGACTTATATTTCAAACTGAGTTGCACAATGTGAATATCTATCAGTTAGCTTTCAAATAAACATATTTGTTTTGAGATTTAAGAAGTAGTGAAAAGGCCCATTATGTATAAACTCAGTTTTTCATATTTTCGTATTGTTTCTGTCTTTTTGTGTATGTAGTTGGAAAGAAAAGTTTCCATGCAAATTTTTCGATTTCTATAATTCCGATTTTAGATACATAATTATATACTTAAAATTTTTTAAATTCATACCATGATTACTGATTGCCAAAATTCGTCACTAGTTACCTTCCTACTATTTACATATTCAATTCTTCGTATCAAACGGAAGTTAAGGAGTATAACCAAGATGGACAACTTCATTAGCTACATAATATGTACTAGTTAGTTTTTAAAAAAGTACTAAGTACCTTAAAAACACATACGCGATGTGTGAGATTATTATTTTCATCATTATTTTAATTGGAGAATTTTGACTGTTACGTACATTTATTTCTCATATTTTACCAGTACCTTCAGAAGCCATTTAATAAGAAACAAACCGAATATATTTATATTACCGTATGGAATCTATATATGGTGGAGAAATTAGCCTTTTTCAACTATAAAAATGCTTATCTGTTTTATGGGCCCGATGAGCAGTCAAGATTTTCGCAGTGTGTAGTGATTCTCACACTAACAAAGACGGGCATCTGGATTGTTGGCGTTTATGCATAGTTCAGATCACGTATCCTTTAACGTCTGTCATTTGTCCGCATAGCATCACGCCGCACCACATCATAGAGTGCCGCGTATCGCGTATCGCACCCCCGCATCTCTTCAGGATAGACCTCCATACGCATATTCTTAGATGTCACCAACTCTTTGACATACCGTCAAACAAATGACAGTTCTCTAGATGTTGACAACCGCAATGGTCAAGCATATAATCGTATAGTCGTATCTGCTGATCATGTTCTTTTTGTGGTAATAAAAGTTTAAAGAGCAAAATTTAGAGTAATATTTTCATACCTGTGTCTGCACCGCAATAGACAGAGAAACCATATTTTTTATTATAACAGTTATTATGATGCTTTAGTGAGAAAGAAGAATATTTGTAGAAAAAACGTGGGAAGATCTATTTCAATACTGAAGTTATTTGGTGGAGTGTTGGGATATATTGGCCGTATAATTCTATGTAAAACACGCATCTAAATCATCACAATTATTTTACAATTGTTTTTTTGTGATAAATTTTTCTTGAAAGCAGTTCGACTGCACTGAAATTGCGCCTAATATCTAAGATTCTAAAGTTTACTTGCATATACAAAAGTGTGTATCATTTTCGTAAACTCTGAGGATTAATCTTATATGCTTTTAAATGAACCTCCTGAATAACCAGTTCACATCATACTAACAATGAATACTGCACATAAACAGCAGCTTTCAAAAACTCTTAGCAAAATAAATATTTAAATAACATACGTACATTTTAAATTATACAGGGTAAATCGTAATTACTGAGCAATATTACAGGTCCAATAGTAGAAAGTGTAGTTTCAAGTATACAGTGTGTCTGCAAAGTATGGAATATATTCATTACATCTGTAATCAAAAATATATAGAAAAAAATCCTCAGACACGTCGATTTTTAATTTCAATTGCACACCTTATCCTTTATTTTTTTGATTATGACGTCATCACTGGTTCCGTTCTGACGTCATTGATATTTGCTAAATAGAACACCCTGTATATTTCTCCATTTTTGGATTCTACTTCAACAGCTGTTTCCAAAAAATTGATAAGTTGGAACATACGGAAATTTGAAAAAAAAAACAAGTAAAAAAGTAAAATAAACACGTTTTTTATTAATTTTTGAATTAGGCTAGATTTTGTTTGTTTTTTTGTTTTATCATTATCGTCTTTGACAGTATATCAGTTAATACTTTACCCCAGTAGTGGTTTCTCAATAATTGTTTTTTTTTTTTTGGCATTAGGACTTAGTCCATACAGCCAGATGCACTTATATTAACTAAAAGGTAAACTAATGCTAACATGAAAAAATACACTGGGAAAATACAGGGACACTCTTCTCGCCTAGGGGCCTATCAAGGCATTTTGTTTTTTAAAAAAGACATCACAGGTGAGGCCACGGGTAGATTAGGAAAATAAACAAAGGTAACACAAAGGAGCGAATCTACACCTAAATTCTAACGCCGCTTCTTTGGATAAATAATATCAAACAGTTCAAAATTTCGATTTTGTTAAGATGCATCAAGGTCAGTAAGTTGAATGGTGTTGGAATATTTATTTCTAGTAATCTATTGTATAGTTCATTACTTTCGTTTATGTGTTTACTACAGTTAAAGAAAATATGGTCTAAGTCACCCTCAGTATTACATGTGTCACATAAATTAGATGTGACAAGTCCCAGTTTATAAAGGTATGTAGGATAACTGCCGTGTCCAAATTTTATCCTGCTGATGATAGTTATATATTTCCTAGGTAAGTTGAAGTTATCATGCCAAAATTCGCTAGGGATTTTGGGACTTATTTTACAATACCTCGTGGGGTTCGTAAAAACGAATTCTTGCCACAAGTTGGACCACTTTCTTTTGGCTTCACGTTTGTAGATGTTTACACAATCATCATAACTTAACTGGTTTGGGGTGTCTATTCCAGATATAATACTTTCCTTAGCGATTAAGTCCACCTTTTTATTAAAGTGAATACCGCTGTGAGCTTTAACCCACATAAAAGTAACATGGCCACCATTTAATTGAAATTGGTTAATCAGTGTTTTAATTTTTACAATAAAAGGATTGGATGGAATATTTGGGGGATGACTGTTATTGAGAAAGGTTAAAACGGACATAGAATCTGAGATGATAATATAGAATTTACCAAGATTTGCGGAGACTATATATTCCATTGCTTTGTAAATAGCAAAAGCTTCTGCTGAAAAAATTGAAGATTCATTATTTAATTTAAATTTTGTGGAAATATTATATTGAGGAATTATATAAGCTGAACCAGTTCCATGAATTGATTTTGACGCATCTGTATATATTTGTGTACACTGTGACCACCGATCCAAATTTTGAAGAAAAATGCTGTGGGTTTCTACCTGATTCTCACTGTATTTGGGGATGATTACTGGGAATTCAGAACTCAAATCAAAGAAATCATATTCTGGTGTGGGTGGATATAATGGCTCGATAATTTTAAATGAATCGGAAATTTGACGGAAGGCAGTACATAGAGGTGGAGAATTTCTTTTTTTGCCAGAATTTATTAACTAGGTCGTATCAATAATTGTTGTCGATTTATTTTAATTTATAACATGAGTGTATCTGTAAAGCAAAAAACTGAAATTCTTACGATGATTGAGTATGGTGAATGGATGTGAACTCAACAAGAAGTATGTAATTTATTTAATACGAAATATCCATAACTCATCGGCACACACATCGGCAGTGAGTAAAATTGAAAACAAAATTAGAGAGACCGGTACGGTGGAAGATTTACCCAAAACAAGGTCCTCCAGGTGTTGACGAGGATAAAAAATTAAATGTTTTACTGGCTGTTGAAGAAAATCTATATATTAGCGTTCGCCAGGTTAGTCGCGATTATGATGTTACTAAAACGTCGGTACATACAGTATTAAAATTAGAAAATTGACATCCCTTTAAGATTCAGCTTGTGCAAGAACTAAGTGATAATGATCCAGATCGGAGGATACAATTTTGTAAAATGATGAATATGTGATAAGGTG
Organism: Rhamnusium bicolor; assembly: GCA_029963845.1. Taxonomy (NCBI): domain Eukaryota; kingdom Metazoa; phylum Arthropoda; class Insecta; order Coleoptera; family Cerambycidae; genus Rhamnusium; species Rhamnusium bicolor. Next base: position 1,020,458 of record JANEYF010001621.1, read on the forward strand.
ATTCTCTTCTGATAAAAAATATTATTTCCTCCGAAGAATGCATTTAAATTAAATGGTGAAATGAACCTTTAAAATTGTAGATACTGGGCAAGGGAAAAACCCTCAAAAGGTCAATGTGTGGGCGGGAATTGTAAGAAATAGAATCATTGGACCCCATTTTTTGATGGACCTGTAAACGGACCGGCAAATCTTCAATTTTTAATGGGCTATCTCATCCCAACGTTATTAAATTTATTCCCCAGTAGAATGAAAGCATCTTTTTTACCACATTGAGAAATCATTTTGTGGGATTTCATTATTCTGGGTACATTAGATATGGCAACAACAACTTTTTAGACAATAACTTATTTGAAGTTCGTAGGGATATCCCAATTAACAGAAGAAAAAGATTGTTTTTTCATGCACGATGGTGTATCCCTTCCGTTTTATTAGAATAGCCAGAAGGTAGCAGCACACTCATTTTTCAGAGCAGACTTTCTTATCAACTCTTCTGCACGTTTGCCAGACCTAAATCTACTTGAAATTTCATTATGAGGTTATTTAAAATCAATAATTCATAACACCGAAATCAAATAGTCTTGAGGAATTAACAGGAAGAATCGTTAACGAGTTGACAACGCCTTGAAACTGAAAATTGTTGGGATATTTCCATTAAAAGTGAAATACGGATAAATAGAATTCAGATATCAGCGAGTCATAACGTAAAACAGGGTCAGCGCAAGGAAATATCTGTTATTAATTTATATATCAATTTAAACCATACATTTTTTAAACTATTACTACAAACTTATATCTTTTAGGGGCTTATCTTGTAGTGTAGTGGTTCTAAAATTAACTAGTGAAGGTAGTAAAGTGAAAGTGCATTGGCGCTAACAATTTACACCAATAATTTTTTTCACTGCACTGCACACTTCCTCATAGTTATTGCTGAGGTATTATTCCTTACAGGCGATGTGTATTATGGCTTCGTGATCGAGCGGTGAGGCTACTTACCTTTCACCCTGGAGTCTCGAGTTCGATTCCCGATCGAAGAGCTAGGATTTTTTCTAAACCAGAAATTTGACGGCTCAGTGGTTCAGTGGTTCAGGATTCGAATCCTGGCTAGGGCATGGATGCATAGTCGTGTTTTTAAATACCGGGACGGTAGCATAATTGGTTAGAACGTTATTGTATGGCAGAACACGGCTAGTCACTGCCTATCTCTCCTCATTTCGTGTGTCGGCTGCGGTATCTGGTAAATATCGGAGGGAATGGTTGGTGTGTGTGTTTGTCCTGGTTGAGTGGTGGAATAGCAATGTGTGAAACTCCTCCTGGACGTTAATATAAATAAGGCGTTAAAACGAAATATAAATAAATAATCCTAGCATATTCGGATATTGGGTGTGAGTTCATTATTTCTAAATATGTAGCCCTCTCCCACACAAGATAACTTGTAGTACCTTCAGGGATAGGGTTGTATTATATTTGGTATTTAATTTTAATTTAAAAAATATATATAAAGTTGCTCCATATGTTCTGTTGTTGAAATCTACCGCCTGTCTGCAAAAATTCATTTGTATGTTGAAAACGAACATTCTATTTCGACAGATGTTATCGGCGTATATTTAAAATAAGAGAACATTTATAAAGATGCTATATTTATTTGAGGTTCTAAACAATCCACTTCTTTGCAATAGCAACTGCCCTTTTAGCATCCAATTGTAGTAAGACTTTTTATATCATCAAAGCTTCGGTGATGCTATGTTCAACCAAGTGCCCCATCTTGTCAGTATAGTCTCTGGAGGTAGTGGCGTATTAGATATAAGTTCGTGAAAAATCGTTGGCATTCTGGTGCCTTTAAAAACATTGCATTATATTCTGGCTGTGAGAATAATGCAAATGATAGTTTGCATTACATAATTCGCAAACAGTTTTATATTATTAAACGAAATTTGATTTATAGTCGAACTAATTCTTCTCGATACGTGAAAGGTTTTTTAAATTACATGGTTAATGAAATTAGTTTTTATATGGTTATATAAAAATTTATACAATATAAACAAATTCATATGACATAAACTTGCATATCTTATAAAGGTTCCTGAAGATGGCACTGGAATCACTCGCCGGTATCGGAACTCTCCTGATAATCATGTATTTCGTTAACTTCAGGGCTTACTTTCAACTACTATAAGAGGCAATCAAATGAAATTCGTTACATTTATATGAGATTATAGTATAAACTAAAGATAACATAAATTATGCAGGTGGTTGTGAAAAACTGAATAATTTTGTATAATTTGTATTTTATCAAATGTTATTCATATTCTTGAGCTCAACTTAGTCTATTAACAAAATTGTTAATAGATTAAATTTATTAGAAACTTTTATACAGTGTCTTGTAAATTATCAAAATAAGTTTAAAAACTAAAAACAGTAACAAGAACATTTATATTTTCATTCTTATTTTATTTATTATACATATATCAATTTTGAAGTTTGACAGATTTTGGCATGATGAAATTCTAGGTAGCTATCTAAACCTCAATGTGCTTGGAAACACTTTCAAATGGCATTCAGTTTTCTTTGGTAAGGCTTCTAAAATGTCTATTTCCAAAAGCACTTTGAAAGTGCATGGCTTAGCTCTGTATCTATCAATATTGAAATCAAATCTCAGGTGTTCATGACTATTTTGTCATGATATAAAATGTTGGTAAAAAGTGTATGTAAGTTAAAATTCGTACAAACTAATCAATTATGTTGGAAAACAATGGAAAAAAAAACACTAATTACAAATGTGAATAACAAAATCAGGAAATTAATAGCTATTATAATTGAAATACAAAAAAACATTGCAAGATTGTTGCTTGTTATTATCGATTTAGATGGTAATATTTAGATCTGACAATGCTCCTGTGTACATCAAGTTTTTCTAGTCGTCGAATATACGTGAGACATTGAAATGTGTAACATCCTATATAGTAAATGCAGCAGCTTGATAAAAGAAATGAGAAAATTGTTGTGTTCTGTTTCTATATAAGCAACTTGTTTTTAGTAGATATATGATGATTAAATTGAAGCTTGATTTGATGTTAGATATAAATCACTGCATCACCTTCAGTATGTTTAATCAATTATGTTTGAGTCAAATTGATTTGAGTGAAACATAAATTCATTTTTTATTTTCAAGGAAACTTGACATCCGTCTTTCCACGCGTTTCTTATATTCTCCTACACATCTTATCAACACTATAAGAATAATTAATTTAAAATGAAGATTTCCTTAAATTTCGATTGTATTATTGTGTAATGATAATATGCACTCTCTTAAAAAAGCAAGAAACTTTCAAAAACGAAATTATAGATCTTAGATAGGTAATTAAATATGTGCGTAAAACTCATACTTTGGACATGCATCTTTTCTCTAACGACGATAAAATTACGCAACTAAAAATTATGTATTCCAGAAAAGAAAATTATTAAAGTTAAAACTGAAAATACGAGAAAGGATTAATTTGTTGCGAAGTGTTTCTCATGTTCTGGCCCACGGACAATTTAACACGGAGTACCATAGGGATCGATACTTGGTCCAGTGTTATTTATTATGTATATAAATGACTTAGTTTACGCCAATTTGATTTCTTCAACTTTATTAGATATCGATGATACCACAATGGCAATTAAAAAAGATACCCTACTTTGTCTACTAGATGACAAGGCAAATAAATCATTACATTTTCAAAAAGATTTCTATCGTATAAGATACTAGAACTAATATCTGTTTGCAACTTGGAAATATCTTAATCGACCAATGAACTCTTTGTATATACAGGGTGTCCCAACCAAAAGTAGGCACGCTGAATAGCTTTGGAGATAAAAATTTTTTGAAAAATTGGTGAAACACGTCGACCTTGTTTCCACGGGGAACATATTTTAATGCAATACTTGTATACCTATCATCATCCCTCTACCCTACACGGCCACCCCCTCAAAAAATTCAAATGGCAAGGGGGTCGAGTGATACATCTTTTGAAAGGTCTTTCAATTCCCTACATAACTGTATATTTTTTTTAACTTTTATCGATTCGTTCTTAAGGAAAATAATTTTATTTTTGATGATTACACATAATCGAAATCGTTTAAAAAAATCTAAAATACATGCCACTGGGTATTGGAATTTATAAAAAAAACTACATTTTTTAGTGCTCTCAAATCAACACGAGTTTTTTCGATAAAAAACACTTTCCTTGTCCGTTTAGTTTTAGAATAATAAAAGACTCATAAGAGTCATAAGTATTTGATAGACCTTAAACATTAATTTGGTCACAACCATTTTTAAATCGAGATATATTTTACCAGAGTGAATTCTCAAAATGGTTTATACCCTTCAGGAGAGAATAGAAATTGTCAGCATTTATTTTAAAAACGATAATTGTGCTAGAGCTACGGAGCGCATATTCAATAGAAATCACCCAGATAGAAGAGTTGGTTCTCAGTATGTTTTACAATTATTGACAAAATTTATGGAAACAGGTTCTGTAGGAAACAAAAAGCATGAACCTCAGCGACCGATTAGGAATGAAGCAGTCGAAGTGGCAGTTCTGGGTCATTTGCAGATGGATAATACTCAATCGATCAGGAAAGTAGCTGAGACTTCCGGTGTATCATCACCAGTGTTCATCGAATTGTAAAAGGCTCACAAATTTCATCCATATAAATTTAAATTGGTACACAAATTAAACGAAGATGATCCCGATCATCGGCTTGAATTCTGTGAGATTTTTAGTGAACAATTAAACGGTAATGCCAATCTACTGTACAATACGTGTTTTTCTGATGAATCGATATTTCAGTTAAATGGGAAGGTAAACAGGCACAATTGTAGGTATTGGAGTGAAACCAATCCACATTGGTTCATAGAAATTCATACCCAAAGGCCTCAGAAGTTAAATGTTTGGGCTGGCATCTTAGGGCATCACATTGTCGGGCCATTTTTTGTTCCTGACAATTTAAGTGGCGAAAGGTACCTCGATCTGTTAGAAAATAACATCGACTCAATGATTACCCAAATCCTCGGAGAAGATGATAATCTTTTAGAGGGCGAACTGTTTTTTCAACAGGATGGGGCACCTAACATTTTGCTATAGCATTCCGTCAATTTTTGGATAATCGGTTTCCTGAGCGATGGATTGGAAGAAAAGGTCCTGTGGAGTGGCTCGCTAGGTCATCCGATTTAACTCCCTTGAACTTCTTTCTGTGGGAACATTTGAAATCGAAGGTATTTGCAACAAAACCCGCATCTCTGGAAGAGTTACGTAAAAGAATTGTTCGACAATACCGTTTATTGACTCCAAATGTGTTCAGAAATGTTCGTAGAGAATTTCCAGACAGATTATACTACTGTATGGAAGTCGGTGGGGATCATTTTGAACAATACGTACGATAATTTAAACTGCTTCTTTTATTTTTAAAAATAATGAAACAATTATTTCTCAGGAACGAATCGATAAAAAATTTAAAAAATACACTGTTATGTAGAGAATTGAAAGACCTTTCAAAAGATGTATCACTCGACCCACTTTGCCATTTGAATTTTTTGAGGGGTTGGCCGCGTAGGGTAGATGGATGATGATAGGTATACGAGTATTACATTAAAATATGTCCCCCTTGGAAACAAGGTCGACGTGTTTCACCAATTTTTCAAAAAAATTTATATCTCCAAAGTTATTCAGGGTGCCTACTTTTGGTTGGGACACCCTGTATATTGAAACCATATCTGGAGTAAGTGATGGTACCTCCTATCGAATGATTTGCTTTAGTATATCTGAATTACAGGGACGATTTACATATACGCGACTTTTAGGATATCCCCACAAAAGAAATCTAATATCGTTAGGTCTGGGGAGATTGTTGGCCATTCAATAGCAATTTGAAAATTTACATTAAGTTCTAAACGTACAGGGTAATATAGTGACACATCTTGCTGAAAATAAAAATCATTCTTAAAAGTATCCAGTAATTCGTTATGACGATGTGATTCTATTAAGGCAGGAATCAGAAACTCTTTTTAAAAACTATAATTCATTTTCACCAAAGATTAATTAGTGTAGTACGTCAAAAGTAAGTGTTTCCCAAAAAATACTCAGCTTTATAGAAAATCATTCCTCACAATCGTTAGTTAAAGAAGAAATTGGTCTCCTTAGCAAGGGATTAAATTTTGTTTTACGTGCCACTGAAGGCATTTCATATGAGATTGTTGCAAGTGTTGAAAGTTCAGTTCAATACCTTCCTGTTCTAGAAAGTCAAAATATACAAAAAACAGAAAAATTATCAAACGGTTGCGTGAAATAGTGATAGAGGACCAATCCCAAATAGCTCGCTTTATTAGTTAATGGGTGTGGGAACCGTGACAATAGTTTAGGTATAAATAGGATACATTGTTAGCATAAGGTTAGTTTTAATCATATCCAGATGATACCAACTTGATATGTGAAACGCGCGTCGAGTGTAGTCTATAGTGTTTTGGTGTTTCGGGGAAAACTATGTCAGTGTTTTCACAAGTTAACTTTACTGCCGGCGCATATGTTTACTTTTTGGGGTCACTGAATGTGTATTTCTTGAACCCACTGTAGATTTTCTGCTACCCAATATATGCAAGTCTGGTGATTTACCGTCCAGGTTAATGTAAAGGTGCCTAACATTTTAAAATTCTGTTGTGATTTTAGAGATTGACAATATAATTAAATATATTTTCTGTATTTTCTCTGTGCCTATATCAGAAATTAGTGTGTAAAATTTGATAAAAATTGCTGTGTAGATTAAGTGGGCTCATAAATTTACATCAATTTGACATAGCAACAACGTCACAGACACAGACTATTGTTTCTCACAGCGAGTTAAATCTCTTGAAAATTCTCCATATTAATAATAATTGCAACAAAATTCATTCATGTACGTACATAGAAGTTCCAACAAATGTTGCATAGATCGCAAACACGATTTTTCAACATTAATATACTACATATGCATAGAAGTCGTGTATACCAGGTCCAGCAGTCGGAGATTATATCAGAAGAATAGGAAACGTGCCCTGAATATATCCTAGATGTCCCACACATGACGGATTTATTACGTATATATTTTGGTCGCAGGCGGCGGAACGTTTGATGCTTTGCTGTTTCGGACATTTCATAATCAGTTAGATTCCCATCTTAGAACAGATTGCGGAACCTAAAACAAAAGCTTTGAAGAAGGTATGAATATTATTTTTGTGTTTATTTCTTAAATATGTTAATGCAACGCACGTTATATTAACATGAAAATTTGCTCATTTTGTCAACGGAACTTTAGTACCCACTTCTGTCTTATCCATAATGAGATGAAACATGCACCGTACAAAATTGAGGTTAAGCGAGTTCAAACACTTTTGTACCGAAAAAACGGGAATTGCAAAATTTTATGCAAGTAAGATGAATCACGAAAATAGAAGTGGCAATTTTAAATGTGTTATATGGCATTTTAATGGCCATTTCCCCTATATTTAAAGTATTTTTTATGAATTTAAGAAAGAAGTGTAAATTAAGTAAACTGTGTAAAACATAAATCATATGTTATAACTATTTTATAATTTCATTAAATATCTAGTAAAAAAGTGTCCAGTTTACGTGGATAAAGAAGGGAATGGCAAGTAAATAAATAATAGCTATTTATGTAACAAGTGCGAAATAGTACAGGGTTACTCATTATAAATTACCCACCCCCTTATCATCGTTATTATTGCCTATAGAAAAAAAGTTTTAAATAAAGTTGTGTGGTTATGACATTCAGAATTTTCTAAAAAAATAATATAATCTTTTAAAAAAGTCTATTCGCGACCTGGTTTGCTTGAACTACAAGCTATTTTCTACTAAAACTGGAGGTATTATTCACCCTTCGGTAAATATCTTTGAACGTATTTTCTGATGGCGTTGGACGATTTGGATACAACACCCTATATCCTCTTTTTACTGCACGTTAATTTTTGTTCTTTTGTATATTATAACAAGTAAATATTCCTCACTGTAAACCATTTTGATTATTTCATTAAAGAAATGTCACTTATCAACCATAATAGTTGTCATTTTCATAGCTCACTTTAATAATGTTAACTTTTCTATATTTACAGTAACTAGTTTAAATAAGATATTCGACGTTTAATAACTCAAAATCGGTATACGGTTGGGTTAACATATGGTATATTTTTGAAATCAGGAACAAAGGATCATCCAAAAATTTAATAACATACAGGGTATCCCATTTAAAAAATATATTATTTTCTTGTATTCCCTGAAATCTCCACGCTACTGTACTTTTGATAGCATTTTAACAAAATTCAGTCATAACCACACAACTTTTATTTAAACCTTTTTTTTCTATAAGCAATAATAACGATGATAAGGGGTGGGTAATTTATAATGAATAACCCTGTACATTGTGTAACTAGTAGTAAAAGCAACACATTCCCAAATGACGATGTAAATCATGATTACTATACTTCCTTATATTAGGTATAAGAAAGTAAAACTAAATTAATAAAGGTCGAACGGTCGTCATAATATTTTTGTAATACTTATTCTGCCAAATCTAAAATCAATCATACCATCTAGTCATTACTAGGGTGATTATTTGCAAACAATGTGAAAAAAATATTTCGTTCAAAGCAAAGTTTTATCTCAAGCGCTAGTTAAAATGAGCGATGCGGATAATGTTCCGTCGGATTTTAAAGATACTGTGAACACTAAACTGCGTAAAGGATTTCGAGAACTACTCATCCTAAAGACAAAACGTAAATTGTTGCCCGAAAAATGACGTCAAATATAAGTTAGCCTACGATGTTTTGAACTTCCAAGAAAAATCAGAGAGTACAGTAACCTTCTCGTTATGGAGAAACCCATGCTACGAACTATACTCTCTTTAAAAAAAAATTTCGATATTAGCAAGTATACAAACCTCATAAGTAAATCGTTTCTGTGTATCATGGTCGTAGAGTACAGATGTACTTACTGTCGCCGGCATTCACCTTGACCGCGAAACTCTTTCTCCAGTCCAGTCTATTATTAGCTTTCGAGTTGTGTACACGTTAAGTCACTTGGGCGTAATGCGTATTGTTTTTGAGTTTTTATTTTATTTGTTGTACTGTATTGTTGATATTAATTTAATAATAAAGCATGGCAGACGTACGCAGGGGTAGAAAACGGCCATTTGCTGGCAAAGTGAATAAATTCATAGGTGAATTCCCGGATTTATTCTATGATGGTGCTAAAATAATTTGTAAAGTGTACGAGAAAGATTTGATGTGCTGGGATAAGCGTGATTGTGGACTTCACGTAAATAGTGTACACCATAAAAATAAAAAAATGGCGTGCCTTCAACAACACAGTTTATGTTTGATTTACTAGTAATGCTAATTGCCGATGATGTTCCGCTGCATATACTCGATAAAGAACCATTTCGAGAGTTCTGGAATAAATACAATGCCCAGGTGAAGTTACCAAGTCGCACAACGTTATGTAACTATCTACCAACTGTACACGTAGACATGGTAAATAAGAAGAAATGTGAATTAAAAAATACACGGCTGTGGTTATCTGTTGATGAGACAACAGACTGTAAAAAAAATTCTATTTTAAATGTTATAGTACGAGTAGTAGGCCCTCTTAAACCGACAGTTCCACTGTTACTAGCTAACAAAAGACTAAGTCAGTGTACTAGCGAACCAATTATTATGCTGGAGACGCTAGAAAAATTTGAACTGTCAAAAAGTTGTACGTTTATACATGTTATGTGTAAAGTGCATGCTTTACATCTTGTGGCAGAAACTATTCGAAAAGGTTTTCCAGAGGTAAATGAATTAATAGCAAGTACAAAAAAAAGTGTTTCTTAAATATCCTAAACGTCTCCGAGCATTTCATAGCAAGTGTCCCGGTATTCCTGAACCACCACAGCCAAAGCCAGACAAAATTCGAAGATATTTCCGTTGAAACAGCTTTAAAAGCGAGGAACTAGAAAAGAAAAGTTCACAAGTGTGTTAAATAAAGACACCGGTTTTACCAAATTAAGACAAATATGTGATGGTGCAGATCCGTTAAGTGCGTTCAAAGACTATTTTACGTATGCGTGTATTACATCAGTAGATGTCGAACGGTCGTTTTCAAAATATAAGCGAACATCACTTATGGAGACAACCATAGAAACCTGATGCTGCAAAATGGCTACACATCTTCTCCAGTTTGTGATAAGCAAGCTAGTTCATCAAGCTAGTTAAGAGGGTAAGTTTTACATACATTATTATAAATTGTAACAGTTTATTGTTTCTCGTATGTTAATTTCGCGTATGCCACTGTCCCACGGAACATTTTTGACAGCCCTGCTTGTAAGCCATTCTTAAGCGGAAAACGGGAAAGTCTCAAGTAATGAAATCCAACGTTTTTATCAAACACGACGCGACGTTTCCAAATTCCTAAGAGAATTTGACGACGAGAAATGTCTAGTATCAAAAATTATATATTACATTTCATAAATTTTTCCTTAATTTTGCTAATTATGTGTATTTTGCTGCTGCTTGTCGAAGGGAATAGCCTACAAACTTTATTGTGGAAAATGTCAGGAACGGAGAAAATACCTTTCATTTTACATCAACTACCACGATAACAAAATCATACGAGAGATTTTTGTAACGGCTGGAGATATCGAATGAAATATGGTGAATATTCTTAGAAAATATTTACGTCAATTTTAGACCTAATAATATTGAACAGGGGAAATTTTTTGTAGCCTATAGGAACGGGAAAAGCTGTAGGAATAAATGCATTTGGAAGCACGCCAAAAAACATCGACTCTTATTTACAGTTACTAAATCTCGAACAATATATGTACATACATACCGGGTGTAATAGGATCATGGTACACCCCCTTTTCTCCTTTAGTTTTGAAGATAATTGGTTAAAATTTGGGATATTTTATATACATAGTAAGCAGCGCTTTTCCACATACAAGTGATTTTTTTCACTACCTTTCCATTTGTAAATGGAACACCCTGTATATTATTGCATTTTTGAATTCTACATAATTTTCTGAATCCAACGATACCAAATATGTGACATTTCAACGTCAATATTTTTTATAACATAATTTTTAGTTTTCCATTTAACTGTGCCATAACGGTTCTGATTTATTTTAAATGACCCGTGTAATGCTAAAAAAAATCGAAATCCCATCAAAAATACTAAATTACGTAATTTATGAGCAAATAAAGTTCTTCAAAATGGTTTTTGGGGCCAAACTCAATTTTTAAATGGAACCATATTGGTACAGTGGTACCATTTATTAGTACTATTAATAATGAATTTATCCATATGACGTATTAAAATGTGCGATAAATACAAACAAAATTACAGCTGAAAGAAAAAAAGAAAATACAATTTTGTTCTAATTAAATGTTAAGAAGTAACTAACGTGACTTTGAAAACAATGAAATATTTAGCTTGTCAAACATTTGTTGGTTTACCGGTGCTTTTATTGTGTCTTTAAAAATTGTCTAAAATTCTTGTTAATTGTGTTCAAAATGCCGCAAATTTATACAAGAGATGGAAAAGTGGACATGTTAATTATTTATGGGGAATGTAGAAAAAATGCCGTTGCGGCTAGACACCTTTATGCCGAACGATATTCTGATAGACAATGTCCAGCGAGAAATTATTTTAATCGTCTTGAAAATCAGTTCCGAAGTGAGCCCAATAATGATCCCGAAGAAAATTTCCTTCTTGACAAAGGAACGGAAATTAAAGTTTTGGCTCGAGTAGAAGTTGATAAGACTGTTTCTTTAAGGCAAATTGGGTTTGAATTGGAAATCAGTCACCAAACAGTAAGCCGAATTTTGCACAAATACCACTATAAATCTTTTAAATACCAATTGCACCAGCACTTATACGAAAATGATTACGAACGCAGAATGGAATATTACAATTGGATTTTGCAGAATAACGTGCAGCCAAACAATGATATTTTGGGAATGATTTTATTTTCGGACGAGTCTAGGTTTACAAATTTGGAATTATTTAACCGACAAGATACGAAATATTGGTCACAAGAAAATCAAAATTTATTACGGGAGGGTAACTTTCAAGTGCTGGTCGGTTTCAATGTTTGGCTTGGAATAATCGATAGTAGAATCATTGGTCCAATAATATTTGAAGGATCCCTGACTGATCCCAGTTTCTTGCGATGTCTGCAAAATGAAATTGAAGACAGTTTAGCTGAATTACCTTTCCATTTATGACAGGAAATGTATTTCCAACAAGATGGTGCTCTTCCCCATAATTCAAGGATAGTAATTGATTAACTTCAACTGGGATTCGGAGAAAACGTAATTTCGACAAATGGTCCTGTAAGGTGGCCTCCAATGTCACTTGATTTAACACCCCTTGATTTCTTTGTCTGGGGTCATTTAAAAAATATTGTCTACGCAGCAGCCGTTAGAAACCGTGAAGACCTAGAGCTACGAGTCAGACGCGCAATTAATAGCATAACGTTCTTCGAGAAACAGCTATGCGAGTTCAGAAGTGCATTGACGTTAACGGACAGCATTTTGAACAACTATTATAATGTTTTGTGTTCATTTTCTGAATTCCAAAGCCATCTTCTGTATAACAAGGTAATTAGAACAAAATTGTATGTTATTTTCTCTTAGCTGTAATTTTGTTTGTATTTATCGCACATTTTAATACGACATATGAATAAATTCCTTATTAATAGTACTAATAAATGGCACCACCATCACCACCAATATGGTTCCGTTTGAAAAAATTGAGTTTTTTTTCCAAAAACCATTTTGATGAACTTTATTTGCTCATAAATTACGTAATTTAGTATTTTTGGCATACTTAAAAGGAAAATTAAAAATTATATTATAAAAAATATTGACGTTTGAAATGTCACTTATTTGATATTGTTGGATTAGGAATATTATGCAGAAATCAAAAATGCAATAATATACAGGGTATTCCATTTAAAAATCGAAAGTTAATGTCACTTCTGGCAAAACCGGAAGTGAAAAAAAAATCACTTGTATGTCAAAAAGTGCTGCTTATTATGAATATAAGATATCCCAAATTTCAATAAATTATTTTCAAAACTAAAGGAGAAAAGGAGGGTGTACCATGATCCTGTTACACCCGGTATAGTTGATATTTTCTTGAGGTTTATGGTTTTTCCTATATGAAGCAATTTTTTTTTAGTTTTTATAGTTTTATTTTTCACTGTACAAGTATTTAATTTTTTCACTTTTTTCAAATAATTAGCTGAACAAATTACTACAACACATTTTTTTTTATTTATATATATGAGAATGCCCTGTAGTATTGAAATGGGTCCATATATCACTAAATTCATTTTCATTCATAGAAACCAACAAAAAGTTGCATCATTTTTACCTCTAGTAAATTCAACCCTCCAAAAAGCAAAAGTATAATAATTATAATGTAATGGACTTGTCTTACCTGCAAGTGTTGTTGTATTAAAATTGATCTTATTCATGATTATGTGAATTATTATTGAAAATAGTAATAGGCATCATTTTATTAACTAAATTTATTAATACTTGCATTTAGATATTTTTTATTTTTTTCTCGAACAAAGCATATTCATAAAACTTGTTTTCAAATTAACTGGAAGCTTATCTCATTATAAACCTTAACTGAATTAGCTACTGAACTGTAATTACCACTAATTAATAAGAAAAAATGTGACAGCTTAAAACCTATAATAATAATGTATATTTTATATAATAATTTAGGTAAAATGTATAACTGCATTATTAACTAAAAATAGTAAATGAATATTTATCACAATTCTCCGAAGTAAGTAGAAGAAAAAATATGACTTTTTTCACTTCCACCATTTGATCTTGACCATGAAGAATTAATTAATTGATGGTCAACAGACTGACAATCAAAGAGAGTTTGAAAATTATGAGAATGAAAGATTGAAGCTTAGGAGTTTTTATTATGTTGATCGAATATTTCAAATTAATTAGTTTATCGTTTCTACATAAGCAATAATTCGTAACTAAAGTAGAAAGAAAAAACATTAAACGTAAGGACCTATCGCAAAGAGTCTAGAAAAAATAAGGTATATGTGGTTATAAGTTTTACTTATTAAAAATGATAAAACAATAAACTACCAAAGAATTAAACTGAAAACAAAAATTCTAAATAAAAGTCATAAATAAAGCTGGCCGAGGTCACCTGGCCGACAGTGCCGTCATATGACTCATATGTTTACATCATATCATAATACTTGAATAAGTACAATAAATGGAAATAAATTTTAACAATAATGTTACATTTTATAAAAATATGTATAAAACTCACCCTTTTAAACAGATTTATGAAGTAGTTTGGTTGTCGTCATCACAAAGTGGGGAAGATCTATAGTATAATAGCATCAGGTATGTTTCTACAGCTGTCTCCGTCAGCGATGTTCGCTTTGGTGAAAAAATATGTTTGTATTTTGAAAATGACCTTTCGACATCTACGAATGTAATACTGGCATAAGTAAAACAATCTGTGAACTCACTTATCGAAGTTGTAGATACACCATCACAAATTTGTCTTAATTTGCTAAAATCAGGATCTTTCTGTAATACACTCTCGAATTTTTCACTAACGCGATAATTTTTTGCGTCATTTATAGTCTGTAGCTGTATATTTACGTCGTCCACTATTTGCAGCGATTCCACTAACGACAACGAACTATTTTGCAATTTTTCTATTGCGTCGTGTAGTCCTCTATAATTGTTATTAATAGTTTTTAAATCTGTTTCAAGGAAAACGTCTTGAAAGCTTGTCTGGCTTTCCCTAATAGCTGCAGCCTCGATAGGGTTGAACTGTAGTATCACATCTTTTATTTGTTGAAAATAATCAGCATAATAAAAAACCGCTTTCAATCATGTTCCCCAACGTGTAAGAATCGGCTCTGGTGGTTCAGGGATATCAGGACACTGTCTGTGAAATGCTCGAAGCCGTTTAGGAGATTTGAGAATACTTTTTTTTGTATTTGTTATTAATGCATCTACCTCTGGAAAACATTTTCGAATCGTTTCTGCCACAAGATGTAACGCATGCACTTTACACGTAACATGTAAAAACCTACAATTGTCTCTTTGAAGAGAACGGCCTACCACGCGCATTGTCGCGGCACCATCTGTCACAAACATCAATACTTAACTTGTTGAAAGTTCAAATTTTTTCGAATGTCTCCAACACCACACGCGTAATTATTTCGTCAGTACACGCAGTTAGTCTTTTACTAGCTAATAAAAGTGGAAATGTTGGTTTAAGAGGGTCCAGTACACGTACTATAATATTTAAAATAGAATTTTTTTTTACAATCTGTCGTCTCATCAATACATAACCAGAGCCGTGTATTTTTTAATCCACATTTAATCCTATTTACAATGTCTTCACGAACAGCTGGAATATATCTACGTAACGATGTACGACTTGATAAGTTTACTTGGGGATTGTGTTTATTCCAAAACTCCCGAAATGGTTGTTTATCCAGTATGTGTAGCGGAATATTACAGGCTGTTAACATTAACAATAAATCAAACATAAACTGAGTTGTCAAAGGCATGCCATTTTTTTTTATTTTGATATTGCACGGTATTGATATGACGACGACAATCCGTTTTGTGCCACCACATTAAGTCTTGATTGCAAACTTTACAAATTATTTTGCATCCGTAATAGAATAAATCCGGAAATTCACCGATAAATGTATTCACTGTGTCCGCGTACGGTCGCTTTTTACCCTTTGGCGCGTTTGACATTATGTATAATTTATAGGTACAACCTCACGCATTAACCTTTCAAATAAGACTGCAGCGTAAATCACTTCTAAATCGGCACGTGTGACGCCAGCGCAAGACCGTGACTGTACTCCAGCCACCTCGACCAGCTTTAGTCATAACAGTAGTAGTATTTTTGTATTGTAATTTAACATCTATGATTGGCAATACAATTCGAAACTTGACTATTTTGCTTTAGCAAACTGTTTAATGATTAAAAACTTAAGTTAAAAAAAAATCCGTTCTAGAGAATTGCTCTATTTTCTGCTGTCTAACGCCACCACTGGATTATATCTGATATTAACAAAAAATTTATTTTTTTACACCCTTCACCTAACCTAATCCATATGAATTAAATCAAGAAATAAAATAATTTCTTGCATTTTTTTCTTAAATTGATCTTCATTGAATCATTGCTGCCCTAACCTCAATTTTCTCTTTAGTAACAGAATGCTGAGGTTGTCTTAACATTAGTTGAATTAATGCATCCTGATAAATTATATTTGGTTCTGAATAATGCGACATCTCGCTATCTGATATAGCTTGAAAAAGAAAGAATAATATTCGACAAATTAAACAAAATCCAATATTTTAACTACATGGACAGTATCTGACTTATATCATGTTAATAATTGAAATATGACAACACTTGCTGCATATAAGTATTAAAGTATGGCTCAAGAGCGCAACATGTTATGCGAGAAAGCTTTAATGTATTCAGAAGTGGGATAGAAGATATTTATAGCAGTTGTTTCGGCACAGCCACGGTCAACTAGATGGTGCGCATCTGGCTGTTTCATTCCTAATACGGCAGATATGAATTGTAACTAACTTTAGCATAATACTAGCCGTTCCATTTATATAACTCAGTAGTCTATTGTTTTACACAGACATTATATTTACTTCGAACCAGTTGAATTCAACACCAACACGGAATTTATGATTGTATAGCTACCTTTTATAATTTAAATAAGTCTTATAAATTGTTAGCTGTCATGTCTGATTCACGTCACCAATTTTAAGTAAGCGCCACCCGTACACCGATCCAGACATTGTTCTAAGAAGTTAATAATTTAGTTATTCCTTGCATTGAACGTGAACGTGCTTAACACGTCTGATAAATCAGATATACGCAAGGTCTTTTCCACCCCAGAATTTATCAACAAAAATGGATGTAAATGTATTTAAATGCGATTTACGACGACCACCCCTGCCGGAAACGCTTGAATTCCAGTTCCTGTGCGATCTTATCGCATAATGAAATCATAGTTTTATTTCGTAAGGATTCTGGCAGCTTAAAACATTTTTCACACACAAAAAAACCCATTGTAGTTGTTGGTGGTCAATTTAAATGAAATATTGGAAACTTATTCTTTTATTCATAAGGGTGGAGTGGTATGAGGAATTCTATCTTTACAATTAATATACAGGGTGATCCATAGTCAATAGAAGTGTGATTATGCCTTCATATTAATTATTTATTATGTATAAAATTCATTACTGTAATCTTATTTTGATATCTACTAGTTTTGAAATAGATCAAAATTGACATTTTTTAATAGTATTATTGCGCACAGTTAAAAACGTGTTTTTCGCACGGTGCGCGAATTTTCCCTAAAAACATCAAAATCAATCAAAACACAATTTTGGTTGTTGGATTAATCGCACAATTGAAAGCAAGACGACTTGACCCCTCATAAAAAAAATGAGCTGAACATATGTTTTTCAAAAAGTATCTCAATCTTTGTAAATATATCAAAGTAAATCTAATATATGCCATATCCGTCATTGATATACAGGGTGTCCCGAAATTAGTGTGCAATATTTTACCAGCTGCTTCTACGGCCAGAAATAGGAAAAATAGTTCATATAAACATTGGTCGAAAAATGCGTTCTAAGGGAGCTACAGGCTTCTAAAGGTTTTTATCGAATTTCTCCAAAACCACTCATAGTCAAATATTGAAAATTTACACAGCCGCTACTATTCTTATTCTTATATAAGATGAAATGGAAATAATTCGAAAATTTTAGAGTTTTATACGTAAAAAAAGATACTCTTGATGAACATCGATAAAATGCACCGTTTTTGATTAATATCGACTTGAATATTTTATAACATGGTATAAGATAGGTATTGGGAATCTAAACTAATTTTTTATTAATAGTAGGCCATGAAAAAAAAAAGAATGCTTCATGCCGCTATGATATAATATGTTGTTAGAGCCTGTCAACAAGGTTAATAAATTTGTATAAACAGTTGTATGATATAAAATCCTAAGAACGCATATCGGAAAAAAAACGTTTTATCCCCTTTTCTATCAGTTATTTCATTTGTGCGACTTTAATCACGATTTTCATTAAGTCGATTTAAAATGCCAAGATTTACAGATAGGGAAATGACTGATATGCATTTTGTGTACGGTTCTTACAATGGTAGTGGATTAGCCGCAGTAAGGGAATACCGACGAAGATTTCCCAATCGTAGAGTACCTGTGCGTCGAATATTTGCAGTTCTTTACCGGAATTTGGCAGACCATGGGAATTTTAAAAGGTCTCGAGGCACCAGGAAATCATCGTATGGATATAGTTTTGAATCATTTAGAAAATGATCCACAAATAAGCATTCGAAGAGTTTCAGAAATTGTCAACATACCTCGCTCAATAGTTAATAAAAAATGTAAGTACCTAGGTAACTATTTATCTTAATTAATAATTTCAGATAGGAAGAATGACGGTAATGCAAGGAATAAACCCATACCATTTTAGACGCGTGCCACATTTAACGGAGGCAGATTTTTTACCACGACTCCAGTTTTGTCAATGGATATTCGTGAACAGACATATTCTTCCTAGCATATTATGGACTGATGAGGCAATATTCACTAGGAACGGAGCTTTTAATATGCTTAATATGCATCATTGGTCGGATGAAAATCCACGAGTTATTCGGCGCATAAATTTCCAACATAGATTTTCGGTGAATTTATGGGCAGGAATCATTGGGGATCAAGTAATTGGCCCAATGGAATTCCCCAATCGTCTTAATACAGAAGAGTATTTAAACTTCATCCGAAACTACCTTATCGATTTATTGCCGTTGAATATTCGACACGAGGTTCGACAAAATATGAATTTTCTACATGACAGCGCGCCTGCCCAATTTGGGCGCAATGTTCGAACTTGGTTACATCAAAATTTTCCAGGCAGGTGGATAGGTCGTGGTGGTCCTATAGCTTGGCCACCTCATTCACCGGATCTAAACCCATTAGATTTTTACTTTTGGAATTATATGAAGGGTTTGGTTTACGCCACTGAAGTAAATACACGAGAAGAACTACTTCAAAGAATAAATCAGGCCGAAAATAAATTAAGAAGAAATACATTCAAGACTTTACGGGCTTCACAGACTTTAGAACGTCGAGCGAGACTGTGTATCCAAGAAAATGAAAATTTATTTGAACACCTGTTACAAGAAAACTATGTAAAATTCAAATTTAATTTTGTTGATATAAAAAGATTACTGGATGATTTTTTGTTTATATTGGAGATGATAGTTTCGCTCGAGTTATTCATAAAAAAAATATTTTTCACCTATTTTGCAAACAACAAATTAAAAATATTAGTACGTACTTTATATGGACATAAAATAATAGACAAAACTCATCTGGTACAATGTATTTTACTCCATATGTTATAAAATTTAAAAACAAATAAAATTAGTTATATTTTAGATATTATTCAAAAACGGTGCATTTTATCGATGTTCATCAAGAGTATCTTGTTTACGTATAAAACTCTAAAACTTCATATTCTACCATCAAAAATTGAGAAAAGTTACATACAAAAAAATTGGGGTTATTTTAACCCCACAGTTTGGGGCAGCCCTGGATAAAATTTTCGAATTATTCCCATTTCATCTTATTACACATAAGAAGTGTAGCGTCTGTGTAAATTTTCAATATTTGACTTCTCAGGGTCCCACCTTTAGGAGCTTGTAGCTCCCTTTAGGAAGCATTTTTCGATCAATGTTTATATGAACTTTTTTTTCCTATTTCTGGCCGTAGAGCAGGTGGTAAAATATTGCACACTAATTTCGGGACACCTTGTATAGCAATAAATAGATTAGTAAAATTAACAATGTTATTTCTGCCTATAATGTTTTATTAATGTAACAAAGAAACGTTACGTGTTACGACTTTTGCTTATCATTTCTGTAATTAGAAGTCGTTATACCAGTAGATATGCTATTCAGGTCCTTGTTACAAAAAAAAATCTATTTTTTTATCCGCCAGTGTTAAAGATGAGTATATGTCAGTTTGAGGGATGGGTTTCGGGATAGAGGTAAAACTTGAAACGGATTCCTCACAGTCTCATATTTTATTCGAAATTTCAGTTTTGTTTTGAATTTAATTCTCTTTATATCCCTCGGTCACTGAAGATGATTTTCATCCCTCATGTTGCTTGACCCTCGTGATATCAGTGTCAGCATTAACCAGAAGTGCCGATGCTGTCCCCTTAAAGCAGTGCCCAGTATATTCATTATCATTTGGCAGTTCAAGATACTTGGTTATTAACTTGGGGATGGTTCCAATTTTATTTATAGCAAAGAATTGTGGATTAGGCATACTAAAGGGACGAAAGACTATATATTTTTGATTAATGTTGATATAATCAGAACGGTACACGATGAAAGTGCATTCAATATACAGGGGGGGGGGCTTAAAAAAAGTTGCATCAGATCAAAAAATTGTCCAAATGAAAATGTTTCAAAATATATATTTTAATTTGGAACACAGGATATATATAATTGGCAGCAGAGTAGTGGTTATAGTAAGATGCATCTTTACACCAGACTCGGCTAAGCAAAAGATTTTGTTTAGGCCAAGAAACAGACGGACATGTTTGGAGAATCTCTACAATCGCGAACAGCAAAGTTATAGAATTCATTGCTTTGTTTTCCTGAATTATGTCCTCTTCGAGCTTTTAAATTCAAAATACATGGTACTTTCTTCATTATTTCCACGCTCACTGTAATCCTATAATATAATTGTCCTTGCGTACACTTAAAAAATTGTTTGTTTTTAAGAATAAAACTTATCTCTGCTCTATTTTAAGAGTAGAGACATTTACTGCGTCCAGTAAATAGATTCATTTTCTGTTTAATATGGGCACCTATGGTAATAGAAAATGTATACTGTTGGTTTAAAAAACAGACAAGTTATCGTCTGTGTTGTCCTCATATGAATACAAGAGCACATATAAGGCAATAAAAAATCCGTATAATGGTCAGTTGTAGGATGTCAGCAACATTCATAAGTCAGAAGACAATAAAAAGCGGCGCGAGATGAATGTATGCATGCGACCGGCGATTTGTGTTTTGGCGCTGGCTAAGCGACGCATTCCGCGCGTTTCGCCTTCGCTACGTCGCGCGCCTTCAACCACTTTTTGTATCCAACTATGAATCTTTATCGTAGGTGGCCTGTTTTTTGGAGGACGATGCGCCACTTTGATATTTCTCGTACCAGGATAGGAATCTATTATTTCAGATAGTCGGATCTGATTTCTGTTTAAATTAAAAATGTTGAAATTTATTGAAATATTCATTACTACATGAAACCGGAATGCTGAAACATATTTTTTTGCAATTCCTTGAAATCGATTGGAAAAAAGTTTCTATTGATGTATTTATATTTCACACAAGTATTCGCCGTCTTCATCTAATAAGAATAACAAGTTTTTACTTATCATCGTTACGTCATTTTAGACATTTCTTTAATACTGTAGCGAGTTAATATTCTAACAGCTGATCATATAATTTGAAACCATTAGAGCAAACATTAATACGAATGGATAATAGTCCATTAAAATTAAACTATTTAGAGGAAATAATTTAAAATATTTTGATATTTTGCAATCGTTAGATAGATTTGAAACAAGTGAAACAAGGTTCATCCGTTTTATCCATAAAAACTACCCCTGTTATCAAGCTTTCCGAAACAATTAGTTGTATGTGAAAATCCATAAGGATCTCAAATTTCCTACAAACAAGATCATATGCCCATTAGATATAGGATCAATGAATGGGACATTGAACGGAAGTAAATGTTTACTTCCTCCCGTGTACTCCGTTTTCTTGAAAATGGTAGGTTCTACACGACACGTTCTACCCGCTTACAAAAGGTGTACAAACTTGCAGAAATAGTGGGGAGTAGTATTCGGCAATATATATTACACACACTATACTTTAAGTGAGTATCGATAGAGTACAAAGTAATGTTTGTCACGTTCTAATATTTCAGAATTATATGTATTTTATATATCAAAACATCACAATAATATTTCCAATTTAAAGGTTCATCTAATAATAGTAATACCCCTTAAAACTTAATAATCCTACACAATTAAAAACAGTAGTGTTTATCTTAAAATCTATTTATTTTTTTTGTTTATTGTGAGGTCCGTTTTTTCGGTATTAATATATAATATATTAAAGGAAACCCAATTATTATTTAAATCTTAAAATATGATTACAGTTTGATGGCAGAGGACAGGACCTAATATAGAGACCTGTGGGACAATCATAGTGAATGTATAATCTTACAAATAGTTTGTTATAATATTTAAGCTCTATCTTGGTTTTCAGATTTAGTAAAAGTACCTACAAAGAAATCGAACGGCTAATATTTTCGATAATTAACCTAAAGTATCGACACTATGACTATGGCATCTATCTATCAATATCTATCCAATCAATCCGAATCCCAAAACGTCAAAAACATTTCCGCCATTCATTTACTGTTGATCTAATTTGATGTTCTATGGATATTAAAACGATCGACATGACATGAAAATTAACATATTGTTGTTATTTTTACAAATTTATTTATTATGTATAAAAAAAATATTTCCATCAATGAAGATTTTCACTACATTTTTGATTATCATAATATTTGAGAGAAAAAAATAATTAACGTATTTCTTCTTTTCAAAAATTTCATTTTCTTGGACGATAAAAAAGGATGATTTTTTAAAACTTGCTGCTTATAAAGAATTAAATATTATACAAAATAACAAGAACTTTAGTAACCTAGCGCTGACAATTAATGATATATGTATGTTTATAAGTCACGATAAATGAGTAATTTTTTTATATTCAATTTTTAAACTCGTATCATTTCTTTTTATTTACTACCTCAGTGATTTCTTGAAAAAAGGTGTGCATGTAGCCACTGGTCATCTTCAGTTTGGTTCGGAACATATTTTTTAGCTTCTCTCCAGTCACAAAACATCACAAACCAATTGATTGTCGAAAACATATTGACAAATTTAAGTTGCATATAAAATTTATACATTTAACTTTATTTCGAAAGGTTTTTTTAGTTTCAATACTACCCCGAAAACATCTGGTTTTGTCCTTGACTTTGTTTCATATATTTGATCTTGATCCGTGTATAAACGTATGTAATACCCGAAATATCTAAGCCTTTCACAATTTTTACATTATAATAATACCTACCACTGTGCCATTATTATCAAATGAGTATTTTAATCAGTAATCATATTACACAAAGAAACCGACCATATTATACCTATAAAATTATTACCGTGGTTTTTAACAAAAGAAATGAATGTGACCTAGAGAAAATTAGCAAATAACAATCGTAATAAACGCTACGTATTACGTCTCAATTATTAAAAATGTTAGAGGCAATCCCTAAAGCTAAAGGTAATTAAGACATTGATTCAAAAAATTTTAATTACTAACTTGCCAGGAAATCCTTGTAAAATGTATTACTTCACTTTTGTTATAGGTACTTATAAAAAAATTGAGTTCACTCCTGGTATTTCCATTGTTGCCATCATTGCTTAATTTCCTCCTGGAGGAAGAAGTTCTTAAGCCCAGCAGCTTCTCATCTAATAATATTTCGTATCATGGCTTTTATTCTGCTATGCTCGTGCTTGTAACTTTTGTATTTTCTGAAATTTCTTCTTTGGATAATAGATAATGTAGAAATAGACACATACAGCAACACGATTATTCAAAAGGGTTAAATCTTGCAACTGATTATATAACAGGTCAGTTATTCAGCCATTGCAATGTGTTGGGCTAGACTATAGAGGGCTTTTCTGTATCACTTTTTACGAATTAAATTCCAATTCGCCTAAATATTGGCAGATCCATATGAGAGGAACTTCGGTATATTGACTAAGGACTCAATATGTAATCGAAGCCAAAATTCAATTACTTTTCCTAATTATTATGTAGCATTATTTCTGCTCTTGTGACTTGTTATCAGTGGTATCACAAGCTAAGGTTGTTATCAAATTTTTGGTATACCATGTTATAATTCTTTATGGGATTAGTGAAAAAATGTGTGGGCAAAATAAAAGCATGTATTCATCTTTAAATTTCGCATTCTTTATTGTTTAGTAATTACAATATATGCAATATACAGGGTGTCTCAAGGTTCCTTCTCTGGGCCTTTTTCTCTTAAACAAGATTTAATGGAAAAGCACACAAAGCAATTTTAAAGGTGGGTAGTTCAACGTTATTTTTGCGTGGTTATTATTTTTCAAGTCAAGTGGCATCCGGTGTCGCGACGTCATTTTTAATGGAAAACAACAGAAAATGTAACTGATGCAAATGCCTAGTCTCATTGGTGTGGAAGAAAGAAGTAGTTATGGATCATTTCTCTAGATAAAGAGAAAATCAATGATTTTAGTTTAATCTTAAACGAAAATATGGACATGCGTTTTATAACTTCCGGGAGAGTATTATACCATTTTGCGCCTAAGAATATAAAAGAAATCTATCCGATGGTCTTTGGCATAAAAGAAGATATATGTTGGTGTTTATTTCTTGTATCATGGTCATGTATACATTGAAAGGAATGTTTTTCGGTTATATGATACTTTTCGTTACTCTTATAATAAAATAATTGTCTTATGTCAAAAATCTTGTCGCCGCAGTAAGCCAGATCACTTGGGTAAGTTAATTTTTGGTGTAACATTAATTTTAAAAATCTTTCTTGTAAGATTTCAAGTGGCTTTATGTGAATTTTTGCAGTTCCACCCCAAGCTACGGTACCATAATTCAAATGGGTTTCGACTAGAGCATGGTATATCGATTTCATTTGTTTTTTATCAAGTACGTTACATAACTGCGCAAATTTGTATAAAATAAATTGAAGTTTTTTTATGACAAACTGAAATGCCTGTCAATAAATATTCCTAAGTATTTGAAGTTTGTTTTTGGTTGTATGATGATATAACTGTTCCCCGGGATTTCAATTCTTAGAGAATTAAAAGTCGGTAAATTTAACTTATTACAGATAAAAGGCAGATAATTTGTTTTTTCTAGATTCAAAGTTAGTAATTTTTGATTAAACCAACTTTTTATATATAACAAATCATTTTCCACCATTTCTTGTTCTTCAATCCAAATATTGGCCTTATATATAATTGCAGTATCATATATATGAGAAATAATACGGGCCCCAGAACTGAACCTTGTGGTACACCACATTCTATCTTTAATTTATTGCTACAAAACTTCCCACTTTTATACATTGATTTCTATTAGATACATAATTTTTAAATAAATTTAAACATACTCCTCTTATTCCAATATCTTCCAGTGATTATAATAGCAGTGAGTAGCTAACTGTATCGAAGGCTTTTGACAGATCTATAAAAGTTCATAGACATGGTGTACCTTTGTCCAAAGAGGACGTACGTTGGATATTAAATCTAATATAGCATCTTCTTTTCCTTAAAGCCATACTGCTTGTTGGAAAGTATTTCATATTTATTTAAGTAAGATATTAACCTATATTTTAGTATCTTCTCAAAAATCTTGCTAAAATTGGTAATTAAAGAAATTGGTCTATAGTTACTAACTAGACTAATATCCCCTTTTTTGTAAATAGGTATTACTAGTGAATCCTTAAAATTATGTGGTCAATGATATACATTTATTTATAATAAAAACTAAAGGTTCTATTAAATACTCAGATATAGATTTTAAGGTCTTAGCCCTTAAGTTATCCATTCCTGGTGCCTTGTTATTTTTCAGTTCATTTATTATTTTTTGATTTCATATTTATTTGTATGTGATAATACTAATGAATGCAAATTTGATGTTCTTTTAAATATAAAGTTTTTATTTATATTTATTTTTTTAACAAGGTGTTTTACCATATTTACAAATGTTTTATTAAATTCATTGGTAACTTCGTGTAAATCTGTTATTAAATCCGCTACCTCATTTTTTATAGATATTGTTTCAGTAATTTTGTTTTTTGATTTTGTGATGTCGAACTATTCTTCACAATGTTTTCGAATTATTTTTATTATTATTTATAATATTTTTATAGTAACTTTATTTCGTTTTTTTTTTGTAAATTTTCTTAACATAGTTTTATAATTCTTATGCTGCGTTTTTAGTTCTTGATTATTTGGGTCTTTTTTTAAGTTTTTTAGACATTTAATTTTTTTTATTTACTGACCTTAAAATTGCATTAGTAATCCATTTTGTTTTTTTAGTATTACTCCTTTTAATTTTTTTCATTGTAGTACTATCATTTACGACCTGACTTATAATTTGATTAAATTTATTTAATGCACAATCAATGTTTGGCGTCGATTACACTGTATCCCAAGATATAATAGATAATTTAGTTCTCAACTTATTATTATCGACGCATTTAATATAAAACTGACTGTTGTTTTGTTGCCTAGATTCATAGAATTTATTATTATTTATTATGATCTGTAATATAATCGTATAATGATCAGTAACATCCGTTTCGATTATTAGTGATATTAAGAAATCAATATTATTATATTTATATTATTAGTATGTCAATATATTCACTGGTATATTTGTTTATTTGCAAAATGTCTATATTTATATCACCTATAAATGTATAATAGTATTTTTGGTAAAAATTCATTGACTGGAAATAATTTTGCAAATGATGGTTAAACTATTGTGGATCTGTTGATGGAGACCGATAAATGGAGATTATGTTGATGTTATTATCTTTGTTAAAATATATTATTATTTGTAATACGTTAATATTGTTTATTTGTTTTATTTCATATTTATAATTTAAATCAGATTTAATATATGCTACAACTCCGTCATTTTGATTTAGATCTTCATGATTATATATCATGTTGTAGCCATTTATGCCAAACAAATTTGGATCATCAAGTTTCCACGTTTCCGTCAGATTAGACCATCAACATTTACTTCCAAATTTTGCAGCAATATCATAAATTCATCCACATTTTTATTTAAACTCCGTATATTGTTATGCAATATTTTAAAATTTTCTACACGCTCATTTACATTCAAAATTGTTTTTTCTTCCATACAATTTGGTAATTTGTAAGTTTCAATATTATTTAAATTAAAGTCTCTAATATATTGGCCCATGTTAAAGTGTAAACTAATACTAATTTGCGATAAATATATGTATATGCCTATGTATGCTAAAAAGAGAAATATATTAACAGTGATTTATGAATATTTAACATTAATTTATTAGTCTAATTAAGTAACATTAAGTATGTAAACATAAAATTGTTTAAAAATTAAAGTAAAAAAAGTAATTTATACAATAAGAAAATAAGAAAATAAAAAAAAAAAAATTTACACCCTTTTTTAGTTTCTTTGCAGGTGGGCTCATACCTACTACCTTTCTATGCAGATTGGCAAGATAATGTGGATTTGATTCTGGATCTGGTGACAGTAGACTTGTATCCATTAGACATAAAAGTGTTTTCCTTATTTTGGTTTGGATCGATTTCTTTCTGATCTTGAATAATATTTTCAATGTTTGGTGTAGATGGAGCGCTTTTGCTTATATGCTGTATTGTTACGAATATTTCTATATCTTGTACTTCCTCTTCTTCCTCTTCTTATTGCTTTAGTTGTTCGTACGTGTAACTGAGGCCATTGACTAATAATTTATTTTTAACTATTTTAACTTGGTAGTTCTGTAATTTGGATAATTGGTAATGCTCATATAATATTTTTTTTGTCTATCTTCTGGTATAAGATCGTTTGTGATGGTTATGCCAGTGCCCTTTAGTGTCCCAGTTTTACTGAGTATCTCTTGTTTCTTTAAATTTCGCACTAATTTAAGCACAATAGGTCTTTGCTTACCATGATTTTTTTGGCCCCGTTAAGAAGTTATAACAAAAATAATATTAAAAAAATCGTATTTTAACACAGTAGCTTATACCTAACAAATTAAACAAAACAAATATTAACATAAAAAACAATTACAAAAGTTTTTCTACTTGTTGCTATCATTATCAAAGCACCAATTAAATCCTTTTACAGATTCGCAATTTGTGTTTTTCTCTATAGTTATTGTCTCACAGGAATATAGAAATATGTGTGTTTGTATAAATGAGCGCCGCTCAACTTGAAAAACAAAAACCACCTAAAAATAAAGTTTGACCACATCTTTAAAATGGCTTTTTTTTATTAACCCTAGTTTAGGAGAAAAATGCCCGGGAAGGAACTTTTGAGGCACCCTGTAGGTACAAACAATTTCGATTATTTCACTCTGAATGTTTTTGCACTCACTTAAAAAGTTAATATGTAATTTTTAAATAACTATCTATCTCATTCTCATCCAAATCATATTACACAAAAGAAACCGAATCAAATCATTATAAAGCTACAACCTATGACGCAATTATAACAAAAGAAAAGAATGTGACCTACAGGAGTACATCAATAGCATGGCATGAGAGTACAAACAAATAAAACAAACGAAAATCTTCTCATGAGTTCGCGGGCGCCTAAGGTCCGAGGATGACTTGTGCAGCCCCCCCGGCGGGCCAGCTAATACCAAGCATGACTAGCGCGATCCCCCGGACCTATTGTCCGCTAAACAGACCACAGCGGGACACCACCTTCACCAACCCTCGATAATCCAATCATAATGTGGTCCCATTAGCTGTGCCCTTGTTATTTGCTCATTTGTTCGCCAGACCTGACAGATTACGGGGATACATTTATTACACCTTAAGTGTGTATGAATATGGATATAATGCTAACTAGTATCTTCAAAAATATCACTCCTAAATGATGTAGGCATATTCTTTAAATCATTTCAAATAGGTGCATTATCAAGATCCATAAGTTTATAACGAATATATCAATCAATGGTGGAGAAAACACAAGAATGTTATGAACTGTAATAGGATCTGTTAATGAAGATTTTCACATTGGTGAACCCGACTTTTGAATATTTTATAAACATTGTATATAAATAATTAAGCAAATATAAGTTTGAGGAATTATAGTAATAGATAAAAAGTCAAATTATGTTAATACATATTTGTATTGTTAATATAAGTAATGGTTAAAAGATGGTGGATATTTTTTCAATATAGCGACAGAGGTGCATCAGAGGTCAGTCCAAAGTATTTGGTACCTATTATAAATAGGCATCCGACTGAACGATCTTCAATCACTAATATTGAGTTAGATGTAAATAAAGATTCATTCAAAAAACCAATCACGTGATACAACATTTCCTTTTATTAGAAAAACCTTGAAATTTCATCCAAAAATATGTCTAATTTTCCTCTACTACACTAACAAGAAAATATTAAATTTCAGAACAGATTTAGATCCCATTGAGGTGTCCATTGTTATCTCTATTGTTTCCAATCTAATCAATTTACCATTTTCTGTTTCTTTCTACTGAGTATTGCTGAAGAGTAAAGATAGGTATGTTAAAAAATTGTCACTTCAAAATAAGTTTCCGAAATGTATAAAATGTAAGTTTGTGAGAAAAGAAACATGAGGCTATGGTGTTTATAACAGGTTCCGATTCACTTCTTGAGGATAATTTAATTAAAACTTGTTTCGCAGAAATAATAACTCGTGTTCCAGTTAAGTGACCTAATCCAGTCTTTAATAAAACAAATCACAGTGAAAATATAATTTTGATCAATTATTGGAAACTTTTAAGCACAGAGGAAAATCTTTGTAAAATTTACTGCTAAATCTTTTCTTCAATTCGTGTGATGATTAGGCAGCGGACATATTTGCCATTTATCAGGGCCGGCAGTTATATAAAAAAATCCTATTACACAAAAATTTGTGTTGCGTTTATTTATATACCTTTAATTTATGCAACCAGTATAACCATTATCGAGGTAGGAAACCGGAATAAACATGAAAGTCTACAGGGATGGTCAAACCGGTCATTTGACCCGCCTTGGAAATTTCAAATGTTTATTTTTATTCATGTATGTTTAAAATATCCAAATGTAGTTAGCAGCTTAAACTTTTAAATTTAAAATTCCCACTCTTAACAGCTGTTTTATAAACAGTTATAGATGAGTTCGTCAAAAATCTATCTATTATTTAAGGAAAATGTAAACAAAAAAGATTAATATAATATTAATCTAGTTCAACGTAAGTAGGAGATCATTTTTGAGTTATATAGTGTGTTATGTACAAGTCCGACAACATATCTTCGTTATTATAATAGGGATGTGATATAAATTTTAGTGACGTATATAATATTACAAAACGGATTCATTAGTACTGCTAAAAATAAATTTCCTCAAAACACGCGCCTATAATGATAAAAAATAAATACGACTTTTGAAGAATTTAATTGAAGAATAAGTTAAAACATCTACCTTTATTAACTAATATTAAAAAGAAGATGATATAATTGAAAACTTTTGACCAACCAAAAGATTGCAACAGATTTAATACATCAGAACGCTTATTAATTTTTTCCTACCAGTTAACCTTTCATTCTTTTATCAAATTGTTTCGAACTCATGCAAATTTTATTAACTAGTTAATGTTAATTAAGCAATCTATAACCACCCTTTAAAATTAGATATAAGTGGGAGATTGTTTGATTGATTATACAGTATTGTATATTTTAAATTAACCTAATTTAACATTTTTAAATTCCGCTTATTTTAGTACGAAATTTAGAGAATTTCTTAAATTATATTAAAATAATTTTGTTTGTTCTGGAACGATTTATATCTTCAGAAACCTAAAATTTGAAAAAAAAAATTCCTGAAATACATATTGGGTAATATTTTAATTTTATTAGGTAATTATTTTATTAATATTTCAGAAAAAGTCTTCAACTTAATGGTATATGAAAATACTTTGTAAACAAAACAGAATATGGGTGGTACTAAAACTTGTGTATATGGCGGCGGGCTATCGTATGTTATAAATTTAAATGATTAAAATCTTAATAAATAAACAAGTTGTAAGCACTTAAATTTTTAACTCCGGCACCTACTCTTCATCCAATAATAAATTTGTATGAAAAAATTATGTACCATTTCAGAATGAAAAGCCCAAAATATTTTAGAAATTCTCCAGTGGGCCGCAACTAAAAGCGGCGTTGTAGCCAGGACCTTTCATGAGACCAGCGGGAGCCAGCAATGTAACACATCGTTCGCTTATACAATAGTAATTATTAGCATGACATGGTGATTTGAAACCAGCTACGGATTAAGACCATGAGAATTGTGAATGCCACAATGTTGAACCTTTTAAATAAATTGTTGTTTATTATAAGGTAATTTTTCATACTTAACAAGATTATTGACATGTGATGTACAGTGTATGGCGTTATTGTGATGCTAATTCACCAATGGAACTAAAGTTTTGTTAAATCATTCTAATAATAGAGATCAATTAACTCTGTATAATAGCCATAATGCCTTTTAATTATTATACTATCGATAAAATATACTTCTGAAAAGGATACTGCTAAAACTGGCTAGAAATAAATTGCATTCAAAACCTACCAAATAATAACAATAAGTCGCCTTTATTTAGTTTTCAGTCCTGAAGAAGTTCAACATAACTTACAAAATATTTAAAAAACATAAATTAGGTAATCGCAGTTTTAAAGATACCGCTTTTAATTTTTTATTTTTATTTAAACAATCATAATAAGATTGCAATTTTTGATAACGCTTATTCAAGTCAATGTCCTCACATGTGGAGTTCCTCAAGGTTCAATTCTGGGACCTATGGTATTCCTAATATGTACTACTGATAATTTTATTGCGCACAATAGGCGAGGGGACTGTAATCAAAATTACAAAAAGAAATATCATGGTATTATAGTAGAGACCTTTAATTCACTATAAATATTACTAAAATATAATTTTAGTAACCATATTTTGTTTAATTGTGAAATGAAAATGCTGGAAATGAGGATGTATTTCAAATGAAAGCAATCGGCGGTCTCATAATGACGTAACAGCGTAGATACGACGCGCGCATTCCAGGGTAGAAAACTAAAACAAGGTTATTATAGTGCAGGTGTTATAATTATTGATAATGTAAATTTGCGTAACTGTAACTTCACTAACATTTCCACAACCAGGTACAAAACACTTCTTTACAGACATTTAAGTTTCAAAATAATGTAATGATATACAAAACAACAAACAAAACATTAAGGTTAAATATTCAATTAGCTCCGTTGCCAAATTTCTAAAAAAGAAGCATGTTCCCTGAAGTTTAATATCTGGCTTTTTAAAATAATTTCTTTTAACACAAATATAAACACAAAGCATGTAAGCATTCCCTATATTTAATCATCGATTAATGTCTAATGGTTTACTAATACTGAAATATAATACTATAATAAAGGATTGCTTTACATCAACACAATATTATCTAAATTATTTAGAAACATGGCAATGCAGCATTTGTTTCCTTGCTGAATCTGTGCTGTCTACGCTGTTACATCACGGCGAATACTAGCCAATACAATTGGCTTGGGAAAATGCGGGAATATCTGACCGTTTAAAGAGCGCTTAAACTTTACGAATTTTTTTTAAGCATAAGACATTTAATAAAAAAAAAAAAAATACGGGTCAATTATTTTAAACTGTAGATGTTATTAAAGTAATAAAAAAAAATTGTCCCCTTGCCTATTCTTTAAAATGCAGTGTTATGCTGATGATACCCAATTGTCATTAACGTTTAGTTCAGACAATTTAGCTAGTGCTTGCGAAGAATTAAATGGCGATCTAAAGTCAATTTTAAAACACTGCACAAAAAATAATCTCAAATTAAATTTTTGTGAATGGAATGTAATTTGTCTCTTTTCGCATACATTAAGAGATATAGATGCATCTCTCCAAATAAAACTAGATAATCATCTATTAATGCAGCTTATAGAGCACAACATTTAGGCTTGACTTATGCTTTAAGGAATACGTAAAATCTTTTATAAAAAATGTTACGTTTCACTACAATTCCTCTACATTAATAGCATAATAAATTTAAGTTAGTTACTTATTTATTAAAAGACGAGCTTCCTATTCTAAATTATTGTGACACAGTTTCCATATGCTTAGAGAAATTGACACAAAATGGTCTCCAAATCATCCAAAATAGCTGCTGCAGATTTTTTTTATTGATTAACAAAATACGAACATGTAGTTTTCAAAATAAATGAGCTTAAATTAGAAAATTTTAATAAATAAACATCAGTCTTCATTCACAAATTGCTAATGTCTTCATCACTACCGTATCGTCCAGAAAACCCGATATAAAGTTATTCGTGGCTGACAATGATCGTGAGTGCAAATTTTCGAAATCATGTCTAACCGTAATCAAGAAAATCCAAATGTGCTGTATGATATTTGTTTTTCGAACGAGAGTTCATTTTCTCTTAAATGAACTGTCAATAACCACAACTATAGATATTAATATGACGAAATACTTATCTCATTTATGCACACAAACCATCAAAAATTAATGTCTGATTGGGGCATTCTAGATATCTTCTTATCATAGGTCCTTTTCTTTTTCCGGATAATCTAAATTGAAGAATATATCTCACTTTATTAGAAAATAGGATAGATCCCACGATTACCCAAATTTTAGAGAAAGATGCCAATCATTTTAGAGATGAGTTATTCATCCAATATTATGCAGTACCAGTGAGGAAATATTTGGACCAAAGATTCCCTGAATTGAATTGGTAGAATAGGCTTAAATGATTAACCGTCCAGGTCCCCAGCTTTGACATTAGAGAATTTTGTTTGTGGAGACACATTAACTTAGAGCAGTTGTACGAATTATGCAGTAATGTCATTGAATAACATCACAGGCGTTGAGAGCAGTTCGTGTCCGTGAAAATTTCCAACAACGTTTGATGTTGAAATTAATTAACTGATATTGAAATTATTTCACATTGTCTGGTTGTTAAATTAAACTTTTCTTCAGTAACTGTATACTTTCTTCTGTGTGACTTATTTAAAGATATTGAAAAAAATACACATGAGAAATAGCAGAAATTTCCAAAAAATCCGCGGGAGGCATTCAATATACAAATGTGTGCATGACGGATAAATGATAAATGGTACATTCGAGGTAATTTTTTTCTCAAAAACAGATTTTCCCACTTTGATTTTTCAACATTATACTAAAAAGGTGTTTTTTTTAGCTGTGCTGTTATTGCTTTCCAAAAACCCGTAGGAGGCACGCAATGGATGCATAGGTAAAAAATGGGAAATTCGAGATTATAATTTTTTCTCGAAAACAGCAGTGTGAATGTGAGGGAATACAAGCATTGCTAAAGCATTCAAATATCTCAAATACGAATCGACCAATATGTAAAAACAAACCACAGTGGTTATCAGGGATAAAAGATATTTCAAACGGTTCTACAGAGGAAGGGGAAGCAATGACAGCTGAGGGTTTCATGTCAAAAGATACCCCCTAAAAATTGAAGTAATTTTTTTCGAGAGTTGCACAGGGTGTTTTGTTTTAAATGGGACATCCCAAATAGTAAACAAAAATGTTATTTTGGTGAGTAGCTGTTAAATATTACTTAAAAACAGTAAAAGTGCAAGCCGTAGAAAAAGGAGACTAGTAACTATTAGATTAGAATTACATAATCCAATTATGTTAAGAATAAACTACATTGTCAAATTCTTAACGATAGTGGAATCAGATATAACTTTTTTTACACTAACCCACAAATTGCCTGTTACAAGCTGTCATGTATACACTTTCATATCATAATTAAACAATTATTGAAATACAAGTATCATTTTGAGCAGCAAATAAAAAATATAATCAGTGGTAATATTTTTAACTCTAAAAATAAAGTTACATAATCTTGAAAACAAATGAAATCGAAAAGAAAATACGTATAGAATCACTTGTCTACCAAATAACAAGTCATACAAGAATTATCCTGTAACAACTATGTTCCCAAATGATAACAAATATATAGAGGAAAATTGCTATCTACCGATTTAGAAGATATTTGAGATGTAGTATGTTTTTATAATAAGTAATATCCAATGTATTTGGTTTGATTATAACATATCAATTAACCTCTATCAGGTACATATACTCGTAGTTCAATGTACATATATCATACACGGTGTCCACATAGTGCGTATTTGTTCCATAACTCTGTAACTGTTACAGATAGAAAAAAAATTTAAAACAAAAGTTGGTCAGCATTCACCATTGCATACTCTAAAAATACTTATAGTCATACAGGGTATTTCGTTTGTTAAATTAAATGAAACAACCTATATATTATTGAATATTTGGTTAGTGAAAGTCAAGAGCTTTTCAATGAACTACCATAATATGGACTTTCATTAAGCAGTTCAGGAGTTATTTAAAATCATATAGAAATTTTGACGCATGTACACCTTTACAAGAAACGTTGTATTTTTTTAATTTGGAATGTTCTCAAATGCTTCTATGCGGTAATGTATTACCATTGGAAAGGACTTTCAAACCATGAACCCGGTTTTAGACTTTTTTCTACAGGATGTCTATAATTTTATGTCAAACTTGAAGATTTAAAAACCTCAATAACTTTGTTATTTCAAATAGAATACTCTGTATGTTATTTCATATTCGATTAGAGAATTACAAGAGCTTTCTGATGATCTACCACACTTGATATTTATTTTCAATGGTTTTGAAGATATGATCATTTACGTCCAAATTTTGAGAAACAAAAAGCAATAGTTCCCTATTTTTGATGAATTTTATGTAAATTTTAAATTCCCCCATTTCAGGAATAGGGAGAATTTACTGATTTTCTTAATTAGAACTTCTTAAAATGAACATGAATTAATACATGTAGCTCAGTAGCGCAATGGGCTAGAGCGTTAAGTGACAAACGACATATCAAAAGCACTCACTTACGGGTAACTCCTACCTGAATATGAAACAGCGTACATTCTAGATGCTAATAAAGAATTATTTTGTAACTGCATATCCTAAAATGACATTTATTAGACAGTTTCAATGAATCAAAACAATGTCATTATTGACAAGTGAAAGATAAAGAAAAAAATTGTGAAATAAGGAAATTTTATTTCACAGTGTGAAATAAAACTTAATAATCTACAGACAACAAATTAAAGTTCTTACATTAAACATTTATTAATTATTAACAAATTTCATAAACAATTTTATCATAATTTAACGGAAATTTATACGAATAGTACTGTTACTAACATTATTTTTATTTATTCCTAGAATTATAGGTTCAGATGTGTGAAAAATATTTGATTCATTTATATTAATATGGTGATTGGTCTGATTTCCACCAACGACTACATCGGCAGACATAGCCATTTCTGTGGTATTGTTTGAAAATATTTGTTTTGAAAGTTGACTACTACCCAGACAAAACCCTGTATGACTAAAAGTATTTTTTAGAGTATGCAATGGTGAATGCTGACCAACTTTTGTTTTCATATGTTTTTTTTTCTATCTCTAATAGCTACAGAGTTATGGAACAAATATGTACTAGGT
The DNA here is from genome assembly GCA_029963845.1 of Rhamnusium bicolor. Classification (NCBI taxonomy): domain Eukaryota; kingdom Metazoa; phylum Arthropoda; class Insecta; order Coleoptera; family Cerambycidae; genus Rhamnusium; species Rhamnusium bicolor. The sequence continues at coordinate 1,057,162 of JANEYF010001621.1, forward strand.
GGACACCCTGTATATATGCATATATACATATAACGATTTTCCAGCATGTAGTTCAACACCAGTTTCATATTGTTCTTATATGACTCAATTTATCATTTTTATAAACCGAGTTTAAAAGTTCTTGTATTACTTCTATGATATATACGGTACCATAGTAAAATAAATTGAGAGCGTGCTATCTAAAATCTTAGATAAAATAAAGAAAACCAGTAGTCATTTTGAATGTCCAAAATTATTAATTATATTAAAAAAATATTAATGGATTTTACAGTATAGTAACCTTACTAGGATAAATATATATATATATATATATATATATATATATATATATATATATATATATATATATATATATATATATATATATATATATATATAAACATTAACTTATAGATGTTTTATAAATATAGTCTTAACTCAACCACAACATTACGATATGTTATATTATAAAGCTGTATAATACATGAAATAAAAAAGTTAACATATTCCACATTGGTTGTATTTTTTACTTCCTCACCCCTCAAAGTGAGGACGTTACGTATTCGTGAAAACAATTTAGAAAATGTGTATTACATTTCTGGCCGAATCTCGACGAATTATGACGAAACACAAAATTTCAGACAGAAAAAATTTTCTGTGTCTGTCAGTGTGGTTCGCGATAGCAGCTACAGTTTTTGAAATAAAGTTTTCAAATTTGGTACACACATTCTAGAGGTCAAGGAACAGATTGAGTTCACTGACGAGCAAAATCGGTCCCAATGTCTGAAAAATATATTAGGGACATTCCACCAATGTGACTTTTTTGAAACATCAAAATGTGACTTTTTTGAAACGTCATAAATGTGACTTTTTTTGAAACGTCAAAGTGACTTTTTTGAAATGTCAAAAAATGTGACTATTGAAACGTCAAAAAAGGTGACTTTTTTGAAACGTTAATAATTACTTTTATTATAAACTCCACCACATGTCGACTTTTACTACAGATGAAGCGGAAAAATATGGTAGTTCAATTTTTTCTGCCCTTAATTCATTTTTACATGCTAGAAGCACACCTCCACCTGTTGTATACTCTGTGATCTGTAATTTCGTGTCACTTCTGTATACATTGTATATTTCAGGGAAAAGTTCAGTACTTAACACTTCCTCCTGTATCCAGGTTTCGGTTATGGCTATCAAGTCAAATTCTTCGCCTTGTGCAACCGATGGGTAGAAATGCTGGATTTTGATGTTGTCCTTTTACATTTTGGTAACTACAAGTCAGTTCTTGGGTGTTTTTGGGCGTTATTAGTTTAAATGATCGGTAATAATTTTTAGGGTGCCATTTACGTATTTGATTCTACAGTTATTTTCTCCTGAATTTTGTCGCTCGATTAATTCTTTTTTAACGGTTTTGCAGTAAAACTGTTGCCTAGGAGTTCGATCAAGTGCGATAGATATGTGTTTGTATAGGCGATTGGCTTTGAAGTTTCTTGCTTTACCAACAACGTTTCGCCCAACTTGTTCATCTGCCACCGTTATTTTCAGTGGTCTAGATTTTTGATCTGAATATTTGCCTAATCTTATAGGTTTTATGCATTCGATGTTAACTTCCGAGTTAAGTGACAGTAGGATTTCCGTAATATTTGTTTTGTCCTTTTAAATTTTTTACTTTTGAGAATAATCCTGGTTTGGTTCATTTACTCCAAAAAAATAAATAATGAAAGTCCCTAGGAACATATCTTAAAGTACTGGTGTCTTTTCTGTATTTGTCAAACTCTAACTTATTTTTACTATTTCTAATTATTAATACATCTAAAAATGGCAGTTGTCCACAGTTTTCAATTACATATGCGAATTTAACTGAGTGAAACGACTGTGTAATTTAGAAACAAAGTTGTCAATATCAGTGAATTTTGCATCAAATACTATAGAAATATCATCCACATATAAGCCAAACTCTGGGGAGATACTCGACTTCTTCTTTTGCTTCCCTTTCAGATCTGTTCATAAAGATACCGGCAATGAATGGTGACAAAAAGTTACCCATTACTGTCTCCTCGTCATCGAAAAAACTATCATTGATCCGAAAGCAATTTGGTTTCATGCAAAGTTTAGCGAGTTGATTATGTTCTTTTACACATCTGGACTGAGTTTGTTTGACTCATGTAAATTCTCAAGACAGTCCAAGGTCTGTGGTGCCGAAACACTTGGAAACAATGAACAAACATCAAAGGATATCTAGATTTCACCTTTTTGTAACTGGATGTAGATAAATATATAATAAGGTTATTACAGAATTTAAGTACAGTTCTTAATACATACATGGCAATGGATTTCTAGGCAGTTTTTTATAAGGATCATTACTAACTAGGTTGTCTGCCTTTTCATAATATTCCTCTATCTGAAACAACAACCTTATTACCCTTATCAGCTTTTAAGTAAAAGCAATCTTTTCAACTGTTTGTTATATTTTCTATCCTTTGTGGATTCTGACCTTCTATTTACTTTAGTGCCAATATTTGTGAAGATTGGATTTCTTCAAGCTTGTCTGACAATTCCATTAGAGGAATCAAGAAGATAATGAACTAGCAACAATCTTATCTAGAATGCCTTCAGAGGTAGGTAATACAAAATTTAATCCTTTGTTAAGGAGATCAATTTCTACTTTATCAAACGACTATGAAGGAATGGTTTTCTACAATGGTGAGAACTTACTGAGGAACACTTTTTTTGACGTACTATTAATTAACCTTTTTGAGTTTTTTGTTTTATGACATTTTCTTTACAAATTTAGTATTAATGGATAAAAACATGTTTAGAGTGTTGATTTAATATTGTATATTGTTTCATTTGTAGAAGGGACTACCAAGCCAGGATATTATTCAGATTGTTCATCTGAAACATAATCCACTCATTCAGGATCAAAACATAGTTATTTCATAATATAATTCTAACTACACATTTACCACCTTAACGACTACCCTCGTACAAGGTGGATTCAAAAAAAAAATTTTTTTTCATAGAAAACTTAGTGTCTGTATCTTGCAGATCTCTTTAGAAAATATAAAAATATTTAGTTGGCCGTTTTCTATTATTCACTATATATTTAATATTTTGGCATCAATTATATTTGCCTTAGAAACTGCTTAACAATTAAAACAATATTTTTATTTCATCAGAGCAATGATTTCTGTTTCGGTATCTTTACGGGCTACTGTTACAAGTAGACTGATATTCGAGATAAATATGTAGCAAAACGATATGGATACGTTCGCTTCTTATAACGTAGGCCAAAATATAATTGGAAAGTATGCCACCGAAGTAGAAACGCTGTAGGCCAACTCTTAAGTACCTTTCCAAAATAGATCATGATGTACATAAGTGACAAATATAGAGATTGAAAAATCATATATCTGTGCGTACGGTATAATTAGTTAAGTTGGGACAGGAGCGCGAGTAACCCGCTTATAAATAAATGAGTCCATTGTTGCAGGTCGCTATCCGACCGGTATCTGTCCGTAGAGCGGCAGTCCAGAGATGAAATCGCGCCTATCTATCATGTATTGTCACACGGACCCCGATCGCTCATTGTTCTCTCTACTCCTCTAATCCATTCATTTCACTTTACAGTTCAGGAATGGCAGCGCAGAACATGTTTTAATTAATTTTCATTTTTGTTGTTCGTTATCCGGACGCGAGTGGGATGCGCATGATTGAAAACGGTGGCTTTGTGTTTTTGTCATGTAGGATGATGTCCCTCAGTAACGCGCTCTGTTAGACTTCATCTGAATTCCGATGGTCCAAAATATCAACAATAGAATAACTTCTACTGATGACTACATAATTTATCAATTTTTCTTTTTCTCTATGAGATTCTTCTGTCATGGGAACTTTTTGATACTAATTATTCTTATTTTGAAAACATGTCATTTATTATTTGAGGTACATCAACATTTTATCATCAGTCTTGCTCAAATGTAAGGTGGTCAAATAATAATAAAAAAAGTATTCGTATTTTTCCCTCGAACAATTAGTGTAGGGTAACTAGAAGTTACAGTTGCTGATTTTTAATATTTTGACTAACGTTAAAAAAAGCTGTATCAAAAATTATATTGTACAGGATTATTCATTATAAATTACCCACCCCTTATCATCGTTATTATTGCCTATAGAAAAAAAGAGTTTTAAATAAAAGTTGTGTGGTTATGACTGAATTTTATTAAAATGCTATCAAAAGTACGGTATCATGCAGATTTCAGAGGATACAAAAAAATAATAACAATTTTTTTAAATAGGATACCCTATATATTATTAAATTTTTGGAATGATCCTTTGTTCCTGATTTCAAAAATATACCATATGTTACCCCTACCATATACCGTTTTTGAGTTATTAAACGTCGAATCTCTTAGTTAAACTAGTTACCGTAAATATAGAAAAGTTAACACTACTAAAGTGAGCTGTGAAAATGACAACTGTTATGTTTGATACGTGACATTTCTTTAATGAAATAATCAAAATGGTTTACAGTGACATTTGCAGATGATGCCAACTTGGTTGGCGAAACGCGCGTCAAGTGCAGTATATAATGTTTTGGTGTTTCGTGGAAAACTATGTCAGTGTTAAGAAATTAATGAGTTGCTTTAAAAATTAAATCAATATGATGCCATAATTAACAATGCACATAAAGTGTAAACAAATTCTTTAAGGAATCAATAATTTAAAAAGGCAGTTTGATCGTAATCAAATGGTGTTTAAATGAAATATCGGAAGTTGGCAAATGTGCGATATTTATTTGATTACTTCGGACCGTTTACACAACGAAGACACTCATTGGCTCTCATTTAATTGTTTCGGTATATTGCAAATCCAATGTTCCTCCAACGTCACATCAAGCATGTTAATTTGTATAATTTTTTTTTATTTATTACGAGTAGCGTACATCTAACTTGTAGACGTATTAAACGATATCCCTGTAGGTGTATGTTGGCAGAATTTTGTACATTTATTCCAATGTTATTCGACACCGATTTCAGTAATTTGATAAGCTAAGATATTCAATAGGGTTGATTTTTTGGTAGCATCAAAGACGTTATATATTAAGTGGACGCATTAGGTTGGTATTTTAGTTTAACGATTTACCGAACTCTGCCTTGGAATGTTGAATTAATGTTAAGAAATACTGTTTAAATAAATGTAGGTAACTTATAAATAAATATGCCAGGTTTAACGTGAAAAATTTGTTAATTATATAGACACTTATGAAACTCTGGTATTTAGTTAAATTCGAAATAGAATATAAAATATACACAAAGAGCGGACACCAAGTATTTTTTACACCGATTCTTAGAATTCTAAATAAAGACAGGTAGAGAGGACCTAAGCATCTCATTAATTGTTTAATTAGCATAAAATATATAAAAGTAAATGAACAGTGCAATAAATTGAATTGAAATTATCACATCGTTAAGCCACCGAAATTCCAAATGCATAAATTTTGAATTGTCCGCGGCAAGAAATTCGTTTTTTCTCATCAATATAATGTAATATTTACTGTCCTTTGCTTGTGTGAATGGTTTAACATATCATTAAACACGGTAAGACGTCACATATACCACATTATCCGCCTACAATACCAAAATATTTTACCATACGTCAACAAACTTTTATCTTTATTTTAGTGTAAGAAGAGATAGAGATGAAAATATGATTAAATGGAAAGATAGGAGGATCCTATTTCAGAAGCTGAAACATTAAAGATTTTTGTAATATCGTTTTCTTATATCTATAAGATAATATCCTAAATTAGATTAATATATAGAAAAAAATTTCTAAAATATAGTTAATTATATAATCTGATCGGTTCTTTAAGAAATAAATAAATAGTTTAGATCTGATAATAAACTAGAAAACATCTTAACGTTTCATGAAACATTATAACGGGTAGAGCAATGCTATGATTCTTTTTACAATCTGGAAAGGCTTGTAATTGTAACTGTGGAAGAGTTTATTCTTTTTCCAAATAACGCCAAATGTGATGGATTGTATGACCAGGACACTTTTAGTGAATTTTTATTGTATGTTGCTATCTTTCAGTATATTCTATTTATCAATAAAAAAGCAAGATTTGATCATTTTTGACCGATTAGACATGTTTCACGTTGATTACAATGCTTTTTATGAAGAAAGTGCGTTGCTACAAAAACCAGTAAGTACACACTGGACAATTTTTGTGAGTATCGGACCGGCCCAATTGGCCTGTCTGAGCTGGCATAGGAAACAACAGTAGCTGTGCAGAACAAAAAATACGTGAAAAAAATTGTTTTTACTTATAAGCTGATAGGGGTAATAAGGTTGTTATTTTAGATAAAAAAAGACTACTATAGATGGGTAAACAAATAAATGGATAAACAACCTGATTAGTAATGGCCTTATAAAAGTATTTCTAGAATCCATTACGAAAAATGATTATTGAAATAATAAATATATTTAAATCCTGTAACAAGCTTATTACTCCAGCTATAAATAAGAGGTTACATGTACCTAATCCAAGTGTACCTAGATTGTACTGTTTGCATAAAATACTTCTTAAACCAGGGAAGTGATTGAGTGTTTACTAGGCTACCATAAAAGTTTCAGAAATTATAGAAAATTTTTTTAAAGATCGACAGCCAAAGTTTTTATTAAAAATAAATTACATCTAAATCATTTTGTTTGTCCACCAAGACATGCATAAAAAGATACACTGCTGAAACAAGTTTTTTTTTTCGAATCCGACTTATTAAGAAAAGTTGTGAAGTCTTGCGCGAACTTTTAGCATCCGAATTGTAGGTCAGCTTGCTCTCCAGTTTACTGAATTCCAACAGTTTTTCAAGAAATTTTTTGACAGCGTTTTGTGATTGTGAATTTTACGTTCATCTAAAGGACTCCCTGTCCCATTTTATTGTTGGCCTTAACGACAAATAAATTTTACACTTTCACAAATCACCTGATCTCACTAGTAAAATTAAATTTTGTAAGGAATCCTCTGTTCAAATTATTTTCTGGCCTTCAGCGACTTTGAAGAAATAAATTTCATAGCTCTAAAAGCATTTGCATGGAAATAAAAAGACATTTTTAAATATAAGCTGATTGAAAAAAATATTTTCAGTATTCCATAAAATCATTTTCAGGCTAGAAAAAAGACAAATTGCCAGGGACTCCCTGTGCAAATTTTTTTGAGCCCTAATAAATAAACGAAAATCATAAGCCGCTTGATTAAATCCTTCAGCTACAAATTCTGAGGTAGAAACAAGTCTCTCAAGCCAGGACCGCCGAAGATAAGTTTCTGAAGTCTTACTCAGCTCTGCTAGCATAGCCAAAGGCACACATAAATTCTACGAGGTTAAGAAAAGGCTACCTTACCTCTACGTATAATTAAAATCGGCCTTGAGAAAATTTCATTCCCACGATCAAATACCAAGGCAACAAAACTAAAATTATTTTCATGGCAGCAAGTCACGTGGCGCCCAAATTAATAGAAAAAATTATAGTCCAGCTAGGGAGAAATCAAGAAACAGGCCTTACAAAAAACACGAACAAAGCCTTGTCGTAATTATGACAGCGAGTCTAACAGTCGGTAGACTGTCAACAGACAATCCCGAGAAGGCCGTTAGCCTGATGCAGGCAGAGAGGCGAGCCCGGATGGAGGGTCGAAGAGACCTACCCAGGAGATTTGCCACTCTGCCAGCGGTGCAGACGGCCAGCCCAGGAGGCGGGTTAGTTGACAGTCGAGGACCGCGGTTCGAAATCCACGCTAAACTGTAGGTCCCTAGGTAAAAAAGGGCCCATTGTGACATACTTGCCTAGTAAAATAAGTAACTGCTACTACTACTACTACTACAGCACAGGCTTGGTAGGGTTGCATCCATCGTTGCGTAGATTTTTAAGTCAAATTAGAAATGGCATCTTCTGTTGATCTGGCTTTCCTAAATCCAAATTGTTTCCCTGATAGTGTTATATTTTGTACGAAAACCTGTTACACATTTTTTTTGAGAATCTTCTCAAATATTTTGACAAAATTGCTTATTAGAGATATGAGTTATATGGTTAATTATGTCTAGTTTGTCGCTATTTTTATAAATCGGTTTCATTGCAGCTTTTTTAAACACTTTTGTGAAGACGTGGGTTTCCATGCATTTGTTTGTATTATGTGTTAGAGATATAGTTTTCGCTAATTCTTTTATTAATTCTGCACTTATTTTATCCAGCCTAGGTTATTTATTATTTTTTAAAGTGATAACAATTTCTTTAACTTAATTTTTATTTATTTCCTCAATAAATATATAGAATTTTATATTTTCTGTAGTTTGTCTTTAAAGTTGGAATCTATTTTGATTTTATTAATTTTACCTAGAGTACCAACCTGTTCGAATATGCTAGAATCAATTTCGCTTTGAAGAAAGTCCTAGCTCCCCGACTGGGTAGAATCCAGGATTCCGAGATGAGAGGCAAGTATCCTTACCACTCGACCACGATACCATAGTGGCTTATGAAATGTTCTGCTATTTCTAATGTATTTGTTGATCTCCTTGTTCATTTTTTGTATGCTTTAAAGTGTTATTTTTATTGGTTACATTGTTTATGTTTTTTAAGTTCATAATTTACTAGTAGAGTATTTATTGTTGTTGATTTGCTTTCTATAAAAAATTTTTCCTTTTATTAGATCGTTTAATTTATTTCTATAAGTTTGAAATCAGTTGCAAGACTTTCACATGTATAACATTTTTGCATCCTAATATAAAGTTCATTCTTATTTATTGATTAAACTAAACGTTTTGCTGTCCAATCTTTGCATTTAACTTCTTTTTCGTTATTTTTTACATATGCAGCTATTTATTATTTGTTGTTAGTAATGAACATAATTACTACTTTTTTATGCAGATAATTTTCATAATTTAACACTTAACTTTCATAATTAAATAAAGCCCTAATAATGATAACTATAACCTCTATATCGTCACCGTGACCATAAATAAAATGGCTACTACATTCGTGTTCAGGCACATGGAAATTTGTGCCTAAGATATTTTTTAACCACGCTTGCATAATGCAAATCTAGGATTATGTTATAGATAGACTTAATGGTCATAAAATTCGTATTTTTTTTTATAATATACTCTACCGATGTGTTGATGTAATAAATTTTATTTATTTCTTTCATGTCCAGGTTATCGACATTTATTAAATAATAATATATTTCATTGAGGGGTCCGTTTATTAACATTGGCATAAAGGACCGCAGACCATAATATTAATTAAGGCTAATAATTATCCACTAATTTATATGGTAAGCTTTATTCTGACACATTTATGTACTAATTTAAATATTCCAATAATTCTTCGTCTACCTTTCTACCTCCCATTTATGACTAACTATATAAACAAAGGTTGCGTTTATAATTTTCACCTAATTGGCATTTATTACACAGAAGCTACTTAAGCTTGTATTATTAAATAAAAATAAAAGAATGTGGACATAATGAACATGATGAGGTTTTTGGGCCAAGTTATCAAATCCACCATTTTACGACACCACTTAAATCTAATATTGCCAGATAAGATCAAGCGTGCTGAGACTGATCGTTTTGGTGCGAGAACGTTGCCACTGTATGGCAACCAAATTTACCAAAATTAATATTATTCCCCTATCTGGGCCATCTCATAACTTCAGATTACCTGGATATCAGATATTTCATAATACAGAGTGGCCAAGAAATATTATCTTACTGTTATAATTTAACATAAAAATACAACAAAAATGTTTTTCAATAATTTTAAAAATATTGATAATATTAAAAAAGAAGTTATTTTTATTAAAGGAGTATATAAAATATATATGTACTCGGTGTCAACAAGATTATTACCCAAGATATCAAATTGAAATTTTAGGGAAGTATGTAATTTGTCTAGGTGCAGAATTCAAGCACCAAAACATCTGACTAACGTTTTTGGCTTAACCAGAAACAACAAAATAAAAACAACGTTGTTATTTTAAGTGAAAGGCTCTGCATCTTGTTACGTGTTTGCTATCCACACAAACACCTATATTCGTAGATTCGTTGATTGAAAGTCTAGGTAACACTTACTCACTACTTTATTTACTAAATAACAATGAACAACAGTAGATTAATTACTGTCTTAACTATAATCACACTTGAACGCTTATAAGTCTCTTTTTTTTACTTCTTCATTACTCGTTCAGGTTCAACTTAAGACTAAGTCTCGGCCCACCGTGCGTCTCATTTATACATCCATTCACACGGTCTAGAGCTTTCCAGAATATTCCCGGCCGTTCGCGTACAATTCCAGTCTCATCTAACCAGTCTACACAGTCCAGTGGCGTAACACTGCCCCCTCCTTAAGACTGAACTTCCCGATCAGGCAATTCATTATTCCCTGCATACTTCGCTAGTCTCTCTATATGCACCACTTTCATCTTTGATTTTGGACTTTGCTGAATTTGGTATACGATGTCGTTTATACTGGTGACGACAGTGTATGGTCCTTCACAAGGGTGGTGAAGCTTCGGGTACCTGCCTTTCTTTCGTGTGGGTTGTATAGCCAAACCAACTCTCCCACCTGGTACCCTCTTGAATTAGCCTTAAGATCATAACGAGCCTTCATACGGTCACCTGTTTTTGCAATTCGCTTAAAAGGAGCCCTGGCATTATATTGCTTATTTCTTATTTGTGGCCTCATTCTTGCCGCGTAAACTTCACATTGGCGGCACGAAGCTTCCACATCTTGACGACTGTTTACCTACTAGAAACGTTCTCTTACTTTTGTCAGGGTTTTGTTGATGCCAAAATGTCCGCCAGACGTTCCATTATGCACCTGCTGAAGTACATTTGCTACGTGACACCTGGAGATTAACAATTTCAAAGTAACTTTCTTCCCATCTGGACTTTCCCATGCTCCCTTCTGCAGTCCATCCTCTACTCGAAGGGAATCCCATTGTGCCCATAAAGCCTTCAGCCCCACTGATTTATTTGAAATATTCTTCCAATCGGGTCGGGTTTCTCTTTCTTTCCATTTCAGAATAGGGCCAGTTTCTTTATCGTTTAACTGCGCTTCCCTTAACGACTCTTTTGTCCAATAATCCGGAACATCAACCTTAACGGTAATCAATATTTGTACATTTTGCTGTTTTCTCTCACGGTAGCAAAGCTTGCAGTCTTTCTGACACGCTCTTTTGGAAAATCCATCTGCCATATTCCCCGAAGTACCAGCTCGCCAGTTTTCCTGTGGCTTCTCCATTACTACGAAATTTACTCTTTCAGGGCTGAGCTGACGACAGTTACTCTGAATATGGCCCACTCTGCCACACTTATAACAGCGCATGTCTCATCCACTCTGTCTCCCACTACTTGGCTGTTGGTTTTGTCTCGGCTGGAAATTCGAGTTTATCAGTAGTTGCATGGTCTTTTGTACTTCGGACATTATTTCTTGAATGTTGAGCTCATGACAGTTCCTCTTAATATGGCCCAATTTGCCACACTTGTAACAGCGGATACCTCCATTCAGACTACCGCTATTTTGTTGTTCTCGTCTCGTTTGGGAAATCATCTTTGTCAATAGTTGTGTGATCAACTTTTGTAACTCGGTTAATACGACTTGCATGGTTTTATCTGCCGGAGTCTCTTCCACAGCCATGGCTCGCACTATCTGGTCTGATTGTGTGGTATCCTCATAGGCAGCCTTAAACTCAGGGTCATGTACTAAAGCCTCATTACTTCGTTTGTGCCTGACTAACTTAAGGATTCGCCTAACTTCCTTGTCTCTTACTCCATCAATAAATGCACCAAGTGCTAATTGATGTTAAAACTCTATTGGTGCATTAGGATAGGCTGGATGGGCTAATCTCTCTACAGTAGCCTCGAACTCCTGGAGGCTTTCTCCATCCCGTTGTTTGCGTGATTTTAGCTGAGCCTGATATACTTGGGCGAGATGTTGGTCGCCATATCTTAGTTCTAATGCTACCTCTAGAATGCTAAAGTTTTTTTGTTGTGCGGCAGAAATTGTTTGGAGCAGGTCTAATGCTTGGCCCCTTAGTGCTAATACCAATGCTGTTGCTTTTTCGTCATCGTTCCAGTTATTTGAACGTGCAGCTGCCTCAAACTGTCTCTTATAAGTTGACCATGAACCTTGACCGTCAAAGGAAGGTGGTTGTAACCTAGTACCAGACAACAGTACCAACTGGCCACCCTTCTTTCTTAATTGTTGTTTGAGTCGGGCTACTTCTCCTCTGACTTCGGTTATTTCCCCTTCAACTTGGCTGATTTTACCCTTAATTTCACTGACCTCTCCTTTATCTTCATTAACTTGTCCTTCGACTTCACAGATTTTTCCTACGACTTCAGTGACTTTTTCGATAGGATATCCTCTAAATTCCTCAGTGAGGGAGAAAATGGTTGCCTGCTGTTCATCTAGGCTTCTTTTGTAGTCTTCTCTTTCCTTGAGTCGCCATTTTTCTTGATCCACAAACATTTTTCTTAATTCTTCCTGCCGTTTTCTTTCTTCTTCATCGTTTTCGGCTTATTGTCTTCTTTCTTATTCTTTCTTTTCTTCTTATCGTTTTCTTTCTTGATCTTCCATAATTTGTCTTTCTCTTCCTGTCAAATTCTCTCTTGTTCTTCTTTTTCTTCCTGTCATCTTCTTTCTTGTTCTTCATTTTCTTATTTTCGTCTTCTCTCTTGTTCGTCCGTCCGTTGTAACAATGCTGCAAGCATATCCTCTGTTTACTTCCCCGCCATACTTCTTGTTGTTGGCATTAACTCACGACACTTAAATCAATTGCAGAATAAACTTTATTACAGTAAGTCCGTAAAATATTGATATCACGTCTATTTTAATAATGTTCCAGAAAAATCTCGAAACAGTACTAGAAAATCTTATTTAGAGTCTATACTTCTTTTGTGTTGACAAAATTCACTTATCTTTACTAATTGTACAATGAAATGTTCGAGAATTTTCACGAAATATCACTAATAAGTCTTGTTTTGAGTCTATAACACGTTCCCGTTAACACAGTTTACGTATCTTCTGTGGTTTCCAAACCAAATGTTCTAGAATTTTCCCGAAATTGCACTAGTAGTCCTTTTTCTCAGTCTACAACACGTTATTACTAGCGGCACTTGCGTATTTGCAGCTATTTCTAAATCGAATGTTCTAGAAACCTCTCGAAAATCCACTTTAAAGTCACTAGCTTAACGTCAGTAGCTTAATTCTTCGTGTTACCACTAATTTCTGAGAAGAACACTGTAGAACCTTTTCGAATATTCCAGAAATTTCTCTTCCAATCCACTTCCGACACCAAATTGTTACGTGTTTGTTATCCACACAAACACCTATACTCGTAGATTCGTTGATTGAAAGTCCAGGTAACACTTACTCACTACTTTATTTACTAATTAACAATTAACAACAATAGATCAATTAATGTCTTAACTATAATCACACTTGAACACTTATAAGTCTCTTTTTTACTTCTTCTTTACTCATTCACGTTCAACTTAAGACTGAGTCTCGTCCCACCGTGTGTCTTATTTATACATCCATTCACACGGTCAAGAGCATTTCAGAATATTCCCGGCCGTTCGTGTACAATTCCAGTCTCATCTAACCAGTCTACACAGTCCAGTGGCGTAACAATATTTTTACATTTTTGGATTTCACTGAAAATCTAACCCTAATACATGTATTGTGTCCTATACCTGTCTGATAACCTGTCTGACGGTAAAAATGACCATTATAAACATGAATAATATCATTTTGAAAGAAAATAAATTAAGCTAGAAAAATCTGGTAGGTTTAGCTCACTGTGTGGGTGTTAATTACTGATCACACAATGAACTCAATTCCCGTTTAATCGGAAATGTTCTGGAAAATGACTTTCCAACGTGACTTGCAAATACTTCAATAATTTAAACTGAACCTCTTATATATTTTCAGAATTCTGGATTCTACCTAAAAATCTAAACCTAAAACATGTATCACCCTGTATCTAATTTCAACAGTTAATGAGTTAATGAGTTAATGAGAAGCAATGATCTCCAATTCGTTTAACCACGAAATTGGCTATGAACATCGAATGCAACGTTGAAGGATTTTCATTTGTTTAGCAACTTCATTATTCTAATACTATTTAACTGCTGTATTGACACTGGTTAATTAATTCTGCGTTATCCCAATTTATCTTTCATTGAATGTGCGAATTAGTGATTTTCTATGGAAAGTGCCCTTTTCTACCGGTGAACTTCAAATTGATATGATATAATATACGATGAGGCAAGGAAAAATCGCCGGGAGGCTAGAGCTCTGTATATCAAATGTATCCAAATCGTCAACATCTATTTGAAACGTATTTTTCTTGGTTGGAAAATCCTTTGAAAATGGAGAGAAGTCAAAATGATGAATATACGTTTATAGTGAATGAAGAAGAGGAGATAAACCTTTTGGTTTGTGTTGCGATTGCCAGAACAGCTTCATTGCGACAAATCAGTAATGATACCAGGAATAGCCATGAAATCGCTAGGAAGATCTTGGAAAAACATAGTTACAAATCCTAGAAATATCGAATTCATCATCATCTTTTCGAAGCGGATTACCAGCAAAGATTAAATTTTTGTAATTGGTTCTTAAACTGCCAATGCAGCAGCAGCCAAATTTACGTAGAAGCGTCCTTTTTCCGATAAATCTTGGTTTACTAATAACGGTATGTTCGATAGAAACAACACAGGATACTGGGCAATGAAAAATTCTCATTTTGTTGGAGAAGGCGCATTTCAGGAAATATTTGACGTTAATATGTGGTGGATGTGATAGAAACACTCATAGTATGACCATTTTTAAATCAGAATCTAAATGCGGCACAATAGGTACCTGAATTTTCCACAAAGTCAAATTGGAAACTTCACTGAAAATCTACCTGCCAACCAATGCATACATGTCTACTATCAACAGGCTGGTGTTCCATTCCATAACGCCAGAATAGTGGCTAACCATCTTAATGAAAATTTTGGCAACCGCTGGATATACACCCATGGATCTATCAGGTGGCCCGAAGATTACCTGATTTAACGCAATTAAGTTTTTTTTACCTATTGAACCCACATCAAAGAATAGGTATACAGAATAGGACCTCGAAATCTCCAAGACCTTAGAGATTGAATTAGAATAGCCATAAATTCAGTAACTCCTGTTCAAATGAATGAATGTAATCAGGAACTTGGCGAAAGAATTCACTTATGCATTGAAATAAACTGTGAACATTTTGAATATTTATATTATGGCTGATCTCAAACTTACATACATTATCATAATTATTATTGTTGTTGTTTTGTTTTGGTTTGGTTTTATGTTTTTTTATTAGAATTTCCTTCTTATACAATAATATTGTTAGATTAGATCTTTTCAATTGATATCTTTTTTTATATAGAAGCAGCAGCCTGGGTAGTAATGTCGATGACACCCGATATATGGCCTTTAGAAAAACCTTATTTAAAAGAGATGTATTGATCTCGTGCCAACTATTCTTCTGACCATAAGCCACCGTCAAGCACAGAATTACAAGGAGTAGTTTGCACATTTTTGTACCTGTCATTCATACTTTTTCATAAGGATAACGACAAATCTAAATATAGAAAAAATGTAATAAAGTCATATTAATTCTTCAAATAAAATTTCGTTACCCTAACAAACATCATCAAAAATCAAGCATTTTAAAAATGGTTTGAATAACCTTGTCTATTTCAAGAAAGAATAACAAAATCATGATTATTGGGTATTACATAAGCATTCTTTCACACCTAACATGATAGCAATAATAACTACCTAGTTTTTTATATTTTATACTGTCATTCTTATCTGAATGACAGTGTAAAATATAAAAATCTGTGGGTACTTATTATTGTTATCATTCTAAGTTGACAGGATGCTTATGTAATACCCAATAATTATTTTATTATTTTTTCTAGAAATTCATAAATATGAAGCAAATAAAATGTCAAATTTTTCAACCCTATGTTTAATTTAATTATGCCAATCAATAGTGAGTCATAATTGAGTGTGTTATAATTTAAATTTACACAAGCGGCTTTGTAGGATTCTACCTACATTATTTTTCTCGGTGTAGAGAGATATTACCATGAAAATTAAAATGGTCATTGGTCAATCCTTTTCTGACGTATTCCTTGTTACCATTGTTATTAGTTTTTATAAATCGGCAATTAATTATTTTTTCCTGCGCTGATGATATCTAAATATCTTATCGATCCGTGATATGAGGAAGGTATAGGTGGAAATCTAGCATTATTTATAACGAATTGATGGAGTTTGCGGAATGTTTACTAACATTAATTCATTAAATTCGCACCAATTTCCTAATAACGCCAAGTAATTTTTTATTTTCCATTTCTCAACCAAGCTATCATTCAGCTTAACGGAAAATTATGTTGGCAACAACTGAAGTAGCAACAACAAAACATAAGTTCTTGAATGTAAAATAGCTTCTGTAACATACGAACCTATGTCTGTTTAGCCATAACTAGATTCACTACTTAATTTAATCTCATATAAATGAACCATTGAATTTATAAATATTAATAAAGACAAGGCAAAGACAACTAGAATAGAAACATTAGAACAAAGCGTAACATGGAGGTGAAATTTGAAAAATGCGGACAACAATGACTATGCCGTCTACATTTGAAAGTGATTATGGTTACTTAATAAATATTAATTCAATATCAATTCTTAAACACGGTGGACAAATCTATTTGCTCCAAATAATTCTTATTTTTCAAGTGTACTAGTTTTTTAAATTTATTTACAAAATTTTGGTAAAATTTATCAAATAGTTTACGGATTGCATTTTAAAATATTATAGGAATATCATTGTTAATGCATTTTTGATCCAGATATTATGCGAGCTTCATTCCAAAAGAAAGAAACAGAACTTTGTATTTCTTTATGTACAGGGGCCAGAGCTCTACAGTTTATAGTGAAATACAAACCATAATTTTTTATGAATTATTATTTCGCAATAAGCAAGGATTCACTACCTAGGCAGCACACACCGTGAGCACTTTACACACGCATTAGGTTAGGTTAGGTTTTTTATGAGTGGGTCCTTGTGCCAATAAGTTCTATCTCTTAATGAAACTGATAACTTTATTGGGTGAGAGTATGTCCAGATCATCTGGCATCAATTTTTCAAATTTTGAAAATCGGATCCTCCACACGACGGAACAGTTATACAAAACGTGGTCTGTGTTCTCATGATCCTCCAGGCATAGGTGGCACTCGGCCATTTTCGCCAGGCCAAGTTTATGTAGATGAATTGTTACTTTGGTCGGCAGTGCACAGTATATGGGCCTGTTGGGATTTTTAGGTTTACCTTATTGTTTAACTTTAAAAGTTTCTTAGCTCTTGATTTCAAAGGGTATTTTATAGACACCTTCGAAAGAACTAATCCTGGTAAATCTTGCCAATACCAGAAAGTTTTCCTTTCAGCCCAGGTTAAGATAGCCATCTTGGCAGTACTTGAAGTTATGCCAAGTATCGATTCGGGACCGATGATTCATAATCCTACTACTGTGGCCAAGGAGTCGGCTATTTCGTTATGTTCCAGACCAGAATGGCCAAGTATCCAGATCAGAGTCAGTTTATTTTTTTTGCTAAAATGATATACACACATTATGTTAAAACCATTTGAAAATGTGCTTCAAAAACGGCTGAGAGATTGAGGTGTAATTTCTAAGAAACGCCCGAGAAGAGTTCTTTTGACCGTACATCATGAACGAGCGAGACTGAAATGGGCGCGTAAACATCTACATTGGCGAGATGGATGCCGTTCTATCTTATTCACCGATTAAAGTTGAATGAGTTGATTTCTAGATTATCGCAAAGTAGAGTATGAACTAGACCAGTGATAGCAAGAAATCGTCGTCAAGTTCATGAAATCTATCCTTATGGTAGTTCAATCATGGTGTGGGGAACGACATGTTTCAATGAACGATCTAGCCTCTTTGTTGTTGAGTGAACGATGACAGCTCAAGAGTATGGGCATATGTACATCTTATTTAAATAAAACAACCGATTTGCAGCTCCAAATGAAATTTGTATATTTTTTATTATATCGGTTAGTTTCTTGTGAATAAAATTGACAATGGAATTACGTGCTCGATTTAATGAAAATGAATGGAAATTTGCATGTTGATATAATGTATTATAGTTCTTAAAGGAAAATGCGTTTTGTCGCAATATGCTTAACTTTCTTGGAGCAATTTATTTGACAGAGGGTTCTGTATCCAAGTATATGAGTTTTTTAATATGGCTTAATTTATACAATTTTCATTTCTCTTCTATTTTCTGCCAACTTATGTTATAAGGCCCCATAAGCAAACAGGTTAATGGTAACACGAACATACCGATTTTTTGGCTCACCCAATATTTTGAGCATATTTAGGTATCACGTTATAATCATCTCAAATGAACGAGTAACTAGATAGGTATTAATTAGGGTGCCACTTACTGTTATTATTCGTGTTGAATATTAATATGAATCAACAACAAACATTACACAAACATGTCAGTAATGTTAATTAATATTAAGGGTATTATACCACCAAAGATATAACTCGTTCACCTAGGCATGAACAAAGACCTTTTTCAGTAAACTCTCTTAAAATTGTGATGATTTAATAATGGTCAAAAATAATAAGGGAACCGTAACGAATAACAAACTGTAATGTTGTTATAATTAAACTGAATAATTATTAAGCATTAAGTTTATTTATAAAAATATCTGATGTGGCCAGCACATAACTTTCTTATACCAGCATGTATCATCCTGATGTAAAAAAATCATTCTATTTAATTCTTCACTTACTTCAATTAAATTTTAATAGCGTACCTTGAAATGTTTCATTAAAATTTTTAAATAATTAATTATCAGCGTCATCGATACTGTCAATAATAATTCATGTCATATATTTTAATAATTTCTTCTTATTGACATTGACATATTTGTAACTAAATTAGACATTTCAAATGTCAAACTGTTAAATTTATCCTAAACCCCATTTTATGAAGTCAAATGTATAAAAATTTAAGTTTACATCAGGTTTATTTAAGTAATTGGAAAATACATTATATTGGCTTGATATAGTAGACATGATTTATAATCTTTCATCAAGAATATATTTTTTTGTAAAAGCAAATACAAAAAAGTTTGGGTCCCGTGGACCTCTTTTTAGCTGGCCAATTTTGCTCATCATCGAATTTATCGTGGTCTTTGGCCTTTAGAACATGTGTACCAAATTTGAAAGCTTTATCGCAAAAACTGTGGCTGCTATAGCGATACTACAGAGATGCAGACAGATTTTTTCCATAAAGTTATGTTTTTTTCATTATAATTCGTCGGGAATCGTCCAGAAATGCAATAAAAATTTTTATATTTTTTTTCCCGAAATTGTGCCCTTTTTCTTCTTTCATTCATTCATTGTGTCTCTTCTGGTGGTACCACATTCACCATATTTAATGTGTCACCTAAAATGTTGATGATAATCTTAACTGCCAAATTTGGGAAGTCTCCCATTAGTATTTTTTAATTTATCGTAGATACACATATATACACACACACACACACATGCACCGACAGACATCATTCGAAAAATAGTCAGAATGGATCAGAAGGGTAAAGATCTCGAGGTCGAAAAAAATCACAATGATTATACTTCCTTATATTATGTATAAGAAAGTAAGAAGTAGTAATGGTGATAAATACAATTTTATAAAACAGTTGTAAAACTGGGATAATGTTATTATTTTAATACATTATCTCAACTTTATGACAACTGTAATGTATAAATTGGATCATAGTTTGCTTTCAACTTGAATTCAATTGACTGATATTATATTCAACAATACCGACCATAATCAATATTCAATCATATATCAACTTTTATATCATCAGCGTATAGTAAATAATAAACAAATCAAATCAAATTTCTTTACAAAATTATTGGCAATGATTATAATTATGTGTGGTTTAAATATAGAGTCTCGAAAACTGGAAACATTACAGAAATCTCTATATAAATGAACCTGATCGTTCAACGCAACCTTTCTTTCCAGATTAAAACGTTTTAAATAATTAGAATAAGCCCTCTTTCCCAAGATTTTGAAGTAGTTTTGATTCAGTATGTAAGCATACCTTGAGTTAATAATGAGAAATTTCTTGATGTTGATCTCTACTGGTCAATATTTAGAGACACGCCAGAAATTGGTCCATTTCAAATGACTATAAAATGCTTAAAAATCATCCTATTTAAGAACAGTTTGCATCAAATTCTAGAAAAATTCTTCCGCTGTCAAAAACTGTAACTATCAGTGTCGTTACGACAGAGCTGTGTATTATACATGGTGAGAAACAAAGTCGTGCAATTTTGTCATTCTCACTTTTAATTATGGACTTTCCTGATCAACCTGTATACTTGAACTTTAGTGCATTTCTCAGCTTATAGTACGTATAACTTGCACATTTATAGTTTCTGCCCTACATCAAGTATGACAAGCGATATGATTTTTTTATAGAGTGATTTTTGGCAGAATTAAATGATTATTGGAAAAAGCAAAACGAACATTTTTTTTTAGGAACAAATCATAAAAACTGGAAAAGTGAATACTACAAAACTTAATAACACTTATTAATAGTGGATCCATTCTCCAGTTGACTGCACAACTTCTTGACAGCGTTTAGGCATGCTTCGTATGAGATTATTGATTGTTGCCATCGGAATTTGTTCCAACTGCTCTATGAAAGTAAGTTCATCATGCAACTGTGGTTGAATTGGAAACTGGAATATTCTTCTTTGGAGCAAACCCCAAAGGTGCTCAATAGGATTTAAGTCCGGGGATAGGGCTGGCCATATCATCCTTTTGATTTCAATGAATATGAAAAATTCATTGACCACATTCGCTCAGTAGGATCATGGTTTTGGGCTATAGGTAAAACAATTGGTTCTAAAATGTTTTCTAAGTAGAGTCCGCCCATCAGTGTTCCTTCTAGAACTATGAGCTGTGTTCGAAAATTGATGTCGATGCCGTACCAAACTATAAGAGAATGCACACATTCCACAATTGTTTCCTCCTGATAACTTTCTCCGCGCCTCGGCTACGCTCGAATCCTATTACTATCGGTGTACGAAGAAAATATCGATTCGTCGCTGAACAACCGCTACCCGCGGAATCAATTTTGGTGTCCCAGGCCGAATCCCCAGTCTACTTCTGAGATCAGCTTCGATGAGTCTGTTTTTAACCATTTGGGTAGAGATGTACAAACGAACTTCTCGTCGAATTATGGTGGTATTGACGGTTTTTTCTCTTAAGGCTCTTCTTACAATAGCTTTGTCTTCAACTTCTGCAATGACTCTTATTCACAAGAATTAGTTTCTCGATACCTCAAACATGCTCTATTGATTTGACTGATTGATGTATTGAGTAACTGATTAGCTCTTAGCGGTAAATATTTACGTAAGAAGTAATAATTTCTTAACCGCCTCTCAAGTCACCGAAGTAACCCCTGAAAAATCCTAAGATTTTGTGTTGGGTAAAGAGAGACGAGGCTCTACAGTTTATTGTGGCGTCCGAACCACATCTAGGGAAACGACAATTCCCTGTACGATTTTAGTCTGACTCTAATTACAAATAAAATTTCTAACTTGCTCCAGGGTGGATTTGAACCATCGACCCTCGGTACCGAGTAAATAGCTATAAGCGCTTTACCCACTCGGATACCATACCTCTTTGTTGGAATACTTTGCCTTCTGTCATACCCATTGCCCCATTCAAAAAAGCAGCATCTAAATGCATCATTTTCATATTTGTTTATGGACAACGGTCGAATAAACTGACGTACTAGTTTTGTTTTCAAAGCCACCTAATATAATTACAAAAAATGCAATGTGAAAAATTACCATCGATAAAGAAAATCACATCACTTGTCATGCTTGACATAGAGCAAAAATTAAAAAAGGTGCAAGTTACTCACACTATAAGCTATTAAACGCACTAAAATTCAAGTATACGGGATGATCAAGAAAGTTCCAGACTTAAAGTAAAGAAATGATAAAATTATATGAAACTGTTTTTCACCCTGTATAGTACACAGCTCTGTCATAATGACACAGGCAGTTACAATTGGTGACAGGGGAAAATTTCCTAAGATCTGATGGAAGCTGTTATTAAATCGGATCAATTTTAAGCATTATACAGTCATTTGAAATGAACCCATTTTTGGGGTGTCCTACTACAAATGTTGACGTATATTTCCCAAAAATCATGTTGATGAAGAGAATTATGTTTCCGATTCTGATACAATTGGAGACGCAGTGCAAATTATAATATTCTTGTTAGACCTGAAGTTGGTTGGAAACCTTTGATGTAAAGATAACACTAACGTTGTTTTCCACAAAACACCATATACTGCACCAGAGTGTAGTATATGGTATTTTGATGTTTTGTAGAAAACTAAGGTTGTATACGCACCGGCAGCAACTTTTTTGTAGCGCAACGTTTCGCAACTTTTTTGTTGCGCAACGAAATAATGCAATAAAGCCAATCTATTTTCTACATGCAACATTTGGGTCGCAACAGGTAATAAATTCAGTTTATTCATGAGCATCGTCCAGTGACAAGTGTTTTTTGGTCAGATTTTGACGCTCCCCCAAACTCATCATAGATTTTGAACAGACAAAATGGATAGGCAAACAGAGACGACTATTTTATTGTGGCAATTTTTAGAGCTATTGGATGAACAAAAGAAAAATAGATTTTGGGTTCACCCGATTAACCAAAAAAAGGAATATCTCTGATTTCATTCGTGAGTTAAGAAAAGATCCCGAAAAATTTTACAACTATTGCCGAATGAGTTCTGTTTCTCCATTTATAATAACACTTGTTTTTAAAAATGTACTTTACCCCACGAATGTTGCGAATAAACTGGCGACTCCTCTTCGGCAGCGCAACATCGCCCTCTTGTTGCGAGACGATGCGAAACGTTGCATGGCACCGTTGCACGCGGTGCGCGCCCTTTCCATCTGATTCCAAAGCAAATTTGGAGCGTGCAACGTTGCGCAATGTTGCGAAACGTTGTGCTACAAAAAGTTGCGGCCAGTGCGTGGCCACCCTAAGTCAGTATTATGGTTATAGTATGTTTTTGTTCTTTTTTAAATAGAAGATAATTTATTTTTGATATTCTCTTCAATTCCTTGTGTTTATTGTAACTGATAATAAAATGTGTAGACGAGATTACAGAACACATACTATATTATCTCCTCCTTTTTTCATGTCTCCTCTATATTTTCTCCTATTTTACATTTAATTAAATTCACGTTTAAGAAAACTACCAGGCAATCAATTTATACTTTTAAGTTAGCTTCTTATACTGATTCGAAGGGCACACCGTAATAACATTTTCAAAATAAATTTCATTTAATATTCTAAAGTTTTTCAGATAGTTCTTTAAATCTGATAAAATAAACTATAAATTGTGATATTTTTTAAATAACATATTCTACTATATGTATGTATACCAACAATACAATAAGCATCTAATTTCAGGTTGGTAGTTCATATCGGTAAAACAGAAGGTAACTACTGTTTTATTTAAGTATTCATATTGAAATATATATTTTTAAGAGTATTCAATTAAAAAGGTACATATACAATTTAAATATGTAAATAAACAATTAGTTGAACAATGGTATAAGTTGTATATAAATACAATCTGCCTAAATAAACAATCGGAGCGTGCTTGCAATTGTTTGTAGAAACAATCCTCATAAGTCACCTGGATCCCAGAATTGGAATCGTGAGAGTATACCTGCACCGGTTGACATTTTTTGTGTGACTTTTTGTTCTTTAACATATAGGTAGAGGCAGCAATAGATTTTGTTTCGTGTTCAAAACATTTTAAACTGTTTGGGAATTTAAAATTCTTGGAATTGGAACTACTTGTTAGCGATTGTTTTATGACACAAAAAAGCAACCATAATAAATTATGTACTTTTATTTAACCTTTACTGAAATCTGACAAATGTACTTAATTTGAAGAG
The DNA here is from genome assembly GCA_029963845.1 of Rhamnusium bicolor. NCBI lineage: Eukaryota > Metazoa > Arthropoda > Insecta > Coleoptera > Cerambycidae > Rhamnusium > Rhamnusium bicolor. The sequence goes on from JANEYF010001621.1 coordinate 1,081,299, forward strand.
AAATTTACTGTTTTTGAATTGGTGATGATTATCTACAGCTTTTGCCATTATCGTTATTTTGACTGATAATTACGACGGCTGATGACAATAAAATACTTATAAAAAACCGCATGCAAATATAATTAACTTATAACTTACCTAAGATATGAAATATAATATAAAATAATGAAAAGGTAATAACCCTTAATAATATCAGATCGAATTAAAATTCTGTCTCGTACACTGAAATTTGAAATTATATAAATGTTAACTTGTGTTTTTATACCTTTTTATACATAATATTGTTAAAGAATCATAATTTAACAAAATTATAAGAAGTTATCTGCACAGTCATAATAATTGCGAATTAAATCCGGTGTGCCACAGTGACCGGTACTTTGTCCAGTGTTGTGTAATATTTATATTGACGACGTAACTTATTTTACGTTAAATCAAATTAATCGAATTTTTTGTATGGTGTTGATACCACAAAAATTCGAAAGAAAATATACCAATCACTTCTACTATGATTGATCTACCAATTTTCTTTCTTTAACTATTTATTTAACGTCGATCTATTTCCGCTATCAAGGCCAATCCCCGACGCCAGGAGATGAGTTACCTCAAACCTGTAAATTTTGCCAAACCTCTTCTTTGGAACAGGTGAAATATGTAGGTTTCAAAATGGTGGAACAGTCAATATACATTTTGGACTAAATATTGACTAACATATATTTATATAAAATATTTTGTGCCCTGTTCATTTACAGGTAATTGTTTATTTTCTTCGTGTTAATATTCGTAAAATCGTTTTTCTATGACCGCTATTAAAAGTAGACCTTTTAACGTTGGCTCATCGAATAAAAATGGTATGATGGTAATAGTATGCAATTGTTCAACTTGCTATTGTTATTAAACTGCATACCTTTCCGACCATCTTAAAGCAGGCCAAAATTATTCATATTTTTAAAAAACGTGATAAGCAGGTTACACAAAACTACAGATAAATCACAATTATTAACAATATTTCCAATATAATTGATATATTACTTTATGAACCAATTTTTATTCACGTGAAAAATCAGATTACGGAATACCAGCATGGCTTTATAACACAACTAATCTGTTTTGTCTTACTCAATACATAACTACTGCCTTTGATGCCAATACGAAGGTAGATTTTATATACACATACGTTTCAAAAGCCTTCGATAAGATGGACCACAACTTTTTACTAATGAAACTAACAAAATTTTGTTTTACGGGAAATTTATAACAATTTTGCAGCACCTGTCTTAAAAAAAGAGAACTGTTTGTAAAATGTCATGGTTATCAGTCACCTGAGTTCACAACAACATCAGGAAAGCCTCAAGGCTCTGTATTAGGTCCGCTTATTTTCAACATGTTTCATATTGTTGCTGATATTGACGTTCCTTGCCACCTATACGCATATGGCCTAAAATTATTCAAAACAACACCATAAATGACAGCATAATTCTGCAAGAGGCACTTAGTGAGATACATAGTACACATATAGTGTGTTGTTAACTATTTACTGTTAAATGTTAACAAATGTATTTGTGCAACGTATTCTATAAAACTGAGTAATACCATTTTTAATTATTCCTTAGATAACTCTACTTTAGATATAATTCAATTCCTGATCTTGGTGTTGCATTTGACACAAAGCTTAGTTTTAATAGTCACATATATAATATTACAAATGATTGTATCCAAATTTTATGTTTCATGATAAGAAGTTCTCATGATTTTATTAACACTGACACAATTTAACTGCTCCATGAATCTTATGTCAGATCTAAACTTGAATATGATTCTGTTATTTGGTTATACTCGTATTAATAACCTAGAGATAATTCAAAGACGTTTCCTTAAATATTAATATTTTAAAAAAAGATATAGTCTATCCAGCTGTAGGTTACCTGTCTATCTCCTTAACAGATTTTCATCAACTTCTCTTGAAGCTCGCAGAAATAAGTCTGAACTTCCTCTATAAATTAACTCATGGTCTAACTGATTGTAATGAAATTTTACATACACTTAGTTTTCATGCTCGCTCCCAGATCGACATCTAGACAAAACCTTCAATTTATCTGCCCAAGCCTAGAACAAATGTCCCAAAATACTCGCCTCTACTTTAGAATATGCAGTAGTTGTAATAATTTTATCAGCGTTATTGATATCTTTAACTGCAGTGTAGCTTCGATAAAAAAATTAAATTTATAAGTTTTATATTTACGGTTTCATTATTAAAATTGTATTTACATTTTATTCCGCAATTTTTTTATTACGTTCATTAGATATTTCTATATGTGTTAAATGTATTTTGTAAACTTCCAGCCTGTAAATGGAATTTGTATCTGTTGGGTAGTATATAACAATAAATAAATAAATTAAATAATGGCTATTTATGATTAAATGAATTTAAATAAATGTGACAGGTCTGCAAAAGAACTTTATTTAATGACGATAATTGGTTGCTTCGATTTGTTCGCAAACTTCCCCCACTTACTAAATAAAATGACATTTTTAACACTTGTATCATAAATAGCTGTTTTTAACTTTTAATTTAGATTAATTTTAAGAATGCAGCAGTCAAAGATCATATTTCGAGTTTGCGTTTGGTTAACAATTCTATATTATTACAACTTATTATAAATAGTACCTAATTTTCAAACAATGTTCAAAAGAATGTATAATCATTCCTTTGAACAGCATTTTCCAATATTTCTTATGACACCCTTGTTTCTTTGGACAATGTATATTGCAAAAGTTAAACAAAGGATCATTAAAGTATCTATGTATGACGGTAAGGAGATATTTACGCCACATCTAGGCAACCAACGAAACCAGTAGAAGTACAGATACATAGTATCTCTTGATAAATTTGGTGCATCAAAAGGAAGAAAAAAAATTGCGTATCATTGAGAAGGCTAAATCCCAGATCAGTGAATTTAAACCTGTTAAACATTGTAATGATTTTTTTTTGAATTTTTAAAAATACAAAATACGGAGTGTTGAAAAAATACATTAATGCAAAGATACAGATTCATTTAATTAATAAAAGAAAATCTTGTTTTGCCAAATACTATAAATATTTTTTACACGACAAGAAGAAACTAAAGACAATCTGAAATCAGTGTACTGTACTAAATGCTCCAAAACGTACATTGGGCAACCAATAAAAACATTTAGAAAAAAGAATTATAAAACACGAAAGGATTTATATTAAACTTATGAAACATCTAGTAGACAACAATCAATCTGTTAAAATTTTACACATAGAAAAGAGATAGTTCAAATTATTATTGCTTTTAAAAATTAATATACAAAACACCAATATTGTTTTCCTGAAAAATTATTAAAATGCTCAAGAAAGTTATCCTGAGTTTGAAACGTAATATCGCTGAACCGTAGAGAAAAAATTAAAAAATAATCAAACCCGTTCCTAAAAAATATGTTAGGAAAGGCGCTGTTTTTTGACATGGTATATTGTATTTCATTTTTGGAACTATTTAAAATTCCAAAGTTTAAAAGTGTGAATGGCAATGAAGGATATAAAATTTTTTTGTAGAAGCGTAGTTTTAACATGCATAACGCTCTTATCTAATGCAATAGATACATTTTTCCATAATAAATCTCTATCAATCTGATCTCTATCAGGAAAACACTGGCGTAGTTTTTCACGAAACACCAAAACGCCATATTATACTGCACTCGATGCGCGTTTCGCCAACCAAGTTGGCATCATCTGGAAATGATTAAAACTAACCTTATGTTAACACTGTATCCTTTTGTCTTTTGGGTTGCCTAATAGATCACTAATCCACAAATTTACTTCATCCTCTGAAGGAATTTAACAAGATATTTTAAAAAAAGGTAACCTTCAGTGTTTTTAATTTTGCACTGTTTACGTATCTTCGTGTTATTTTCATAGACGTTTTATAAATAGTAGTTGTTTAGAGTGTATTCAACATTGGGCAGTGGGTGTAAACGTCATAACCAAGGCGGATCCGCCTATAACTATCTATACGTTCGCATTGTTATTGGGCACCCGAAAATAACCATAATCCCCGTCAAGATGACGGACAATAAGTAATTGTTTTATAAAATTGTAAGCCGACCAATTGCCTGATAAAAACTTTTAAATTATTGTACCCATTTTTATAATAAGCTTTATTACATAGTACGTATTTTGTAGTTACCAATTCACGTTCACTTCGTAGGATGGAGAAATAAGTCACGAGCAATTTGGACAAAAAATTTATTATCAACAATAAATTTTAAATGATATTTTACAAGTTGTTGGCTGTTAAAGTAGAAATTATTTCTTCAATAAAAAACAGAAAAAAACTTTATTTCCTATTTTTATTTTTAGAGGACTTCCAGCCAGGTATATGGACAATTTATCCTACGTTTCGTCCGAGGTTTCGGACTTTTTTTAAAGATTGGAAGCTCTCTGCCTAACTCGTCGAACTACACGTACAACACATACCTACTAAATAAAAAAAATGATGAAAAACAAAATAAAACCAGCCCATATAATGAAATTAAAATAGAAAATTTATATTAGCTTCTAACCTTTGAAAAAGTCCGAAAACTCGGACGAAACGTAGGATAAATTGTCCATATACCTGGCTGGAAGTCCTCTAAAAATAAAAATAGGAAATAAAGTTTTTCCTGTTTTTTATTGCAGAAATAATAAATTTTAATTATTGGCCAATGTTTCCATGGATGACATATCCACCATCTTCAATTTCTTCATCAGTATGTATTTTATCATTTCATATTGTTTGGGGATATTTCATTAGGTGTTTACAATATAAAATTGTATATACATGTAAGTCGTCTCTGGATTTATAGTTAATCTCTTAATCTGTTGAACTTTTAAACTAATTATAGAAAATAGGAGCTATTAAATTCATTATTTTCGTCGAAAATTACTAGACCACCTGAGGACCGTAAAACATTAAATTTTGAAAATTAATTTATTAATAATAAAATAATTTTCTATTTAGTTTGTAGGTTGAGGTTAAACTTCGCACCTCCCAAGTTAATAATACTCATTAGAGTTTATTGTTGCGGATTGTCTTTAAGAACCACTCCTTGCAAGTCGATCCCAAATTGATTTTAGATGATTAATGTTGGACCATCCATCTATCTATCAAAGTAGTAAGTGGAAGCATTCACCACATACAGCGGTGGTTCGTCAAAAAGAACGTTGGTTTATGGAGAAAATATGATTTAATTGCATCAAAGAAACTGTTTACTGGTACAACTAAATACACAAATACTAGTTTTTTAAACTGATATAACTGTAAAGAAAAAATATCACAAATAAATCTCATTGCCTTACGTATGACCCTCATAAGAATTTTCATATAGGTACTTCTTTAACAATATTGGAACTATTTTGGATCTGATACCATTATTTTATTTACTGAATATCAAGTATATAAGCATAGGGGTGATTTAATTTTACTTCCTCACTCCTCAAAGTGAGGAAGTTATGTATTTGTGAAAAAAATTTTGAAAATTTTTATTGCATTTCTGGATGAATCTCGACGAATTATGACGATACACAAAATTTCAGACTTAAAAATTTTCTGTCTGTCTGTCTGTGTGTCTGTCTGGTTCGCGATCACAGCTACAGTTTTTGAAATAAAGCTTTCAAATTTGGTACACACATACTAGAGGTCAAGAAAGAGATTGAGTTCGTTGATGACCAAAATCGTCCCCAATGCCTAAAAAAAGTATTAGTGACATTCCACCAATGTGACTTTTTTGAAACGTCAAAGTGACTTTTTTGAAACGTCAAAGTGACTTTTTGAAACGGCAAAATGTGACTTTTTGAAACGTCAAGAAATGTGACTTTTTTGAAACGACAAAAATTACTTTTATTATAAACTCCACCACACGTCGAGATTTACTACGGTGAGGAAGTTCTGATCCCCAAGTAATTGACAGCGGTTTTATAGTTTTATTTTTCTCTCGATAATATGTATGTTTTAGATTTTTGTACAAACTCTTCAGACACACCATGGCAACTGCAAAAAACATTGCAACACACAAATGCAAGCTGAAATTAATAAAATTAATATATAATAGTTATTTTTCTACAAACACCATTCAAAACTAAATTTTTAACACGGCATACTTGAATTAAAAATGTAATATTATATAAACTCGCGTTAAAAATGATCACATGACTTACTTTTAACACTAGTGCAAAAAGTAAAATGACAAGTCGTTTGTCATAATGACATTTATATATTTATTAACAAAAAATTACAAGTTATTTAGAAATATTTATATTAATTGTACAATTGGAGCAATTAGTAATATTTATCCCTTGTGAGGAAGCTACTTCACAAGAAGAAATCGTTGAAGTTGAACTTGAAGCAGTGGAGGAAATACTATTTAGTTTTTCACATTTGACAAGCATCTGTCAAACAACGGGCAAATTTGATTTATTTATTTCATAAATCCTACAAACTACTAGAATTATGAGGTAACCATTAAAAGAATTTGAAATCTTTTTAAAGAAACTTTTATTGCTCTTTTAATGGTGTTTGTAGAAAAAAACATTGTATGATACACGTGTTAAAAATGACTTTATTTTGTTCGTGGAGTTGCTCCACTCGCTTCCGCTCGTTTCGCAAACTCCTCCACTCACAAAATAAAAAAGTCATTTTTAACACTTGTATCATAAATAACTATGATCATACAAATGTTAAAAATGACTTTTTATTTTAACAATAAAGTTGCTTTAAAAAAGATTTCAAATCCTTTTAATGGTTACCTCATAATTCTAGTAGTTTGTAGGATTTACGAAATAAATAAAACAAGTTTGCCCGTTGTTTGACACATGCTTGTCAAATGTGAAAAACTATTGCAATATGATGAGTTCCAATATTAATTATAGTCCACAATTTCTTCTTGTGAAGTGGCTTCCTCACAATGGATAAATATTACTAATTGCTCCAATTGTACAATTAATATAAATATTTCTAAATAACTTGTAATTTTTTTGTTAATAAATATATAAATGTCATTATGACAAACGACTTGTCATTTTACTTTTTGCACTAGTGTTAAAAGTAAATCATGTGATCATTTTTAACGCGAGTTTATATAATATTACATTTTTTATTCAAGTATGCCATGTTAAAAATTTAGTTTCTAATGGTGTTTGTAGAAAAATACATTTTTAACCACTAAGCTTCTTTATACAATTTTTTTCATTTATATGAAATTGTCGTTACCAAAGGCATTTCATTTTTTAAAATAAAAGGACGATTTTCTTAAAAATAAATATTGTGAATAAATATAACTCATTATTGTTTTCGAAACTGATATTTTGTGTTACGTAGAAAAGCAGATATTTTTAAAGTATTTACAGATATACCTACTTCGTTGTTTCTAAAAGCTATATTTACTTTGTCCTATTGAAACAATAAGTGCCTTTGTTTCAAATAACATTTCATTAGATCTAAGAAATTGTTAACAGAACATTTTTTATCCTCAGGTATAACAACGCACCGAATATCAACCTTGCTAATTTCTTATGTACAGTTGATCCATATAACTCTCCCATCCTCATTGTCTTGCTTATTTGAAGAGATTGAAGAAACTAAAAGTGTGTTAATTGAGTACTTTTTAAGACGAATTAAATTATTTCAATAGAAACATTATTGAATGATAAATAAAAAAGATGGCCACCAAACTACATATTTTTTAAATAGCTTCTCAGTCTACATTTTTCTGATTTGAAAAATACATAGTTTTTATATAGTATTTTTAATAATAGCGAATACATCGAGTAATTTGAGAATTAGATTATATTCAATATGTAAGCATAAAAAATCGTTCGGGCATAGTTGGCTGTGAAAATAAAACGATAGAGAACCAGTAGCAATAATGATACTAGAAGCAAAAACGACAAATTTAAAAAAACACTACTATATTATTATCAACAATAAGCGCTAAATTTACCCCAGTTGGCCATGACAAAAAACAAATTTAAGAATTAATGTTGGCTGACAGTTTGTACTTCAAGCGTGTTTATATTTGAAATGATTAATTGCACAATGTTAGAGAAATAAATTTATGTATTAAAAACAATGAAGAAAACGTTTCTGCTACCCAACGTTAATTGGACAAATGTTTCTAGACAGAAGATTACCTCATAGAAAAACAATTAAATTAGCGAATACATTGTTAAATGAAATTGTGTTGATAATATATATGAAGAGACGAGTTGCAGTTGACATAAACAAAGAATTAAATATTTTATTTTATTTCCAAGAAAATTTGAGACATTCTATAGAATATTACCTACCCAAAAATTATTTCCCCAAGATGCTCAGAAGTAAGTAGAATTCTGTAAAATTCTGCAGAATTCTGTAGAATCCTGATGATCCGATATAATCTTGGTAACAGCATATTTAAGAAAATATGTTGGTCGCCCAACTAAGCCCAAATCCCTGATATTGTATGGGATTACTTGAAAAATGTAGTATACAGGGAATGGAGTAGAGAATGAATAGGATAGGAGTAATAATTTAGAACTTGTTCAAAAAATAAGGGAAGAAATACAGCATTAAATAATGATAACGACTATATTATGAGTAAAATGTAATGAATAATTTGAGAGCGGTATCTTCTACGTATTAAGAATAATGAATGTTATTTTGAACAGTTTTAATTTTGTTAATTTTTCTATCTATTTGTTAAATGGTTATTGAATTACTGCTGTCTTTTTAAATATATGTATAATTATTTTATTCCAGTGATTCCAGAAAAAAGAGCACACATAGAATACGTAAATAAGAATAATAATAGCAAAGAATTATGGAATACTTTACAAACTCTCAATATTGCACAGAAAAGACGTGGCTTTGATATCCCTAAACATCTACAAAAAGCAAATGATTTAAATGAACATTTTTTGAATATAAATACACTTTCTGTTAATGATGATATAATTCTTTTCTATGATAATAATTTACATGCAAATATTATTGGTAAACCAAAATTTAAATTTACAACCGTAACGGATGAGGACATTGAAAAAATAATTAACTCTATAAAGTCAAATGCAGTAGGTGCAGATGGTATCTCCTTACATATGCTCAAACTGTGCATACATTTTTTAACTCCTTACTTGCGACACATAACAAATTTTTCTCTTACCAGTGGTGTCTTTCCGCAAATTTGGAAAGAGGCTGTTGTACGCCCTGTAGCAAAAATAAAAAATCCTATATCTTTCAACGATCTAAGGCCAATTAGCGTCTTACCCCTTCCCTCTAAAATACTCGAAAAAGCTATTTCCTATCAAATAAGAGAGTACACCGACCAATGTTTAGATCACATTGGTCGGTCCCGTGTCGCAATCCGGATTTAGACAACATCACAGTACAACTACCGCTTTAACAAAAGTCACCAGTGATATTTTTTCAGCTTGGGACAAATCTGAATTGACTGTGCTCGTAATGATTGACTACAGCAAAGCATTCGACACCTTAAATTATAAGCTACTGTGCAGTAAATTCTTATATTTTGGTTTTGATTCGGAGACAGTGAACTTTTTAAACACATATTTAAGTAATCGATCCCAAAAAGTATCCCTTGAAGCTAACACTTCAGATTCGAAAATAATTAATAAAGGTATCGCTCAAGGATCTATTTTGGGACCTCTGTTTTATTTGCTCTATACGGCTGATTTCTCTAAAACCCTAATGTATTGTAAACACCATGCATATGCAGATGACTTCCAAATCTACAAACACATAAGTGCTCATGATGTAATTCCGTCAATTAATATAATAAATGATGAGCTGCAACAACTTATTTCATTGTCTCAAGATCACTGTCTGAAAGTAAACCCAAGTAAGAGTTATGTGATGGTATTTGGTCCGAAAAAATTAAAAATCACACATCTCAATGATATCGAGATCAAAATAAATGGTTCACGCCTACCAATAGTTAGTACTTATAAAAACTTGGGTCTGCTTTTAGACGAGGATCTTCGGTTCAAAGAATATGTCGCTACGGTAATACGCAAGGCTTATTGTAGTTTAAGATGTTTGTATGCTAATCGTTTCTTGTTGAACACTAGTTTACGAAGGATGCTATGTGATAGTTTGGTACTATCATTATTTAATTACTGTGATGTTGTCTACACGCCGTGTTTAGATCAAATTACTTCCATGCGAATTCAGAAACTTCAGAATGCATGTGTTAGATTCATATTTGGTCTGAGGAGGAGTGACCATGTGTTTTGTAAAATTAGAGAATTAAACTGGCTGAAAATGAAGGAAAGGGCCAGGTTGCATCTTGCAAGTCTTGTCCATTCTGTAATACACAACCGATGTCCTACATATCTCTTTGACTTACTAATATCAAATTTCTCAGTACATAGTCGTGATACTAGATTTAATTATAGACTTAGAATACCTGCACATAGAACCTCAATTTACCAAAGATCATTTAGGTATGCTGCTGCGTCAATATACAACCATACCCCTGATGAAATAAAGGATCTATCTAAATGTACTTTTAAGTTTCGCTTTAAAAAAAATGCTGCTTCAAACGCCCACCTCATAATGCCAAATCTTAATCTTTATATGTATTTATGTTTTTTTATATCGTCTTTCATTTTGAGCAAGTGTTAGAACCAGTATTGAAATAGGTAAGGAAAGTGGTATCAAATGATGATTCTGGTGTTCAGTTATTTTTATATATAATCAATTAATTGCATGTGTTTTTCTACTTCTTTTTTTCTCAATGTAGTATGTACAGTTTAGTGGTAGAACAGCTTTAGCTGAACTACGCTGTAAATAAAGGCGATTTATTATTATTATTATTATTATTATTTTTTAATCGTTCGTAAATTTTAAAAATATGAAAATTGAATGATTTTCATTTGAACGTCTAGAAAATAAAATGTTTCTTTCGTAGGTGTCTTTTAACATATAATGCAAAACTGTCAAGTGGAGTTAGATCTAGGCTACGAGGAGACCAGACAATGATACTTCGCTTTCCTCTCCATTCTGGGTATCTTCTATTAAACAAGTGAAATAATATTATGGAGAGGTTGCCTCATAGTGTTGCCAGATAAATGAAATGGTAATTTTAGTATATGCAAAATGATACGATTTTGTAAGACAAGATACATGAATGACTGAATTGCTTGGAACCGTCGCTTTTTCTTCTGTTATGTTATTTTCACAGCCAATTATACCCAAAATATTTTTATGCAATTTTCAAACTTGTCAATATGTGTGCTATTATTAAAATACTGTATAAAAATTATATATTTTTGAAATCAGGAAAATGTGAACTAAGAAGCTGTTGAATAAAAAATAGGGGTCTCCTTTTAAAAAATATATAGTTTGGTCACCATATTTTAACATCATACAATTAGTATTAGTTGCCTAGTATAATACTGAAAAAATTAAACTCCGTGTTTATTACTACGTCAGAGGGTGTTTTTTGATATGGGACAAAAAAATAATAAAATATTTCCCTAACGTTTTGGAAACGAATTTGTCTTCAAAGTTCCAAGAAAAATGTTTATACCATTGCTCTGTAGATTTTGATACAACGTGGTTAACGATGTAGAAAAATGAATTGAAGAAAATTAATTAATTAATCGTATAACTTTTTAAGTGTTAACATTTCTATGTAAGTATCTGGATATTACATAAACAAATAATAATGTGTCAGGTTTCACGTTTCACATATTCTGCAAAGTGATAAGTACATAACATTGATAAAGGAAACAGATTCTTTTCTGAAACATTATTTAAATATGCAATTTTTTTCGTCTCATATTAGTCGTCAAAAACACCTTCTACTGATCTTTTAACGTAGTCACAAGCGCAGAGGATTATTTTTTCAGTATCATACTAAGTAAATAATTATATTTACTTTTTTAGTTGACCAAGAATTATTCATGTGGTAATAAGCCCCAAGAAAAGAAAAAGAAAAATATGTGTATATACATACTCTAACTATAAAACTTTTGAGAGAGGAATTAAGATTATATTTCTGAAGCTAAGCATTTATTTACTTTTTTGATTAAGGCTCTTTGTCACAAAACATCCCCTGACTGTTCCTTTGACGTAAAATCATGGACGTGAAGGTTTATTATCTCTGTAGCCTTAGTTTTTGATTCCATCGATTCTTAAGGTAACAAAAAAATGCAATAAATACAATAAATTGCTTTCTCTGCATATTTTTGTCTTATTATGATGGGTACACTTCATAACGAAAAATCACCATTTTGTACATACATATTTCCTACTGTTTAATCCGCCGCTGTTATGAATTTATTTTATATCATTTCAGGTGTATAAAGAAGGACTCAACAAAATTATTCACTTTTTGTCCATCATTAGACCAGTTGTGGTTGAATTAATATAAATCATTTATTATGATGAATAGTCGTTAGTTATATTAGTCTATTAATTAATTGTATATTTACGTTTCAAATGATTGCTAGAAAATTAAATTAAATAAATTTTAATGGGATTAAGGAAACAGATTTTAAAATCGATAGGCTCTATATAATACAGCTTTGATACATCTTCCATTATTACTAATATACAGCATACTGACTTTATGAAGGTACTTTCAAAAGTTAACTTAGAAACCCTCTATGAATAAAGAACTATGTTGGTATAATATAACATTTATTAAAACTCAAAATCCACTAGAAGGATCCTAACTTTATTAGATATGGTCATCATGTATGTAGTTATTACCACCAATACCGACGACAACAACTACTACATTAATCAAACCTGCATGTTCTTGCATTTTTGGCAATATACACTATCCCTTTCATTAATAGTGATCTTATGAATCAAAAATATTAGGAAAAATAATGTACATACAGGTAAAAGGTCTTACTTCATACAACAATATTGAAAACTGTGAACAAAATACAGATCAGATACACATCAGTAAGTAATTAATATACATTGTACTGATTCTGCGGTTGGCTCCTTGTGAAACATTATTAAATATTAAGTGTATGAACTAAAATGCAGTGATTGCGACGCTATATACATTGGCCAGACTGGACGTAACATAAAAAAACGACTTGAAGAGCATAAAAAGTCTATTGTAAACAACGTAGCACCGGCATGTCAACACACTGTATAGAAAACAATCACTTTATAAATATGGATAATGTAGAATTACTTCATTCCGAAAAGAAAAGCAAAAAAATTAGACTTACTAGAAATATTAGAAATTAAGAAAGCTTCCAAAAATAAAAAAACGATTACAAATGAACAAGAAATATTCGCAGGTCACCACATTTTAGATAAAGTAATTTAACTTTTCTAAAAAAAAAAAAAAAAAAATTCCAAATCTTTCAAACCATTTTTATTAGTATAAGTTGCCAGATGTAACATTCAATATATAAGCAAGGAACACAAATTATAATTTAATACCTCTCATCTGTACTCTTGAAAAGGGCCTAAAAAGCCGAAACACGTGTAGAGTGAAAATATAATTTTGAAACATTTAAAAGCAAATTTTCTTTGTTTATTTAAAAAAAAAAGTAATTAATAGTTTAAAGAAAAACATAAAATATAGTTTAAAAGTTACTTTTGTCAATATTCGGGCACTAAATACTGGTTTCAAATTGTTCAAAGACACAGTTTTAGAATACAATTTCAATATAGTAGGACCAAATGAGACATGGTTACATGCAGATTTTTTAACAAAAATGATACAAATACCAAGTTACAATCTAATTCACTCTGATCGTCCAAGTTGGGGTAAAGGAACAGGAGTATATTTAAAGATTCATATTAAATACAAGAAATACTAAGAAAATAATTATTTTGTAAATGGTGTCGAACAACTTTGGACAGTTTTCACCATAAAGAATTAAAAAATAGGCCTTGGAGTTGTATATAAAACACCGAAAGCAAACTTAGAGAGCCTAAACGAGGTAGTGGATGTTTTAGAGAAAATATTCTTAGAAGTTGATTCTATTATATTGTTAGGTGACTTGAACATAAATCTATTAAATAAAGATTATATTGTTATTGTGTTGTAAATTAGAAACAATATCGATGGACCTTAATCTAAAGCAGATAGTGAATTTTCCAACTAGAATAAGAACAAAAAGTGAGAGTCTAATAGATTTAATTTGTATAAGTGAAGATATTGTAGTGAATAGTTGTGATTCATGTGATTTGTTAAATTTAACAGACCACATGCTAGTATTCTGCAAGTTGGTTATAAAGAATGAAAATACATATGCTGGGCAGTTCTATTATCGAAATTTTAAATATTTCAATGTTGACGCATTTAATAATGATGCAGTAGCAATAGATGTGTATATACATACTCTAACTATAAAACTTTTGAGAGAGGAATTAAGATTATATTTCTGAAGCTAAGCATTTATTTACTTTTTTGATTAAGGCTCTTTGTCACAAAACATCCCCTGACTGTTCCTTTGACGTAAAATCATGGACGTGAAGGTTTATTATCTCTGTAGCCTTAGTTTTTGATTCCATCGATTCTTAAGGTAACAAAAAAATGCAATAAATACAATAAATTGCTTTCTCTGCATATTTTTGTCTTATTATGATGGGTACACTTCATAACGAAAAAATCACCATTTTGTACATACATATTTCCTACTGTTTAATCCGCCGCTGTTATGAATTTATTTTATATCATTTCAGGTGTATAAAGAAGGACTCAACAAAATTATTCACTTTTTGTCCATCATTAGACCAGTTGTGGTTGAATTAATATAAATCATTTATTATGATGAATAGTCGTTAGTTATATTAGTCTATTAATTAATTGTATATTTACGTTTCAAATGATTGCTAGAAAATTAAATTAAATAAATTTTAATGGGATTAAGGAAACAGATTTTAAAATCGATAGGCTCTATATAATACAGCTTTGATACATCTTCCATTATTACTAATATACAGCATACTGACTTTATGAAGGTACTTTCAAAAGTTAACTTAGAAACCCTCTATGAATAAAGAACTATGTTGGTATAATATAACATTTATTAAAACTCAAAATCCACTAGAAGGATCCTAACTTTATTAGATATGGTCATCATGTATGTAGTTATTACCACCAATACCGACGACAACAACTACTACATTAATCAAACCTGCATGTTCTTGCATTTTTGGCAATATACACTATCCCTTTCATTAATAGTGATCTTATGAATCAAAAATATTAGGAAAAATAATGTACATACAGGTAAAAGGTCTTACTTCATACAACAATATTGAAAACTGTGAACAAAATACAGATCAGATACACATCAGTAAGTAATTAATATACATTGTACTGATTCTGCGGTTGGCTCCTTGTGAAACATTATTAAATATTAAGTGTATGAACTAAAATGCAGTGATTGCGACGCTATATACATTGGCCAGACTGGACGTAACATAAAAAAACGACTTGAAGAGCATAAAAAAGTCTATTGTAAACAACGTAGCACCGGCATGTCAACACACTGTATAGAAAACAATCACTTTATAAATATGGATAATGTAGAATTACTTCATTCCGAAAAGAAAAGCAAAAAATTAGACTTACTAGAAATATTAGAAATTAAGAAAGCTTCCAAAAAATAAAAAAAACGATTACAAATGAACAAGAAATATTCGCAGGTCACCACATTTTAGATAAAGTAATTTAACTTTTCTAAAAAAAAAAAAAAAAAAATTCCAAATCTTTCAAACCATTTTTATTAGTATAAGTTGCCAGATGTAACATTCAATATATAAGCAAGGAACACAAATTATAATTTAATACCTCTCATCTGTACTCTTGAAAAGGGCCTAAAAAGCCGAAACACGTGTAGAGTGAAAATATAATTTTGAAACATTTAAAAGCAAATTTTCTTTGTTTATTTAAAAAAAAAAGTAATTAATAGTTTAAAGAAAAACATAAAATATAGTTTAAAAGTTACTTTTGTCAATATTCGGGCACTAAATACTGGTTTCAAATTGTTCAAAGACACAGTTTTAGAATACAATTTCAATATAGTAGGACCAAATGAGACATGGTTACATGCAGATTTTTTAACAAAAATGATACAAATACCAAGTTACAATCTAATTCACTCTGATCGTCCAAGTTGGGGTAAAGGAACAGGAGTATATTTAAAGATTCATATTAAATACAAGAAATACTAAGAAAATAATTATTTTGTAAATGGTGTCGAACAACTTTGGACAGTTTTCACCATAAAGAATTAAAAAATAGGCCTTGGAGTTGTATATAAAACACCGAAAGCAAACTTAGAGAGCCTAAACGAGGTAGTGGATGTTTTAGAGAAAATATTCTTAGAAGTTGATTCTATTATATTGTTAGGTGACTTGAACATAAATCTATTAAATAAAGATTATATTGTTATTGTGTTGTAAATTAGAAACAATATCGATGGACCTTAATCTAAAGCAGATAGTGAATTTTCCAACTAGAATAAGAACAAAAAGTGAGAGTCTAATAGATTTAATTTGTATAAGTGAAGATATTGTAGTGAATAGTTGTGATTCATGTGATTTGTTAAATTTAACAGACCACATGCTAGTATTCTGCAAGTTGGTTATAAAGAATGAAAATACATATGCTGGGCAGTTCTATTATCGAAATTTTAAATATTTCAATGTTGACGCATTTAATAATGATGCAGTAGCAATAGATTGGAACCAAATTAACAAAATAAGTGACTTCAATGAAAAAGTAGATTGTTTATCTCATAATATCATAAAATTATTTGTCGATCATGCACCACTCACATATTTTAATCCTAAACGGCCATACAAACCATATATCACTTTCACAATAAAACAAATGATAAAATTAAAGAATAAAGCACACAAATAATATTTAAGAACTAAATTAGAAAATGACTGACATTATTATGTAGATTTAAAAAATTATTTAAGCATAACCATTAGAAATGAGAAAATTGCATATATGAATTATGAACTAAAACGAAACAAAAATAACAGTAAAGCTATATGAAATAACTTGTACACATAGGGTATTTACAATAAAAAAGAGAATACTATTTTAAAAGAAATTGAACTTACTATCAATGAATTAAACAAACATTTTATAAATGTAGCTAAATATTACAATGTTAATCCACATAATGTAGACTTTTTTAACAACAATCATAGAGATAACGAGAATTTGCTAGAATTGACGGAAGTTACTAATAGTGATGTTTTAGATACAATAAAAACAATTAGATCAAATGCTATAGGAAGTGACGGCATAAATTTGCAAATGATGAAAATAGTTAATTAACCCATATAATAAATGAAAGAATTGTGTTTCCTGAAAAGTGGAGAAATTCAGTAGTTATCTGTTGCCCAAAAATATCACAGCCAGAAAGCATGTCTGATGTTAGACCTTTAAATATTTTACTTACTATGTCAAAAATAGCAGAAAAGTTAGCAGGAAAACAGTTGAAAAATTATTTAGAAATGTATAATATAATACCAGCCATGTAATCGGGATTTCGGGAAGGTCATGGTACACAGGCAGCACTATTAAAAGTAGTAAATGATACAGCACTGGCAATGGATAACCGAATGATTACATTCTTAATATTTCTTGATTAAAATAAAGCCTTTAATGTTGTAAACTTTGATTTATTGATAGCAAAATTACATTATATAGGGTTAAATAACACTTCTGTGGAATGGTTTAAAAGCTATTTTTACTCAAGAGAGTAGTCTGTTAAAGTAAACAACATAACATCTAGAATGTTAGAAACTAAGAGCGGAGTACCTCAGGGTAGTATTCTGGGGCCTACACTGTACACAGTACTCACATTTGATGTACCACAGTCACTAAATTACTGCCAATACCATCTATACGCGGAGATATTCAGCTCTACATGTCGCTTAATGAGGACAATGCAGTAAAATGTATAAACAAAATTGAAGCTCACCTTGTCAGTTTTAGTCAATGGTGTACTGACAATGCTCTGAAAAGAAATCCAAATAAATCAGTAATAATGTGTGTCAGAAATTAGAAAATACGTAGAAAGATCGTTGAGCTAAATATTAGGATTGAACTAAATAATGTAGGTATAATATGGAAGGAATCAGCCAAATTACCAGGTCTACACTAGACAATAATTTAACGTTTGAAAATCAAGTCAACAAAGTGGTGTCTAATGCGTATATGAGATTAAGGAATTTACATAAATTTAAGTACACCCTTGACTTCAACACAAGATTAAATTTGGTAAAAACATGATATATCCACATATTGATTATGATTACTGCTGCAATGTGTATTTTCATTACTTAACACAATAGAATGCATTAAAACTCTAAAGAATTCAAAATGCGCGCATATTTGTTCATTGTATTCCGTTTCGAGAGCATGTTACACCTTATTTTAATAATGAATTTAAATTACTAGGCAGAGTTAACTATTTATTCAGTTGCTTCCTATAAAGACTAATCAAAAGTAAAAAACCTCATTATCTGTATAATATGTTAATAAAAAGATCAAAAATTCATAATATAAATGTACGAATAGGTAACTATACAATGCCACAACATAATACATTTAAATTTGAGGGATATTTTGCCTACAGGGCACCTACAGTTTTAAATATAATTCTAAGATTTATTGGTTTGGTTTGGGTTGGTTTATTTGGTTTAAAAACATTTACAATGTTATAACGATGTCAGATATAAAAAATAAAGGTGGTGATATATATATATATACAAAAAACAAAATAATGTACTAAGTCTATTTAAAGCTAGTTAATTAATTAATACATTGTAATCATACTTGTCGATAGTAATTGTACATATATACATACATATACATATACATATACATATACATATACATATACATATACATATACATATACATATACATATACATAAATATACACATATATATACACACATGTATACATATACAATACACTGAATCAAAATACATAACTATAGACAACAATATAATTACACACACACACACATATGCATCCACGTGTATTCAAATAAAAGACAAAGTTACACATGGAATTGAAAATTGATATTAAAATAAAGATACTAAAATAAACATACTGACAAATTATCACACTGAACCGATGATGTTGGTAACTAAATCTTTAAAGTTGCACTCCAGAAATTCATTGAGACTGTAAAATGATTTTTTTGGCAAGTTAACTTTTTAGTAATCTTTTATATTGTGTAAGCTCACATGTTTTTATTGAGAGCGGAAGGTGATTGTAAAATACTGGACTATAATAATTGTAGGCGTTTCTGCTATGGGTTAATCTTGTATAATTTATTTTTATGTTGTTCCTTTGCCTAGTATGATGATTATGTGCTTCAGAAATGATTGTATATTTGCTTAGATTTGTTTTTATGTAAATTAAGCATTTTAGGATATAGACGGAGAATAAGGTTGGTATCCCTAATTCAGAAAATTTGTTTTTTATATTTTCTCTAAAAGGCAAACCACATATAGCGCGAATTGCATGTTTTTGAATTTGGAAGATACGAGAACTGTGGGGAGAGTGACCCCAGGATATGATTGCATATTTGAGAACAGAGTGGAAGAGTGAAAAGTAGCTGGTGTGCATTGTTTCTTGAGGCAACAGATAGTCCAGTTTTCTTAGTAAGTAAAGATTCTTATTAAGTTTTTTGCATACATAGTTTGAGTGGGGCTCCCATGATAGGATTGGGTCCAAAACAACACCCAGAAATTTTGTGGATTCCAGATTTTCATATCCAAGTAAGCTTCTATTGGTAAATATGATTTGGTTTGTTTTGTGTTCATTGAAAAGAAGATTGTGGTTTGAAAACCATGACGCTAAGACTGATTTGGTATTTTCAATATGAATGAGTAGTTGGTGCATGTTATCACTTGAGCTTGTTGCAGTTGTGTCATCTGCAAAGAGCACAAATTTAGTTGAAGGGAGTGAAGCGGTAAGATCGTTTACGTAAATTAGAAACAGTATGGGGCCCAGCACTGAACCCTGAGGAACGCCGCTTTTTAGAGTAAGACTTTCTAAAAAGTATTCATTATAGTAGCAGGTCAGCTGCCTATTGCTAAGATAGGAATTTATTAGGGAAACACTCTTTTGGAGAAAGCTGTACCCAGATAGTTTGTTTATCAAAATACTGTGTGAGACGCAGTCAAAGGCCTTACTTAAGTCACAAAACAAACTGCCGACATATATTTTTTCTCAAATCCTTCAACAATCATTTCCACCAATGACATAATAGCTTGTTCTGTACATTTGTTTTTCCGGAAACCAAATTATTCGAGACATAGTAAATTGTTCTGTTCAAAATATTGTACTATTTGATTTTTTAAGAGTATTTCTAGAATTTTTGATATTACGCATAGTAGAGCAATGGGTCTATAATTTGCTATCTTCATCACCTTTTTTATAGATGGGAATTATTTTCGTTAATTTAAAGATATCTGGGTATACAGAGGAGTTTATAATAAAGTTAAATAATTTAGTAAGAGGAATTATAATAAGATCTTTTATGTATTTTATCATTTTATAGTTTATACCATATATGTCCATGGAGTTTTTATTTTTCAGTTGATGTATAGCATCCCTTACCTCGTTATGTGACCTCTTTAAATTCAAAACTACTGTTTACGTTTATTAAGTGATTTTAAGTAACATTGACATTTTTGATCTTTGAAGTTGCTCTGTTATTTGGTCTGGTACATTTATAAAGTATTTATTGAAATTATCTACTGTCAAGTTTTCACATACATTCGTTTTTTCATCTATATTTTTTCTTTCTGCATTTATTAACCTCCACATTGATTTTTGTTTGTTTTCGGACTCTTCTATATAGTTTTTGTTCGCTTGTTTGTCAGAATCAAAATTTAAAGAGCATTTGAAAGCAGTATTTGCATAGTACTATGAGTATAATTCATTTTTTCTTTGTAATTATTCCTTTATAAATTTTAGTGTTAAGCGCTAATATTAAATGTTAATTGTCTTTGTAATAGGATTTATAGGAAGAGTGGATGAACGGCCTTGTCGAACTCGTACCTTTTGTGGAAATTAATGTTTTTTTTCTTATACTTATTATTTTTACACAATAAATTTATTTATTATTATTATTATTGTTATCATAATTTCTTTACCAACAATATTCTACAGAAATAAATATATCATTATCCTGCGTTGTGCAACAATGTTGTTTCCAAATTAACATAATAATTGCTTTTTCATATAGGTTTATCACAAAATAATTTCAACTTCTACATTGTAATTATTATTTTACACTCTACTTACTTCACGAATACATTACATTAATGTAAATTATTTCTTTTGTTATTGTTTTCCATCTTTTTAAACTGTATATAGGTGGATTATTTATTTTACAGTTATTGCACTCATCAACTCGGCAACAATTGTCAGAATTATGAAGAGAAGAGCATATAGTATTTTTCAAATACGTTTTATTTGCTCTACGTAAAATAGAAAGAAAGTAGTAAATAATACAGATTAGTAAATTATTAAATTTTGAAGACTTAATCGGAAACTGAAACACATTTCATAAGAAGAGGAAGAAAAAAACTGAAAAATTTATACAGTAACAAAATAATTATTATTATGATTGTATTGAGCTTTTATTGTAACTGAATTTTTTGTTGAAAACAAAAATTTTTCATCCTTGGCTTCTTGCCAATAAAATAGATAAAAGATTAAACCTTGGTGCAGCTAACTTACTTTTGTTCTGTATTAAATAAGTAATAATGCACACTGCGGCTACCACATATTTTTCTTATATTTTTCTTGTACGGATATAGTATACATACATAAACCTCAAAACATTGATTACCGCTACAGAACTCGACGTACTTTCCGACAACCAAGTTTGCATCTTCTGGAGACGACTAAAATTCGTTACAGTCATCTTCAGTTTGTTGAAATCGTACTATCAGAGCAGATGATACAACAATTTATAATTAAAAAAATACAATTGACGATGGTTTTAAGAAATCGAAAGGTTTTTTCGTGTTTCTGGAACTGTATGGTAAAATAAAGTAAAAAGTTTCCTGTATAGAATATTTTTAGATTTATGTTTCCAAAATTATAATAGCCCATACACAAAATACAAGTTTCTCTTAATTTCTGTATTTTGTGCTTTTTCCAAAGAAGATTTCAAATAGACACTATATTTTACAGATTCGTGTTAATAAAATTACTTAATGTGCAAACTCTAAGTTCGAATTTTGCAGGCCCTAACGGCATGTAAATATAATCGCTTTTTATATCTTACCATCAAAGTTTCCATATAATTCGATACACGGGATGTTCTCTAAAGCAATGTTTTAGCTGTGGAACTAATTAAAACATTAATAACCTAAATCATTTTTCCTTTCTGTAATAATTTTTGAAAGTACAATATTTTAGTAAAAGTAGATAGTTAGATAAACTTTTCCAGTTCTAAGATTAATATCTTCACGTTCGCCTTAGTAGATCGCATAATTTCTTACAATGACAATGTGAACGGATCATAAAAATTTAAATTGATGTA
Source organism: Rhamnusium bicolor (assembly GCA_029963845.1). Classification (NCBI taxonomy): domain Eukaryota; kingdom Metazoa; phylum Arthropoda; class Insecta; order Coleoptera; family Cerambycidae; genus Rhamnusium; species Rhamnusium bicolor. The sequence goes on from JANEYF010001621.1 coordinate 1,103,882, forward strand.
CTACAAAGAATGGAAAAGTAAGCACTGTATTTTTCTTTTAAAGGAATTTGTGTTACTGATTTGTATCTGAATATATCGATAATTACTTAGAAATTAAAATAAGTAAAAATTAAACGAAATTGATAACTACTCAAAAGTTTTACAGCTTTTCTCAAAATTTTTCTTATGCAACCTATACAAAAGGCGGGCAAATATGCGCAAAAATAGAAATCGCTACACTCCGTCAAGCAATTTTTCAGGAAACTTCTACAAGCAGATTTATAGCGATTATTCCATACTTTTGCCCAACCCTTTTGTATATATAGTGTAGGCCATTTTGATGATATGTGTATTGAGATCTCAAAAACTATAAGAGATAGAAAAACGGTTAAATGGGGAAAGTTTCAAACAATTTTGTTACCAATTAAAAGCCGCCTTCAAAACTGTTCTAGTTGTTGGGGGTTTTGATTTATCGTCGAACAAGTTGAATGTTATATTTTCTAAAACCAACTACAACTTTTTTATTTTTCAGTATATCTTAAATCTGTAGAAACATTCCTAGCAGCTTTTTTCGTAAAATTTAACTGTCTAGTCAGATTTTAATGTCAAAGTTATCGACAAAAAATATCGTATGCAGTAATACTTGTTTACTTCAACAAATCTACGGACATTTTTCTCCACAGAAAAAATTAGTCTTAATTGAAACTCCATGAACTAAAATGAAAACAGTGAAACGACAACTAAGCATTGCATTTTTACGTTAAACTTTTTGACAACAAAACTTATAATAAAATAAAAGTAGAGGAAATAAAATCAGTTTCTTTTTTTTATAATTTCAAGATGCGTAATTCATGGTAGAATCATCAACGCTGATTAAAATATTGATCCAACAAATTAAATCATGATTTTAGAGGAGCATTTAAGAACATCTTTAACGCTAAGCCAGATCTATTTCACTGAGGATAGTGTCATAACCAGGAGATTCAACAACGTGGCAACATCTGTCGAAAAATTGTTCTACGTCTAGCGAGATAGATTTGGTGAACGTAGCTCAAAATCACATTTTTTTTTTTTGGTTATTACTTCATCACCCCTCAAAGTGAGGAAAGTATGTATTTGTGAAAAAAAATTTTGAAAATTTTTATCGCATTTTTGGACGAATCTCGACGAATTATGACGATACACAAAATTTCAGACAAAAAAAATGTTCTGTATGTGTGTCTGTCTGTCTGGTTCTCGATAAAAGCCACAGTTTTTGAGATAAAGCTTTCAAATTTGATCCACACATTCTAGAGGTCAAGGAAGAGATTGCGTTCGTTGATGAGCAAAATCTGTTCTTTAAATTTGAAATGTCAAAAAAAATATTGACATTTTGAAACGTCAATTTGAAATGTCAAACATTTTTTTGACACTTCAAATTTTAAAATGTTAGTGACATTCCACCAATGTAACTTTTTTGAAACGTCAAAAATTAATTTTATTACAAACTCCACCACACATCAAGTTTTCTTGAAACGTCAAAATATGACTTTTTTTAAACGTAAAGAAATGTGACTTTTTTTGAAACGTCAAAAATTACATTTATTGTAAACTCCATCACACGTCGCGTTTTACTACGGTGAGAAAGTTCTGATCCCCAAATAATTGGCAGCGGTTTTTTTATTTGGTTAAATTTTTAAATCATATCGATTGTTTTTTTTTGTAACACTTTTAGCAGTGCTGATTACACATCTGTAATTTACTTCACCTTGGATTTGTATGCTTCTTTTTGCCCTTTTGCAAAGGTAAAATTTAAAGTACCACCCTCCCGGTGGTTTGAGCACCTTCCTTGTTTCACATTTCCAATCTATTTTGTGGGTTTTTGAAATGGTAGTATAAAAGTTTGAGTGAAAATCAGATATATCAAACTTCAAGAGGATGGTACATCTAAAACTTTTTGTAGCGTGACCACGATTTGGAACTTCCGATGGAATATGGAACAAATTTTTTAATAGCATAAAATATCTCATTTTTGTATGTTTTAAATACTTGTATATTGATGACATTACAGGAAAATATCAGGGCTCCTTTTAAAGGTTTTGAAGTACACTATACCGATTTTTGTTTGATAGAAACAAAACAGTAGATCCATAGTATGTAATATATATGTAAAATGTGACGAAATGTCCCTCTATTTTATGTAAAAATTAAAACGAGTCGTGCATGGTCCTAAGAAGCCGATCATGAACAAGAACTACTGTGGAACGGAACAGCGAGGTTCTCTGCAAGGGGTCCCATCATTAGTTTACATACTTTAACTCTCCTGGTGCGACTGGTTATTGCCAGCGATTGCTTTCATTTTAATACAGTTGCCACCTAGGTGCATGCTTTCAGATCGATTTAATCTAATGACCATTGCTTTTATGTCTACTGACCGACGGATGGAGAAATCATTAAAAATAATGGAATATATTATTGCGGTTTAATTATTATCACAAATTTACAAGGTGAGTTCGGGAAAGACGTACTTATCATTACTCAAAACGTTTAAACACGTGGTTTATTTGACAAAAAATATCACAAATCTCGAAAAGTGAAATTCTGTCAGTCGAAATGATTTAGATCTTGTTTAATTGACTAATATAACCCTAAGTTAATTTTTAGTTAAAATAGCTCATAGAGGAAGTATGACAACTTCATTTTCTCAAGTAAGCCAGAGATACCAAATAATGGAAAATATTATTATGTAGTATTAATTAAATTAAATATGGACCAAAATGATTAATTAAAGCAATTTCTAGTATGTTTACAATAACCGTAATGGAATTTTTGCACGAACGGAAATAAAACAATATTTTACGGGAAGTAAAACAAACGTTAATTCTCTTGGGATTTTAAGTCCATAAATTTACTATTTCAAATTAAAATTAATATTAACAGAGTAACTTACAGTTCGTAATATATCGTCATTAGTAATATTTAGTAATCTAAACGTCAAAGAGAAATAAATTTAAAATAGTGCCAAGCAAACAATTAATACAAGGATACCTAGATAAATTCGAAATAAAATATAGAACCTTCGTGGCCAATTACTATTCTTTAGCTTTTAGTCGAGGAAATAAAGCACTGAACCTCCGAAATTTCCGCAGCCAGACGGATTTTAATGCGGTTTTTTGCATTCGATTCGTGAGAGCATCAGAAAATTTTGTGAACTAATCTGATGAATAGCAAATGAAAAATTGCATATTTGCATTGTAAAAATGCATTGTTCAAAGTGCATTTAGAATAATTAATTTGCAACTCGGTAAAAATAGATTGAAATGAGTCCAAATTTGTTACTCGGAGGTTTTCGGGGTCGCTGAACACGAATATCATGGTGGCAATGGCCTCCGAGGTACCGGGAGCCCAGGGTGGATACTATCTACCTCATCTCCTCGAATTTCATGTGAATTTGTAATATATTTAGTTGAAACTCATTACTCGGGGGTTTTCGGGGTCGCTGAACACGAATATCACGACGGCAACGACCTCCGAGGTACCTGGAGCCCAGGGTGGACCTCATCTCCTGGAACTTCTTGTGAATTTTTAATATATTTAGTTGAAATTCGTTACTCGGGGGTTTTCGGGGTCGCTGAACACGAATATCATGGCGGCAACGTTCTCCGAGGTACCTGAAGCCCAGGGTGGATCTCATCTCCTGGAATTACCTTGAGTATAGCATTAATCTGCATTACATTAATCTGCAATGTTGCTTGCAAAAATTGTGCTGGCTGCAAGTGTTCTAATGTAGAACATTATTTAGAAGAAGAACAATTATCGATTGGAATTGGATTTGCAGACGAAGAGAATGAAGAAGAAAACTTCAATGTGTAATTAAACAATAAATGTTTTTCATTGTATAAGTTTGTGGTATTTTTTTAAACAATAAAACATTACAAATACAATTGGAGTTTTCAGAAATTATTTTTGAAAAATATTGTTTGAATCTACATCTTCATTATAATACATAAATAAATAGTTTTGAGTAATATATGCAAATTCATATAAAAATGATGCTATACTCAAGGTAATTCCAAGAGATGAGGTCCACCCTGGGCTCCAGGTACCTCTGAGAACGTTGCCACCATGATATTCGTGTTTAGCGACCCCTAGAACCCCCGAGTAACAAATTTAGACTCATTTCAATCAATTTTTACCGAGTTGCAAATTAATTATTCTAAATGCACTTTGAACAATGCATTTTTACAATGCAAATATGCAATTTTTCATTTGCTATTCATCAGATTAGTTCACAAAATTTCCTGATGCTCTCACGAATCGATTGCAAAAAACCGCATTAAAATCCGTCTTGCTGCTGAAATTTCGGAGGTTGAGCCGTTTTTAGTGTATTATTTCCTCGACTATTTTCAATTTAATTTTGTTTGCAATAAAAATGTTGCCTGTTCGTATAAAAAATATTATATGTAACTCAGGAATAAAGTTTGTTTTCGTCTCTTATAGTTCCAACTTTTGTACTAGTGCATTTAGGTTTGAAAAGACGTTTATGTAATATTCAAATAATTAATTTATTATTTCTTCCAGAAATGGATAATACAAAGCAAATAAAATGTCAGATTTTTTAAAATATAATGCCTTATGTGTTTATACATATTAAACACCACAGATAATACAATCCCTGTATCTCAACGTATTTGTGTGGGAGAGGGCTACACATTTAGAGATAATGGACACACACCCAATGTCCGAGTGTGCAAAGAATAATTTCTGTTTTTAAGAAAAAAATCATAGCTCCTCGACCGGGGATGGAACCCGGGACTTCAGGATGAGAGGCAAGTGTCCTAACCATGAAGCCATACATATGTATAGAGAAAACCGTTATATTTATTATTTACACAAAAAAATCAGAAAATTTTCTTTGTATTCCAAAACGTCAACTTCATTTTTTAAACTGAAATATTTCCCAATCAATAATTTCATTTTCAGGTGTAAGAGATTTTTTTGATAGGCAAAAACATCTTTTCAAAAAAAATCAACCTCTGATTGATCCCTTTAGCGAAGAGATTTTGTAGTAATTTGGAAGAAAGTGGCTTAATACCCAAACAATAATTTCACTTTAGTTTGGGCTACTTTTATAATGAAATAAACCAGCCAAAAATTTTTCTCAATTAATCTTTTTAGGCAGTTTTGTATACGTATATGTTTTATTTCAGAAAATTAAAAACGCATAATGTTCAATACATACAGATTCAAAAATTTTTTGAAGCTTTGGGGATAATTAGTTGCTGTTCAACTTTTAAGCTCACCAGACACTTCCTGGGGGTTATAGATTAAACCATTAACTTTATAGCTTTTTTTAAGTTTAAAATTAATAAATTTCTAATTGTTTCAGTAATAAGATATAAAATTTATTTTCTATTAAAAAGCTTGAAATGCTTTGGATCACATCTGTCAAATACTGATAATTACTATTTACAACAAATGTCATTCAGTCGTTATTTTTTTTTTTGTTCTGTTAGAAATACGGACCCTAAAATAGCTGTAAATTTTTCAATTATTGAACTGTTTAATAAATGGTGAATGCGCCGGTTGAGTCAAATTGACGAAGACAGTTGCAACAACGTTACTGAAGTTGATTATTGTTTAAACGATAGACGGCTAAATCTAGTCACCTACATAATTATTATTTCATCGAATGAAGAAAATTTATTACAGGTCTGTATAAAACTTATTTGGTTGTCAATAGTAAATTGTAAAGTGGCACTACTGTTATTAAAATCTAACTGAACTAGAAACTTGAAATTGCAAGTACGTTGTCAAAACTACAAAATACGTCTAGTGCGGTCTGCCTACGGATTTGGACCCTTAAGTGAAGATACAGTAAACAAAAATATGCAAAAAATCGGAAATTTTCCGTAGAATTCAATAAACCAAGATACAAACAACTGGCACCTCGGGGGCCCATAGTAAATAGGGCCCAAAGTTGGCCAAAAACGGTTTTTTTCATTTTACTCTGTCATGGTGCCATAAAATGAACAAAGTTTTATAGAAAAGTTGTAGAACTATTAAATACGGATCGATCTGTGGAAATCCGATGTCAAAAAATTCAAAAATAAATTATTTATTTGAAAAAAAACCGTTAAAAATCGCGTTTTTTTTTGAAACGCTCATATCGTCGTGAAAACAAATCATTTTTTTCACGAAACTTGGTAAAAGTGTAGCTCCCTACTAACTAAAAAAGATCGTTTTCAAAAAATGTAAAAATATTATAAACATTTTGCAAAAATTGATTTTTTTCGAAAAAATCACGTTTTTTTTAAATCTCGATAGATCATACACGCTTTCATATTTCTAGTCAATTTTGAGCTTGAAATTTGCTTGAAATGTTGTACTAACATGGTTATTTATTGCGCGCTTTTTAAATTGATCGGTAATATGCGAAAAATCGGTTGAAAAATCGGATTTTTTTTTAACAACAAAAAAATCGATTTTTTTTTCAAGAAAAAAATTCTTTTTTCTTCTTTGTTAGCAGCATTGAATAGCTGGTATTTTTTTATAAATTTACAAAAGACATTTTTTTATCTATGACCCTTTGGAGGCGAGATAATTTTTTTTTTGAAAAAAAATCTAGTGACGCTATCTTTTAATATTAAGGGCTGAAATTTACAGAGTTTGTAGTTCAATACTTGTATTTTACATAAAAAAATACTACAATGACATATTCGCTCTCTATTCTTTGGAAATTTAATGGCAGGCGGAGCACACCCCGGCTCATACGTTCGTTCGCTCGAGAGGTGTCGTGGGGGTGCGGGACGGTGTTAACGTGGATACATCCGTAAAACTGTATGCTCTTATCATACGTACCGTATCGTAGTTTCAACTGCACACAGAGCGTTCATACGATTATGTCTCTTGAACGTTATGTTGATTCTTAAAGACATATGAGTCGACAGGTAAATAATAATAAGTTCAAAATATTGACAGTGAATATAAATGTGTACAGTACTTAATTGATCCGTAGTTTTTTTATCGGAGACCCCTCCCCCCGCTCCTCGTTGTCACTGGTACTTTCTTCGCTGTATGCAGTGAGTACAGAAGAGTCGGCTTCGCTTTCGATCTCATCAACATCATGGACATTGGTCTGTGATTCATCCATCACCACGCAAGACTCATTAAATATATCTTCGTCCAAGTCGTCATCAAGAGCATCTGCCTCCATCGTAGTTATTTCTATATTAGTGCAATTTTCTTGATCGCATGTCAAGCACATGCTTGAACACTTCAAACCATGCCTCCTGCAGCTACAGATCTTCGTTTTACATCCGCTTCCGCATCTGCAGGCTATCGTTTTAACGATTTCGTCTGGAACCAGCTGATCCGAGCTGTACGTGGGAAGCAGATTAGTGCCGTCGGAAGTCCAACCCCATTGTTCTGGCTCTAGCGAAGTTCCGAGCCACGTTTGCAATTGCAAATAGGAGCGGTAGGCATGTTGAGCCGCTGCTGCCTCCGTAGGTGGGAGGGTGGCCAAATTAAAAGACGATCTTGATGTCGATTTTTTAAATTGTATGTATCGCAAATCATTTAACGTACCTTTCGTTTTTTTTGGTAGAGTATAAGCACGATATTATCTCGCATCCAACGCTTGCAATAACTTGATGTCTGGAATGTTCGTTGTAAAAGGCATCGAAATTTGGCAACTGTAATTTTTGTTTGTCAAATATTTTACAGATTTGCCATTAAATTTCCAAAGAATAGAGAGCGAATATGTCATTGTAGTATTTCTTTATGTAAAATACAAGTATTGAACTACAAACTCTGTAAATTTCAGCCCTTAATATTAAAAGATAACGTCACTAGATTTTTTTTAAATTATCTCGGCTCCAAAGGGTCATAGATAAAAATTTTTTTTTTGTAAATTTATAAAAAAATACCAGCTCTTCAATGCTGCTAACAAAAAAGAAAAAAAAAATTTTTCTTGAAAAAAAAAATCGATTTTTTTTGTTGTTAAAAAAAACCGATTTTTCAACCGATTTTTCGCATATTACCGATCAATTTAAAAAGCGCGCAATAAATAACAATGTTAGTACAACATTTCAAGCAAATTTTAAGCTCAAAATTGACTAGAAATATGAAAGCGTGTATGAGCTATCGAGATTTTAAAAAAACGTGATTTTTTTCGAAAAAAATCAATTTTTGCAAAATGTTTATAATATTTTTAAATTTTTTGAAAACGATCTTTTCTAGTTAGTAGGGAGCTACACTTTTATAAAGTTTTGTGAAAAAAATGATTTATTTTCACGAAGATATGAGCGTTTCAAAAAAACGCGATTTTTTTCAAATAAATAATTTATTTTTGAATTCTTTGACATCGGATTTCCATAGATCGATCCGTATTTAATAGTTCTACAACTTTTCTATAAAACTTTTTCCATTTTATGGCACCATGACAGAGTAAAATGGAAAAAACCGTTTTTGGCCAACTTTGGGCCCAATTTACTATAGGCGTCCGAGGTGCCAGTTGTTTGTATTTTGGTTTATTGAATTCTACGGAAAATTTCCGATTTTTTTACATATTTTTGTTGACTGTATCTCCGAAGTGAAAAATTAACATAGGGCCAAAAATAGGCAGACTGCACTAGTCTATCTATAATACGATTCAGCAAAGAAAAATCTAGTTTTCGGTTGTCTGTGTGTGTATGTGTAGATAAAAGTTCAAAAATGGACTATGGGATTTTAAAATATCACCAGATTGGTGAATAGCGAACTGATTTGATTCTGGGTTCTATTTGTCTGTCAATACTTATAAAAATATATAAAAAGCAAAATTAATCAGATGTCTGATGGTCGGATCATTTTTTTTTTTACTAGAGGCATCTATTTTTATCTACTTTTTGACACTTCTTATAGCATAAGAAAATATTATAATTATTATTTTTTAACCACTCTAATATGTTTACCATACAACTTGCATATCTATGATCTCCTGGAAAATTGGAATGAATCAAAAAAGTTTTCAATATTGTAATAATAATAATAATAACACCACATATAATTACAACCCCCTTTATCCCTGAAGGTCTGAAATGACTTTGTGCGGGAGAGAGTTACACATTAAGAGACAACGCACACACATCCAAAGATCCGAGTATACTGGGATTAATTTCTCTTTCCGAAAAAAATCCCAGTACCTCGACGGGGAATCGAACCCGAGACCTCGAGGTTTCGAGGCAAGTACGTTACCTCTAGACCACGGAGTCATATACATCATATGACGAGGTCATAATTTTTTTTAACATCTTGAATGGTATAATTTTTGATGTTACATTGTGTTGAATCATAAGCGTTAATTAGCTCAGTATTATTTCAGTTATACTTGAGTTAATACGAGATGAGCAGCATCGTTGCGTATTCCAAGTTCGAGATATGTACATGTAATAACCACCAAAGTATGATTTTAGTTTTAAATGAGTTTAAGTTGAGTTTTATCTGTTAATTCGGAACTAATTGTTTGTTATTTACAATTAACGATGACTAAGAGTCAAGAAATACCATGTCTCAAACTGAAAAAGATTTGTAGTTTTTAATCGGTTTTAAATGGGCTGAAATAAAAATAAATCCAGGGTTTTACGGTTTATTATCGTAATAGGGGATTAGATGCTTAGACTGAAACTAATTATTATTTTAATGAATTAATGCCTCACTGGTTAGTTCCTTAAAAAATTAAGTGTATTAATTATTAATTTTATTCTAAAAATGCTCTCAGATCCAATAAGATTACAAAGCGAATTATTACCAATAATACCAGTCATCTCATTTCAGAACAATCTTGGACCATTACTGTGTAATTTATTGGAGCACTAAATTTACAAAAGTTAATATTCATTACCTACTTTCTCGCTTAGCATTGTTATAAATATTCTGCATCGAATATTTAATATCGACTCGGTTCATAATAAATTACTTTTGAATCGACTGGCTAGCGGCTATATCGAAGAAAATAAATCAGAAAAAGTGCGAACCTTGCTAAAACAAGATGTACAATACTTAAGATGGCTCATAATAAAAGTTATTATCGACTGGTATGTGTACACACATTACTAAAGTCGTGACTATCTCTTCCCACCGTGTAATGAGGAGGCCCAACATTCTATCCACTCTCTCTCACTTCATCTGGCACTATATCTTCTTCTTGTTATCAGGGGCGGATTCGTATCGAGGACGCGTCAACCCTAAGGCTATCGCCGAAATTTTAACTTTTGAAAAACTCAAGACACCTCCATTAAATTATAAAAATCATTCTGTACATATTAAACATGTAATAATATTTAACTGGTGAATATCAAAATTTGTTTAAAGATGGTTGAACCTAAAGATTGAAAAAATAAAAGTGAATGAGCAAGTTTGTATTTATGATTACAATACTCTGTATTCCAAAAGTAAATATGTGCGAAAATGACTACATGGTTGAAGACATGAGATACATACACACAATATCCGAGTAAACAGATTAATTTCTGCTTCTGAACTAATTCTACTGAACTGAACAAGGTCAAATGACTAAATTTGATAGATCTTTTCAAAAGTTTGATTCATGAAAATGATATGTTGACAAATTTTGAGCTTTTAACATTTAGTGTCATATTTAACGAAAGATACATTTACAGTTGTGAGACGTTTGCTGTATCTGGCTCGAAGGACCAATGAATTATCATTAAACACGCCATTTAATTTGATAGGCTTAGATCCAAAAGTGCCCGCAGCGTGCATGCGCGAGTAACAAAAAGTCCTTTGACCTCATATGTTGCGTATAAATTGTGTGTAATATGAAAATTCAATGGTCCTTCGAGCCGAATTCAAGGGTAAATTGTTCGCAACTGTAAGTGTATCTTCATTAAACGACCTCAGGAATTATATTTAGAAATTTTTGATAAACTGTATTTTTAGACATACAGAAGCAACCTCTGACCAACCTTCTTGGCAGCGAAATCATTTGAAACATGCTTGAATATTTTTTAAACATGTATTATTTATTATAAAATAATGTATTACAATGGGCATTTTCCACTTTTTTCTTTGGTTTATTCGATAGTATTTACAAATATGAGCACACAGAATTTTTTCCGGATTTTCTTGAGCCCCGGAAATAGGTTAAAAAAGATAAAGTTTTGAATTTTAGTCTTATAACGTCATCCGGCTAGATTTGGCGTCAAACACAAGCAACCAGTGAGAGAGAAGACGGCAGTATTGCCAGTATTACGTATTGTTTGAAAGCGTGATTGGTGATTGAATACTTATTCAGTTATAAATACAACTATAAATTTATTCACATAGAATTTTATTTGCACCTGTTTTGTAACAGACATTTAAAATATTAAAAAAAAAACAGCAGAAATTGAATAAGTTAGGTTATGTTATAGATTTATTCTTCGTTGCTGTTACAGAATTGACGATTAGAAACAAATATTAATTAATTATTATAATCATTCTTATTTATTTTTGACATTCACCTGATTATGACGACATTTAAATAATATTGGAGCGTGCATTTTATTAAAAAATCTCAGTGGCGGTCGGTCCATGGAAGCAAGGGAAGCAGTGCTTCCCCTGGGATTATTTAAAAAAACACATAATTAGAACCTAATTATTATTTATCACATATATTAATCATTAAAATTTACTTTTACCCAATTTCAATAGACACGGAGATAATGTTGCATGATAAAATATAACGTAACGATGACGCACTCGATTAATCGAGCCAACACGAACTCGCGCGACTTCGATATATGTAAGCAGAGACAACTGTCTCTGATGTAAGTAACTTCTTGAAATGCATCCCATCCCCACTTCATAATCTTGATATCTGAGCTGTATAGCATCGTAATACATTTTATTTTATAGATTTTAATCTCGATTTTAATGTCGATTTTAATATTATACTTAATATTAATCTTCCTAGTATTATTCTCAGTTTTTGTGCTATATTTGTAAAAACTTTTTTTGGTGTTTCTAAACCTGTGGTGCGGCGACAAGTCATTTTTAAAACGTTGAATATTAGTGCGCGTGTAAGCAGATTTAGAATTACTTATTAAATTTGGAAGCTGGTCCTAGCACTGCGGAAAATATTATTTGCGTTTGTGTGGTGTGCAATTTGTTGAAAAGGGGATTTTCAACATATTCGTTTCACGATAAACTGGATATTATTAGAAACGGGAAACCAACATCTGATTTAAAACTCTTAAAAACGAAAGTTAAATCATGCTATAGGTACTTTAATATTGAAGTGTACAGTGCTATACAGTGGTTAAGGGGGTTGTGAAAATTTGTGTAAATTGTTTTGTTGGCCATGTGTACTGTTCACAAATGAAGAAGGTGTTTGGAATAAAAAATGGCTTTTCAGATTTAAACAACATTCACAAAGTGACAAAAAGGCATGGTAAGTGTGAAACTCATTTGCGAGCGGTGCTAAAAGAATAAACATTTGGAAAATCACGAATTGAGCATTCATTAGATCAGCAGTTGAAAGAAAGTGTTAAAAAGACTTATTGACATTGTTTGTTTTCTCGGCGAAAATAAACTTAGTTTTAGAGGTCATACTGAATCTCGGAGCGTTGCTAATAGAGGCAATTTTATCAATTTAGTTGATTTATTAGCAAAATACGATAAAATTTTAAGTAACCATCTGGAACACTCCACGATATTTCGCGGTGCATCAAATCATATTCAAAATGATTTGATTCAGTCGATAAGCAATATTGTTTTAGAAAAGATCAAGCAAGAAATAAAAAAGCTCGTTTTGTTGCAGTTATGTTAGATGAAACAACGAATATTAGTCAGTTGTCAATCGTAGGACGCTACATAAATCCAAATGGGAAAGTCCAAGAGCGCTTTTTAGGATTTTTAGACGTAACAACGCCATGAACGGCCGCAGCTTTATATACTATAGTTTTTCAGAGAGTCGATGATCTACAGTGTGGTGCTGAAGTTATCGCCCAAAGTTATGATGTGGCCGCTGTAATGGCTGATGAATTGGGGGGCCTGCAGGCCAAAGTAAAAGAGACTTTTCAGAATGCAATATTTGTACATTGTTTTGCGCATCGATTAAATTTAGTTCTAGCTCAATCTGCAGCGTGTCTTAAAGAGTGCAAAGTATTTTTTTTCAAGTATTAGTGGAATGGCTGTCATTTTTTCAGTCATCAAAACGGCCACGAGAATAAAAACTTTTTCAAGAAATTCAACCAGTGAAGAGCGGCTTTCAAAATTGTCCCTGTTGACAATAGAAAATGACTTTGTGAAGGAGATGTCCCAAAATTCAAACTTTTACTACGAAGTTATTTCCGACATCGCAAAAAAGGAGAGGCGGATTAAACTACATTGTAAATAGGTAGGTATGTGCATGTTAACTACTTAACTAGCTGGCTCAATTTATAGTTGGCTAGAGAGTGCACGATGGCTAGTGTGACTGAAAAAACTCTCTATTTCGCTGCGGGTTCAATGCTCGCCACCGGCGCTGGCAATGTCCGTGGATATGGTTGTGTTTTTTTCATAAGTGTAACCCTCGCCCGTGCAGCTTCGGCTTTGGAATCGGGGGATGTCTAATTTTTGTGGTGTTTTTATGTTTTATGTCTATTGAGGAGTGGCGGTCCTACAAGTGTACTTTTTTCTAGATACATAACTTTGCAGCTTTCGACATTTGCTTTAAAATGAATATACGGAAGCCACGCCCCTTTTCTTAAAATAATTTTTGCCTCGCTTCGCTCGGGGCCTCGCGCTACCCATAACTCTATATAACAAACTGCTTCCCCTGTATCAAAACTCACGCACGCCCCTGAAAAATCGTAAACAATTTTACCGTTTAAAAGAATCAAATTATAAATAATGAATAGCTATAGTAAATCAATAACGGAATCATTTTCTTCGACATTCATTAAGTGGAATATAAATCTTAAAACGACAAAAAAATGCACAATTATTAAAAATACCTATGTGTCTAATATATACATTAACATCAAAAATACGTAAATACTAACCATTTATTTTGTATCCAAATTAACATAGTCTTGAAAATGTTTGAAATAACACAAAAATTAATGTACAAAATTCGTCAAATCGTTCAAAATCACAAATATTCTCAAAGAGTTTTCGGCTACCAAAACAATACTTAAATAAAGAAAATATGGCAACACAGGTTCGGCCATATCACAGAGCGCATTATTTCATTGGTTGATTAATTGGCGGCAATTTTAAATTATTCCAGTTTTTTATAAATTTTTTTACAGTTATTTTTTTTTAATGAACTACTTACGAATACTGATTACATAAATAGTGTAGAATCATATACAATAAAAAAGAAAATCAACTTTTAATATAGTGGGATATCACCATTTAATTATTATGAAAATTAAACATAAAACTAACGATAAAAATTGGTCATCGCCAAAATTCTGGTCCGACTCTGCTTACAATACAAAACATTAAAGATATAAAGATAGCGACTCTTAAATGTGGATTCAAAACTGATCAATACTATTTCATTTAATAAATAATGTTCACTTCTAATCAGGTGTGATTAACACCTTTACAACAACAGTTTCCAATACATAGAACGTGTACATTGAGATTGTATAGTTTGTAGTTTTGCCTTATTTAAAAACAAGATTACTTATTTATTAGATGATCTAATCAGATCAAAAACGCCTTTTAAATGGCGTGGTATCAATTAAAGTAATTTATTAGATTACTGTGTAATGTTTAGGTATGGTAAAAAAAATATTCAATAAAAGTTTGAAAGAGAGGTAGATATAATCAATAGCGGAATAATAAATAAAATGATTTGTAATTGTGTATCTGAAATCTACACTAGAACCATTCACTATTTGCTTAAAAAAGTGAGCTGCACAAAAACTAATCGAGCTGTCGAATTCATTTGTGAGATTACCACCTCTGATTAAATAAAACAGTGAAATTCATATTTCATTTGAAGAAATTAATGAGAATGTAATGGAATTTAGTAGTTACAGTTTAAGCCATTTCAAGAAACAAATATAATTTGAATTTTTCAAATTTGTCATGGAAAATGGGTCATTTTTAATTATCTCCAATGCAGAAAGTAACCTCTTTCCAAACAGTTTATATACAGGGTGATTCAGTTCTAACTAGCATATATGCGTAAAACTTCAGCCTGAAAACTGGGGTTGGTATTTAGATGATTATTTAAAACCAACATGATTTATTGGGGACCAAACGCCTTTAACAATACAAGATATTGTAGAAATGACAGAAGAAGAAAATGATGACGAATACAAAAAAATTTTCAAGATAAGTATATATCACTGTCATATTTTTTATTTAGAAGAACATTTATATACTCTAATATCACAAATAATATATATATATATATATATATATATATATATATATATATATATATATATATATATATATATATATATACATATTTATATTTATTATATATTTATAATTTTATTTCAAGTCTACTGCCAGTTGCCCCAAAATAATGCTAGGAGTATTTACTAGTCTATCGCTACCCTTCTCAATTGCACGACCAAATAGTATGCGCACTCTCTTTCATCCGATGGACGAGCCGCGCGCAGCTGCAATGCTGCGTCCTCTTCTATCGCACCGGATAATTTGCTCGGACCTCTTTGTCGCACATTTTCATTCTCACCGATATTTCGCTTTTTAAAGCTCGCCAACCGGAATTTAACTCAGATTTTTCGCAGACAACCCTATATCATTCTGTTCGCAATTTAATTACCTTTATTTTGATATAAGATTTATTCATTAAACAGATGAATGTAAATTACTAGTATCGAATTACCTATTTATACCTGCCAACCCAATAGTTACGCCAGGAAAAAAATAGACAACCTAACGTTTGCATATTCTATAGGCTTCATAGTTTCGATTGGAATAAAATTTGCTCTTTAAACAAATGAGTGCAATGTTTAAAAAAAGTTATTTTTGAATTTTTAATTAATCATAGTCTTGCCAGGAATTTTTTAGCCAACCCACTCGCGATATATTTTATAACATATTAAAATTAATATAAAATACTTTTCATCCATTAAACGGATGGGTGAAGGTCGTTTTTAATTCAGATCTTAGACTATTAAAGGCGCATGTTTATTGAAGTACAGGTGCTAATATACAAGGAATAATTTTCGGCGCATTAATTTCAACAACCGGAAACTTCTGATACTACGCAATTAAATCGGATTTATTTTTATCATCGACATTCATTTATTTTCTATATTACTATGAATTATATGTTTTCAATTTTGTAGATGACTGTCAACAATGTTGCTACTATTTATAGAGAAAAATACCAAATAGTCAATTTAACTAAATTTCGTCGTCGTCTCATCCACTTATGTTGATTCCACGTCGCGTCAACCTAAATCTTACTTAAGTATGGTTAACTTCAATTTTGCGACTAAATTTATTATACATAATTTAGGTAGTCTCGATATCAAATTAAACCAAAATGTTTGCTGGAATTGTGAATAATGCCCACCCATATAAACACTAAACTCGTTTTGAAAAGATGAAATTTGTCTCATGCCTATAAAATCTTTTGTTCTTACACTTGAAAACTGACGAGCATTCACATTCGACGAAGATAGTACCATCTATGTCTTTGTCAGTAATTTGGATATCATATGCTCCAGATGTACCACTTTTTAGAGTTTTATTTGCGATTTTCATTTTATTTTCAATAGAGTTCTGGATGTAGCTTTCGGCAACCGCTGTAAATTTACAACAAATGCGTTTCGAGTTGTAATTTTTCGCTCGTTTAGCAAAGTAGTACATTCCCTACTTGATGTACAAATAACTGTTAACATTTTGCTCTAAAATTGTCTTATGTAGGAAGAATGTCTATTTTATGCCCATAGAAATTATCGCAAACAATACTTTACTTGGCGTAAACTAAACAGAAACAAATTTAATTTAGCCGATTGCTAGTTTTGTGAATGCTATTATATAATATCGAGGGTGTTATTGCTTAGTTAAAAGGACGGGCGGATGGTAAGGAGGTATATGTAATTATGAACGCGTACCCGTAGAGATACCTTGTCACGATTGTGTTAAGTATAGTGTTCGGTACACCAATAAGCGGACAGGTGGACCACATCACATATTGTTATGATGTGCCTGATTCAAAGTGGTCATCTTTATAGTTGGACTAATACATTGTCGATTGGTACTTTATTAAAGGAATGCCTGCTTGATCAAAATATGGAAATTAATATTAATACGATCCAGGATACCGAGAATCAAGAAAGTAGGTTTAGGTACAGGAGGGGCGTGAATATTTTCTTGAAATTTATTAATTCCATTTAATTTTTATTGTGTAGATATCACAAACTTAGTATAGCCAGTGATGTGGCATTTATTGTGCAATATCAAGCTACTAGAAGTGTATCGCAAAAAAAAAACAATTCAAAGGGAGAGTCAACCATATAGGATGACTTACAAAGATGGTGGCGAAATTAAATAGCATATTATAGAAAATAAAAATACAGAACTTGTATTTTTTCTTTTTGACATTATCAATTTTTGGGCTCCAAGGGGAATTTGTAAAACGGTTTTCTGTACATGCCTTTTTGCTCTATATATTCTCTTTTTTTTTCAAATTTGGTACGATATTGCAGAAAAATATCGGGTAAATCTACTTTTGTCAAAACTTATACAGGGCACTCTCGACAGTATCATCTAACAACAAAATGAGTTAAAACTTTTTTATAAGATAATGAAAAAACTAGATGACGCAAGAAGATTCTGCATTCAATTGTTTACAAAAATGATATTCTTATCGCAAAAATTAAAGGTTTTCGAGATAAATACAAAAAACTTTACATTTACGTTATTTCAAATATGTTCGAATTTAAAATCCACAATAAGCTAAAATACAATCCAGTAATAGAAACGTTATTGCTCAAATTAAATAGATGTCCTGTGTAGAAAGTATGTATATTTTTTAAATTTTGCAATTGTTTATATTGGATCCAGATTGCTCTTAGATATAATTGACCGATATGCATTTATGGTAAATGTTATGGAATCCGGATTAATGCTGCAAGGAGGCAATATTTCTCAACAATTCATCGGCATTTAAGAGAAACTGGATCTTTTACCAAAGTATATGACGGAGTGGAGCGGCAAGATACTGCAAGAACGTTAGAACTTGAAAACAGAATATTAGAAACAGTGGAGGAAGATAATACAATAAGTACCAAAAGAAGGTTGAGTTTTACACCTTCAAAGTCACGAACGTGATCAAAATTTTATTTCAAAAATAATTTTTAGTGATGAAGAAACTTTCACTAAGAGTGGATATTAAAATATGCACAACGTGCATACGCTGGCAGAAGAAAAATCTGCATACAATTTCTGAAAAGCATTTCCTAGTCCACATATTTTTTGTTAATTATTGGGTAGAAATCTTAGGGAATCATATTCTAGCTCTTCGAACTGGCAATTAATTTAAAGGTAGCAAGCCACCATTTGGAGTTCATAGAAAATGATTTGCCGGAGCTACCGGGAGAGATTTCTCGGAACTAGATGTTAAATAGCTTACATGCATGATGATACTCCTCCACACTATTCTGTTAACGATAGGTAGTGGTTTTAAGGTAATTATCAAATAAAATGGATTGGTCGTGGAAATAAAGCACCACGACCATGACCCCCATAAAATCCTGAGCTCAATCCTCTTAGTTTTTATTTTTGTGGAACTTTAAAAGCAATTGCAAATTTTAAATATTGCAGATTGCATAAAGAGTTTTAAATAAAAGTAACACAAGGAGAAATTTCATAGAAACACTTAACAAATTAAAATTTGATCTTTTAGAAAGAATCCGAGCCTACACTGTTGCACAAGGCAGGTATTTTCAGCAGTTAGTTTTGTGTTCACAAATGTCAAAACAATTTTTCATATCGTAAAGTTAAAAAAAGAGAAAGCTATATACATTTTTATAAGCTTCAAAAAATTAGTTTTTCTATCTACTAACTTCAAAACTACCATCAAGCCAGAAGTTGTTTACATTATACCCGAATATCTAAAGAAAATTGCATTTACATATTACATTTTACATGTTTTATGTCACAAAAATATTCCTTGTGTCATCGAATTTGTATGCCATTATCTAACAGAAAAATGTCATTTTATTGCTAGGTGATACTGCCAAGACCGCCCTCTATAAGTTTAGACCAAAAAATGTGCAATAATTTTCTGCAACATTATACTACATTTTACACAGATTTTTACACAGTTTGGGTCCCATGGACCCTCTCCTTTTCATCCGCCAATTTTGCTTATCATCGAATTTATCATTGTCTTTGGCCTTTAGAACATGTGTACCAAATTTGAAAGCTTTATCTCAGAAACTGTGACTGCTATCGCGATACTACAGACAAGCAGACAGATTTTTTATCGTAAAGCTGCTTTTTCATTATAATTCATCGAGATTCGTCCAGAAATGCAATAAAAATTTTTAATTTTTTTTCCCGAAATCATACCTTTTTCTTCTTTCATTCATTATGTCTCTTCTGGTGGTACCACATTCACCAAATTGAGTGTGTCACCTAAAATGTTGTTGACAATCTTAACTGCCAAATTTGGGAAGTCTCCCATTAGTATTTTTTGAGTTATCGCGGATACACACACACGCACGCACGCACGCACGCACGCACCCACACACACACACACACACACACACATCTACACACACGCACCGACAGACATCATTCGGAAAATAGTCAAAATGGATTCAGGAGGGTTCAAAACTATATATCAATCAAAATCTCGAGGTCGAAAAAAAATCACGATTACTGTACTTCCTTACATTAGGTATAAGAAAGTAAAAAGAAATAATCAAAATTCATGAAAAAAGTTCAATATTTAATGCTATAAATCACAATTCGTTTTATTTCTGTGTGAAATATTCAAAGAGCTTTTATATCGTTTTATATTAGTCTTCCATGTACGACACTTGATATAAAAGTGCCGCCAAAAGCTTTGTTCCCTCATAATAATTTCTGTATGACAAATTTTCATTGTCATCGACAGGATTGGAACCTTTACAGCATAGAGGTAACACCAGTATCTCCCTTTCTAAAATGGTGTCAAAAATTGTTACAGCTCTTCGTCCTCTATCTTCTCGAATAAAATTTGGCATTTCTTTATATACCTGGAAAGCAAAACAAACTGGAGAAAACTAATCAAAATAAAAAAATGGAAATATTTCTCGATCACAATCATCATCAAAACATTTAGTTTATCCCATCGCGTCGTGCGTAGTCTATATTGCCAGACATGTTTACTTTTGATTTTCATCAAGTTAATGCACATATAAATAGTGTTGGGCATGTCTGGTGTTGAGGGCATTTTGATCGAATAGCATATGATATGATATAATATTTTAAAACATGTGTGGTTTTGGATGAAAACATCATATTAATACAGAAATTTCAAAAGACCATGTAGTAGTTTAACAATTTTTGATAGCAGAAATGAGAGTAATGAGGATTTTAGTTTAATGCAACCAAAAAGATAATTTTTGATTTTTTGGACATGTCTGCTTTTGAATCTTTGATCCTCAAATATCGTTCAAACAACTACAATCCCTCTGAATGGAACAAGAACCCATACGTGAATCTATTGATTTTTTGGGTTTGGTTTTAATTAAATGGATTTAAAAAAAGGAAGATTTTTTGATTCATAAGCGTCTCATAAGTAGATATAGGAAATTGCCAAAGACAGAATTTCACTGTAATACTATATTAAGTAAAATGCGCTGTATGATAGTAATAAAATATATTGCAATTTCTCGCAGTGTACTTGCAAATGTGTAAATACATGCAAAAAGATTAATAAAAGGTGTTATTTACGTCATAATATCCAAATTCCCTATGTCTATTCATAACGTAATTGTGGAGAACTAAATGTGTACCATAAAATAGTTATACGTATTAAAATAGGTAATGAATAACAGTGCCTTTGATTTAAGAATTTGTACCTGAATTACTGCCTTGCCAGCAGCTGCATAGAGGGGAGTTTTAAAATCTTCCAACCATGGTCGAACAGAGGATATGACGTCGCATGTAACTTTGTTTTCTATTTTCAATTTACTAACTGAAGCCTGAATGTGCCTTTTTGTCATTATTTCTGTTTTAACAGCAATTTGTCTGGGAACTATTTTTAAAATAAAATGTCTTTTAATTTTGGAGAAGTCCTTCTGGTCACATATGCATTCCTCGAGATCATCAACGAAAATGGAAGGGAATCTCCAAAAGTGCATAAGAAGTTTCATTTTGCTCCATGATTGTTTATTTTCAGGTAATGTTGCTCTAAACAAAATTGTATTATATTGGTAAAACTCAATCAAATACTAATTAATAAGCCTGGCCAAGGTCATTAATCTTACAGAGACGTACTGGGTATGCATCCTATCATAATACTTGAATAAGTACAATAATAAAAACAAAAATATTTTATATTTTGTGATGTATGTTTTTATACTATTTCGTTCGCTTTAAATTCTTTTTTTATGTATTTCCTTATATTTTGTAAGCTTAGTACTGCACATTATTATTAAACTGTTAAATGACGTTCACACATGTACATTGTATATCTAAGTGATAACTAATAATAAATAAATAAATAAATAAAACAATGGAAATAAATTTTATTAATACTGGTACACTTTATAAAAATATGTACAAAACTCACCTTCTTAAGCAGATTTATTAAGTAGCTTGGTTTTCGTTATCACAAACTGGAGCACTTCTATAATAACTGTGTAGCATCAGATATGTTTCTACAGTTGTCTCAGTAAGCGATGTTCGCTGTGGTGAAAAAATATGTTTGTATTTTGAAAAAGACCCTTCGACATCTACGGAAGTAATACAGGCATAAGTAAAACACTCTGTGAACTCACTTAACGCAGCTGTAGATGCACCATCACAAATTTGTTTTAATTTGGTAAAATCAGGATCTTTCCGTAATACACTCTCGAATTTTTTAATAACGGGCTTATTTTTTGCGTCATTTATAGTCAGTAGCTGTGTATTTACGTCGCCCACTATTTGCAGCGATTCCACTAACGACAACGAAGTATTTTGCAATTTTTCTATTGCGTCGTGTAGTCCTCTATAATTGTTATAAATAGTTTTTAAATCTGTTTCAAGGGGAACATCTTGAAAGCTTGTCTGGCTTTCCTTGATAGCTGCAGCCTCGTTGGGGTTGAACTGTAGTCTCACAGCTTTTATTTGTTGAAAATATTCAGCATAATAAAAAGCTGCCTTCAACCACGTTCCCCAACGTGTAAGAATCGGCTCTGGTGGTTCCGGAATACCAGGACACAGTGTGTGAAATGCTCGAAGCCGTTTAGGAGATTTGAGAAATACTTTTTTTGTATTTGCTATTAATGCATCTACTTCTGGAAAACATTTTCGAATCGTTTCTGCTACAAGATGGAACGCATGCACTTTACACGTAACATGTAAAAACCTGCAATCGTCTCTTTGAAGAAAACGGCCCACCAAACGCATTTACGCAGCACCAACGGTCACAAACATTAACACTTGACTTGTTGACAGTTCAAATTTTTCGAAAGTCTCCAACACAACCCGCGTAATTGTTTGGCCAGTACACGCAGTTCGTCTTTTGCTAGCTAGCAAAAGTGAAAATGTTGGTTTAACAGGGTCGAGTATACGTACTATAACATTTAAAATAGAATTTTTTTTACAATCTGTCGTCTCGTCAACACATAACCACAGCTGTGTATTTTTTAATGCACATTTAATCCTATTTACAATGTCTTCACGAACACTTGGTACATATCTACGTAACGATGAACGACTTGGTAAATTCACCTGGGGATTGTATTAATTCCAGAACTCCCGAAATGCTGGTTTATCCAATATGCACAGGGGAACATCACAGGCAATCAGCATTAACAGTAAATCAAACATAAACTGAGGTTCCAAAGAAGACACGCCACTGTTTTTTATTTTTATGCCAGTTACTATTGCAGCCGTATTTATTCCAGCACATTAAGTCTTGATCACAAACTTTACAAATTATTTTACATCCATCATAGAATAAATCCGGAAATTCACCGATAAATTTATTCACTTTAACATCGTGCGGTCGTTTTCTACTCTTTACGCTCAACATTATTTATTATTTATTAGTACTCTATGCATCGACCGACAGATAACAACTGAAGTGTGTCGTGTCATCGTCATCGTAAACAAGCGCGCGATGGCATTGGTATTGTGCCTGACCCTGAATCTACCATCGCTTGGCCAGGCTTACTAATTATTGACACGCATATAATGAACAGATTTATTAGTAGTCGTAGAATAAATGGGTTACATGATTCTGTTGTCAAATTTGGAGCTGTGATGAACCTGAACTTATAAATGTTAGTAAGTTATCGAAACAGAGAAAACGTCTGATATCTTCCTCCTAAGTTACAACAGGTACGTTGACAGTCTGACCAGCGTCAGATATCTAAATAATAAAAAAACAAATAACGCATCTGCCGAAATAGCTAACATAGTAGAAAAATGCAAAACTATAGCTATTCGGTAGATTTGTATTACCCAGCGAGGAGAACTGACTTTAGTTATGCAGCTTCAATCCTATCTTTAATCAAGTGACTACAGACAAAAATTTTAAAACTGCATGTTTACACAGGATGATCAGTAATTAAATGCATGGGTAGGTAAGTAGACTTTTAAGCACTATTTACTGACATATAGTGAAACGAATGGCTATTTTTTTTTTTTTTCATTTTCACCTTTAATTTCTTCCTCATGAACAGGTTACCTCCTGTCGCATATCCTTTATAGAACATGGTTAGATTAGCTTCTATATAAAGGTGGAAGGGGAGTCGACTCTTTGTATTGATAATGGTCGTGTCTGTCCTCCGATTTGAGGTCCTATAAACTATGTGTCCTTGAACATTTGTGTAAAGTAAATTTTTATTTTGTGATTGCTTTTTATTATTTTTTTTTTGTTCATTTGCTGAACTTTTATTAGGTTTATATTTTTCAATATTCAATAGGTGGTCATATTTACATGGGTATTACTCAACAAGTAAATTGTCTTTATATAAACTTATACAGACAATAGAAACACTAACAATAATTTTTGTTATTACTAAATGCACCATAATTTTCAACATTTTAGTATACGATATCATTTACAAAAAAAAAACAGTGACTGGTTTTGCCAATATACAGAATCATATTGACCACTCATTAAAACAGCATCTTTAGTATCCATAATATATTCGTTTATTCGGATACTTCCAGGAAAGTTATTTCTAGCAGCATTTTTTCCAATATGTGGACGGATATTCCAAACACACAGTTAACTGGGCCGTACATTTTACCACAGTGAAGTTTATATTTGTGGATGCAGGAAACACAAAGTCAATACACTGAAAATTGCAAGTCGCCGTTGAAAATTGAAAGAACCAAGTAGGTATATGAAAATTCGATAAGGGTGTTTTAAAAAACTAGTGGATAATGATTTAAGATACCGTGAAGAACTAATTATAACCGTATCTGAAAAATCTTTAAATGTGGTGGAAAATTTTAAAGAAGATGTAATAAATTATGTAATTACCTTATTTCGTCTGGATCAAAATCTCGAATATGTTCATACATTAATTCCTCATCTGGCGTGACGTGGTCCACTAAATCATGAAACCCATTTATTAATATATTATCATCCTCATCTCGAATAGTATTAAATATTTTTTCCATATCTTCTTTTATGTCTGTTTTGGAATCGGGCGTTTTTTCAACTGTCACGTTAAAATGTAACATACCTAAAATTGTGGATAAAGCAAAATTAATTTCATAAAACTGCGCAAAGTTAATACGAACTTAACATTTTATGAGGTCAAATGTTTAAGTTTACATCAGCTTTAATTAAGTAACTGGAAAATATATTTTATTGGCTTGATATAGCAGAAATGATTTATAATCTTTCATCAAGAATATGTTTTTTTATAAAAGCAAATACAAAAAAATTTGGGTCCCCTGGACCTCCTCTCAGCTGGCCAATTTTGCTCATCATTTAATTTATCATTGTCTTTGGCCTTTAGAACATGTGTACCAAATTTGAAAGCTTTATCTCAAAAACTGTGGCTGCTATTGCGCTACTACAGACATGCAGACAGATTTTTTCCATAAAGTTATGTTTTTTTTCATTATAATTCGTCGAGATTCGTCCAGAAATGCAATAAAAAATTTTATTTTTTTTTCCCGAAATTGTACCTTTTTTCTTCTTTCATTCATTGTGTCTCCTCTGATTGTACCACATTCACCACATTTAATGTGTCACCTAAAATGTTGACAATCTTAACTGTCAAATTTGGGAAGTCTCCCATTAGTATTTTTTGTTATCGCGGATACATACATGCACACACACACACACACCGACATACATCATTCGGAAAATAGTAAGAATGGATTTAGGAGGGGTCAAAACGTATAAATCAATCAAAATCTCGAGGTCGAAAAAAATCACGATTACTTCCTGATATTAGGTATAAGTAAAAATTCGGAAATTTATTCCAGTAAAGTAGATACATACTAATTCTGTTACCTAATTTAATATGTAACACAAAATATTAAAAACTAGAAATATGATAGTTTAATGTCCAAATAGTATTTTTTAAGTTAACATGAACAGACACAAACACAAGGAAAGCGCACAGACTGATGAGCAGGCAGACAAAATTATTCAACGTAAGTTCAGCAAAGTTTTAAATATTTTCATCAATTGTTGCAATTTCGCGAAAGATGCTTCTTTGTATTATAGATATTGTTATATAGATATTGTTATATAGATATAGATATAGATATAGATATAGATATAGATATAGATATAGATATAGGTATAGATATAGATATAGATATAGATATAGATATAGATATAGATATAGATATAGATATAGATATAGATATAGATATAGATATAGATATAGATATAGATATAGATATAGCTATATATATAGATATAGATATAGATATAGATATAGATATATATAGATATAGATATAGATATAGATATAGATGTAGATGTAGATGTAGATGTAGATGTAGATGTAGATGTAGATGTAGATGTAGATGTAGATGTAGATATAGATATGGATATAAATGTGGGTGTAGATACGAATATGGATATTATAGATATAGATCCCCGGTCGAGAAACTAGGATTTTTTCTAAACCAGAAATTAATCCTAGCATACTCGATCATTAGGTGTGTGTCCATTGTCTCTAAATGTGCGGTCATCTCCCACACAAAAAACATTGAGGTATCCTCAAGTATACAGAGGGTTGTATTACCTTTGTTGTTTAATAATAAAAAATAATATAGATATAGATACAGAAAGTAGAGATCAGGTCTAAAAAATAAGTTTAATATAGCGCAATACTGAGGAATAGACTTTTGCGTCCGTAACTTCACGCAAAGGAGCACACGGTGTGATTTTGACATTTGAGTTCTGTCTCAGCATGGGCCTTAGCATTTAAATGTGCCCTTAAGATAGTGAAACATACCTACTGTACCATAAATGACACAAGGATACTTTTCTCCCAACCATTCTGAGTCGCACATCACAACATAGTCGACTGCACCAAAAAAATCCTGTGTTTTTGAGATTATAAAGTCTTCAAGGCCCAAACTATGTCCATGATGCATAGACTCGATTATAAATCTTAAATTAACAGGAAGTTCCAGCTGACATTTTCTGAATGCCTCAATGACGTGAAACCAAGACATTAATGGACCCTTTCCACACGCAACACCACAACCATAGAAGTTTGCTTCTTCTTTGTGAAGGGTCCATGGGTCTGTCTTCCATTTGCTAGTGTCAGGTTTAAGTACGTCAAGATGTAGATATACACAAACCTTAAAAGAGAATCAAACTATGAGTTACATGTAACAACTATATCACTTAGAAGATGGCTATCTGATAGCTCTAGAACGAAGAAGAGTTTGAAAATATTAGTACGAAATAATCATTTTAAATATTGTTAACGGTTCGTAACTACTGATTCGTAAAAATTACGTGTGGTATAAAATTTACCCAATTCTGTTATTATATTCATTGTTTTTTAAAAGAAGGCTTTGAAATGTGCCATTCTCGTCCTAAAACGAGTATAACGCATATTTATTGATATACCTATTATATCTTATTTACTTATTTCAGTTAATGTTCTTATGGTTAATATCTAGGACAGTGCTATTCTAAATCCCAGTCTTCCTTAATAATTAGAATTAATTTAGAATGCATTAACGAGTTTCACTGGGTTAAAAATATTTATTCCTACGTACTGTTTTTTTCCTTGGACTAGAATCCAGTGAAGCTAATATTATTGGTGGCAGTTTAATTCTTTTACCGTCGACTTTATAATAACCTATGTTGAAACATTCATAATCAATATGCAACTTCAGTAACCACTTCTCTGCAAACTTTGTCATTTTGTCAACTTCCTGTTTATACTTTATTTCTGTTGTAATAGATTTAATTTTCACAGCTTCCGCTAAATTGTCTACAAATTGTGCTCTATTTGCGTCAACATATTGCATGATTTTCTGTAATACTGGTTGCACGTGAATTTTCCTGCTTCTTCTTGCTGCCTCAAATGATCCATATATTGAGTTACTGGTTTTTGTCTCACTATGTTCTGTCCTATAACAGTGTGGAGTCGCCATTTTTAATCCTTAAAAGTTTTATGTAAAAACGGAAAATTGACCATATAATCCGTATAAAAAAATGTAAAAATATAAAAGAAGGTGACAAGTGCTATTTCTATTGACATGACTAATTACTATTTTATTTTTTGAGTTAGATGATAATCAAGGAAAATATGATTAAAACATAGTAATAAAAAATTGAGCATTTCTTTTTGACGACAACGCAATTAAATATTTCATTAAAGAACATTAAAAACCCAGTGTACAAAATATTGCAAATTCTTACAGATACTCATGTGATTTTCATTTAAAACAGAGAAACGGTAGTCGACGTGAGAATTATGTAATATTTATTTATTTTTAATGCAAGTAAAATAAACACGTTTGTTGTCTGATATGGTTTTATCCGTTCCCTGAGAAGTCTAAAATGGGGCCCAAATATAATTTTTTTCAGTAGGCCTTTATAATCAGCCCAGCCTGCTCTTAAATGAACCGTAGCAATTTTAATAGAGTATCGAACGTCTTAAACATGAGATATCATTTTCAAATTACATATGAATACCTAGTATAATTGTATACTGTCAGGTTCAATTTGTGTCATTCGCTAGACAGAAAAAAAATACCTAGTAATAGACTTTAGCTTGAATATATATTGGATCTACCGTTGTGTAGTAAAAAAGAATCTGTGATTTTGGATTAGGCGAGGTCTGGTGGTGATGTAAAAAACTTAGCCATTTGTCTACAAGCTGTCAAATCTGTCAAACCTCAAAAATGTTATTTATTTTGTTGTAAGCGATTATTTATATGTAAAGTAAAATTGACGATATGGCATAACAGAATAAAGGCAAGAAAATAATATGTCTTTGAATACAGCACAGGATATTTTTGAAATAAAACCCCTTATTCAAAATATTAATATTAAATTATGTGCTCGTTGTGAAAATGGGGTAAAACAAATATTAGCTCTAATTACCAGGTATCATTCTTTGTATCTGTGGAATATTTCTTTGTTTAAATTGTTGTATTTCTTATAGTGATGGTGATGTATTGCTTCATTACACTTACGGAGAAATATCTCCAGTTTTAAAAAGAGTTCCTTGGTTTACAGATAACCACAAATTAATTCAGGCAGTGTGTTTTGATCCTTCAGCAACTTGGCTTTTAGTAGTTTGTATGCAAACCCATCACCAGTAAGTATATAATAAAAAAATGGCTATGTATTTTTTAGCTGTTGACTGCTCTCTTTACATCATTCCTGCATTAAGTTTAGTTGATAAGAGACAGAAAATAGATTGCAAGTGGTCACTTAATGATATTACTCATTTTCCCAAACATTTTCACATAGATGCTAAACCTACTACTGTAGTATGGTGGCAGACACTAGATTGCAATCAAAATGCCCTTGTTGGCTTTGAGAATGGTACTATAGTTCTTATTAGTTTAACAGATGGGAGATGCCTAGGTAGCACTAGTATAACTGAGCCTATTAGACAGCTCTGTTTGTGTCAAGATAATAGCTTAGAGACCGTTTCTTTATTGGTAAGTAAATTTTAGTCTTACAACACCTTATATATTTTTTTTGTGACTGAAAAATCACTGCTAAACATTTAAAAGTTTTTTGGAGTTCTTATTGGATATCTACATAAATAGTTCACTCCATACGCAAAAACTCCTAGAATGCTATTAGATTTCTATTTATTTTACTTATCATTTTTAGTTTTATTAGTGTAAAACTCATAAAAGTTATTATTTGTTATTAAGTTCACTCTCCCTATAGTACTATATGCTTTTATTTAAATTTTTGTTAATACTGTGCTGCTTTCCAAAATTAAAAGTAATTTCTATCGCAAGTAAATATCTATCCCTCAAAATGTGTAGGGTTAAAATTAAAATGCAGTTTTTTGCAAATATCTTCTGTATTTAAATTACTCCTATTTTTATAATGGGTTCTTACTTACTTCTTGCCTATAATCCTATTTTTAAAGATTTTTTTTATTGCAAAAATGTATAAAGAAATTGTAATCACATTTACTGAATACTATGTTTTTTAGATAAATGGAGCAAGTGGGCAACAGTGGCGTTTAATATTAGAGCACCATTCTACAGGATGTCTTTGGCCGCCAGATGTAAATGCGCAAGTGGATGATTCCACAAGGTCCCGGCTTTATAACCTCAAACAATTAGGTGTGGACAAATTGGCATCCTTAAAACAGAGACTGTCTGAGGCTAGAGGCGGACGTAGAGATAGTCAAACAAGCGACACTGCTAGTGAATCATCCCATTCTGACTCAAACGTCTCTTCTCATTCTGGACCGGAACTTCTTCCTCATTTATGTGATACTTTTTTTGCACCACAGTATGCAAGGAACAGATATTTATATTCTGCTTTTTACAAACCTACCAGTTTACTAACTGTAAGTTTTTTGGTACTTTGAAATTGTGCTACTACTTTTTTCAGTAAAATGACTGAGATATATTCAAAAGGAAAAGAAAATATCAAGTAAATTAATGTTGTTGCCTAATTTTAATAGTGCATATTTGTAATACCAAAAAAATAAAAGAGGAACAAATTTATAGGTTGTTTAAGCATGTTGACATTTTCTGGTAAAATTGGATACTTTCAAAAATGTCCAATGTTTCAGTGTCATTTATCAATTATCACTTTTTTTTCAGTTCTTTGGAATCTCGACTATAGTATTGTCATGGAGATTACTTGTATTGCAATAAATATTTTAATTATTTTTAAGGAGGGTATTTTGTTTTGTAGGTACATGCTGTAGATGTAGAATCTGCTCCTTTGTATGTGCACAAATTGCCACCAAAAACCTCTGTGGTACTACTAACGGACAGACTAATATATAGTGTTAATGAGGAATATAATACGGTTTCTGTTATCAGCTCTCAATTATCGGAATGTAGATTAGAAGGTGACGCTGTAAGTATTTTTTCTTTTTTCAATATACATCATTGTCTTAGGTACTACCTAATACCTTTCTAGTTTTGTTTTTTTTTAATGCAATTAAAACATTCTTATAAATGCATAGTTTGGATATAAACATCGTTAAAGAATATGTTGGGGAAATTATTTAAACATCATTTTTAACTATGGTACCTAACAAAGAAAATAAAGAACTGTTGTTAATTACAGGAATTCAACAGTGAATCTCTGATTGCACAGTTTTATGTGGAGAAGGAATCTATCCTGCAAATTTTTAAATTAGTAGACTTGTCATCTGTTCGGTTAAGGAAGAGTCGAGAAGATAAGAAAGAGAAAAATTATTTGAATTACCAAAGACTGTAGAGGATCTGAATCTTTCAAAACCGCGAATAGATACCTGTGTTATTGTTACTAATAATTCCGTTTATAAAATAAATATAAGGTAGAGTTAGCCAGTTTATCTCACTTGCCACTTTTACAAACTAATACAATTTCAGTTGTTCGCCAATAAACAAATTTGTACAATATGTAACTGAAGAAAACGACTTGGAATTGGCTGAGAAATTATCATTTATATTTGGGTTGAATATACAACAGCTTTTGGAAAGTTGTGGGGATCTGTTGATATCGAGAGGATCCTATCATTCTGGCATAATATTGTACAAACAGGCAAAAGTCCACTTATTGAAGAGAGTTTTAAAATTGGCTGTGTCTGCAGATTGTAAAACTCTGCTTAAATTTGTACATTTATGTTTGAGTGCTAGTAAAGTCGATATGTCTATAGCAACGAAAATTCATATAGGAAATTTAGCAGTTATGGCCTACACTGAACTGATTTTACGCTATGGCGGCCATCACAGGATCTCAAATACTAAAGATTTCATGTAAGTATCATATTTAAAGAAGTATTACAGTTCTTTTTTTGTAAATTTGTGTTAAATTATCTAAGTAATTTATAAAAACCATGTTTTTTGTAAACTTGATATTTGTTTGGTTACATATTGTCTTTATCTTTGAATGATTAATGCCAAGATATGAAATTAAATATGAAACAGGGTAAAAATTCCTTGCTAATAAAAAATTTGTAAATTAATGATACAATACTGTTTATATTTTGTTTCACACAGAATAAAAAGTATAAATCAAAAATCTGTCCTAAGATTTTTTCACAATTTTTAGGAATTTTCTATGCTATGAAGAATACTACGACCAAATATTAGCCGTGAATGTTGCTTGTCAAGCTGGTCATTGGAATATCGTCACCCTACTAGCCAAAGCCAGAGGTCTACAGGCAGAAGTAGTCTCGGCATTAGGGCAGATTTTACACAGCGCCAGAGCACCGAGACCTACAGACCATGAATTCCTATTTACCTTATCTGAACCCAGCTTAACACAAAGTTTGTTGATTTTAGGTCATAGTTCTCAAGTGATATTCCAGTATATTCGCACAAACATAGATGCATTCCCTTTAGAAATCCTGCAAAGACTTGCTACTCAGCTGGATCCTAGTCAGCCATGTGCAGTGCCTCTTGTTAGCAGACTGTTTCAGACTAATAAATTCTCATCCAGTTTAGACACCACCATTGAATCGGTGGACTTCGAAAATCCTGATCGTAGCATCATTACGGCTAAAGATTTGATCGACACATTCCTGTCCGTTATTATTTTCTTAACTTGGAAAACTGAGAAAATTCAGTAAGTATATTGGTCGGAGATAGTTTTTATGCTTAACAGTTGGAGCTGGGTAAAATTGCAAAAGAAGTGTATTGTCAATAAACAGTAGATTTAAATTTATCTTTAGTGAATTATTGCCCAACTCTACTCTGCTAATTATAGACTGAAAATATGATGTATACCACATTCATTTTCAATTTGAAACTTTCAGCTAGCTATATTGACACCAAATGTTCAAGTTATGCCAGTAATCAAGTAAATCGGTTTTAGAAGGAGCCGGCATTAGGTAAAAAAAGCAAATATGTTACATTATTTCTTATTTTAGTTTCAATCTGAGCTTACTGGAAAATGTAAATGTGCCGGAACAACCAGTGGGTGACATTCCTATAAAAAAATTGCCAGATTTACGCCCATTGAGTTGTGGATTTGAACATACTGCTGTTGTTCGCAACAATCAAGTGTATACTATGGGTCTTTCAAGTTCGGGATGTTTAGGTTTGGGGCCGTTGTTGACGCAAAGCAGCCCTCCTAGGCTGGTGCAAACTTTGAGCGAGTTGAAAGTGAAAGCTTTAAGTGTCAGCTGTGGCAGAAAACACACTTTGGCGTTAACTGACTATGGGGTAAGTTTTAATCTTATACAAAACCTGTCTTTATATATTTTTTATATATGAAATTTTGCCCTTTCCATATTTGAGGTGCTCTGGGAGCTGAAAGCTGAAATTTTATCCAACTTGTTCTAGCTCTTCAGGTCCAAAGCTTTATTGATCGATTTTGATACTAAATTAAATTTAACAATTATTTGTTTAAGGTATATGCATGGGGTTCAAATGCTTATGGTCAACTAGGAATAGGTCATTACGTACAAGAAAGCCCCTATCCACAAATCTTGGCATCTATTTCATCAGTAAAAATAATAGATATAGCGGCTGGTCAATACCATAATATAGCCTTAACGTCTACTGGGAAAGTGTATACGTGGGGATGGGGAATACATGGTCAGTTAGGCCACGGAAACTGTGATAATGAGTATTACCCTAAACTGCTACATTTTCCACACCCAGTTAAACAAGTTTCTGCCGGGCATGCACATAGTTTGATTCTCACTTGTGAAGGAAAATTGTATGGTTTCGGGTCTAATGTGTTTGGGCAGTTGGAGAATTGTCAAATCGAGTCAAATAAATCTGCTAGACCTGTTTGGGTGCTTCTTATGCCTGATATTTATACCCCAATTGAGAAAGTGGCTACGACCTATTTTCATAATGTAAGTAAATTTAATTGACAATAAAGAAAAAGTTAAAACAAAAAATATCCATCTAATATGTATTTGATTTTGCGAATTTATAATTGATGAGAATTAAATTTTATGTGTTCTTGTCATTTATATATTCAATTTTAATTTTTTCTATACTATGAACTACACCAATTTTAAAATTTGTGTCTCCCCTGACGATGAAATGTCATCAGCTGTGAACAGATGATATTAGAATTGTTTAATTTATAGAGAAATAAAGAGGACTATCCCTAATTTTGTACTTTTAGATTGCAATTCGTGCCGACCAAGAAGTTTATACATGGGGTGCAAGCCCCCAAGAAGTTCGTCTATTTCAATCAAAGAGCAACCAAAAACAAAATGGGTTGTCTCTAAAATCTCCAGATTCCTGGAAAGCAAGCGTACATATTTATTCTGGAATAAATAAAAAACCTATCGAACAAGTGGCAGTTGGTTATAGGCATTCTGCCATTTTACATAATGGTAAAATATTATGGGGTAAAAACAAGGATGATGAACTTAGTCCTCCTAAGTTAAGGAATCAGGATAACATGAACAGCTTGTTTACGCAGCGGTTCTTGCATGTTTCCTGTGGTGTAGATTATACAATGG
Source organism: Rhamnusium bicolor (assembly GCA_029963845.1). Classification (NCBI taxonomy): domain Eukaryota; kingdom Metazoa; phylum Arthropoda; class Insecta; order Coleoptera; family Cerambycidae; genus Rhamnusium; species Rhamnusium bicolor. Next base: position 1,138,081 of record JANEYF010001621.1, read on the forward strand.
CCATTGACCATACTGGAAAATTATTGGCCTGGGGCAGTCCCTCAATGGCACAGGTAAAGGTGGAAATTATTTTATTGCATTGCAAAAAAAAACTAGAAATTCTTTTTAAACATTCTGTAAACAATATTTTTTTTTTGTTTTACAGAATACGTAATTGTACTTTACATATTGTATTTTTGCAGACTATATTAGGAAGGCCACTAGAGGAAGATAACAAGAAAATGGATGGCAAAGTAGTGGTATTTAAAAATACAAGGAGAGTGATTAAATTTCCAAATACAGTTCAAGGGAATTCTGAAAATTTCCCAATAGAGGTTCCAGGATTGCCATCAATGGCAATAACTTTTAACCCCACCAATCACAAATTGTTATTTTCCAGAAACTACATACCATATTCAATTCGCACAATAGAAAATAACCAGTGTACAATGGAAGAAACCAGTTTTAAAAACAGTTCGTTTTTTGATAGTATCAAAGAATGCCCGAATTTTAAATATGGACATAAAACTTTGCACTACGTTTTACAAGCCTATTTCGGATTTTATGATACTGACAGTATTTTATCAAGGTGTTTAGAAGTGCAAAATTACCAAGCTGCTGCAAAAATTGCAATTCTCGATGGCCATTTTGGTGATAGTTTAGGTTTTCAGTTAATAGCATTTAAAAAGCACATGGAAACCTTAGACTTAAACCTACATTCCATGTGTGTTAAGAAGTGCCCTCTCGAGTTAAAAGAAAAGGATCAAAGTTATGTTGAACTTATCGTAAGGAACATACAAGATGATCTAAATGAAAAAAATTTAATGCATTCGAATTCTGGTGAGAAAATTTGTAACTCCCCAGCACATATTTTGAGCAGTAGCTCATCTCTAGATAGTATACGACAATGGGGAGATGATATAGAACACCAGGGTGGCTGTGAAAGCCCATGTGAAATGTCGGATATGGGTGATATTCGTCAAAATATGACTCAGTACGTACAGTCATTAAAAAAACAGTGAAAACTCTCCGCCTATTTCGTGCGTATCAAAAATGGTTTCTGAAATTGATAATGTTCAAACAAAAATGAAAGATGCCGAGTTCGAGATGCAGATTAAAGATAAATCTGCCAAAGATGTAATTGACGCAGCATCGTATTTGGTTGAATTTTATATTAAAAAGATCTACGTTTCTGAGAATCATATTTTGATGCAGAACATTTTATTAAAATGTATTGAGTTTTGGTTGTCTAATAATTTACCAGTTCCTGTATTAGAGAATATTTTACTTAAAAATATGGATAAATATTTCTATCCACTTTCTATATTGCTGTTTTGTAAAAACTTTGGTAATACCCTTGATGATGAGATTTTCAAGGATGATTGCGATTCAAAGCCAACTTCTTCAGGGTTCCTAAAGGAATTTTCAACCAAGTTTTGCCTTCAGTTGTGTTCCATGGTATTGGAAAATGTTAATAAATCATAACGTTTCATGTTGTCAGCGTGAATAGATTTTATTTTGGGCTTAATGTAATACTTGCTTTTATCTGCTAGTCTAATAAATAGATCTCAGTATTTTTCGTTTGTTGTATCGGCATTTATTTTAATCTTCCAATCTGAAGCTTAATAACTACAACATATATAGAGCAGAAGCATCTCATAGTATGTTTAAGATTTTTTTTTCTGAGAAAGTAATGACGAAAATCTATATGAATGATATTATTTTTGAGTTTAACCAATACAAAAGATGTGATTTAAATTTGTTCTGTTCAGATGGCTCATTTTTTATTAACAATAAAAAAAATTGTCAAAATTGAAATTGCTCATATACTGACCGGCACAAAAAGTGGGAGAGCAAGAAAAATTGGTATATTTTTAAATAAAATTTTTTCTCGGTGTAAACAAAATGTGTAAAATTTTGTTTTGGTGTCATTTCTAAACCTCTTAGCATAAAAATATGGTTATTTTAAAAGGATAACTTCAATTTTTAGGATAAAAGGTGTTCGACAAGAATTTGGGTACATGACATGAACAAAGAATAGGTGATTATAAAATGAAATTTCTTTATTTAGTAACTAGTATTACCTCCCCTAGCTCTGCTTACACTCCCAAGTTTAAATTCTATGCCTTCAATTATCCGTCTTCCCAGCATCGCCAATACGTGTTCTATGGGATTTAGGTCAGGACTATGTGCTGGCCAGTCAAGAGCCTCAATACCAGCGTCATGGAGGTAGTTTCTAACAATTTTGGCCACATATAGACGAGCATTATCATGCCCTAAAAAAATTGCTCACCAATAAACCCCGCAAAAACCACCACATGCTCTTCCAAAATGTCATTAATATACCTTCTAGCCGTTAAAGCACTTCCATCTACAAGCACAAGCTCTGTGTGAGCCTCGTAAGATTGCCAGCCCACACTATTACAGACTTACCACTGAAGCTCACCCTCTCATTGAAGTTACATTGCACGTCTCGCCTTCTCCATACTCTCATCCATCAGGACTCATTAGAGAAAAGAACTTTGCTTCACTGCCTGATATACCAATTGAGATCTTCACAAAATTGAGCCTGGCCACATGATGATTCTGGACAAGCTCGGGGCTTGTTGCTAGTCTTCTAGCGAACAAATTGCCTGGTGCACTTCTGGCAGTTCATGTCTTACTTAATGGCAGTTATATGTCAATATCGCAGGATACAAATCACGGTTAATTAATTATCACGAGGAGTTGTGCTTTGATATCTTCCAGACCCCAGCTTTCTACAGTATTCGCCGGTTTCTCGAAAGCGAACAACTGCCCTGTGGACACTGGATCGAGAAAAACCCAATCTTTCAGCGACTTTGCGGATGCTATAGCCAGCATTAATTAAAGCAACTGCTCTAGCAGAATTTTCTGAAAATAAGGGCACTTGAAAATTACCAGCATTTAAAACAATCGGCAGAATGCAAGCCAGTACTAAAAAAATGATTTCTCATAGTAATTAAAAATGTTAAAACGTCAGTTTTTAAAATGATAAGGAAAAGGAAAAAAATGGGAAGAAAAAATGAACCAAAAAGTTACAAGAATGCTAAACAATTGATACTACATATTTTATGTGCACTGAGAAAAATTTTAATTAAAAATATACCAATTTGCCACTTTTACAAATCACACATATAAGTAAAAAATCGAAGAAAAAGCAAGTTAATTTGAAATTTTATGCTTGCTGAAAATCAACTTACTGCTCCACTGAAATTGTGAACAAGTCAGTTGAAAACGTACTGATTGCATAGATAATGGGTGCGATTGCATGTAGTGACATTACATACGTTTTGTGTAGATTTGAGCATATCAAAGACAATTCGAACACGAGTTCAAATATTCCAGTTATAAGAAGTACACTATAAATCTGAATTTTGTATGAAATATTTAGGGCTTAACATCTTTCATAAAGTACCTTAGAAAAAAGGTATAAATGTAAAACGCAATACCTCTAGAAATAAAAGCATAATGTCAAACCGTTGTCACTTGTTGCTTCAATGTTGGTACATACAACAAGGGATGCTCAAAGATATAGAAGAATTAAACTCTTAAATTTATTATTTTATATTTGTTATTGTTTTAGTTGCCTTTAAATTTTAAATGAAATCAAATTGAATTTGTCTAATGCCATTCATACAGATATTAGCATAATATTCCAGTCAATAGAATTCTCTAATATTACCCATAATCTAATGCACAAATATATACATAATCAACAGTTAAGTAATGATTTTTAATGTAGGACTCCTCTAACAGTTGTGTCATATTATGAGATGAAGGTCTATAAATAACATGCACACACTTATTTGCATTAACATGACCACATTCTGTTTACATAATATGTAAACAGAATATTATTACATTACATAAAATTTACTTGGAATTCGAAGTTGATCGTAAGATGAGCGATTTATCTCCATTTAGTTTTTACAACTGGATATTTTTTATGACAGAACTTTTTATCATATTTTTTCAATAAGTTTCTTACAGTTCCATGAGGAAATTGATTTATATAAATAATTATGGCACTACATAAAATGATATATGTTTAAAATTTCATAAATGTCTACAAATTTATTGCCACCACTCGGTTAGGAGAAAATATAATTAACGTTAATAAATACAGCTTACTACCCATAAAAAATTCGTGCAATAAAATAAAATGATGAACATAAAAATAGAGAATATATGTTTGGCAAAATTTAAAATTGTAGTCACAATTAATGCAAATAAGTTTAAAAAGAAATATTTTTATAAAGTGGACTATTTTTTCCCAAAAACTGTAAATTCAGTCGATGTGGTAAAATACTTTTTAGTATTAAGCACTACCTGATTGGAATTTAAATAGATTGAATAGTTTATTTTTTTCTAGTAGTAAAATTCTCCTGAGTATTCTTTAATGTGTGTGCTTGTAGTTTTAGCAATGGTTAACTGGCAATAGTTGCATATGATTTTAAAGTGATGGTTTTGTGATTTAATTAATCTTCGATTTAGTTTTACAATATATAACCATGTAACTGCATAAGTAGATAGTGTTAATTTAAAAATGATTCTGATATATATTATGGATTCCTAGTTGTGAGAAGAGAATCTTTGATAGTAATTTGATAACAACAAAAGATATTAATATAAAAGGTGATGTTACTGTGGAAGAAAAACATTTTCTAAATTAGTACTTTTTGTGTGATAATTAGGCCTGACTTTTTTCTGCTGAAGCCCGATCTCAGTTTTAACCAAAACCGGTTTCACCGAATGATTGTACAAGTGTTTAACAGTTTACCTTTTGATAGTTCCACATTTCAAGTAAATAGAAATATTTGTTACATTTTAATAATCATACATTATGATCTTTCTAAAGTTTATTAAATCTGAATTTATTTAAAACTTTTTAATTTGTAGTAGTTATAAAAATTGTAGATATAAAATATATGCAGCTATAAAGTGCCATGTTTAGAATTAGAAATAGTGATAACTATTGGTTTTATCTTATAGATATTGATATTTTGAGTTTGTACCTGTTTTGTTATTTTTTTTATTAATATGCGTGTTATACTATGGGATATAGTTGTATTTTTAAAAAATAAAGTTATAATAATGTAAGTAAACAGTGTATTATTTTAAAATAATGGTACATACATTGCATTAAAAATGCTAACATGTTACAAATAATACTAAATAAATAAAAATAAAATAGTAAACGAAATGCCCAAAAACAAACCTAACTTGTGAAAACAAATTGTATGATAAAGTTTACATTATATTCTAATCATTTTATTAATATTTTTGTGCTTGGAAATAAATTAAGTAATTTATTAAAAAAAGTTTTTTCATTTTCTAAAAAAAATACACAATTTATCGCAACATAATTAGAAATACTAATTTTAAAAGTATACAAAAATAAGGTTTATTTTGAACAAGTTAGTTTTGTTTTTGACCACTAAATTTTAATTAGAATGATATATCTAAGTCATCATAATCTAGTTCTGGTATTTCGACTTCAAAAGTTCTATTTAGATTATCCTCGTCGGGTAGTTCTGGCATTTCTACTTCAGGCAATTCAAAAAATATTGGATCAATATCCAGTGGCGCTGGATCCGGTGTAGGTGGTGGCGTGTCTTCTGTATTACAATAGTTTCGAAGAATTGCAATCAGCCCCCTCCGTACTTAAACGAGTTTTTGGCCAGATATCTTCATAAGTGTCTGTTAAAAAATTGATATACATTTAGTAGGTACAGCTTCGCAACATAAAGGTTTCCAATCTAAAATTTTAAATAATTTTTTTCGCAGGTGGGCGAATAAATACACAGGTTATGTGAAGGGAAGTAATTTACTGCTCTACGCTTTAGATTTTATTCATTACAGAAGAGAGAAAGGATATGGATGTGTTCTCTTCCAAATCACAAATGACCTGGAAACCTTTATATTGCAGCAGCTGTACTAATAGAAAATATCAGGCTTTTGCTCAAAACAGGAAAGTTTCTGTTCTTTTTGTCATTTTTGTATCACATTGAAAAAATGATAATCAAATAGACAGTCAAAATGAATAGATCAAATTTAAACTAAATCTCTGAAAGTTTCGGAAACTTGTAGGAATTTGACAGCTCCAATTCAAACTGAGAACAGTGTGGCATACATGGGAACCAAATAATCTCCAAGCAAAAAACAGAAACTAATTGCTAAAGTGGGATGATAACACAAAAATCTCTATTTGAATGGACTTTACCTTCTACATCTTTATATGAGAACATAAAATCGTCAGCGTTAAGGTCTTCTTTGGGGGATTTCTTCGGTTTTTCAACTGTTGCAGTTTCCTTGGTAAATTTTAATTTTGGTTTCAGCAGTTTTCCAGTATCGGGAGTTTTGCTATTAACAGATCTATCCAGAAAAGGTTTCCTTATTGTAAGATTATTTCCTGGTTTACGTTGAACTAGGTTGTCTGCATCTGTAGGATAAAGTCATTATAATTTTTAGGGCATAATTTAAAATACTTACTTTCTGAAGTGTACAAGCGAACAGAGGGTGAAGAAAACATGGTAGTTTATTTATATAATCCTTATTCCTACTAAAACAACCACACTAAATTCAAAGCACTGCAAATCTTTCTTTTATAATTTTTTTCAGAGACAGCCGTTATAAAAAAACCAATAACGGCAACTCTGATTTTTTGTTTTTTCTGTCATATGTCAGTTTTTAAATGTGTTCAGCCGCATTCACATAAAGTGGAAGTTGTTCCAATCTTGTTTCCAGTAGAACGATTTACAACCAATCAGACGCTTGACGTACACCTGCTTAATTTCGTCAAGCGCTTGATTGGATAGAAATCGTGGCGCCTGAAAAAATTTCTTACCATGTGAAAGGTGCCTCTAGTAATGACCAAAAAATACGTTATTAATAGTAATAGTAGTATTTTATTTGCAATGTGAATCAGTTCACTTTGATCCAAATCAATTAAGTCAGCTGTTTACATGTTTTATTTACAACTGATCTAAAGTCAAAAGTGACCAAGTCAGTTCCCCCTTGCCGATACTGCTCCACCGCAGATGAAAAAATCACATGTGATCTTTAGATCAGTAATGTAGTGGAGTAGGAATAACGGCAAACGGTTGACTGTATAAACAGGTTTTGCATGTCACAACAATAAATTTGTATATTTTTCATAAAAAAATATCGTTTTTGCAATTATTATATTTCATCATAACATAAAAATAATCAAGGTCTTAGAAAAGGAAAATGTCAAGTCGGTTTCTGGATCATCTGTTCTAATTTTTTTTAGGGGTTTTTATAAGAACCTACGTAAAACCAGAGACGCATATTACACTTATACGTCTCTGGTAAAACCGATAAAACATAAACATCGTAAAAGTAACGAGTACCTCCCAAATTATTTGCGACTCGTACAGGTCATTTCTAACCAGATCAAATGTGATCAAGTGAGCAATAAAATACTACAAATTAGGACCTTTAATTTGATGCATTGGTAGAAAAATGTAATTATCGCTCCATTATTGTTTATAGTTAATCCGTTCATTTCATTTATGTTACTGAACGTACATTTGTTTAAATAGTTTAAATTAAAATATCACCTTGAAACTTGCCAGTGGTTGATGGAGATAACTTTACTCCTTCGAAACAGTCGTGTTTGTAAGAAACATTTTAATCTTGATGATTATGCGTTACCAAAGGAGACTACTACTGAAAATCGTGAGTAATAACCATGTACATTCGTTGTTTTCATCATGCTCATTCTTGATATAACCTAACTTAAATGACATAAGACACCTCTGATAAGTACAATAATTTCCCTACTGAGCAAGTAAATTACTGCTGTCCCCTTCTGCCATCATTGTGTTAAATGTTTTTCAGCTAATTTTTATAAAAAATACTAAAAACTAGCGTTAAAAATCCATGTAAACATTAACCCTCAGTGACAATTATCTTTCCGTACACTAGCGCCCCTCTTGATGAATTCAATCGCGGTAGCCCTCATTATCCGACAATAGGGATTTTTGGGTGCAGAGAAGTTTTATCTAATGGTTGTAACCTCTCGATTATTATTGGTTGAAATTAATTTTAATTTTGAACTCAACCAATGATGATCCAGAGATTCTAACCACTAGTTAAAACTTGTCTGCATCCGAAAAGCCCTAATAGCGACAATACGTTACTAACTTCATTGCATTTTAGGCAAACTGTTAAAAAGCAAATTTATGGCAATTTATCGAGCAACAGCAACACACAGACAGAACAGAAAAAAGAGCAACAATCGAACGTCAACAAAGTGCCTAACCTATAATTTGCCTTGTTCTGTTTTTACCATTAAAATAATATAAACACTATCTAAAAGGTAAAACATTTTCATATTGTAGACAGTTTACTGACTAAATAAAAATTTACATTTTAGTAATACCTAACCTACTTCGAAGTTTACGGAATGGCTAAGCATCATCCAGATTTGATATTTTGTCGCAAACAACCTGGTGTAGCTATCGGACGGTTGTGTGAAAAATGTGATGGTAAATGTGTAATTTGTGATTCATATGTTAGACCATGTACGCTAGTAAGAATATGTGACGAATGCAACTATGGTTCGTACCAAGGAAGATGTGTAATTTGTGGGGGCCCAGGTGTGTCAGATGCCTATTATTGTAAAGAGTGCACAATTCAAGAAAAGGATAGAGACGGTTGCCCTAAAATTGTCAACTTGGGTAGTTCAAAAACAGACTTGTTCTATGAAAGGAAAAAATATGGTTTCAAAAGACGTTAGATATTTATTTTTTACTGTGTGTTACTATAATGTGCAGGTGTATTTTGTAAGTAATATATAATAAATTTGTCATAAAATTCATTTATATTTGTGCTTTCTCAAATTGATTCTCAATAATACTTTAATAGATTAAGTAACCAAGCAGCCGATTCTCAAATTATAGAATATAAAATTATTGCTCTTGGTATTCTTAATGGTTGCATTCAAGGAATTAGCACAGCGTTATAGCGCTGTGGTGCTTTACTCACTGAATGAACATTTTTCGATCCAGGTAATTTTAACTTTAATTTTCTGGTTAGCAACATTGACTGTTTTCTTAACCTATAATTCAGTCACAATCTTCAAGTGTGTTTATATGAATTATAAAGAAGAAAAGAAGTTTTGCGTTGAGCAAACTATTCCCTTAGATACCCTGAATGAATTTTAAACCATTTTAGAATGTCGAGGATATCTCTATAAAGATTTGTCTATTTCTACAATTCAAATTTGTTGACAAGCTATACTGCTTTATTTTCCAATGCAGCGCTAAAATTGAGGAATTGTGTGCTTTATTGCTTTACTAAAGTGCTGCTCGTAAATAACAAACTATTCCATGCTTCAATAAAATTCTGCGTTTCTCTGAATGGGACCATTGTTACTTATTTGCGAATTATTATCTAAAATGGAAGTTGTTATGTAAATGATCACAACTGAAATCGGTGCATAATGCTGATTATCTATAAAAAAGATATTGACTGAAATGACTAATAGAAATTATACAAATGTAACTACTTATAAATGATGAAATATAAAGTATCCATCAAACTTTGTTTTTTAGTATTGAAAAGATGTGCTTATTTTTTAAAACCTTGGCACAAACGATTTAAAAAAATCTGATGTAGCCAGCACATAACTTTCTTATACCAGTATATATCATCCTGAACTAAAAAAACATTCTATTTAATTCTTCACTTACCTCTATTTAATTCGAAAAGTGTACCTTGAAATGTTTCATTAAAATTTTTAAATAATTATCAGCGTCCTTCGATACTGTCAATAATAATTCATGTCATATATTTTAATAATTTCTTCTTATTGACATTGACATTCCCAAGTAACAACTCTAAGATACTTTTGATTTATTTAGGTTTTAAAAGTGCTTTAACATGTTCAATAAAATGATAGTGGTTTTAAAATTACCTTAAGATAAACTAAAAGTTCTTAAAGACCACTGATTCTTATGCAAAGGATTTAATGCACTCTTTAAATTAAAATAAAAAACTGTTTGCTCCTAATGCCCTATTGATCTTATACTAGTTTTATAATACTCTTGACATTGGCTATTTTAAAACTAATTTGCCTTTTTAGAGAATTAAATAGCAAGTTGGTTTTAAAACAATCCATTTTGGAACAAATGGTTTTAATGTAGTTTTATGGAGTATCCTTGATGTAGTCATTAAAACCCATTAAGAAAACTATTTTATCTTAAGCCTATATGCTCAATGAAATTCCACATTAAATCCTAAAACATAGCTTTTACTTTTTAAAGAGTAAGTTAAGAATATTTTAAAGTTCAAAGGTTTTAATTTAGTCAATTTGATTAAAAGAAATGCCTGTTGGATTTTTGATGACTTTATTAAAACTAATTCTACCCCCTCCATAATCGGAGAAAACACGCCATCTGCTCAATAAACTGATTGCTGATTTAGTGAACCAGTGCAGTCCGTGTACCTACTTTATGCATGAATGAAAACTAGAAGACATATTTAAAATGGAAAATATTAGTGACAAGTATTTTAAATTAAAACGAAGTCACTAAATCCAGCAATCACAAAACCGGCACAATTTTAAGGTTAGGATTTCATACGCGCACCAGATCCCTTTAAATCAATAAGGCCACGAGTTTGAACATATTAAAGCAACTCAGTTTTAAAAGGAAGAGTAAATAAATGTCTGGGAGAGTAATTGTACTTAAAGTGGTAAATAAAACGTCATTTTAAGTCTTGTAAGATTTAAAATGTTCTATTAACTTGCAATCAGTTTTTATCTAGACCACGCCATTTTTTATATAAGATACAGACCCGCCATGATGAATATTTTCAATAGCCAAAGAAAAAAATGTTATTGAAATATATGCGCTTTACATCCTCTTAAATAACTGAAGGACGGTGTGTCCAAACATGCAATTTAATAAAAAAAATGCATTTGGATGTTTAGATGCAAAATAAAAATTGACGATATTTTTAAAAAAAATTTTTAGATAAAAAAAAACATTATAGTGGTGGCGCTCGAGTTATGTAGAAGTATTTTATTATATTTTGTCAGAAAAGTGCCATCCGTTGGTAATTTTTACCAGAATAGTTTGCATTTGAATATTATTTTTGATCAGCTTTATATGCGTTACGTTTAAAATATTACCACTCTGCCCCATTAAAGACTTGCCGTTGTTTTAACTATTTTACGCATAGAGTTGTCCGACTTTAAAACAAAATAAAACCCTTTTAGGATTAATTATAATGATTCTCAAGGCAATTTAGTCTGCTGCAATTTTATTTTAAATGCAAAACGTTTTAATACATAAATTTAAGGTTGCCTTGAAGAACTCTTTAAGAATATGAAATTAAAACTAAATGGTTTTTAATATAGTTTTAAAATTTAGTCTTCAAGACCCTTTTAGGATGGGCCCTTTTTGGCTAGAAGATGCTTTATTGTGATACTAAGCTTGTCTTGAAGATCATTTGGTTTTATTCGAAGTTTTATTGTATAATTTTAAAGCGACCTTGGAGATCTTAATAAGAGCATTAGTGTTACTTGGGTTTTTTTAACTAAATTAGATATTTCAAATGTCAAGCTGCCAAATTTATCCAAACCCCATTTTTTGAGGTCAAATGAGTACAAAATTTCAGTTACATCAGCTTTATGTACTTGGAAAATATATTTTATTTGCTTGATATAGTATACATGATTTATAATCTTTCATCAAGAATACATATTTTTGTAAAATCAAATACAAAAAGTAGACCGTAGACCTTTTATCTGGCCAATTTTGCTCATCACCGAATTTATCATTGTCTTTGGCCTTTAGAACAAGTGTGCCAAATTTGAAAGCTTTATCTCAAAAACTGTGGCTGCTATCGCGATACTACAGACATGCGGACTGATTTTTTTCCATAAAGTTATGTTTTTCATTATAATTCGTCGAGATTCGTCCAGAAATGCAATAAAAATTTTTACCTGTGTTTTTACCTAAAATGTTAAAATTCTTAACTGCCAAATTTGGGAATTCTCCCATTAGTATTTTTTGAGTTATAGCGGATACACATACATACACATCCACACATGAACCGACAGACATCATTTGGAAAATAGTCAAAATGGATTCAGGAGGAATCAAAACATATATATCAATCAAAATCTCGAGGTCGAAAAAAATCACGATTACTATACTTCCTTATATAAGGTATAAGAAAATAAAAAACAAATGCTGGATTGCCTACTTACCTAAATCTTTATAAGATAAGGTTCTATGTACTGGAGAAAAATCAGAATATTTAACTTTGCACAGAAAATAGGCGTGTATGTGGGTCAAAGAATAGGTCCTTTACCTTATATTCATAAAAGTTATTTTACCCCTGGTTCAGATTTGTAACCATTCATTTATTTTAATTATTTATTTACTGTTAGAAAATAAATAAATCTACTTGATACTAAAAATTAAACTTTTAATACTATAATGCAGTACAACGATAAAAATCACAAAATATAAGTAACGAAAGTACAAAAAAATATATCATCTTAATATAAAAACATAATAAAGCACAGCTTCCAATAATATTTTAAATAAATATAAAGTAAATGGCGAATAAACTTAAAATATATTGAATTTTTTCTTTTTCTTTTTTTCTAAAGTTGAACAAGCTTCGCTTTCGTCAATATCCTTGTCCGCATCGATTTTATGTCCTTTGTCTTTATGTTTACCTTTTTTCTCCTTTTTATGTTTCTTCTTGTTCTTTTCCTTTTCTTTTTTTAATGTCTCTGGTTCTACTTTATCTCCATCTCTCTTTAATGTATATAGATTTATATGGTTGTTTATGCTGTCATCTTCTTCAGCCTCTCTAACTCTGTCCATTTCCAAACACTCAATAATTTCGTTTCTCCTTTCTACAATCTCCACTAGCCTAGAAATAAAAGACTAAAATAATCATGATAAACATGTACAGCTGGTGCAACATAAAGGTTTCCAGGTTATTAGTGATTTGAAAGAGAACATGTATCTCTTCCCTCTTCTGTAATGAATAAAATCCAAAGATAGGCAATAAATTGCTTCCCTCCGCACAACCTGTGCAGTGCATTCGTTTAAGTGAACATACTAGTTACTTTTGTATGTTAAACTATATTTAAATACTGTTATTATTATTGTTTCTTTCTATGTAGTATATATACATACATGTTGATTGTGCATTCTATTATTTCTATTTTATACTCATTATCCTAGCGAATAAAGACGGGGGCCAGAGATCTTGTATTGATTACAACCTACGGCATTTTTATTTGCGTTTCATTTCTCTTTAGCTGTTGTATTCTCTTGCACTTATTGCAGATGAAAAACGTCCAGTCTCCGAATGGGTATAGTCCAGCAGCCATGCTGCGAAAAAATTTATATAGTATTTTAGATTGGAAACCTTTATGTTGCGATAGCTGTACCTCTTTTTAAAAATAAAACATGCTTGTTACATAATAGCATAGATTGCAAATAATTTGCCATCTATCACAGTACAAATAAAATAAGTGTGGATCACTGTCCATAAATGTCATTTCAAAGATTAGTGGTTTGCAATGTTGTTTTACTGATAAGCGTCGGTCAACTGACCAACAATAATGTCAATTATCGGCCAAGTCAAATATTTAATTTTTTAACTATTTTTTTGTAGGTTATACATTATAGAACAAGTGATTTAAACAAAATGGCATTTTCATCCTTAGTAAATATTTGTAGGTTATGAAGAGACCAAGTTTAAGAAACATTACTGATTGTTGATCAAGTTGATCAATTGACAATAAATTATTGATTGATTATTTTACCATCACTAGATTTTTTACATAAAATTGAAAACCTATTTAATAAATTACCTATTAATTAATTCCTCTTCTCGGGCTTTGTCAGAATCAGTTTTATTAGCCTCGGGCTGTACCATTAAACATCTTATTTGATATTCCACGTCAGCATGCTCCTCTTCTAATCTCTGTTGTCTCCTTCTAAAAAAGGTAGGGGAAAATTACAAACTCAAAAAGGTTCATGTAATTTGTATAAGATTTTCTAAATGTTGATTTTTTTTATCTTCAAAGTGGCAGTTAATATATTTATAAAATGTGATTCAGTGAAATGATAGTATATTATTCAATGAGCCTATAATGATAGCTATTATTCACGAGGGTGAGTGAATAACAGCCATTATGATATGCGAGTAAAATACTATACTTTATCCACGACTATAATATCAATTTTTAACTCTATTTTACAAAACAAAATTATATTATATTATATTATTATATTATATTGTTATATTATTATTATTATTATATTATTATACTATTATTATTATATTATATTATATGCTTTATAGCTTTATTTAACGAAATTTATTTAATATTAACAACAATTTATTTTTTAAAAGCTGCTACCATTAACTAGTTATATTAATAGAACAAAATTATGCTTTGACACATTGTCGTGGCTTACTAATAAAATAATACAGTTTGTAGGCACGTAGGTAAATGGTAAATGGTAAATATTGGAGATTTGAAAAACTTACTAATGTAGTTTTTGAGCGTTCATTAAAGTACCTCTTCGGCTTGTAACATTTGAGTGCTTCCTAGAAAACTTAGAGAGACAACACTTGTCTTTTGGTTGCTACAATTATGATTTTAAATTTTTAGTAGTCACTAACGTGATTTTTATAAACGGACTGTCCTCATTATTCACTAGTGAATAATGAAATCATTTTCACTGCAGGGAATAATGAATAGCATTATCCTTGAGAAAACATACATAATGTGTACATTATTTAATAGTCGTGGACAAAGTTTTAGTTTGTTGCCTACTTAAGTATCCAGTGATCTATGATTTCCACTAGTCCTAATATAGACATATCTTGCAATTTTTCAGAGATCAAGTGATAGAAAAAAATTTCAATGCTAAATTGGTAGACAAATATTCACTAGGAACGGCCTAATTTATTTTTAACTCGATTTATAATTAAATAAATAGTACTTACAAGTACATTAGTTCTGCTTGTTTCCTAAATAGATCGTTTTTCTCATTCACCAGTTCAAACAATTGTAGTATTAGATCCTCTACCTCAATAGGAAGGCTATCATCTGTAACAAAATTATTTAATGAACGCAAATTCTATTTTTTTTTTTTTAATAAGCGATTAATTTTAGAAAATGAGTAGAAATTACAATTGTTTAAAAAATTTTGTCAATAGTTACATAGTAAAAAAATCCAAATACGTGTATAAAACAAACAGTCGATACAAAAGTAACAAATAATGTGGAAATACTATACATACATATCAGATCTAATATATCAGATATAATATATAAATGAAAAACAGTTACAATCATTTATAAAAAACAAACGAACAATAACAATACGTACAGAGATTAAAAAAATTTATGTATATATCAGTGGGGCTGGTGGATTTAAGTTGTACCATATCTCAGTATTGGAGCATGGAACCCAAGCAATATTTGATGCCACGACTCTCAGTACTGATTGAAGAAGTTTTGCAGAAAAAAATTGAAAAAAAATTTGAGAAAAAAAGTTACAAAAATGTGCAGGCTCCCCATATTCCTTCTAGACCGTTAGTCAAATCTTTGCAAACTATTTTTTTTTTTGTAATCAGAATAAAAAATTTATCACCCAGCTTTTGTTTGGTTTTCGAGAGTTTTGATTTTTTATGATATTTTAAAATTTACACAATGAAGAAACTTAAATTTCAAAGTGTCATAACTTTACAAAAAAAATCAAAATTTTCGAAAAACAAAAAAAAGTGGGGTGATAAATTTTCCTTCTGATTACGGAAAAAAAAAAACAGTTTGCAAAGACTTTATTAATGGTCTAGAAGGAATCTGGGGAGGCTGCGCATTATTGTAAATTTTTTTCTTAATTTTTTTTTTCAGTTTTCTTTTCTGCAAAACTTCTTCAATCAGTACCAGCCGTCACTGGTATGTATACAACTCGAATAATATATTCTCAAATGTCAACATAAATTTGTTCACTGTCTTTTGAACTCACAAAGTATGTACATAAGTTTAAAAAAAATTTGTAACATTCTAGATATAAAAATTAATAATTTATATTTAGTGCAGTCTGCCTATTTTTGGCCCCATGTTAATTTTTCACTTCGGAGATACAGTCAACAAAAATATGTAAAAAATAGGAAATTTTCCGTAGAATTCAATAAACCAAAATACAAACACCTGGCACCTCGGGGGCCCATAGTAAATTGGGCCCAAAGTTCGCCAAAAACGGTTTTTTCAATTTTACTCTGTCATGGTGCCATAAAAATGAAAAAAAAGTTTTATATAAAAGTTGTAGAACTATTAAATACGGATCGATCTGTGGAAATCCGATGTCAAAAAATTCAAAAATAAATTATTTATTTGAAAAAAAACCGTTAAAAATCGCGTTTTTTTGAAACGCTCATATCTTCGTGAAAACAAATAATTTTTTTCACGAAACTTGGTAAAAGTGTAGCTCCCTACTAACTAAAAAAAGATCGTTTTCAAAAAATTTAACAATGTTATAAACATTTTGCAAAAAATTAATTTTTTCGAAAAAAATCACGTTTTTTTAAAATCTCGATAGCTCATACACGCTTTCATATTTCTAGTCAATTTTGAGCTTAAAATTTGCTTGAAATGTTGTACTAACATGGTTATTTATTGGGCGCTTTTTAAATTGATCGGTAATATGCGAAAAATCGGTTGAAAAATCGTTTTTTTTTAACAACAAAAAAAATCGATTTTCTTTCAAGAAAAATTTAGTACATATATTAGTACATTTCAAGCAAATTTTAAGCTCAAAATTGACTAGAAATACGAAAGCGTGTATGAGCTATCGAGAATTTAAAAAAACGTGATTTTTTTCGAAAAAAATCAATTTTTGCAAAATGTTTATATTTTTAAATTTTTTGAAAAACGATCTTTTTTAGTTAGTAGGGAGCTACACTTTTACCAAGTTTCGTGAAAAAAATGATTTGTTTTCACGAAGATATGAGCGTTTCAAAAAAACGCGATTTTTAACGGTTCTTTTCAAATAAATAATTTATTTTTGAATTTTTTGACATCGGATTTCCACAGATCGATCCGTATTTAATAGTTCTACAACTTTTGTATAAAACTTTTTTTCATTTTATGGCACCATGCCAGAGTAAAATGGAAAAAATCGTTTTTGGCCAACTTTGGGCCCAATTTACTATGGGCCCCCGAGGTGCCAGTTGTTTGTATTTTGGTTTATTGAATTCTACGGAAAATTTCCGATTTTTTGCATGTTTTTGTTTACTGTATCTTCACTTAAGGGTCCAAATCCGTAGGCAGACCGCGCTAATTGTATTATATTATGTTACCTGTATTGGTGGTAGAATCAATACCAGTTCCTTCACACTTTTCTCTAATTATTTGTTCTAATCGTACACCTTGCTTTTCCAATCCCTGTTGCTGAATTTCTATAATATCTAATTCCCTACGAATTTCAGCCATGGGTAAACACTTAATTGACCTTCTTTGTGGAATGGGCCTTGTAGGTGCCTGCCCTTTACGCCTCTTCCATTTACCATAAGTACTTTTATTCGGTGCTGATAGACTGGAGGAATTCTCGCTGTCTGTTGGACCTATGAGGACAAAGTGGAAAAACATTAAATGTATAATAGATGTATACAGGGTATTTCAAAAAAACATTCGCCACATTTTAGTGCGAAAACTTCATATTCACTTATGTCATAAACGGGTATAAGATACAATGTGTCGAAAAACAAAAGAAAAAATCTCAAAAATGCTCAGAATATTGAGTATTGGCACGTTAGTATCGTATAGGTAGGTGTTTTTACTTATAAACTGATTTTTTATTTCCACCAGTGGCGTGCGTAGGTTAACATCAATAACATTTTTATAGAAAAATATGATACGGACTTGTTTTTTATTTAGTTTGAAACTCCTGAGACATAAATCTACTAAGAATTATCTCTTACTTTTTTCCAAACCAAGTACAGTTTTGGGGAAAAATTTAAAGAAATGCTTTACTGCTTAATTTCTGACCTCACACAGATTTGCAAAGATATATTCATAGTATGCTATGAATTATACAAAATTTACAATGTTGTCGCTGACACTTACGAGGTTTAAATGAAATTTAAAAGTAATTTTTTTTTTTATTTTTAATTTTTGAGATTTCACTTCTAAGCATTTCTAATTTCTTTACAAATCCTGTATCTAATAAAGTAAGCCATTTAGGACATAAATGTATATGAAGTAAATAAATAGTGCTGCAATTTCCTTAATCGCATTATTTATTTAGTAGTTTCATTTTCCCTTTAATTGTAACCAACTCACTTTGCAAGTTAACATTTTGACTTTGCCTGTTTCTGTTCATTTCGTCTTTAACAATTTTTTCCTGTTCAATATCATTTTCAGCATCTTTTTGCTCCTTATCTTTAACTGTTGATTCTGAAATATCCAATTTTATTGGTGACAGAACAGTAGAAGACAATCTGTTAGCTTCATTTTCAATTTCTTTACGTGGTGGCAATGGAGTTGAGGAATTTGGTGGTAGGGGAGCTCTTTTTAATTTTCGATACTTTAGAGTTGAACTAGGTGAATGTTGCTGTAAGTAAATTGAAAGAATAAAAACTTACATAAAACATCAAGATTAAAAATTCAGTGTGCCAAAATAAAATTATATGGAAGGTATATACAGTATTATATTTCTGCAATAAATTATTGGTTAAATTCAAGTTTCCCGGGCTAAGCCCTGGCGGTTCTTCTATAGGGTCATTTGACCAATGACCTCCCACATACAAATAAAAAAATACAGCTATTCATTTTCTGAAGTTTAAAAATATATAATATATATATATTTAATATTCTTAAAAAATATATTAAAGTTTCTAGTTCATTCTATGCACAATACTATTCAAATATCTAATCTAGATCGCAGGATTTCGTATCCCCTCCGAGCACCGAGCTCTACATTCATATTCATTACATTATTCATTTATAGAATTTAAAAATCTTGCGTCAATCCACAACGTGTCCTCAAAGCTAGCTACGGACCGAATTTACTACGAATTAAAGTGAAATAGACTTATGCGCGAATCGTCAGAAAGCAAAAGAGACAGAAAACACTGGCGGGGACAATGTCCCTGACACACGGAAACGGTAACGCACGAAGTTCACTAGAGCAGTCTTCGTGTCAGTCTTAATGCTGACTAGATACGCGTTGGTCGGTAAATTCTGTAGCGTTGTTTTTAATGTTTTAATTTGTGAACATTTTATTAGTAAATCTCTACTTGTGAAATTAAGTAAAACAGTGTTTTTGGTGTTTACTATTAAATATGAGTGTTGTACAAAATATATTAAAACTGAAAGATGGACATAAGTTGGGTTATGAAGACCGAGTGAAATTCAAAGGTGGTGGCCGTCCAAAACCTAATATGACGATAAAGCAAACATCTCTTGATAAGAAAAAAAGAAGTTAATAGGTATTTTTAATTAAAAAAAGTTATCCTTCAGCAAATTTTATTCATTGTTACGCTCATCAACTAAATTTAATTTTACAAAAAGCATCAAGTCAGGATAAAAGCATACAAATTTTTTTTGCTAATTTACATAGCTTTCCTTCATTCTTTGGAAAATCGCCAAAAAGAATAGCCGTGTTAGATAATGTTGTTAAGGTGAGATTACCTAAAGCGGCGCCAACACGACGGAATTTTAATACAAAGTGCATAGAGGCTGTTTGTACCTATCGAACAGAATTATTAGATTGTTTTGAAAAAATCATTGATAATGAATCAGAAAACAACACTCTAAACCAAGCTATTGGTTTAAAAAACTACTTACAAAATGAACATTTTCTTTACTGGTTAATTTTTTTTTCATTTAGTTATGCCTCATTCTGATATATTATTCAATCAATTACAAAAATGTAATATCGATGTCATAACAGTAAATAAGTGTATTGGCGTTTTTAATAGTAAAATTGAAGGCATCAGAAATAAAATTATGATTAAACTATTTGGAGGAAACATCCATGCAGTCTGCCCAAAGATGTAAAACGGAAGAATCAAAAAGGAGAATTTCATTAGAAGTTTGTGATATAATTACATCTGAGATCAAAAACAGGTTTGGCTTCAGTAATCATTTAGCAGTGTCTCAGTTATTTCACGCAGATCGATTTAAAGATTATAAAAAATCTTTCCTCAAGATATTTTTAAATTAGTTAAAACGGAGTATCCAGTCATAAATCATTTGAAACTTAAAACTGAATTAGAAGTATTATATAGCCGAGAAGATTTTTCCAATAGTGAAGGTGCAGTTGCTTTGTTACAGCTTTTTATTAACAATAATTTGCGCAATACTTTTTCTGAAAGTGTCAAACTGTTAAAAATCTTGTGACTACCATCGAAAGTGAACGTTGTTTTTCCACCTTAAAAAGAATAAAGACATTTTTAAGAAATACCATGGGTCAGGAAAGGTTATCTTCTTTAGCTATGCCTACTATAGAAAGGGCATTAATAAAGAAGATAAAAGACTTTAATGAAAAAGTAATTGACCACTTTGCATCTTAAAAAGACCGGAGGATCGACTTTTCTAATTGACCTCCCTATCTCTTGACCCACGAACCGCCACTGGGGCTAAGTGTATATTTAAGGACAAAAAAAAATCCAGGGCACTTGATTTTAACCTGTAATAAATTAGTCGAAAAGTTGCCTAGCTAAAGATTGTAAATATTACTTTGTTTAAAATCTGTGGCCTAACTACGAATCCGGCTTTGGCTTGAATGTACGCCGCTAAATGCAAGCAATTATGTATTTCATTAAAAAAAAGCTCATAATTTAATATCTAAGATAAGATAAAAGCTATCGTTTTCAAATTTGGCACACCACCTTTCTATGTAAAGCTGTATTTACATAAAGTCAAAAATATTAACAAACCCATTGGCGTAGATACAGGGGTTTATATACTCCTTTTATAGAAATAAGTAGTGCGCCACTAGATGTTTTGTATTTTTTGTAAAATTTTTATAGAACAAGTCGTTTTCGATTTATTTGTAGTTAAAATCTTTTGTGCAGACTTTTAAGATATCGTTTTAAGAAAATACACATGTCCACCACCGTGAGAAAAGTAGAGTCACAGCCTTCTTTAAGTAAAGAAGGTTGTGGTAACGTTTTTTTAAAGTGGCATAATCCACATCAAAAACAAATAAAACTAAACATTTTCAAGGAGACTGCTCAAACGGTAATCTACCTACCTGAATGTATTTCTGGCACCTTCAAATCAATGAATTAACCGCGGCAGATATTTGATTTGGATTTTGCCGCATCTCATTACAAGTTTACTCAATCCTTAAAACTAATAATTTTTCTCTTGTTAACACTGGAATAGCATAAACCCTTTCTTGTAAATATACCCAAACATAAAAGTCTAGTGGGTTGAGATCCGGCGACCTGGGTGGCCAGCCCTTGGTCCAACGCCATTAGTCATTTCATGATGATTATCATTTATTCCTAAACGAATAATCCAACGCTGTTTTGTATATTTTGTATGGCATCATGTAATCTTTTATAGTTCTTGTGAACAGTTTTTAAAACTGTTTCAACAGAAACATCTTCGAATTTTGTCTGACTTTTCTTAATAGTTGCAGCCTCGTCTGGATTGAATTGTAGTATTACAGCTTTTATTTGTTGTAAATATTCAGCATAATAAAAAGCTGCCTCCAACCATGTTCCCCAACGTGTAAGAATCGGCTGTGGTGGTTAGGGAATATCGGGACACTTGCTATGAAATGGGCGAAGACGGTTAGGAGATTTAAGAAACATTTTTTTTGTACTTGCTATTAGTGCATCTACCTCTGGAAAGCCTTATCGAATAGTTCTGCCACAAGGTGTAAAGCATGCACTTTACACGTAATATGTACCAACCTACAACCGTGTTCTTGAAGAGAACGGCCTACCAAACGCATTGTCGCGGCACCATCGGTCACAAACATCAACTTTTTTTTTTAACGTCTCCAACACCACCCGCGTAATTGTTTGGCCAGTACACTCAGTTAGTCTTTTGCTAGCTAGTAACGGTGAAAATGCCGGTTATATAACATTTAAAATAGAATTTTTATTTTTACAATCAGTCGTTTCGTCAATACATAACCACAACCGTGTATTTTTTTAGTACACATTTGATCTTATTTACAATGTTTTCGCTTACAGTTGGTACATAGTTACGCAACGTTGTGCGACTTGTAACGTCACCTTGGGATTGTACTTATTCCAGAACTCCTGAAATGATTGTTTATCGAGTATGTGCAGCGGAACATCACAGGTAATCAGCATTAAGAATAAATCGGACATAAACTGTGTTGTCGAAGGCACGCCATTTTTTTTAGTTTTATGTTGCACATTGCACAGAATTTAAGTGATGTTTACAATCACGTTTGTCCCAGCACATCAGGTCTGTCTCGCACACCTTACAAATTATTATAGCACCATTGTAGAATAAATCCGGGAATTCACTGATAAATGTATTCACTTTATCAGCGTATGGCCGTTTTTTACCCTTGGGCAGGTCTGATATACTTTATTATTAAATTAATATCAAGAATAAAATACAACAAATAAAATTATCTACAATACAACGGAGAGGAATTAATTACGTTGTACACACCACGAGGCATAAGAATAGATTAAAATCAAATGTTAGTCTTTACTAAAATACTAAATAGGTCTCGCTTACGTATTTAGGTATTTCTTTACCTGGCACCGCCCGTGACTTGCGTACCGATTTGCCAACTCTACTTATAGATAATTAGTTATATCCATTATACGTATTACTTTATAGTACTTTACGTTTACCTACTCACTAAGGTGTAAAGATCAACAAATATAAAAAAGAGAGTACTGACCATTGGCTATATCTAATTAAGCTTAAAGTCACCGTTATTAGTTAAACCTAAATTTTCAGATGCAAATATCTGAATATCTGGTATATATACAGGGTGTCCCAACCAAAAGTAGGCACCCTGAATAACTTTGGATAAAAATTTTTTGAAAAATTGGTGAAACACGTCGACCTTGTTTCCAAGGGGGACATATTTTAATGTAATACTTGTATACCTATCATCATCCCTTTACCCTACACGGCCACCCCCTCAAAAAATTCAAACGACAAAGGGGGGCGAGTGATACATCTTTTGAAAGGTCTTTCAATTCTCTACATAACTGTGTATTTTTTAAAACCTTTATCGATTCGTTCCTGAGAAATAATTGTTTCATTATTTTAGGTTCGGGAAATAAAAATAAAAGAAGCGTATGTATTGTTCAAAATGACCCCCACCGACTTCAATACAGTAGTATAATCTGTCTTGAAATTCTGTACGAATATTTCTGAACACATCTGGAGTCAATAAACGGCATTCTCGAACAATTCTTTCACGTAACTCTTCCAGAGATGCGGGTTTTGTTGCAAATACCTTCGATTTCAAATGTCCCACAAAAAGAAATCCAAGGGAGTTAAATCGGGTGACCTAGCGGGCCACTCTCCACAGGACCTCTTCTTCCAATCCATCGCTCAGGAAACCGATTATCCAAAAATTGACGGACTGCTATAGCAAAATGTGGGGGTGCCCCATCCTGTTAAAAAAACAGTTCGCCTTATAAAAGATTACCGTCTTCTTCGAGGATTTGGGTAATCATTGGGTCGATGTTATTTTCTAACAGATCGAGGTATCTTTTGCCATTTAAATTGACAGGAATAAAAAACGGCCCGACAATATGATCCCTTACGATGCCAGCCCAAACAAGTAACTTCTGAGGCCTTTGGGTATGAGTTTCCATGAACAAATGTGGATTGGCTTCACTCCAATACCTACAATTGTGCCTGTTTACCTCCGCATTTAACTGAAATGTCGATTCATCAGAAAAAACACGTATTGTACAGTAGATTGGCATTACCGTTTAATTGTTCACTAAAAATCTCACAGAATTCAAGCCGACGCACGATCGGGATCATCTTTGTTTAATTCGTGTACCAATTTAAATTTATATGGATGAAATTTGTGGGCCTTTACAATTCCATGAACACTGCTTCGTGATACACCGGAAGCCTCAGCTACTTTCCTGATCGATTGAGTATTATCCATCTGCAAATGACCCAGAACTGCCACTTCGACTGCTTCATTCCTAATCGGTCGCTTCATGCTTTTTATTTCCTACAGAACCTGTTTCCATAAATTCTGTCAATAATTGTAAAACATACTGAGAACCAACCCTTCTATCTGGGTGATTTCTATTGAATATGCGCTCCGTAGCTCTAGCACAATTATCGTTTTTAAAATAAATGTTGACAATTTCTATTCTCTCCTGAAGGGTATAAACCATTTTGAAAACTCACTCTGGTAAAATGTATCTCGATTTAAAATTGGTTGTGAACAAATTAATGTTCAAGGACTATCAAATACTTATCAGTCTTTTATTATTCTAAAACTAAACGGACAAGAAAAGTGTTTTTTGTCGAAAAAACTCGTGTTGATTTGAGAGCACTAAAAAATTTAGTTTTTTTTTATAAATTCCAATACCCAGTGCCGTGTATTTTAGATTTTTTAAACGATTTCGATTGTGTGTCATCATCAAAAATAAAATTATTTTCCTTAAGAACGAATCGATAAAACTTAAAAAAAAAAATACACAGTTATGTAGGGAATTGAAAGACTTTTCAAAAGATGTATCACTCGACCCCTTGCCATTTGAATTTTTTGAGGGGGTGGCCGTGTAGGGTAGAGGGATGATGATAGATATACAAGTATTACATTAAAATATGTCCCCCTTGGAAACAAGGTCGACGTGTTTCACCAATTTTTCAAAAAATGTTTATCTCCAAAGTTATTCAGGGTGTTTACTTTTGGTTGGGACACCCTGTATATCTGAAGCCAGTATCTGAATTTCAGTGCCGGCATCCTTAATCTTGGTATTGGCCCAGCTCTACTAAACAGCATGACTTTCACATTTACAAGGACAAAGTAATAACACAATTAATCGTACTCAAACGACACAGTTACAACAATAATTGTTTGTATTTGACAGGTAGGTAAATAATGTTATTTGTTTTTCTATTACCTCTCTTTTAAGATGATTATAAACGTCTGCACAAAAGATTTTAACTACAAATAGATCGGAAACGGTTTGTTCTATCAAAATTTTAGAAAAACACTTTGTTCTTCAGAATGCCATGGTCAATTTGGCAGTTTACATCAAGAATATCCATTGGCGTACCACTGATTTCTATAAGAGGAATATGTAACCCCCGCATCTACGCCAATGGTTTACTGTTACTATTTTTGACTTGAAATGTAAATGCAGCTTTACATAGAAAGGCAGTGTGCCAAATTTTAAAACAATAGCTTGCGTCTTCCCTAAGATATTAAATTATTATTTTTTTTTAATGAAATTGCAACACTGTATCCAAGTTCTGGTGCAGTTTTCGAATTATGTTCTACTGCGGCCGAAAAAAAAGGTGATCGACTGATTTTCCTGTTGTAAATATAGTTCTAACCAGTGACGCATCAATCATAATATATTTTATTATTAGTTTCGCACCCCTCAAGTGAGGAAGTTATGTATTCGTGAAAAAAAATTTTGGACATTTTTATTGCATTTCTGGACGAATTATGACGATACACAAAATATCAGACCGAAATAATTTTCTGTCTGTGTCTTTCTGTCTGGTTCGCGATAGCAGCTACAGTTTTTGAGATAAGGCTTTCAAATTTGGTACATACATTCTAGAAGAGGAAGAGATTGAGTTCGTTGATGAGGAAAATCGGTCCCAATGTCTAAAAAAAAATATTAATGACATTCCAGCAATGTGACGTTTTTGAATCGTCAAAAAGTAACTTTTTTAAAACGTTAAAAAATGTGATTTTTTTGAAACGTCAAAGTGACTTTTTTGAAACGTCAAAATGTGACTTTTTTGAAACATCAAAAAATGTGTCTTTTGAAACGTTAAAAATTACTTTTATTATAAACTTCACCACACGTCGAATTTTACTATGGTGAGAAAGTTCTGATCCCCAAGTAATTGGCAGCGGTTTTTTATTAGCGTCAATGTCATTGTAATACCCCACCAATGATTTGTTGTCAAAATAATTTAATTGACATAACTGACGTAAAAATCCCTATTTACAACAGACGTTTTTTTTTTGAAAAAAACATACTACTTAATAAAAAATTTTTTCGACCGCAATAGTTCATAGAGGAAACTCGTATTATTTTTACATACTCTACACATTCATGAAGTTTGTGCCTCGGAAACTGTACCACCCTGTATAATAGATATGTAGTACAAATTTATTTTCAAGTACCTATATACTGAGACTAATAGAACTATTTTGCAATGAACAATGAAGATTGGTGTCCGTTTAAAATTATATCTGAAAATTTATATAGAAGGTATCATTTAATATTTTACGTAAGCAAAAAACGGCTAATCACACGCATATTCTTCATTTAAATGTAATTATAAACTATTTAAATTAAAAATCCCCACATATTGTTCCAGCAACACGAACCAGCCAGCAGCGTTCATTGCGTTTATACTGTAATGCAATTAAGTACTTACTTAGCTTTTATATCCCGGCACAAATAAATGTACGTCACTCATAATTTTTTTGAGCGACATTTTGTGGAATCGCGAGTGCTTCTTTAGATAATTAAATATGTAATTTTTGGTATTTATCAATTTTAAAAATTAACTTACCACACTGTGACAAGGACTAGAGGCCAGGGAATTAGTAGTGGATTCGTAATTCTCACTTTTAGCAGGGGTTGGAGGCTGAGGTGCAGGCTTCTTCTTTCTAGTACTGCCGTATATGCTACCACTCGATATTGAAGAGTTAGACCCAAAATTACTTCTAGTACTAAGAGACAATCCTCCCGACTCTCTTGGCTTAGGCTCGGGTACTCCCAGTGTTGTTCTGGTGACACGATACTTTAACATTATCGAATGCAGTTTGACTTAATAATTAGTTAAAAGTTTGAAGCGCAGCCATACACGGAGCGTAAGAACAATAAGGATTACATTATTAAGACAACTGTTGCATGTTAATGAGCCCGTTGATGACTCATTATAAAACCACAGTAACATTGAAAGGGCTGCACTTTTCACACAAATTAACTGTATTTAATCCAGAACAAGTTTATCTAGTTTATTTATGTAAATTGTTTTATGTTTAGGTATAACTGTAATGAAAAGTGTACTTCTTTTAAGTAGAAGATAGAATATACTGAACTACAAATTTCTCTCTACGACCAAAGAATACGCGTGGTTTCATTTTTCCTTAATAACAATAATTTTAATTTATATATGCAAGTAATTTTATTATTGCATATGGGTGTGCTTTAAAACATCCTGCTTAAAATAGTTATTATTAGTACTTTCTATAATCATGCACAATGTATTGCAAAGAAAAGAAAACAATTTTACAACGATTTGATTGCAAGTTTGTGTTTGCGATACAGGTTGCAAATTTATTTATTATTGGGAATATAAAAAATTTTACAAAATTTTCAACAGTTTACAGAATTATAAGAAAATAGATGTTTTATAGAAATTGTGACTTTTATGAAGAAGACATGATCTAAGTCTACCCAAGCATATTGATTTTTTAAGTAGTCTAATTAAATTCTTTGAAAGTTAAAGGTGTGAAATTAAGCTATACGAATGTTCTAAGAGCTCTAATATGATATAAAGTAGGCGTAAATTTATAGAATATTATTATTGTCCAATTTAATAGTAGTAAGATAATGAAACGGAACTAATTACCTACAGATTGACATCTTCACGAACTAATAGAGCTGTCGACGTAATTACAGACAAAAATGCTCCATCGGTATAATAATAATAATAATGATTTATTTATTCCGTAAGACCCTACAAAATAGATATAGGACAAGTCAGTTACAAATATGATTTAAAATACACATACATGTAAATAAAATTTATAAGTAAAACTAAAAACAAAATACCTACTACGATAAAACTGTCAGTAATTTAAGTATTCCGACACACTATAAAAACATTCTTGAAGCAAAAAATCTGTTACATGTTTTTTAAAACATTTAATATTTGTTATATTTTTATGATGTTCAGGTATAGTAGCTTGTTATAACTTGTATACCCATATACATATACAGGATATATCTTTAAAACATAAACAAGTTATATAATGGTGTGTATAATGTATCTGCGCCCCTAGTATCATAATTATGATACCCCTAGTATCATAATTATGATACCCCTAGTGTCATAATTATGATACATGTTATTTTTTGTAAATAATTTTGAATTTTCCCTAACAAAAAATAATAAATTCTAAGATATATATGCATGCTAATGTAAGTAATTTTAATTCTTTAAATAACACAGCCCCACAAAAATAAAATTCATTACCACGAACCAAAATACATGGATCTAGTATATGTTTCGACGCTGAATTCGAATTCGTAGTTAAAGAAAAGATTTATCGGGTCAGTTTTTTTTTTTTTTTTGGCCAAGAACATCCCTTGAAACGGAGTAAAACTATAGTAATAATGTGATGTCTTAATGAAGTGCGAAAAATGGTAGATATTTTATAGTTTAGAGAGGAGAATATGCATTCAAACCATAGCAAGCTATTTCTATTAATTAAATCAAAATCTACCCTTATGGGGGTGAAAACTACCCCTGAAACTTAAATAACGCACGTGAGTTTAAATAGCATATCCAAAAGACAAATTCTTGTAGCTCTTAGGACAAAATATCTGAATCTGGTGTGACAACCAGACATTACTCTTAAAGGGTTGAGACTCAGCCCTATAGGGTGTAAAAATCACCCCCACCTACAGAGGTATCTCATCAGTTTCAATAACGACGAAAAAATTCAGGCTTTTGTAGTTTTAGGCAGGGCGAACAAATATGGAGTGGATTCGCTTGAACTACCGATACAAGACTATAAACTACCCTTGGAGGGTGGTAGAAACTACCCCTAAGATCTAATGATGCACATGCTACAAGAATTTGGCCTCTGTACATGCTATTTAAACTCACGTGCGTTATTTGTTTTTCAGGGGTAGTTTTCACCTCCCATAAGGGTGGATTTTGGTTTAATTAATGGAACTAGCTTGCTATGCTTTGAATGCATGTTCTTCTGTCTAGACTATAAAATATCTACCATTTCTCACACTTCATTAAGAGTCATTACATTATTAATATAGTTTTACTCCATTTCAAGGGGTTTTTGGCAAAAAAAAAACTGACACGATAAATTTTTTTTAACTACGGATTCGAATTTAGCGTCGAAAAATACACTAGATCCATGTATTTTGGTCCTTACATTATTAATATAGTTTTACCCCATTTAAAGGGATGTTTTTGGCAAAAAAAAAGTGACACGTTAAATCCTTTTTTAACTACGGATTCGAATTCAGCGTCGAAAAATACACTAGATCCATATAATTTGGTTCGTGGTAATGAACTTTTTTTTGTGGGGCTGTGTAATTGTTTGCATGATGATAGTCGTGAAACTCGCATAATAGATCTAGCCCTCTTTTAAAATCGGAAAACTCTAATGCTATAGTGGAAACAACCCCAAAATATTATAACATATTTAATTCTTGATTAAAATTGAGCATAATAATATGACAACATTACTTTTGTACTCCTTAACTCCCTTAATCCATATAATGCATAACATGTTGGTGACAATTTTTTACATAAAACATCAATATATGTTTCCCATTCAAAATTATTTTCCAAAAATTTTACTTCATTTACTTGTACCTACTACAGATTTTCCGTTATTTCTTACAAGATATGATTCATTCACTATTTTGGATCGAGGGGTAACATTTATAAAAAGCATCTTATCAGTATTTAAAAATAATTTGGATCTGTTAAACCATAGTGTAAATTTGTTTAGTAGTAGTTGAGTATTTTCCACAACGTCATGTATATTATCATTAGAACACAAGATACTGTTATCATCTGCAAACATCACCAAATTTCCCTCAGCAATATTAGGCAGATCATTTACGATTAAGAGAAATAATAGCGGTTCAAGTACGGTCCCTTGCGGTACCCCATGTTCAAGATTTAATTGTTCAGATTTGATTTTGTCAATTTCGACTAACTGAGACCTTTCTGAAAGATATGGCTTTACTGTGGCATTAATTTTTTCCTCTTATTCCATAACTGCTCAGTTTTTCTAATAGTATTTGATGGTCTACTAAATCGAAAGCTTTGCTCAAATCCATAAAAATCCAATGTTTTTTTTTTTAATTTTTATCAAGGTTTTTGTACAATGTATTTATAAAGCTAAATACTGGTTTGGGTAGACATTTTCTTTCTAAACCCATGTTGCACATTATGTAATATATCGTATTTAGTAATGAAATCTATTATTCTATTAAATATAACTCGTTCTACAATTTTTGATATTATAGATAACAATGATATGGGTCTATAGTTTTCTGTGTTAGATGTATCCCCCTTTTTGTGAATTGGAACAACTTTTGCTACTTCTAAAATTTCTGGCAATGTACCTTCTAATAGCAACATACTTACTAAATAAGTTAAAGAAACCAAAATAAAATTTATAGGGTATCTTGTTCCGATCATAAAAATGTAATAATAATATGTTTGAAAAAACTAACAGTTGAAAATTTGATTCTCTCATACTCTCACCACTGACATCTCGCAAGCGACATGAGATATGTTAAAACTTCACATAGACGACTTTGTAAACCAAAAAATTTAGTATGCACTTTTGCAAATGAGTCAGTTAGATCGTAGTTGAGCCCTTCGAAATTCGTGAGTCGAGGAAGCAGTGTGCGCGCCTTCCACAAGTTCAACGATTTAACGAAAAGCAATCGTTTCCTAAAAATTAGCTCATGACTAGTGCCTCGAAAACTTATTTGACGGGTTTGCGCAGCAGGCAAGATTTCACAGATGCGCAAATCACAACGGTATTGTTCTAATTCTAAGCAAAAAATTGCAAAGTTTGTGTGCTATAGTTGGATACTTTAGTATTTGAAAGTCTTACCTGGAGACGCGGGGTTTAGGAACGGGTTGCTGAACATTAGTGTCCTCATTTTCTTCATCCTCACTCCAGAACGGATTTAGGCTAATTTTGGGAGCTGCGATTACTTTCTTCTTCCTAGTAGCTGGCATAGGAGGTTTGCTGTCAGTTTTACTAGATTCTTCATCATCACTTTCGAATGGATTAATACTAACACGTTCTATATACACCCTCGAGAGGTGTTCAGGTGTTCCTGTTATATTCTTATCAGTATCTGCCGGTGATAATTTCTTTCTCAGCTGTGGACTTGGTATTGGTTTACTGCTAATCACTTCTTCAGCGTCATCGTCATCTTCAAATGGATTTAAAGATGTATTTGCTTCTTTCTGTTTACTTTCATCCACCTCCTCCTCTTGATCAAATGGATTAAGATCATCTGGATAGTCCTCATCTGTGGGTTTTTTTTTTTCTCATCTATTTCGGTCACATTTAATTTAATATCAGGAGGAGATTTTTCTTCAGGAGAAACTATATCATAGGTTGTTTTATATTCAGTTTTAGATAATGAATCTGGAGAAATAATATCAGCCGTTTGGAAGCTTGTATCGGATGCCGTATCTATTGTTATCGTTGGAGTAAGTGAAATATCTGTATTTTGAGCAGATTGGTGCATCATTGGAGAATCTTCTACAGTAATTACACTATTTTCACTTTCTTCGCTGCTACTTAATGTTATAATAGAATCTTCCACGCAGTTTAGATCATTTGACTCGTTTTTAGGGCCAATTTCGAGATTCTTAACAGGGAGAGGTGGACTTTCGGACTCTTTCTTCGTAATATCTTGTGTCTCTATTTCAGGTTTTTTATCGAAAATGCTTACTGTCGCAGTCATTTTCTTGACTTTATCAATTTCAGTTTTTTCGCTAATATATTTATCTGAAATGTTATCATTGCTATGCTTAAAATTATCTTTAATTAATGGAATAGTTGCTTTATCTGTACCAATTTTATTATCGTCTATAACGTTTACATCGTCCTGGAGGTCTTTATTGCTTAACTGTTCAAAATTTTCTAAATCGTCTAATTTTAGTATCGGGATAGGTGTGCTCTTTAGTTTTTCACTGTGGTGCGTAGGTGATTTAGCAGGACTTAAAGGCACTTGATCTGTATTTTGCGAATTTCTATGTACATCAGACTTTCTAAAATCATTAATATCCGTTGACTTATTACTTTCAAATAACCGCATTCGAGCTTTGACCAATGAAGTGTCACCCTCTGCAGCAGATCTATCTTTGGTAACGATATTGTGAGTTTTGTCCAGTTCTACACTGGTTTTACCATATTGGTTACTTACACTACTTTTACTACTATCCATATTTACAGTTTCGTCTAGTCTATTGTTGGGAAAACCACTATCGCTATGCGCACTAATAGTCACTACTGAGTCTTTTAAACTAATTGTGTCTTCGTTGTGCCTTAACTCACTCTTGTCCAATTTTGGAGGTACAGATTTGGGTAAATCTGGCGGTTCGTTCTCATTTCCAGAATCACTTGAGTCCTCCATTTGGCTTTGAAAGAACTCAGAACGAGCCTTGGTGAAATCAGAATTTTCCTCTCTCGTAAGAATAAGCTCTTTCTTTAAATTATCGTCACGTATATTCTCTAACGCTGTTTCGAATAGGGCACTATAATCATCGGGTTCGTTTGAAAACGTTTTTAAACTAGCAGTTTTTTCTTCGTCGCTCATAGAGCGCGAAAGGACCGATTTTTCCGGAGAAGTTTGTGTGGCCATTTTTTCCTCATCTGGACAAATTTCACAACAATATTCCCCGTTTTCAGTTTCGTAATAATTGGCAAGAGTGAGTTGACTGTTGCAACGGGCGCAGCGAAAACACGTCCGGTGATAGAGGAGTTTCCCTACATTTAGACGTTCCGCTATGAATACTGGAAGACCGCATTTGGCACAGGGCTCTCTTCTAATTTTACCTGCGCCTGTAAATGCCACCTGAAACAAAACAGGTATTATCTTTCGTAATTGAGGGACATTAGACATTTTCAAACAATATATGAAACTAAGTTTCTGAATTGAATCTTGGCAAGAATTTGAAGAAGTCGATTGTAATCGGCATATTATAAATCTAGGGATTTTGCAGAAAATGATGACGCTTTGTGATATTTTATTAACTTTTCAGATGTTGGTTTTAAATACAAAACATGCAAAAAAATATAAAAAATATAACATGTGTTTTACGTTTTTTCGTGGCCTTCGTTGTTTAAGTAAATTATTACTTATATATGAAAAAATGGCGGGCTGATACATGAAATCGTTGACATCCGGTATATAGCTATTTTTACTATTTTAGTTAAACATGCAAAATTGCATTCGCTTCCATTTTTTCTTTTAAGCTGTTTAAAACCGACATTTTATCGTTCTTACCAATTTCTTTCATTAGGACACTATCCGAACTTAAAATTAAACGAAGTTTGCACATATTTATTAAAAGATGATTTTCAAATTAATTAAATCGCTTCCGCAAATGATATCTTCCAATTAATGTGCAAACTTCTGAGGAAATATGACAAGAAAGCATGCCAGCAAACAAATGAGATGATAAATTACCTTCAACAAAATATTTCGGGTTTGTACTGCCCCATTATGTCCAAACTTTCTTCCTATGAAAATAAACAGTGTGGGTTAACAAAAAGCTAAAAGCTAAATGAAAATATGATTATTTTTGTGCAATGGTCGAGTCCTGTAAAAAGTTCTTAAACAAAATAAATTATACAATGTTAGACACTGTTTCCATAAATTAGATACAAAATAGTGTTAAGCCCACCCAGTTCAGTAATTTTATAGAAAACATGCACATCCTATTTAAAAACCCAGAAGAACCATCACCTTAATAAGTAAAGAACAAAACATATTGATTAAACAACGTAAGAGAGCTTGTTTGACACTGTATATAGAACACAGTGTCTAAATTTAACGTAAAGAGAAATACTAGTGGGATATTGTGTTTAAGGACTACTACTCTCATTTCATTACACAAAAATATGACAATTTAAAATAACCTTGAATTTTCTGACAATAACATTTTTTAAAAATATATTAATCTTGTGGTTTAGGTAAAAGATCTCTAATAACATTAGATGAACATAACAAGCAGAATAATAATTAAATCCTCGAGACCAATAACTCGTTAAGTAGAGATAGAAATTTTGGGCGACATGAGGTAAATAACGGAAGCAAACGCGCGGTATACTTACAGGTTTTTCTTCAGAAAAGGTTTCATTGAAAAGAAGTTTGTGAAGGAAAACCTGTAAGTATGCCGCATTGCGAGTTGGCATCTGTTATAGACACCATGGGTGTTTCAATAAGAGCGCAATATTTCAAGGTTCAATAAAACATGGTCTTCTGTAGCAAAGTATTGAGTTATAATGTAGACATTTGGGAGTTATGTATGGAACAACACGTCTGGTAAATGGCGTACTCTTTTGGCGAAATTTTGAATAACCGTGTTCCATACATGTGGCGGTATTTGGTTGATATAGCGTCTAATTTCGGCCCTCAATGCTTCGGTGATCGCGGGCTTGTTGGCATAAATCTGTGACTTCCGATAATCCCACAGCCAAAAGTCCAAAGGTGTTAAATTGCAAGAGCGTGGCGGCCAATTCTGGTCAGCAAAACGAGAGATCACACGACCAGGAAGACTCGTGCAAGACCGTCAATGTTTCACGGACGGTATGGCAAGTGGCACCGTCCTACTGAAACCACATGTCGTCGAGAGTAATATCTTCCAATTGAGGCACAAAAAACTGGGTTATCATAGCACGATAACGTTCGCCATTGACCGTTACTGCATTACTTGCCTCATCTTTGAAGAAAAACGGCGCAATGATTCCTCCAGACCACAATGCACACCAAACGTCATTGCTTTCTCATGAATCATTCGTGGATTTTCTGAGCGCCAAATGCGGCAGGTTTGCCTATTAATAAAGCCATCGAGGTGAAAATGGGCCTCATTACTGAATATGATTTTGTCCGCAAAATCGGCATTCACTTTTTGTTGTTTAAGAATCCAATTGGTGAATTCTCTTCGCTGTGCATGGTCTGTCGGCAGAAGTTGTTGAGTCAATTGGATTTTGTAGGCATGGAGATGCCTACAAACACTATATACTGCACTCGACACGCGTTTCGCCAACCAAGTTGGCATCACCTGGAGATGATTAAAACTAAACTTATGCTAACAATCTACCTTATTTATACCTAAACTACCCCTATTTATGCCTAATCTACCCCTACATATGGTAGATTGTTAGCATAAGTTTAGTTTTAATCATCTCCAGATGATGCCAACTTGGTTGGCGAAACGCGCGTCGAGTGCAGTATATAGTGTTTTGGTGTTTCGTGGAAAACTACGTCAGTCTTATCTTCACATCAAAGGTTCCAACCCACTCCAGGGTTTTTTTTGTTGAAATCGTTACGGATATTAAAATTTTTGTGGGGCAGGGAAATATTTATAATTTGTCCTTAGTAAGGAAAATACCGAGATGGAAATAATGACGCTCAAGAAAAAGATGATAGATTTGAATTAATAACGAAAGTGGTTCGCGTCTTTAGGTATTCAGGGTAACCTGAAACTAAATGAGGTGATGGAGGTCATATATCAGTACGTTGACAAAAAAATTTTCTTCAAAATTGCAAAAGTGGTTTCCTAGATACCTGAAAAAATATATTTTTTTTGTTTAAATTTCTGCTCGCTCTAATGTTGAAAGGAATGAAATTTTTATTTGTCTCAATAAAGTAATTATTTAGGTACAGCTTAGAGATCTATATTATTAAGTGCATACTTCTAATATATTTCGCCTTAGTGTTTTGTTTGTTCATTCTTTTATCATCCACAATTTCCCCGATTTATTTCTGTACAGAAATGACTAAGCCATTATACAAATGTTTTTTTAACCGCCTCTCAAGTTGTCGAAGTAACTCCCAGAAAATCCTAGGATTTTGTGTTGGGTAGAGAGACAAGGCCTTACAGTTTATTGTGGAGTCCGAACCACATCTAGGGCATCGATAATTCCCTCTCCCATCTTAGTCCAAAACAATTACAAATAAAATTTCTAACTTGCTCCAGGATGGAATCGAACCATCGATTTTCGGTACCGAGTAAATAGCTATAAGCGCTTTACCCACTCGGCTACGATGCCCCTAAATAAATAATACAAATCGTTAGTGAATAAAAGCAATTCGTAATATATGCGCCACTAATTTAAAAGAAAAAAACTGTACAAATTATCACTACCGAAAGTGCGTCCTATATACACCATTAACTCTAAAGAAAAAAACTTTATAACTCATCATTATTGAGAATGAGTCGTTTATTGCCTCTAATTGAAAATACACATAAGAATAAGTAATTCAATGTTAACATCCACCGCGCACGGAACTCAAATTACAATTGAATATATCACAAGGAACCGTAATAGCGAAATAAATAATAAGTGGGTCTCCGTACGTATCTAACCTTTCGCAAAAGCAAAAAAGTCTTAACGTACCGTCCAGATATCTATATTATAGTTATACTGTATAATTTCTACAGAAAAATAACATAAATGCAAAAGCCGTCTCTGGGGGGAATACCAATTTCTCGGATGTTTAATTATC
Organism: Rhamnusium bicolor; assembly: GCA_029963845.1. NCBI lineage: Eukaryota > Metazoa > Arthropoda > Insecta > Coleoptera > Cerambycidae > Rhamnusium > Rhamnusium bicolor. The sequence continues at coordinate 1,174,813 of JANEYF010001621.1, forward strand.
AATGTTTATATTCATATCTAGGAGTATCACAATGAAAAATCTGAGGTGTGAACTCACTTGCGTAACATGAAAAAAAGCGGCAGGAGTTAAGAACCTTGATATTTATATGACATTTTTAGACAAAACACGATTTTTGTTCGGGCCACAAGTTTTTCTAAGTTTGCTGGATCACTAATATTCCAGAAAATTACTTAAGCAAATGCTAAAAAAGACAGTATAAACTACAAAATTTTAGTAAATATAACAGAAATGAATAAATACTTGATTATTACGTATTACAACATTAGACACAATATTTTTTTGCAAACCTAATCATTGAAATCTAATACCTAACCTACAAATCACAAGTACATAGTAAACATAAGTTTATTGCAGATAACCTAAAATAAAATACCTAAACCCACACTGTTTATTACATATATATGGAAAAGTGATATATAGAGCAATAAAAAGGCATAAGAAATTAAAGATCTGGAAAAAAAAGAAAGAAAGAAGGAAAGAAAATGCATGGTCAAAATTAATTAGAGTGATGTTAATACAAGAAGAAAGCACCCATGGCATATATTTGCATGCAGTAACTATAAATCTAGCAAATATTTTCTAGTTTAGCAAATTAAACAGATCATAGCAAAAAGTCTAGTAGTGAATTCAACATTAATCAATACTACTATACTACGATTCTAGGTTGGCACTTGGTGGCGCAGAAAGAGAAGAAATATCATTGGTGTGAGACAGAGATAAACGGCTGTACAGTGAAAGGCCCGGGTTTAGACCACTGCGCATCCAATGTTAAGTGCCAAGCTAGAATCATAGAATTAGTATAGTTTATACGAGCACAATTGAAATCGTATAAAAACTAAAAAGCCAGCAAAAACAATCGGCATCTCTTTATTCTATATATTATTTTATATGTACAATAAAGAGATGCCGACTGTTTTTGCTGGCTTTTAGTTTTTATACGATTTCAATTGTGCTCGTATAAACTATAAAAGATGTATAACTCGAGTTGCCTTTGTCATAAAGACGAAAATCAATTGTCATTTGCCACCAACATGCTATTTAAATTTACGATACACATTTTTGCTTGGTGGTAGACACTTTTTTGCTTGTCGGTCTTCTTATAAAATGAATTTATGGATTTTAAAGTTTTTTAAATCAAGATGGCTATGTTACATCAATATGTCAGACTAGTGCTGGCAAAAACCAGAAAACATGAAACCGGTTAAACGGTTTACTTAAAAACCGGTATCGGAAAACCGGGTATCAGAATATAGATTAAACTCGGTTAATCGGTTCTCCGAAAACCGGTTAATCGATTATCCGAAAACCGGTTAATCGATTATCCGAAAACCGATTAATCGATTATCCGAAAAACCGATTAATCGGTTAACCGAGTAATCGATTATCCGAAATCCGGTTAATCGGTTATCCGGAAACACACATGTATATTTAACTAACGATCACAAGAGTAGAAGTATATTGTCTATAGTTATTTATTTGTGGCATCCTATAATGTTTCTTCTCACCTTCTTTGAGTATTAAGCCACTACTGTCCTATAAATTATTTAAAAAAATATATTAACTTTTGCGCCAAAAGGATTATTCTATGAAAAGATATAAACAGAAACCAGTCGTGTTTCAAATTGTTGAAAAGGAAATAAAAGAAATTTTTCTGTAATTTTGAAAACGGAATCAGAGTATTCCGCTACCTTCCGATCTGTAATTCTATATAAATATTGCATAATAAGATACAATACATTGAAGTTGAAAATAAAAACTGCAAAGAAAAGAATGCAAAGGATTGTTTTTCCTGTTTTTATTTAGAGCACGCGCACGGCGCACACCATGCATGAGTCATGTCATAACAAAAGTCTAGCTAGACTTTTTTAGTGCTGCTACCTGGTCGGGGAAAGAAGATCCGTGGAAAGAATGTGTTTTCTGCATTCCATTCAGAATTAAGCGTAAATAAAATAAATGAATTAGTGCATGGCAAATTTTTGCCATCGTTTGCACCCGCTCCTACTCATTGGGAGAGATATTATGTTCTTATATGGTTTCGCAGAAAGCTGGCGACTTATCAGTTATCGGCAAAAATGTCCTTTTCCGTGTGGGCCTTCTTTTACCGTCTGGACAGCATTATTGTGTTTAGTTAATATTCGCTAAAAACGACAAAAATGACAAAATACATCAGGTTTTATGTAAATTCTAAACTAAACAGGCGTCGGCGGCCACCTGCCCGTCTGTAGTTTCAGATTTTAACATTTGAAAGAAAAGAAACGCCTACTAGTTGCTTATCCAAATAGGTGATTACTCGAATAACCGGTTATTTAAATAACTGGTTATTTAAATAACTGGTTATCCAGATAACCGGTTATTCGACATCCGGTTATACAAATAACCGGTTAATCGAGTAACCGATTTACCGGTTTAGGATTTTGTATAAAACCGCGATTAATCCAAAACCGATTAACCGGTTATCCAGAAAACCGGTTGCCAGACTGAACTATCGTAAATACACAATTTCATGCAGAACTTGTGTTTGATGCCACAAAAAGTAAAAGAATTAGAGTTTAAATATGCGGAAAAAAGTTGACTGTATACTGCTTTCAGCCGGAGACTGGAGCCGTCGCAATTAATAACATTAATTCTCGTTGCTCTGCTCAATCAGCAGCGCAGATCAACTGTCTTTGTCATCTACTAGTTTTCTATCATTCCGTCACTGTCTGCTATATTAAATTCAGGTTTTGCATGAAATAGAGTGCCATAGTGTATAACTAGTACATATGATTTTAGATTTAAAAAATGTGAAAACATCTTGCAGAACTTATGAATTTTGAGATAAATTCCCTATGAAGTTTTCTGCCCTTTTGCTACAATATGGAAATAATTTACTGTCTCTACATCTACGACCCATCAGACGACATCTTGTCCACTGTTAGTTAGATTCGTGCAATAAAGTTAGTTGTGAAATTCAATACAATCTTACATGCAAATATAGAGTGTTACTGGGAGAAGATATAATATATAAGCATGTAATTAGATATGTGGGAAAAGATCATGCAACACGTACAGTGACCTTCCTTTGAATAAATAAATAGCTAGGTATTGTATTTCTCTACTGCAAATAGAACGAATAATTACTTTCACCCTTCTACCAATAAACATAAAAAGCAAATTTACCGTTAAAGCGCGCCTAATAAATGGACCAAACATTTTATTTACAGAACACTGTTTTAAAATTCTGGAAATGCCAGTTTACATCTAAGTGCGAGTAATAGTGAAACTTAATTTATCCTCTTTATACAGGGTATCCCAGTTTATAGTAGCAGGACTTCGCCAATCGATAGAGGACCTCATTTTAAGGTAAAAAGTTCGATTTAACATACTCGTATGTCTAAAAGTTAAAAAAATAATTAGAGGTTTTCGGCATTTACCAATAAATTGCACAAGCCCTCGATTTTAAATTTGGCACGTGTTATGTTATGTGTTATGTATAATGTTACCTTTTTTGTCAATACAACATATTTGTCTCAATATCCAGTGGCGTAAAAACTGGGGTCTGAAACCTCTTTCCTGTCTTGAATTTGTACGCCAATGGATTTTTCACAAAAATAATATTTTAACTGTGTGTATAAATCAGGAGAAAAAAGCAGCTTTCTATTTTTTCGTATGTTCGAGAAAAACGCCATCAAAGTTGACAAGTGGTGTACTTTATTTAAAATTTAGATAGTACCAAAGACTCTTTGATAGTACCAAGAAACTGAGAGTCGAGTAGTCGAGAATGGGCAGATTTCCATTTGATGTATGGGTCTGCAAAAATAGAAACTCGGCAGCTGCTACAAGAGAATATCAAAGACGATTTCCAAACAGGGGGCAACCACATCCAAGCATTTTTTTTTAAATTCATCAACGTTTTCATCATCATCATAATGATAATAATAGTAATGTGAGGGGAAGAAGAATCTTGTGTGAATTTTAGACGGCTGTTGGGCCCATTATGAACAGAATGTTCGTAATTGGTTGTATACCAAGTTTCCTGGGAGATGGATTGGTCGTGATCGTTGCGTGGCTTGTTCGCTTTCCTGATATAACCCCGATTGATTTTTTTGCATGGGGTTTTGTCAAAGATAAAGTTAACATCACTTCAGTATACATGAGGGACAAATTAATCCAGAAAATATAAAATGCTTACAACGAAATACGAGAATAGCACTTACTTCGTGTAAGAAGATCCATTGTACGCCGCTGTCAGTTGTGTATCCAACAAAATGGTTTCCATTTAGAACTTTTACTGTAGTTTTAACTGACGTTTTTCGTCAATCGATCTTATTGTCTTAAAATGAGGTGCTCTATCGATTGACGAAGTTCTGCTCCTACAAACTGGGATACCCTGTATACAGTGTGACTAATTTCATTAAGTCAGAGCATGTTTATTTTTAATCACATAATTAACAAGAGTATATTCTTAATAGAGACTTGGGTTCTACACTGGAGATTTCGTAACATAACGGTGATTACTGATTAGTGATTACTTCATATACCGTTTCTTTGACTGGCTCAGTAGTTATTGTGTATATTATATCAATAGATTTTCTTTTACTTCTTTCACAAATGTCTAATTTACATATCCTGACATGAGAAAATTAGCAAGAAAACTCTAGTATTACATTAAATAATATAAGTACAGTACACGTAGGAAAATCGTATATGAAAAAAATAGCGGAAACAGTACCGTTCTAAAATTGGTGACGTTTGTTTTGGCGACATATTAAACGTTTCAAAACTTCACGGGTTCTTTCGTTTTCCCATAGAAATGGCATTAAACATTCAATCAGGGACTGGAATGTATCTCCAATTTCAGTAAATTGCTTCGAAAGGATAGGTTAAGGAAATTATTTCTCCATCAATCGAAATACAACAAAATTTATCTTCAAAATTAGTGAATTTGGTCCTGCTTCTGCCTATGCTATTTGGATTGAATTTACCTCCTTTATTTCAATAGTTTTTCCACGATATTTCGATAACCATTGATGATATCGAAATTATGGCAATTGTCACAAATAAATTAAACCCCAAAATCCGTAAATAAATGCTGAAGTTGGGAAATTGTGATTTTGCTTCAAGTGTATGTGGTATGGATAGGGATGCCAATAGTCTATATATTCACAAAATATGAATCCATAAATTTGTCAGTTTCAAATTACTTATCCATCATAAATATGAATATACATTTTTTTGATGCAATTTTAAATTAAATTCATTATTTGAACCAGAGAAAGTTGTACCAAATGGTAAGTTCAATAGAAGCAATAATTATTACGTCAATTGTCTCTATAGTATTTGTACCTTCATCAAATTGATCCAATTCAAACAGGATTGTGAGATGACGATGTAATACGGCTCAGTATCTTTGCTTCCCTACAACAGTAGCAGCTGTGCATTAATTTGCTCTAAAATGATGACAGATTGAGCCTGGTTGCATTATTTCATTTCATATTCCTATTTGAATTGGATAGTAAACGTGTAAGGATGAATTACGAGTAATCAAGTTTTTGTGCATTCCCAAACGAAATGATAAAACTGCGTTCCACATGTACTACAAAATGCTGGTGATACAAAAATAAAATGAAATAAAGCACACAATAGGCCACAACAGCACATTGCACAAAAATAAAATGAACAGCTTATTCATCGATACAAAAAATTAACTTACTTTTGAAGGTGGACTCGTGGATGCCGGTGAAACGATACCGTGGTCAGGGGAAGTCTGAGGTCTTTTTGCAGCAATTCTAGCCGATGATGAACCTGAAACAAATATTTTTGTTAAACATCTTTCATTTCCACGTCTTAAAAACGTGGAAATAATATAATAATAATAAGCAAAAATTTCACATTGAACGTATTACTGTAAAACTTTAAACATTTTTAAACATTACTATTTAAATATTCAGTGTTTTTATTGTACAAAATTATCTCTCACATACATTATTTTGAATAAAAGCAGGATGTACAATGTTCATTTTCAAAACACGTTGCGATATTCACAGAGAAAAGTATATGCTTAAAGACTATAGTTTGTTGTTTGGATCTTTGCGCGTATACCAAAACAGTGCGATTTGCTCGTATACTGATGTATCGCAGCAATGCATTTATAGTATCAACAAAAATAGAATGGTAATATGTATAAATGAAACAGTGTCCAGTACTCAGCATTCCTCAAAGGTAGAGTTGACCTTTCTATTTATTTTTGAATATTTGATTCATACAACTATTAATTGAGACGCGCAAAGATCCAAACAACAAACTATACTGTAGAAGGCGCTTGGGCGGCGGACTCAACTTTTACTTTGGACCAAATAAGACAAATTAATACCACTACGGAAATCGGCAACGCCATTGAAATTAATACCGAGGTTCCAACTTTAGTTATAACTATTTTCACTTGTCTTAAATACTTAGAAAGTATGCTTTGTATGTTTTCCATTTCACGTGTTTCTGTATTAATCGTATTTCTATTTTTTAATTGTGTTGAAGTAAAATTGCATATAATTAATAATAACAAACATCACAGAAATGAGACAACCCGTGAATCCAAAGCGGAAGTTGTCTACATGTGGACATACAACCATTCCCACCGACACTGCCAGTGTTGGTGGCGGAATTCGAACCCACAGCTAGTCACGCTCGTCATCGCGCGCCACAGCCAACTACGCCACCGGGCCGGTGAATTGAGTAATAAATAATTTAAGCCACGAACAACTTAAATTAGCGGTTAGGTGCTATTACATTATATTTTATGCGTACTAAGTACTACGTTTCGAATAAACTTACTTATCTGTATATGAAAACGTTCACAAGCATCAAACCATTTAAATAGATATTATTTCTTACCGTCTTATTATTAAATTTGAACAATTACACATTCGGCAAAAAAAACTTTGGGTCGTATTAGGCCATGTATACAATTTCTTTGTTTTGCGCACACATTCAAACCTTTATGAAGTCTTTCATTACCGTACCAGCCCATAACTAAACAGTTTTAAAATTCATTAGTAACCCGACTGATAACAGTAACCTCAAAGGAAATCAGGAACGATAAAATACGATAAAACCTTTATTTGTAATAGTCCTATTAAAGTATTATTTATTAGAGTATAAAAGGTTATTTTGAACAGCAACATAATTGCAGGAAATTAGTTCTGGTAACTCGTTGACACTTTTGTGCTGAAAAATACATTTAAAGGTTTATTTCCGATTCAAAAGGTCTATTATGCAATCAAATCAATGTACCACGTGGGCATTTACGTAATATCTATTCTCCGCTAAATTTTCAAGACGATAATTTATTAATTTAATGCCTATATTACGAAAATTCTTTTGCCTAGATCAGAAAGAGTAGTGGTTGCGGAACTTTATCATTACTGAATTTTTTTACTTTACTGTGTATTCAAGGACACGTATTGCCTACTGTTGATCATAACGCATCAAAAAAGAGTAAGCCTCAAGAATTCAGCTAATAGAGAAGAATTAGTGCCATATCCCAAAATAAACCAACTATGCAGCTACGGGCACGCGTTTCGGAGTTATTGCTCCTCATCAGCATTGCGTAGCTAAGGAATTGGATCTAGGATGGGATAGAACAGGAACAAGAGCTAATATAAGGTTGGAACGTACAGTACTACACAGTACTAAATTAGTGCCTTGATGCACCCTTGTGCCATATTTGGGGACTCGATGAGCACAGTCGATACATAGAGATCTATGTTCACTGCCCGTTTCCACCTGGCAAATATAAACAAGATGAGAATAGAATTATTGGAGTTCAAAAACAAAATAGGGAAGGGTTAGTGCCATATCCCAAAAAAAAAAAACCAACTACGTAGCTACAGACACCTGTTTCGGAGTTACTGCTGCTCATCGGCGTAGGGTAGCTAATATATGGGATGTGGCACTAACCCTTCTCTATCTTGTTTTTGAACCCCAATAGTTCTATTTTTAATTCAGCTAATACCATATCACTAATAACAGAAAAATATAAAATTCATCAAATTTGGAAAAAATATAATAACAATTTTTATCAATGTTTTCGTATCTTCGTAGGGAAGTTAAAGCAATTATAAGAACAGATTACACTAAATATATAGAAAACACAAAATCTAATTTAAAAACAAATGTAAAATCATTTTGGTCATATGTAGCCAATAAACGTAGTAATAACCTATAACGATAATACATTTTAATACCATGATAACATCTGTGACACTTTTTCATGAATTTCAGCTCAATATATGAACCTCTGGATATCCTCCCTAATATAACACTAAATGAAAATAATTATGGTAAACTAGTAAATGCATAGTATCACAGAGGAACAAATACTAGCTGAAATAGACAATTTAAGTTTAAACAAAGACGCAGGTCCTGATGGGCTTCCTGCTATATTTATTAAATTCTGTATAAATTCGATAAGTGTGCCTTTACTAATAATATTTGATAAGTAACTCTCAAAAGGTGCTTTTCCAAAAGTGTGAAAAAAAGCCACAATCATACTTGTACATAAAAGTGGTGATAAAAATGAGGTGTCATATACTATGATGAGTCATACACTACTTAAACAGCAGGTGCCAATGTGTCAGAATCAATAACTACATTTCAAATTACACTAAAATTACTTCCGGGATCCAGCAGGGATCGCATTTGGGTCACCTGCTTTTTTTCTCTGTTCACAAACGACATTGGCAGTTGTTTTCCTAACTCTGGTTTTGCACTTTATGCTGACGATCTACAGTTTTACCGATCTATACAACATTAAATCACTATATATTTCTTCAGTCTCATAGTCATCAGAATATTGTGCAAAAAAAAAACAAATTATTTTTATATACAAAAAATGTAAGTATATCACATTTAGTGAGATTGTTAATAATTTCAATTTTGGTTATAACATAAATGTCATAGGTCTTGAAAATGTAAGCTTCGTTCGAGATCTAGGAGTAATCTTAGGCTGTAGATTGTTTTAATCTTCATACTGAATATATAGTTAAAAAACTCTGCGTAATCTAGGTTTCATACTGCGAATATCAAATTCATTTCATGATGATAATTATTTTTCTATATTATATAATTCTTTAGTCCGTAGTAACTTGAAATATGCCTGCTTAGTTTGGAACCCACAAAATCAAAAATACTTAAAAAGAATTAAAAATATCCAAGTAAAGTTTATTCGTCACCTTAATTACAAATCTTAGCTTTAGACGATTTGTTACATACATATACTATTTTTTTACATAAACTATTAAGGAAACCCCGGAAGGTTTTTTAACAACTTTTTTCTCATATATAGACCAATTTGAAACGGCCATATGACAGGAAATTTGAGGGAAATTTCTTTGGTTCTGTATTTCTTGCATACAAGACAAAAATAACCTTTTGCTGTACAAAAAAAAATAGAATTAGAATAAAAAATATATTGCTTCCGACCAGATTTTTTTTATTTTTCTTTAACTCTGAAATGCCACAACTTTGGGGGGAACCATTTCCGGATCCATGTTCCCAGGAACTTTTACCTTAAAATCGTCCAAGGAATCGCCTTCCTTTCGACATCACTTAGAAAACGCCCTGTATAAGGTATTTATTGAGGTGAACTAAAGGTTTGATCTAGATCAGTAAGTGTGCATATACATTTTTAGAACTAGTTATATACTAAAAATTATCTGTGTAGTGTCAGCACACATAACGAACATGTATATTTAATTGACTATGACATTTAATGTCTCAGCCTTTTTGCATTATGCAATATTTACAGTCATCCATATGTATGCCATCTAAACAATGTTTAATATTGGTATTGTGCATGATACACTCACTGAAAACTAATGAAATCGAAAGTATGTTGAAAGCATTAACTTAACTAACTTCAAAGCAAGACCAACCAATGTGTTTCAACAGTATTGAACCCTCACGCCTATGATAAAAACTAGGCGACCGAATTTAGACTATTTTTTGACATATTAGTATATATATTGTTTATCATAAGGAATGTTAATGAGCTATTTTAACCTCTAGGACCTTTTGCATGTCGATAAAAAAGTATAGGTATATTACTAACGAGTTTGTTTACCCTGAATCAAGGCGAAATTATGGACAAATAACTTGTTGAGTAGTTACAAATTTTCTAATGCTTAAGGGGCTGTTTTAACCCCTGGCACCCTTTTCATGTCGATGAAAATGTATTACTTACGAGTTAGTTCACTCGCGATTAAAACGAAATTATGGAAAAATAGCTGGTTTCGTTTTGATCGAGGGTAAAATAACTCGTTAATAATGTACCTGAAAGTTTTTATTGACTGGAAAGGATCCCAGGGGTTAAAACGGCATTTTAAACATGTAAAAAAAAATTTACTTCGCAACCAGACATATTCATAAGGTCGTTTTGATGTAAACTGGTTCGTTAATAATATAACTGTAAATTTTCATTGATTTGCAAATGGTTTTAGGGGCTGAAACAGCCTTCACACATTTAAAAAAAAAAATTAACTTCCCATTGTTTGGCTTTCATCGAGGATAAATTAACTCATTAGTATTGTACCTCCAACTTTTCATCGACCCGCAAAGGGTCCCAGAGTTAAAATAACCCTATAGAGTCATTCCATATGAAATCGTTTAAAAAAAAAAAATGTTGCTCCACTATTTTAGGTTTTGGTTAAATTTTTGTGAGAATCTTTTTTTAGGGTTCCAAAGAAGGAAATCCACCGTCATTTAATTTTCGCATGCGTCAGTTCCCGCCTGCCCGAATTAAAGCATTTAAAAAACGTCAATTTTATGTTTTAATAGCTGTAAAATTTTTCCTATTAAAGATATCTACACGTTCAAGATGGCATTTCAAAGCTGAAAGATAGTAGTAGTTTTTGTGCAAAGAATATATGACTGATATTTTTTGCTTCTTTTAAGCCACCTGTACACGCACAAAGGAGGAAAATAACAAAACTAGCATTACAGACTTTTGAAGTTCAAGGTAAGAACTAAATATCCTGTAAGTTTCATATTTTTATCTCATAGCCAACACCTTCATCAATAATGCGATTTTTTTCAAATTTCAAAATTTCAAGCAGATACTTCTTTATAGAGTATGCCGATCGAGTCAATTGTAGGTTTTATTTCTTCCACGATATGTGCACTTGATCTCTGAGAAATATTAGCTGTTTGCATTCAACAGTCGAGACACTGGAGTCAATTAAAAATCACGAAAAAACAGTAAAATACACGTATTTTCAGCACCGTATTATTTTTCGGAGGTATTGATTGTGTGAAATTATATTCTTTGCACAAAAACTATCTTTCAGCTTTGAAATGCCATCTTAAACGTGTAGATATCTTTAATAGAAAAATTTTTACAGCTAAAAATATGAAAGCATAAAAATGACGGTGGATTTCCTTCTTTGGAACCCTAATGAAGATTCTCACAAAGTTTGAGCAAAATCTAAAATAAGCTGCCTTTACCAATTAGACGATTTTATATGGAATGACTCTATAAACAAAAAATGTAACGTTACCTTTGCTGGATTTCAAAGTAAAATTCGAATGTCTTAACTAAGAATGAAATATTATAAAGTAATCAAATAATAAATATAGTTTAAAAAAACTAAAAAACACGCTTTTAAAGCACATTAAACTAAAAAAGTGAAAAATAATAATTATTAATATAAACTGAAAACAATAATAAACGAAAAATACTAGTATTATTGTGAAAAAAGCGTGGGTTGCTCGATATACGAAAAATATGGCACAAAGCGCCCCACGCTTTTTTTCACAATAATACTAGCATTTTTCGTTCATTATTGTTTTCAGTTTATATTAATAATTATTTTTCACTTTTCAGTTTGATGTGCTTTAAAAGCGTGTTTTTTAGTTTTTTTTAAACTATATTTATTTTTCACTTTTTAGTTTGATGTGCTATGAAAGCGTGTTTTTTTAGTTTTTTTAAACTATATTTATATTGCTTATTGATGCTGATATTATAATATATTACGATCCATCAGATATTTCTGAAAAAAAAAAATATATTTTTTTTCAGCCATAGAGGAGATTTGAACTCACGCCCGAGGAGTTCGTTGTTTCGCGTCGACTTAAGCTACGGTTTCCTAGGACAGTGCGCGACGTAAGACATAAAGCAGGCGCAACCCCGCTGACAAACGTCCAGAGTACGTCGCGCATCGGCCTGGTTTGCTAGAAAGCCAGTTTCGGTCTATTGTTTACGCAAAATGGCGCGTCTGGACGAAATAGTGGTAATGTTATTGTTAGAAGAGGAAGCCGACGAGGAAGAGTTATTACTAATGCACAATCTTAAAATAAAATCTGAGAGTGAACAATTTTCTTCTAGAAAATCTTGTTTAACCAAGTCAATTAAAAGTTCGTCTTCCTGGAGAGAGAATTTTTGACTCATTTTCTTCGCCAGAAAAGTAAGAAATCGTATAAAATAAAGATTTTTATTTTTTAAATTCTTCTACCATCAGCACAAACTATAATCCGCTCCGCTCCGAGTTCCGCTGAAATCTAACACGAGTAGGTTACGACGTAAATCCAAACCGACAACGCCATGCGCAATGTGTACGTAGAATAAAGCGCACTCTAGAAATCCGCTTCAATTGCATTGAATACATTAGATTCGGACGTATGTCGACGTCGGTCAGTTTTACGTCGCGCACTGTCCTAGGAAACCGTAGCTTAAGACTTGTGCCTTAACCCGCTCGGCCATCGAACGAACTGAGAATCACGGAATGTACTAACAGTAATAAGCCACTTGCTCTCACGCAGAGGATACGTGAGAAAAGGAAATTATTTAATTCTGGCGATCCTGATCAGGATAATGATATAAACTTATCAAATTATCGTATTGTTACCGGTTCTTCGTAAGTGTACAAAGTTTCAATTAAATCTGTCCGTTTAAAGTGGGTCAAAATCGAGTCCAAAGAGTCGGTTACAAACAAACAAACATATAAGTGAAGCTAATAAAACGTGTTAAAAAAGACAAATTTTTATTGTACTAACGGCAAAAACAACACGTATCCCCTTACTATTGCCATACAAGTATCTATGAATTTATTTTTAATAAGATTTTTGAAAATAACAGCAAACGTTTCCATACACAATGCGGTTATTTTTGCAAGAGAATATCTGTTTTTTACATTACCTAACGTAAAAACCTCATTATACTTCTTTCTAGGCTTGAAAACGACAGCCCCTTCATGTTGCTATGTAAAGCACCAATTCACACATAAATTATTCCTGCCAAGTCATTGTACTGTAAGAGTGATAATGAATGTAACCAGTTCAACTTATTCGAATTAAAGATATCGCGATACTTGACTTCGCATAGCGCTAAAAATGACAGTGCTTTAGATTAAAGTAAAGTAAATACCAGTTATATTGCTCACTTGAATATTAAAAACTCATGTGTATGTTTTTTATATAAATGAATTTGCATCATCGATAGTGAAATTGGTGTACCTAGTGGAACAACGGAAGATAAAGAAATTTTATGATTATGTTCAAGCGCAATAACTGCGGTTAAATTAGACGGTGGCTACAACTATAATGGAATTAGTGAAAATTGTTAAATAAAGGATTGTGATAGTAGTTATTTGGTTGTTAAAGTGAACGGAAAGAAAAAAATATGTTCACGTCGGATGTTGCATAAAAAAATCGCACAGTCACATATTTTGGAAAAAACAATTTTTTTTATTATAAATTTTTATATTTCCGTGGAAACCATAAAATAACAGCATTCTAATTAAACATTAAATATTGTTGAGCGAGTAGCTTAAATATTTCATATAATTTTGACTGACATAGTGAGTTATAAGTGGATCCCTCTGGTGGTCAGTGACAAATGATCTTAGCTACCAACAAGATTTGCAGGTTTAATTCAGTGCAGATCGGGGCTTTTGTCCGCTGAGTAGTTGTTTCTTGCAAATCTTATTCAGTATATAGTTTAGCCCACCCGGGTTAGAGGTCGAAGCTCTTGGTACCTGGTTTGCTGGTCGCTATCAGTCACTAAGACAGCAGTGATGTCTGACTGGTAGTAGTACTGGCCACCAGAGGGATCCACTTATCACTCACTATGTCTGTTTTGCTTAGTCTGCTTTAGGTTAGCCTGGTTTGTTATTATTATTTGTCTTTTCCATTACGTATGGCATACTGACGAGAACATAAAAAAGTTCGAAACCGGTCTATGTCTAGTAGGGAATTGACAAATGATTTTAGCTACCAAACAAGATTTGCAGGTTCAATTCGATGCATGTCGGGGCTTTTGTCTGCTGAGTAGTTGTTTCCTGCAAATCTTATTCAGTATATAATTTTGACTGGTCTTTATTACTCTAAATAATTCTATTGTAAAACTTTACTTACATCTTTTAAAACATTATTATCATATATAAATATTATGTAGACCATTGAACTTTTTTGCATCTAGCTAAAATACAAATTGAATTAAACAATTTATGTAGTTTTCCACTACATAACAGTAATTGATTAGATACACCAAAATTGATTGTTGTGGTAACTTATTTTATGCCACAACCTCCGCTTTTTGGTATAAGTAGAACTTATTATATAAACCTATTTCCTAAAAAGCTTTTTTCATTATAGAATATACTGTTATGCTGAAATCGTGATAAACATCACCATTTCAAAGATTACGAAAGTAGATCGACTTGGAATAATAAATACGACAGATTTTTTAAATAACATATAAATATAATACTCACTCATTCTTAATACAATTTACGCTAAAAAAGAAGATATTCATTGATAGTGTATTTTAAACTCCTTTTTTGAAAAATAACGTATTTAAAACTATAACGAAAGGTGTTTAAGAAATTCCCATTCTCGTAACTAAAGCCCATCTTATCTCAGTGGCGTACAAAGTGAATCAGATTCAAGTAAAATATAAAAAGAATGACCCGTCTTATGTATAAACTGATCAGTGATCGATCAGGGATCACACAACATAAGAAAAAATGAAAAGTTGAAATTTTGTACAAATTACGTTAAATTATTTCCAAACAAAAATCGAAACATTTTCATTTTTTAACCATAACTCTTCAAACTCAAGCATGAAAGGGGTTCCCACCAATTCAGAATTCATATCAATTACTTTCCTAACCAAAAATATGGAAAATAACATACAAAAACACGAACAGATCGGTGAATAAATAAAAGTCCTTCTAGATTTAGAATGATTTTAGTTAGACAGCAAATTTAAATAATTACTTGAGAGAATGAGGAAATTAAATAAGAAGAAATGAAGTACCAAATTTTCAAGAAATTATTAAAAATCAACATATTTAGGAATTTCCATTTAAAAATCAAGGTAATTTGCCTATTTTACCTAAAATTTCGTGACTTCCAGGTTATGATTTAAAATCTATGACTTTTAATGTCTCCAGGTTCGGTGGGAACCCTATGTAATGAAATTTAACGCAACACTACAATAGTGTCAACTTTGAAAATATCTCTTTAATAGGCGAAATTCCTATGTTATCACTCGATTTATACACTATTTACAGTTTGTTGTGCAATATTGTCCCATTTTCTTTAAGGCACGATAATCATTCTTTATATTTGAGCAATGAAATTGTTCTCATGCTCTATGAATATTTTTGGTTACTTCAGATTTTCAATAGTAGCAGCAAAAGTGCGAAGAAATATTGCATTATTGTACAATGCGAAATTAAACGAATTTTGAAAGGTTCTCAACCGACTAGAAAAATTGGCTGCTACATTCTCCAGAACTGAACTTCTGTGAGGAGTTTTCGAAGGGTAGACCATGCAATGGAACTTTTTTTCCTTACGGGTTGCGGTTTTGACTACCCGCTGTACTGAAGCTTAAGCTTATTATACCCCATTGTCTCATTACTCCATAAGACCCGTTCTATTCCAGAAGGCGAGTATACAGTTTATGGGAGCTCTGGCTATCTCTTCCGGGGTTAAAAGTGGTCCCTCGAGTTAGTCTCATTGCCGTTAGGGCTGGGCATTCGCATAAGATGTGGTGGGGAGTTTGTTCCTCTTCACCACACATCCTGCAATCTGGATTGTCTTTCACCCTTATATTGGTTAGGTGTTTGTTTAGTGTGCAGTGTCCTGTTAATATTCCCACTGCACCTCAGCTGTTTTCTGCCCAGCTTAAGCATTTCGTTGGTTCTTGCTCTAGATATTTCTCCGATGAACAAGCGTGAGTGCCTCATTCCCGGTATCTATATCCAGTGCGAGTAGTGTTTCTGTCTTAATAGTTCCTTTAGCGATCCTTTCGCGATGCTATACTACCCCGCAGGTCGGTTCGGGATCTGTTAGAATTGATTTAGCGCTTTTTCTGGCTAGCATGTCTGCTTTTTCGTTTCTCGTATTTCCCTGGTGTCCTCGTGTCCACTCCAGTTGTACACTGTTGTGTTCTGTAAGTTTCTCCAGGGACTCCAGGCAGTCTTTTACTGTTTTAGATCGTATTTCTACTGCTTCCAGAGCTCTGAAGGTTGCTTGGCTGTCAGTGATGATGCGGATTCTCTTATTTTTGTATGCCATCCGTATCATTTGCAATGGAACTTACTATAGGCTGTTTAAGAGTCGCATAAGTAAAACATATCGCATATTTATAATAACTACTTACGTTTTTGATTCGCTAGAAAAATATGACAGTGTAAAATTCCACAGTTCAAACGCTCAAAATATTATCTAGTGTTTATTTACATCGTTGAAAGTGGAAAAGCATGTTTATTTACTACACTGATAACTGTTCATTATAATTTGTTTCCTGTGTTGAAGACTGCCAGGTGATAAACGGTGATCTTTTTAAATATCAAATTTAGATTGTTTCTATACATGTGAATATAGTTAATGTCAGGTGGGAAAAGTACTTTCACCTCTAACTTAAACCTCGCATTATTTATGTTACTTTTATTTATAGTAGAAATAATAAAACCACTACCAAATTAAAAAAAAAAAAAAACATAGGTTGTCTATAAACATACTCTGCCTTGCTATGACAAGGTCATATCTGAAAAATGTAATTTTAGAGAAATTAATTGTTTTCAGCCATCCACATTTCGAATAACAATTTCCGTTATTGGCAATTAAATTTATATTCCTTTTATCAGTGGCGGCTGCTCCTAAGGGGCACAGGAGCACATGCCCCCCAAAGCAAATTCAGCTTAGCTAGTTAATTAGTCAATTTCTAATTTCTATTTATTTTTATCCATTTTAACATTTTTATCAACATAATAAACCCCAAAACTAATTTCCGACGATATCGCTGCGTTACAACTTGAGTTTGCCAATATCTACTTCCCAAAGGGCACAAGATGAGTTGTGTACGGAAATCGCGTCATGTTTCTGCATCAGGCTAGATTTTGTTTACGGCATTGCTATGGCAACGACCCACCCTTATGCTCTAATGCGGGCACAGTTCACTTGTGTACACCCACAGACCACATAGACTTGTTGCAAGGAACCAAGGCATGAAGCCACCGCGGACCCTGGCCGGTGCCTAGCAGTCGCATGGCGATCAGTATTAGTGATGGGCAGAATCGTATTATTTTAAGAATCGAGAACCCGGTATTCGAATACTTTTAAGAATCGAATGAGTATCCGAGAACCGAGAATATTATGAATAATAGAATAATATGATATTTTCTGCACCGCGTCAATGGCCAAATAATACGTACTCTACAACTCTACTACCGATTAGTAACCGATTCCACTCGATTCTCGGTTCTCGAGTTCTCATAGGTAAGTAAGTACGTACATTACATTTATTTGCGTCGAGCAAATCCGTCAATTCTTTAGTCTTCTTACGAGAACTCGGTATTCGAATACTTTCAAAAAAGTTCTCGAGTACACCGAGAACTTATGAGAATCGGATACTTCTCGATTCTAGTATTCGAATACTCCCATCACTAATCAGTATGATTTATGCAATCGAGCTGTAAAGATCTATTGTTAATGAGATATTTGTATGTAATAAAGGGTAAATGTGTTGTTGAAGTGTGTCCTAACCGAAGTGACACCGGTACCAGTGTAAATGAAAATTTTTCCTTTTTTTCAGTAAGTAGTAATTATGAGTTATTTGTTATTTAATTTAAATTTTAAGCAATCTGCCTACGCCATGTGTACCTGCGCTCCAGCATGTTTGCAGGACTGGAGTAGTAAATTGTGTCAAATTATTTAGTTTACAACTCGGTGGTTTACAAACATAAAACTAAGTCGACATTGGTATAAAATGGTATTTTAATGCCATTTTTTTTTACCTATACGAATTTTATTATATTTATTTTTATGCATGTTATTATAATACATTTGATTTAAAAAAAATACCTCGAATATTTTCATACGGATTTTATTATATTTATTTTACTACATAATAAAAATTAAAATACTTACTTAATATTTTATTAGGAAGAATATTTAATCTTATGTGTAAAGTAACTTATTTTAAATAGTCTCTCTTTTTTTCTGTAATATCAGACAGCATGGGGGATGGAATAATAATCCAACTAGCCGCCAATTTAAATTGCATATAAAAAATTATTGATTCATATGCAAATTAAAGAAACATTCTCTGGAAATTGCATTCCTTTGGAAAATATTTCTATTTTAAATTGTAGTTCTGCAATAGACAAAATAAATTTAACTTGCAATAAATTTAGAGCCCATGATATATCTGAAACTGAATATAACTTTAATTTTTCTTTGGAGTTGTCGGAGTACAACGAATATATTATGGTGTATAGTGGCTTTGTGGTAAAATCAATTTTAAAATCGTTAAAATGTGAAGAATGTATAAACGCTTTATTTTCAATAAACAGGGAAAATTTCCATGAACTAATATTTGTAAAAGACCGTGGTGGTCTTATTTATCCGTCATCTGATGTCATACAAATATGTAAGGAAACAGAAAAACATTTAAGACATTTTAAAACTGAAAAAAAATATTCAAATAGATTTGAAGCTAAAAATTAAAATTATGTGTAGTGTTTTAAAAAAGTTTCAAAATTCAAATATTTTTAATGATTTAGAAATTCACCAATTGGATAATTTCCCGAGTAATTTCCCTAATAATACCAATCATATTATTGAAATTATAAGAGCAATTTCAGAAACTTACATTAAAATTAGAGGTCATCATTTTACAAAAATGTTTCATAACTGTTTATGTACTAGATCTTAAAGTGGGAGGACACCTTTGCAAATTTTTGCTTATTTTTTTAAGCAGCACACGATTTTGAGAACAAAGAATATTGTGAATGGTTCTCTGGTAAGTTAATTTTAATATACAATTTCAAAATGTCAAATGTGTGCCCCCCTATAAAATTAACCACGAGCCGCCACTGCCTTTTATTAATGTACCCATGTAACATAACATTATATACATACCTGGATTACAGATGCTATTAAAACCTCAAACATGATTTTTTGTAGTTACGAGTTCCTGTCAAGTCAGTACTTGATTTATCTAGACTTTGACTGTTGAACTGCATTAAAAAATGCTGTTTACTTTTCTCCGCATATTATGCTATGCTAAGCTTTACCAGAACAAAAAATAGTTATTGAAAGCACAAAATAAACGTACCTTAAATATTTGTCACACTAACTGCCAAGACAACGGTAAACGGAGTATTTTCTCGATCAACATGTTTAAGCACAAATGTTTATAAACAGTATTTAAAATAATTGCAATTTAATTTTTAATAACAATTAACAACCTGGTGATCAAGTGTGACAGTGGAATACTCAGTCATAAATTACAAGGATTTGTGTTGTGATTCATGGCCATTTTGATAGAAACGTAATACTAATAACAATAACTTATTCTGGTAGTTCATTCAATATTATTATTATTTTTTTATTATACTAGTTCAGTACAATATATTGGAAAAACGTGCTCTGAGTGACTTATCGATGAATGGAGCGCGGACAAAATTTCAAGTATACATTCACAATGCCTATAAAACATCAGGGCCGTGCCAAGCCATTTGGCCGCCTGTGTGCAAAACTAAATATTGCGCCCCATAGATTTATAAATTAATGTATTTAGCTGTAAACACCTATATTTTTTATATGATGCTGTCTTTTGTTTAAGGATAATAAAATAGTATGTTCCATTAATTTATATAGAACTTTTTCATATTAAGAACACAAGTAGTAGTAAGATGATAAACCACCACAAAACAACCCAGAAGCCGATTATAATAAAAAAGAATTTTTATTTGTGTTTAATTAAAAAGACGTCAGTAGTGAAAAAATTTTTAAAATAAATTCTAATTACACTTAATTGCTTTAAAATTATCGTAGATAAAAAACATCGTTGGTAATAGAAATATGTAACTGGGGTTAAACGCTAGAATAAACGCACAAAAAAAAATCTGTTTTAAGTTTTTAATAAACATATTTGCAACATATCAGCCGTTCATATATAAACTAAAATAAATACAACAATAAAACTATAACAAAACACAAAATAAACTAAACATTCAAAAGTAAAAAAAATAAGATCACTATGAAAATGTCAAGCTAATCACAGAAATTTACTTTTCTTGCCTTAATAACATTTTATTAAATTATCTAAACAGGGTTTTATATTTATTTATATTTATAATTGGTAATGAAACATACATATGTTTATAGTTTCGGAAATTCCCGTTAGTCTTGTGCTACCATGTGATGATTCATGCAGATGTTCATTGTCTAGAAGTTTCTGCAATTATTGCTTGGCATGTGCTGCCACACACTTCCTACCGCCATGAAATATGATACGTCACCAAGACCATAATTTTGGCATAAATAGAATCACCGTAGCCAAGAGAATCAAATCTACTGACAACTATCTTCATTGTGTTGAGCTAGGTAGTCGAGGAGTCTTAAGCGTTTTAGCTTGACTCTATTTGGTTAGAATTCGACGACGACGCCGCCCGGCTGAATGTCTGGTAGCAACTTGAGTAATTAGCGCGCTGAGCTAGACCTCCTGGTGTTGGTATCCATTTTACCGTCCGGCACCGCCGTCACCAGTCTAGTGATTATTTATAGCCGTGGGACTTCAGCTCGTTGAGCTAGACCCGCCGTTAGTAAATAATTGCTAAACCAACCGCCGCCGCCACTAGTCCCGTGATTATTTATTGCCGTGGGCTTTCAGCGTGTTGAGCTGGACCCGCCATCGTTAAATCATTACCGAACTTACCGTCGCATCGAGTTAATCACAGAAATTGTATATACTCCTCCCCATAAATTAATTTCACCGATGTTCATATGTAAAAAGAATTTAACTTTGTGCCTGGTTTAATTGTTGCTTTAATGAAATAAACTCTGTTATGTATACTTTGGGCTTTCTTATTTACAACTAACAGGAATCCTGAATTAATTCTCCAAATCAACTATTCGAAAGTAAACACCGGCACATATTCCGACGCCCAAACATAATTTCTTACATATTTTGGACGTTCGAACAGACACTGTTACAAATTATAACACATCACTGATGCTGAAGACGCAGAGTCGCCATTCTTTGCGTCCATTAACACACTACAGTAAACAGAAAATATCTAATAAATAAAAAATGTTCTTATATTCGCTATACACACAATAGATCTCTAGCTTGAAAGTTCTCGAAATGAACAAAATTGTTATGATGTAAACAAAATAACCCCACTCCGCCACAACACAAAGTCAATACGGCGGCTAGTCCCTTAACAGATGTGCTTTGCTTATGGGCCAAAACTACTCATATAAATAAAATTGTTGGCTGTTGATGACCGGTTATCGGCCGTTTTCATATGTAAAAAATTAATTAATCTTTTTGCATGTACTTTTACACATTTGTAAGTACACTGTCCGAAATTACAATTTATTTTATTACTATTATATCTCGCATTTTTCGAAATATAGTATTTGGATTAAAATCCGACTCTGAGATATCAATCCAATTCCCCACTGCTAAAATTATTATGAACATTGTTAAAATAATCGTAATGAAATAAAATAGGGTATCCAGTCTATTTTAGTTGGTGTATGTATGTACGTCTTTGTTTATTTCTATGATTTGTTGCCACTTTTTTTATTTACTTTTGAACTTTTGTCCGCAGACTACTGAAAACTCGTGAAAGAATATTCCACCGCTATTCACGAGTATTACGCCGTATCTAATTCTGCATCGCAGAGATAGAATTATTTATGTTTGTTGCTGCAAGTCCCTTTTTTTTATAACACATGACACAAAACTAGGATATTCCTACCTTTTAGAGACCTAATTCTTTTGGTGCTGACCAGGCTCTAGTTATTATAACTATATATTTTCCAACCTAGTGTTAGCTTTTCTTCCCGGTCTATCCATCTCCTAATTTACACTGCGCTGACAAGGAACAACAATTCCGAAACACATGTCATATGGTACTAGTCTCGGCTATGTTCTAAAATATTTAGTTTAATGATTTAAGTTTTAGGTGACGTTTTCCGAGACGATCCAATGGCTTATTTGAAAACTAGCCTTAACTTTCTTTAAACATATTTTTAAGATTTTCAATACGAAAAAAAACAAAAAAATTTACGCACCAAATACAATAATAATCAATAAATTTATTGAAGATTTAAAGAATGTATTTCTTGTTAAGCCTCGTTAAATCGGTAGAAACAAGCAGACACCGTTAAGTCATTTTTAGATTCCTCAAGATTGTACAAATCAGAAACAAAAGTGTGTAATAACGCCAACTTCAATAAGTAACGATTACGTGAGCATCTGTCCTAACGGTGGCACGATCTTGATCGAGAAAATTGGTCCAGATGTAGATAGAGGTGAGTGCAACCGTGACCTCGTGAAAGTGCCGCTGTTGGCATTGTGAAATCGCGCTTGGGATATAGCCATCAGCCGTTCATCATATTTTTACGATATTTTCTCACAAATAAGTGCTCATTAACAAAATTTCGTTTAACTGTAGAATCGCTAATGTTTTAGATGCGAGTCCTTTCTCTTTGCGATCGATCACTTAAATCTGTTACATCAGTTCCATTTGTTACAATCTGTCTACTGCGGCAGACAAACTATAATAAAAAAACATGCTGAACATCTGACAACCGAATGAAAGTAGCTAATGAATCTAAATAAAATACTTTCTGCGAATCCGTCAAGTTTCAACACAGTTACATAATATGTTTTAATCACATTTACACATGTACTAGTACGATCGAAATTAATGTCTCTGATCGAGGAAGTTTAGAACCGTTGGATACTGTGTATTTAATTACATATATTAGCTAATCTATAAACATATTAGCTAATCCATTCGCCAGAGAAATGTAGCACACGATGATGTAAATTTAGGTATGTTGATTTTTCTTTGACGGTGGGACGAGAGTCAAATAAAATTAATAATTTTATTAAATTCTGTAGACGTTTTGACCATAAATGTGGTCATCCTCAGGACAAAATTAAAACAGTTTTTCTTTTGTCACATTTGGAAATCGAGATATGTAGATAGATGTGTACCTAAGATCAAGTGAGCTTGAATTACCAAAAATTACAAGAAAATCAAGCAAAAACAAATCATCTTTCAAGATTTATTTAAATTTCTATTAAAAATTTGTGGACAACTTTTTTTGTTGAAGTGAAGTAGTAAAATACATTCAGAATGTCTGTAGATAAAATAAATGATCTCTAAATGACACTTTCCCTTTCGGAAGCTGTGATCTTCAGGAGAAAGCGTCCTGCAGTCTGGCCCCCAGTAAATTATCGAATTGACACCTTGACTTGTTGCTTTAGTTGGGTAAATGTTTAGGCTATAAATTTATTTAATATTGATGACACTTCAACATATGAACGTTAAAATTTGTTGTGTAAACAGGACATGCATGTAAATTTAACTAGTCCTCAAACATACGCTTTCTATAAAAATCAGTTAATTGGATAATGAGCAAAGTACAGTGTCACTAAAAACGACGAAAAATGGTTAGCAGATTATTTTGGGATTAATTTAATTTAAATTAATGCAGGAATTTGTGGATCGAATGCCTTAATTAGTAATAAAATGATATATAGGCAAAGAAGTCCAACTTCAGACTCTGAGATACTATTTATGAGGGTGAAAATATATATTTTTTAAAAGATACAACTTGTTACATGAGTACTTTTTTATGTAGAATTTAATTCTACATAAGAATTCTTTATTTAGAAATCGTAAAATCGGTGGTAAAAAGAAATTATAATAAAAAACATCAGGTATTTAAAAAAGCAATTCAGTAAACCATAGATTAAAAGTGAACATTATGTGATACGCTTTTTAGCTTAGGAGAAATACTTTATGGAAAATAAGGATTACAATAAAATTGATACTGAAAGAGAAATTCCGATTGCACATTCTGAATCAGCACCTGCAAAAATACAAGATACAGCAAAAATTGTGCCTTTAACAATTTCACTGTCGACCAGTATTATCACAAAAAACAAAATATATTTTTTTGAGCCTATTTTGGGGCTCAATACCTCGGAAACTCGAACGCAACATTTTATTAGGAAAATCCTTATATTTCTGACAGGACTTACTGTTAAACTATGTCCCATTGGTTTTGGATCACTCTGTATACAGGGTGTTTACGATTTTGGAAATTTATTTTTAACACGTTCGCTACCAACCGGCTCATATATGAGCCAGCAGGATTTTTCCTGAGGACCGGCGGCTCATATAAGGGACGGAAAGCCTGTGCTACTAAATGAACATTTCTGAAGTCAGCATACGTGATAGCGATTTCGCGTTTTACATCGGTCTTGGGGAATGCCTGTCTCATTTATGAGCCGCGTGGTCCCGGGGTAAAGTTTATTGTTGATTTTGTGGATCCCTGCTTCAAGCAATACCACGAAAATATGAACTAAGTGAATTTCATCGTTAAATGTTCTTTGAAAGAGTTACTTTAGTTTTTTAATAAATCCTGATACAACATTACATTTGTTTATGAATATATATGTGACTCATATATGTGACGAGTGGTCTATTGTTGAAGATCTATTGCTATAGACCAATGTCTCATTAATGGGACATATTCTTCAAACCGGTCCACATTAATTACAGTAGCCTCATAAGCACCCCCCATAAATAGAAAAATATTTTAAAAAAAATCATAGCCATTGAATTGTTCTACAATCTCTGGGGATAAAAATCAAAATATAGCGTGGTAGCGAACGTGTTAATGGAAAGTAGTACTTGGTAAAAGAAGTTGATTGCTAAAAACTGACCTAAGTAAAAGTTCTTTAGAAATGCGAAGAAGAAATATTTTAAATAATAAACAAAATTGTTTAAGTACTCCTGACGTATTGAATTCAATCCGGTCATGCACGAAACTTATAGCAGGGTTGAATCACAGCCGACTCTAAACATGCCGCGAAGTAATGAGAAATGTCAACACTGCCGGGGTCCTATTCTACGTTGAATGTGATAGAAACCACGTCATTTCGATTATTTCGGGCGATTTTATGTAGGTATTCATTGTTTTTTATGTGTTATAATTCTTTTGAAATGAGTTTTTGTGAATTAATATCAAGTAAGTAGTCATTACTTTATGATAAATGCCGATGCGTGTACAGAGCATTTGTGTTCAGTGTTATTTTTTACTCGGCTTTGGCATTACATTGTCTGCAACAGGCCTAAAAAGTACTGCAACCTAGGTTGTAAATCGAATTATGACTTTTTCTGTACAGAATATCAAGCCGAATATGATGTAGACGACCTAATTAAAATACATATATATATATATATATATATATATATATATATATATATATATATATATATATATATATATATATATATATATATATATATATATATATATATATATATATATATTTGGATATGCAACCTATGCGAAAAAGTTTACTGATGATATTTTTCTTTCACGCGCCGTTAATAGTTCTTGGTAATCAACAGAGGAATTCTAGGCGGCATCCCAGAGACGGGTTAAAACCTAATACTATATTTTGAAAAAACGCGCACTATAGTAATAAAGTAAATGGTAATTTCTGACAGTTTTTGTTTACTTACACATTAAACTTTATGTATGTAAAACCTGCACCGACGAGGGGTTGTCGATAGCCGAGAATAATGCAATAAGGACACATAACCTTGGCGATAATAGCAACAGTGACTGTCTCCACCTTGTATTGTTCACCTGATCATTCTGTTCAGTCTGCAAGCGACTGCAGTTGAGAACTGCTGCATATACGGCGAGTATAAAGACGTTTTTTTATTTCTTTTATTGTTATTATGTAGTTTCTGATACAGTGTAGTTAGTGGACGTTTATAATCTACTTAAAAATGTTTATATTTCATTGACTGAGTAGGAATCCTTGTAAACATGCCCTCACAAACTTTATTTTAGTAAATTTGACTTCCAACAACTTTCTTTATGTAGAATTTTTTTTATATCTGCCACTGTTTTCACCGCGTTGCGAATCAATGGTTAAAGATTACCTTTCTTTATGTTGTGCTTATTTCAAGCAAAATTTCATCGACCCCAGCCGGATCACTATGCGGTGTTGCCATTTGTTGCTTCGCGGCTTGTTAAGAGTCGGCTGTGGTTGGATGAAGACATGCCATTCCATCTCGCCTTCAGCAATTCTCAACATGTCCGCACTTTTTTGTTAAGAAGGGACAGTTATTATTTTCTACCCGGCCACTCTGATATGGTAGGTAACGAAATAGCCGATTCCTTGGCCAGAGAAGGAGCGGGATCACGAATTTTCGGACCTGAACCGATACTTGGCATATCTTCAAGTACTTCTAAGATGGCTACCTCAATCTAGGCTGAGAGGAACTCTCCAGTATTGGCAAGAGTTACCAGGATTAGTTCATTCGAAGGCGTTTATAAAATACCCTTTGAAATCAAGAGCTAAGAAACTTTTAGAGTTAAACAGGGTAAATCTGAAAACTCACAAGAAACCCAACATAACCTATTATTTTCTAATTTTTTTTATGCACTATCCAATTTATTATATCAAGATACTTATCCTCAACAAGTAATTCCCAAGATCGCAAACACCCTGTATTGATTGTAATCTGCTGCAAAAAATTGCACAACTAAAGTACTAAAGTAAGTAGTAGAATTAGAAATATAGGAAGATGATTAGTGATAGTTTGTGATCATCTACTTCCTCATAATAGAGGCAAATTACTAACATTACTCAATCATGTACTACAATGTACCTATACAACAAAGTATTATATAATTTCCCCTCGAGTAAATTATTCTAATTAACTTCTAATACTTTCAAGACAGCAGCGTCTTAAGTAGATATTCAAAGTGGATAATATAATATTTTATGAGTGTGAATTTATTAACATACAGCACAATAAACGGGAGTGCTAATTTATTTATTGTCTTGACCTGGAAGTCTTCCTTGTTACACAATGTGTTTTGTTTCTGCTTATACAGCATTATTTAAGATGCGTGTACTTTAAATAACTGTATACCTTATTATTTATTTAATAGCTCATTAAGAACAATTTGGAATTAAAAACGACAAGTTGAAAATTACCGCGTTTGTCTTGTCACAGGTATCCTCCAGCGTTCAAGTAAAATGTTACTAGATGTATTATTAACTAATTAATTAATTAAACGTGACAGATAAAATTTAAAAAGGAAAATAAAGGAGTCTGTAAGCTGA